>OW052182.1:205118095-205812678 GCA_932526625.1 Rhingia campestris | reverse complement strand
CATAAGAAAGGCTGATTCTACAATCTGATTTTTAAGAATCTAAGAACTTAATATCGCATAGTATTGCTTTTGGTGTATTTTTTTTTAGAAAATGTATGCGACCATTTACTTAAAAATGATTAACTAATTTATCAGGTGTATAGCATTAGCATTATATGTGTATATTATATAGCATTATATAACAATATTTTGAAAATATGTTAAGCTTACTAAATTCTGTCCTCAGTAGGATTATAAAATGTGTATCTAAAGAGAAATCAAATAGTCCTCTGTCATAAAAGCAAAACCCAATCTACAAACATTGTCCATGAAAGGAATTTACATCAAACAAACCGAAAAGCTCTCCATACCTTTACCTTCAATTGCCAATTATACTGAACAACATCGCAAGTTGAAAAAAACAAGTGGCACTAAACAAAAAACCTAATTTTCGAATATGGTCGATTAAAGTTTGGACTAACTTCAATGGTCGATAGTTACTTGGATAAAGTATAATATCGCTATATTTTTGTAAAATGGAATTTTAAGATGCGTGGTATATATCGGACCTAGATGTAGCTGGGAAATTTGTGTATGGTCCTACTTTTCATTCACATTATAGCTTACAACCATTTAAAACTAATGTGTTCTAAATGCCCGCACTGTACTCATAACCCCTTAAAAAGCTCACATCAACCATTTTCCGGAATTATAGGTATACAATCATTCACCTACAATCTTTGCATTATACCCTACTCCCTTTAAGCCGCATTCTATGCTTATTACAAATTAAGCATAATTTAGTTTTACTTAAACAGTTTGATATTAAGTTTTGCGTGATAGTTACGTGCATACCAAATTAATTGTATCAAAATAAATTTTAAATATGTATAAGTAACTTTTAATTTATTCGGTTTGAATAATTTTGTTTAATTTCTTTTTTTTCAGGTAAAGGATTTTATTTCAAACATTAATTATACATATACCTGACAAGTGAGTGCAATTTAGTTTGTTTTACTAAATGGTTTAATTATAATTTACAGAGCACAAATATATAATATATAAATATTTGTGCATACAAATAATCATTATTACTGTTTATGTACAATGTTAAAAATTCATATATTTTTTCATTAACAATCAATTTAGTTTGAATCTTTAAAAGTGCCTATAACTTGTGCTTATAAAAATTCTACAATTATACAATTTAAAATTATTCGCGGGAATCACCCCTCTGGCCTATACTATCCATTAAATTTCTCTCTTTATTTCTATTATTTCTTTCTCTTCCTATTTCAATGGACATTTTTAATCCCTAACTTCTAACTTTAACTGGCGCATTTTGTCTGGCTACTCTATTCGACAATTTTTATCTAATTTAAATGTGACCTCTTAGCGTGCCCAAATGTTCCTTAAAATGTACTATCGCTTCCAATCTCCCCACAAAATGTAATAAAAATGTCTGCAGAAATTCTTTTCGCATGTACAGCCCTATTAATTTACCGCCAAAAACTTTCATTTTCAAATTTCCTATCACACAGCGGTAATCTTTGACGCAAAAATTCCTGGAAACTCCTTCGCTATTTGTGTATAGAAAATATGCAGGGGCATCTCCTGTTTAATTGCACTTTTTACATGACAAGCAAACATGTGCCACCACATCATCACATCCTTATCAAAAGGAAAACATTTTAATTGGATTTAGTGTTGTTGGCTTTCATACTAAGTGGAGTTTGTATCAAAAAAAAAATAGACGCAGTCAAAAAAACAAAGTTAGGGAACTTCATTAGCGCCCGCTTGCATCATATTGTCTGCTGTTTAGTGAAAAAAAAGAGAAAACAAAATTCATCGCGAAAAATTCCATTAACAAGTTTTGTTTTCTTCCTCAGAAAAGAAACATTGACCCACCCTTAATGCTATAACATTCCACATTTTCTTGCCGTTGATTAAATACCTCGTTAGCATGCAATTCAATCGTTAAGTGTTGCGCCTGAGGTTTTCTTCACCCGATTAGAAAAAAAATGGTTGTGCTTTAGTCTACAGCGAAAGTAAAAGTGAAATATCGCAAAAATTAACAACATTCCCTTTGCCGTCTACCCTTAGTAGGGGGTTGGTTGATATTTGCTATTTTGTGATTTGTTTGGCATTTGTCTCTCAACCTTTCCTGTTTTATATCAATAGGCATATGTATGGAAATGACGTCTGTATTTATACGTATATGTCAGGTAAAAACCAATCAAGAACATCAATAAAAGGACGACGTCCATCAACATCCCTATGACTGTATTGAAGTTCTACCTGCTGATTGCTGCTGCTGCTATGGCTAAAACGACGGCTGTCACTCAACGATAAATGGTTAGCCAAAAAAAAAAATCTGGACATTGAGTGAACAAATATGACTGGCAGCATGGGGTATTGGAAATCAGAACTCTACACCGCCTCTAAAATTATTCAAAAGCTATCAGGGATATTTTTCCAGCATTTTTTGTTTCAATTTTATCTGCGTATGGAAATGCGCACCACCATATTTTTCACACCATTTGACTATAGACATTTCAAAAATATATAAAACAAAATATATAGGAAAGAAAAATATCGACAGATATATTGAAAACGCGCGTTCTACCAACAATTGATTCTCCACCTATAGCTGATATCTTTTGTTACCGCATCCTCGAATTGGGGGAGCAAAACAATAATAATTTCTCTCCTGACGTTTGCTTTTTTTCACTCCCTTCCTATACCTAGACCTTGTTTAGCTGTGATCAGAAATAACAAAATGAAAATGAAACATCCTTGATATTTATAACCCTACCTACCCATTACAACTTATTGAACATAAAATCTCATCAAAATGTGCGTATATTGGGCATTGTACATGCACACATACCTATTCGTTATAACATTAGCAACAACAAAAAAAACTCCAACCTTAAGGGTTAATATTTTGCCAAAGACAATAGTGAAATATTTAAAATAATTCTAATTAAACTCGACGTTTGAAAAGTATATACATACATAGCATTTTTATTTATATATCATGTTTTCGCAAATAGAAGCACTCAAATTCAATTTCCAACCCCTTGGTCAAGTCTTGAGGCAGTACCCGCGTTGCTGTCTCGAACGCGAAAAAAAAACCATCAAATATATGGCTGAGCGCAATCACTGATGCCCGCAACAACGCAATGAACAGCGACTATCCCAATGTTAAAAAAAATACCACATTCCCTATCCCTATCTGGAATAAAAGGATAACAAAATTCATAATTTTTACACAAACACTGCCAGGTTTGCTTCTACAAGAACTATAGTCTATTTCGCTCACATGAAGCTCAACATATATGTGCAAAAAAAAAAACATAAAAAAATCTCATACGCTGGTGGTGGGCATTTGATAGGATGTGAGTATGCCGACAAAAAATTTCGTTTATTACTTACTCGCATCATGCATCCTGGGTAGCTTTCAGTTTTTTTTTTCCTCTTGCAACCCTTTTTACGTTGGCACTCTATTGGCTTCCCCCCCAGAGCAGTTTTTTGGTCCTGTCCATAGCAAGGATTTTTTGCGCATTTTTTTTTACGTGTATTCGCGAGACCGGCCCATATCGCCAGTTTGCATGCATGGTGACCAGTATCCATTTATCGTATAACGTATCGTATCCATACCAGCAGGAGCAATAGAATCCTTTTTAACCCCAACCCATCAAATAGGTTTCCGTTTTTGCTATCCCTTCGAACAATAAAATGGAAAGAACAAAAATGTGTACATATATCGGAAAATACTGATGTAGAGTGTAGAATGGTGTAGCTAATGCCTTCACTGTATACATATACTATATATGCTTTAGCAACTTGAAGTCGTTATTAACATTCACATCCTGGTGGGAAGAGGTTGGATAAAGTGAATAAAAAAAATACCAACTACGCCAAAAACTATAGGAAGTACCAATAGACCTAGTATCAACCAAAATGAATTCCTTTCACAAAGTAGGCTGTTTTCTTCAGAGTTTCGAAGGTATCAATATTTTGCATGACGTCATTGACATCTGATTTGCATAGCAGACATGGGTGCCCCTAATGTCATAGGTAAAGTATTTTCGATTTCGTTTATTGTTTTGCATGACTTTTATAGGTAAAGTGAAGCAATTCATAAGAAGTCAAAAAGGTCCTTTTTGATGGTTCAGCCTATTATGGTTAATCGTGGGTTGGATTTTATATACCGGGACAAAAAAAATAAAATTAACTATTTTTTACTCAAAATTGTTTGCTTATTTGTTGAAAAATTAGATTTTGTATGAGAGGTTTGAAATTCTCGCTGGTAATAAATTGCTAGACGCTAAAAAAAGCTCTTCGAACTGTTTGTTAACTCTGCTAGAGATCAAATCAAAAATTTTATTGTAAAAACAATATTATTGATAAGCGTGTTGGCATTCGCGATGGCTTGGAATTTAAGCTGGAGGTTCGTTCTTCCATGTAATCTATAATCTCCGGTTTGCGATTCCAAGAACCTTTTGTCCTAGCTGTTCCAGCACATTAAAATCATAATATAGTACATCCTTATGTCGTAATCAGATAAAGTTACCTCCAAACTAATCGCTGCACGACCTCAGGTTTTTTGTACTTTTTTCCTAAAGGTGTAGATAATCCAAACTAATTTCCTTACGATCGGATACCTTGAGAGGACTGCATAGTTTCTGAGGTTCTACTTAATTTTCTTGTTCCTCTTCCTTTTCTTGTTGTTCTTCCTTTTCTTGTGGATTTAGATGGCTTTTTACAAAAAAAGGATTTTGTTTAATGTTCATGCCTTGGAAGCTATAGTTTAATAACATGGTACTTGGAATTGTTTACTACAGCAATGGCTTATTCGTAAGAACATTGGATAACTGAACTTGGGTCCCAGGTTTTAAACCAGTTAGCAACATCACTTATAGTTGTTTATCCTGCGCCTGCAAGAGTCTGAACAAAATTCTAGAGCTTAAAATTCGGAATCGGGCATAAAATTGTAGGTTCCTTTTTTTTCTGTAACTTTGACAATACCAATTAATCGCGAAGTTAGACTTCACACCCTGTGTAACGTGCAAAAATGTTAAGATGGCTCAGTGGAGCGGAACAGTTAGTGCGATGATCTATAATTTTAGCAATGCCAAAAATGTTTTTCACTGCCCCTTCTCTCCAAATGATCTAACAAATCGTCCGAATCAGTATTAATTGTGATGAAAAGCTCATGTCGGTCGGGATAAAACTGTCAGTACCGCCATCATACAAGACGGTTACATGTACAGATGAATGCTTTTGGGCAAAGTTAGGCCATGTGCCCTAAAAAATCTGTAGTGCCAAAAAAATTATATTCTTTTTAAATAAAATATTAAATTAAACAAAGATATGAATTTCTATTAAATTTATTCTTTTCGGATTGAGTTATATAGAATCGCTAAAACTTAAGTCCAGGCATAACATTTCTGATATCAAAAGATTAGCCAAACCATACATCGATCGCACTTTGACTATTTTCAATTTCTTTGCTGAGAATAAGAGTTGCTTAAAGAGTACATCCTCGTATAATGTGATTTCCTACTGTATATTTTCCCAGTTAGGGCCATATCTACAACAAGTACCATGAGGACATAAACTTTTTCCTACAACCAAATCCATCCCACAGTTAGTTGTGCACCGTTGCATTAAAATCCAAGCCGGTGTCCATCCAACCATTCATGCATTTAAATTTTATTCATTCTTCTGCGCAAGAAAAAAACAAAAAACCATCCTCCATATGTGTCCGAAAAAAAGTTCGAGACCCCAGCAAAAACCCCCAGCCACCCAGTTCGAGATAACGATCATAACGATACAGCAAATGGGAAAATTTGAAAATTCAATAAAAATGTAAACTTGATTTACTAATCAAGTGCTGTGCATGTACGGCACGAGGTTGGATACGTGTGTATGGCTCTCGATGAATAGGGTTAAATTCATTTGTTTCATTCCACCATTATATATGTAGGATTGATGTCGAGGGGACAGAGTATAAGGTAAATGATTCATCCTCCATGTCGAATGAGGTTCTGTTTCGCCAGTTGGTGGCAGACAAATAAGACAAAAAATTGCGAATGCCTATCCTGATCCTGGAATCGATTCCGCTGGCTTAATCGAACACCAAAAACCACTCTGCCTCTGATGCCCTATCTCGTCGACAAAACCCAGTAGGGTATACAATCAGCATCAACATCCCCATGCGACATTTGACAATATACGTTGGCTCTTCGTAGTATGAATACGTATACGATTTTTTTTTAGAAAATCCAATGATGTCCGCTTGGACGGATTTTGACAGATCTACACGTTCAACCCTTTTTCTTCTCATGGGGTGGCAATATATATATATATTTTTTGTCTTTTACGTTTTTCATATCATTTCAGGCGCTGTGTTATGACTTTGGTGCATAAATATTTTCTTCATTCCATCAAAATAATACGCTAGGGTGGGTAGTTCTAGATACACATACTTTTTGTTCCGATCTCTCTCCAGTTTGTTTTTAATTTTTAGTAGGCAATCGTTTATAACCATACATACTGGCTGGCTTCTTTTTTTGTCAGCTTTTTTTCCCTCTCTGTTGGCAAACGTCTACTGACAGCAGGTTGAGGATTTCACATTCGATAGCCATCAATTGGTCGTTCTTTTGCAAGTCGATATATTTTTTTTATTTTTGTGAAAAAAAAAAAATTCGATAATTTTTATTCAAACGTTAGGATATCCTCGCGAACTTCAACTACCCGTGACATTTAAGTTGGCATACCTCATGGTATGGATCCAGATATGGTGGCATGTTGTAACTCTTCATTTATGATGGAAAATATATCGTCCTTTAGGAAGAGTCGACGTATGTAGATTGTTGGAATACACGTCGCGAGCGCGCAATGAAAGTGTAGCATTACTTGTCTACCTTTTTGACATTTGATTGAGATTTGTTATCGGGCCTTCATTAGGCTGGCAGGAGGTCTACTCGTCTGTGCCAGAGGCTTAAGTGGGGGAATAGATCTTCTCATTGTTATTTTTGGTGGAGTGATATATTGTTTTGTTTTAAAAATACATACCTGTATACAGGAAGATACTGTTTGTTAGACATTTTGTTTATACTGCTGATTATTGTTTTATTTTTGAATTATGTTGGCTTGAAAGGAATGAAGACTATGAGGCGTGTTGAACTGTAGTTGATAATAGAATTAAAGACAAGCAATGCGGATTTCTAATAGATAAACAACATAACCGTCATATTTTTTACTAATAAAAAAGCACTAGATAAAGCTTAGAAGTATGACAAATCTGCAATCATAAAGCCGATTTTAAAAAAAATATATATTGTTCTAAACACCGAGGTAACCTCTGGAGTGTTATGCATGGCAGTACCCATACAGCAGAAGTTATCTGTTCTCCGCAAATTCTATGTTCTCATTAAGCAAAGACAACTTAGTCGATCTGCATTCAGGAAAGTTTAACTTGGCTTAGATGTTTGTAAGGATGTTTGCATAAAGGATCGTTTTACTTTGAGTTAAGCACTTCTATGCACAAACTTTAGGTTTTTCAAATACGAGGCAGTATTTCTGACCGGTGCCCATTTGGGACTCAGTGCATAAGGTTTGAATAAAAAGTTTATGAATGAACTCATGTATGTCTAATATGCGATGTACGCAGATCTGTTCTGGGGGTGAGTCTCTATAAGTATGAGTGTGGACACTTAAAGAGACTCACTAGCCAAAAAATAAATAATATTAGCTCCAGCTTGATGTTTCTATTAGCACAAAACATTTAAATCAACTACTACGGATAAATAGAATACTCATGGGTTCTGCCTCAATGCTTCGCTTCGCTGATGATTCAGTTAACATATATGTAGACATCACTTATATCCAACACTCACTAAAGTCTTCGAAATGTCGGATTCAGTCTTAAAATATGTCTAAGTCTATGTTCCCCCTCAAAGAAACGCACTACACTAATTTATCTTCTAATAATTCCATGTCCCCACTACCAGATGTGAACTACTAGCAACATTATTTTAAACCCAAAAACGCATGACCAAGTAGCTAGTTACATCTTCACCCCATCCATCATGTCCTACTTATCTTCCCATGAAGTCAAATATTCCTAGCAATTATTTTCTACATTTTGAACTTCAGAAGAAAGAAAAGTGTCATCGGTAACAAAAGAAAACAAATTAACGCATGTTGCATGCATCTTAAGTACCTGTCAAGGGGGCTACCATGTAAACTGATCGCATCTTGCATGTTAAATTACCTTATACCCAAACCATGGGGGCAGGGAAGGAAAGCGAACAAAAAAGTGTCGAATCACTATCAAGCGGTGCGGTGTGGTGGTGTTTCGTTGGATGTCGTTACTTGTTCTGATTAACAGAAAATTAGTGTAGAAGATGGAATTGAGTAGGAATGGAGAAAAAAGGCCAAAAATCATTCTGTATAGGAACAATGACGATTGAGTGCTCACGTGGAAAAAGGTGAATACTACATGCAGGCGATGTAATTGTGCGAGATCATTATCGCAATCATATGGATTCTGGTGTGTATCTGATGGTATTCTTGAATTTCTTGTTTGTTTTATCTGAGCTACTTGCTTGTTTATAACTGTGCATGGTGTAATAATAATTGCGCAATGATCATGGGAGGCCTTCATGTGCAAGTATTAAAGTATTAGATTCCATCTTAACGCTGGGGAAATGGTTGTAAAATTATTTTTAGAAAAACAAAATAGGTATGCATCTAAAAAATAATCGGCTTCAGCAAAAATAATTGTTTTTTTTTTTTAAATATAAGTCTTTATAGGTAATAGTTGTCCTTATTTTCCACTTACTTCCTTCTATATTCATGTGTGTGTATGTATTTTTCGCTCAATAATTAATGAGCTAAATTTGTATTTCGAATACTTTCTGGCTTTTCGTGGCAAATATGCCACTACTTTTTCAATTCTGACAATTACAACCCATGAAAAGTTAAATGCAAACCAATTCTATCTTAGGGTTAAGGAAGCAACTAAGAATGTGGTTCCTGTTTTAATTACCGAAAATAGCCATAACTTTACCTGACAAAGAAATTCTTGTTAATAAAACTCTTCGAAACATGTCTCTGCCCTTTTTATTGGTATGCATTACAAGTGAAGGTTAAAACTTTGCGAGTTAAGCAACGATACTGACCTTTTCTTAAAGTACATATTGCATGCCAAAGATGTCTTCCTTATTTGTGGGCTAGAGCATTGCTGTATAGCTCTAGTCCACAGGGGTTTCGAATGTTATTAAATGGTCAAATCTAAAGAGAAAAAATTCAATTTTAATCTTGAGCACTAGACCAAATGAGCCTAACTAACATAGACTGAATACCTGAAGGTATTAGCTAAAGACCGAGAGAACAGAGGAGTGTTGTTAGTCTTTACTAGGTTATAAACCTACTTTCGACAAGTAAACCAATTATTACTTTGCAAAAGTGATATCTGTTTTGTAACTTCCAAGGTTTGTTGAAAAAAAAACCTTTCTGACATAGCTCATCTCTGGACATTAAACCTCCTTTTGTCACTCACTTGGTATTCAGCTGAGATATATTAGGCCTTTAAAAATACAATCTTCTTTAAAAAGAAAAGTTCTTACATCGTGTTTTTCATATGAAAGCAAACATAATCTGAACTCATAATCTCTACACCCGATATGAATTGCGTTGATCCTTTTATTTTAAGGACAAGCCCTACTTTTATCTACCCCGCTCGATACCTAAAAACTGCTCAAAAAGCAACCTGAACCTCTATACACCAGACACATTCTGAGCTGCGGCTTATATTTCGCCATGGTATGTCATTTCCAATGAGAGGAAATAGATAAAACGGATGAACATTTAGCTAACCGTATAACCTAGTAAAGGTTATTTTTATATAAATATATATATAAAAAACTTTAAAGGCCAGGGCGCACAAACAACTCTCGGAACTGTTTTGGAAATTTTCCTCTTTGATGAAATTGTATGTATTGCTTTTGTTGTGGAATGCGTTGGCACTACCATTCTGTCATTAACTATAGACGACTAAAAAGTTTCTTGGAAGTATACTTAAAAGATATCCTTTTGCTGGTTGGTTGCTTTTTGTCTTATCAATTTACTGGGTATATCCTGAGAAAAATGTCAATGTATGTCATCGTAGTTGTTGCTGTTGCTTGTTCATCATTCAAAAGGATAAGAAGCACTTTAGTGTTGTTCACTTTATCCTTTTTGTGAGTGTGTGCTCGTGCTTTCTTTGTTGCTTCGATGGTTCAACTAAAAATACATCAACTTTATATAAGGCATCACCCCATCTCGGTTATCTACACAAGCAGAAAGGCAGCATCCTTCTTAGCTTCATCATCGATTCGGAGTGAGTTTCACTTTTGGAAATTGTGCGTATACTACCTTTCAATGCACACGCAATTCGTCAGCAGGTTCTTCTCTTCCCTTTATATAGCCTGTAGAGGATATAAAGGGAATCTAATACACTGATAGGGGGTTGGGTGAATTCGCGTGGTATGCTGCTGCTTTTTGGACTATTTTCCTCCTTGAAGATGTTATAGAAATTGAGAGTCCTGTTGAAACTTTAATAAGCAAACGGAACTCTGTAGGGAGGTAGAGTAAAACTTTTGACACACTCTGGGAGCTGGGACTATACTCACACAAAGGCATTGCTAAGAAACCTGCAACCCCGTCGCCGCCACCCTTAACTCGGTGAAAAATTCTCGTTGAATTGCAAACGTACGTAACGAAGGAAAACTTTCAAGTTGTTTTCCTTTACGCATTTTCCACCATCTATCTCCGCGTCCTTCTTCGCCTTCTTTAAATTCGATAATACACCGAACAGTTGTTGTTTAGGATGGTGGTCGTCGCAATAGGGTAGTGTGGTGGGATGATGGTGTTGCGAGTTGGAGTGGGGTGGTATGCTTTTCCTTTTGGGACTTTAGCTGTGTGTCAGTGTGTTCAGCAAAAAAGTGACACGATGAGAGAAATTACTTTTTGTTGTGTGCGCCAGTGTGTTGCAACAGCATTTTATTCCTAGGGGTTGTTGGCAGTGGGTGGATTTATTTTTTTTTTGCTGCTTCGGCAACTGTTTTATTTAGGGGAGAGCGAGGACTAAGACGTGAAACGAAATACAATATACAACGCAACGGAAAATGAAAGTTTTCCCTCGTTCGTCTTACATAATAAGGAACAAGGGAAGGAAGCATTTTCCATTTATTTGTGCGCTCTGAAAGTGAAAGTGAATTCAAGCGAAAGTATGAAAAGGGGCTGTGGAATGGTGTGGAGTGTTCAACTGTAACATGACAGCCTGTGGTACGTATGGTGCGTTTTAGCCATCAGTTCTATACTTCGTCCTCAATTTTTTCATTCTTCTTTTCTTTTCTATCTGAATTAATTTCCCAGAGAAGAAGAATTAAAGTAGGTACAAGTACAAGGAGAAAATGTTCCCAAGAGGAATGGGGGTGGGGATCCAAGAGGTAGAGAAATGGTTCTCAGATGGTGCAAGAAATTGGGACAAAAGCATTTTTGTTTTATTTTGCTTTGGGAGTACAGTTGCATATAAATGTAGCTATAGCAACTAGGTAGAGGCGCATAACTTGAGAAAACTTTATTTCTCCATCCTCTAGTGGGGTGGACAGGGATAGGACGAATAAATTCACTCTGGGTAAATTGATGTTTAGAGGGTTGGAAGTTTTAGAGAATTTTAGAATGGACAACTGATGGATGATGGAGTTTGACATGGGTCCGAGGGTTGTTGTTGACGACAACGATAACGACAATGCGAACTTCAAAGACAGTCCCGCGTGATTGCCGATATAGGTGGCAAAAATTGCTGAGGCAAAGGTGGAATTGAAAATGAAGGTGGCATTTGGTAAATACATTTTTTTTTCTCGAACGAACTTGTATTTCATAGTAGGTCGTCAGTAAAATTCCATTTTGAATTTAAAATTTTCTGCGATGTTGATTATGACTGAAAAATATGTTGAAAGGGAAACTTTCTCTGTTCTTTTAAAACACTGAGTTATATTTCACACAATTTAACAATGACTTAGTTTTAAAGAAGTTTGTTCTTCGCTGGATGTTCATTTAAGCAAGAGCAAATTATTTTTATATAGATCATTGGAAAGTTAATGAAGTTTTTGAAATTATGGAGAGAAGAGACCAACTCCTGTCCTAACAATAACATAAACAAGCTAAATTTAGGTTGGGCATTTAGATATAAGAAATGTACAAATGGTTTTTTAACTACCACATGTTCCTCCATGACTCTACTACATTTCTTCATTACTAATAGTCCGCTTTTGGAATTTCCGATCACTTCGGCACTGAAGTTAATACGATGCGGGTGGGCTCGAGGACTTTTTATGTCTGTCACGCTTCAATAGTTGTATGGGAACATTGATCGATTGTGATTTTGTGACCAAGTCATTGGATCACTGACCTCAACACAACACGGACCGGTAACGCTATGGTAGGGTTTCTTTGATTATCCTTAGAATTATGAGCTCCTTATTAATCAAACTTGACTCCTGATGTTAGGCAAGGCATCATCACTCCAGCTGCTCTCCATTTGCTCTTATACATTGTCCTACAATTTGAAATGTATGTTTCAGATTTCCCTATGGACGACCCTGCTTTATATATCGTCCCGACGACTATCGTTTCTACAACTACGAGATCGGAGCTCACAAAATAATTAAAAAAATATTTTCACTTGTTAAATTGCAAGGGTAGATAGTATAATGATAAGGTAAACAACAAAACGAACAAGATGTTTATGGACTGTTAAAATGAATTTTCAACATATGTGTTTAAACCTGTGCATTTTTAATAATTTTACTTTTTTTATAGGTAAAAGTATTTTATATAAAAACAACTTTCTATTTTCTTTGAAGCGCATACGGGTGATGATATAAATAAGGGTCAGAGTCATGCTTAGACCTATTTTTAAAAGAATAAACAATACCGAGTACAACATTAACAATTCGATTGCGTAATACACAGTTTATTACACTTTTTAGTTTATTGGTAATGGATACCTAACCAAAATTAGCCGCATCTTTAATAAGAAATCTTCACGTTTACAAAAAATTAAATAGAATTCAAGGTGAATTTCAAGGAAAACTACTCTACGCATGCGTAGACAGCATATAAATTTATCTTGTAGATACATTTAACGCATACTCCAGCAACAAAAAGTGGTGAGTTCCACATTTGCATTACGCATGCTATCGGTATACTCTAAAGCCACGAAACATCGAACAACGTCAATTGAGGAGGGTTCATAATTTGTTTCCCTTGAAAATCGCTTACTCTTCCCAGCCGCTCCTCATTCTCTATTTCAGCCCGTTGAAGGGCAAAGTAATTATTCGGCAAAGCTTACAACCTATACGCACTACCGGATTTCATTGTCGGTAGTGTGTAATGTGTATAGAGAAACGCGTTTTGGATCATATAAATTGATGTAGTTGGCTCCCCTCAAGTGCGTGGTTCGTTGCGATTACACAAGTTACACACTGACATGTTGCGTGAGTTAGTGTTTGTGAATTTTGTTCCAAAGCCCACTCGGTGCCCGGTTTGCATTACGCTTCCGCCATTGCACTGTTTAGAAAACGAAATAAAAATTCAAATGAGTTCCTAACGCGCTGTTTTTTTTTGGGTAGTGTAGACATGACCTAAATTTTGACAGACGAGTATTGTGTCACGTCGGTGTGACTGAACAAAAATTTGGATCACTATATGCCACTGCAGTTGGATCGTGTTGTCACATTGTGCGTTAGCGTTTTTTTTTTTTTCATGTGCTAAGACTTTGTTGCTAATTGGCCCTTGGAGCTTTTTTTATCGGTTGACTACGGCTCTCGCTTGTGTGTAAATAAATTGTCAGTGTTGGAATGTGACGTCGCGTTATTATAGTGTGCAGCGTTTCCGCTTAAGTATGCCGCATGTAATAGCGATTGGAGATGGTATGAGGAGCTGATATTTTGTATTTGCTTGTGAGTTGAATTGTATGAAAATACGCTTTTTTTGTTGGTTGTTTTCTTTTCTAATTTTATGTTGGAAAATAATACGAAAGATGTCGACTATCGTTTATAGATATATTTTTAGCAAAGAAAGTAGAGCTTTGTTGTATGATCTGCTTATGATCAGAGAATTTTACATATTCGAATAGTTTTGTGATTATAAAAGAATGCTTTGGAATTTTATTAAACTTTAATCACAACATTTTTTAGATTCGTCGTTAAAATCATGCATTTTTCAATGTTAAGGAGGGGAGTATTCCAATTCCAACACCAATAACATAAACTGGTTAGTTGGAATACGCATTAATAATGCTTTTTAGTTTTATTATTTCAGCTCCACATTGGGACACAGAGATTTTTTTTTTAGACTTTCATTTGTGGGGATTAATTTTGGCGTTTGAAAGGAATTCATCATTGATATAATGAAAATGAGTATGTTAGGAAATTATGACAAATAAAGACAAAACATCTCATCTAAAGCAGAGGATAAAAATCTCTCTAATAGATAACAAGTGGAACCGCCTATTATTGTCACCATATAAAATAATATCACAAAGGAAAGATCATTTTTAAATATCATTACCAAAAAGTCCGAGTTGCCTTTCTTAAGATACTTAAGATACTTACTGGCAAGGTGGCAGGTAACACTTAACCAAATTACTATAAAAAACATATCAAAATTATAAAACATGATTTCAAGAATACAATGGGTAATTTTATTATATTATCAATTCAATGTAACATCGGTTTGTTGATCCTATGTTATATATTAAGAAAATACGCAGAATGAAGATTGTACTGATAGTAGATTTATGGCGTTTGTCGTTTAAAAACATGTTTTACTAGGCATTCCTTAACATATGTACCTCCATACTTTGTTTTTGTAACTACACCATTATTAGTTACAAAGATTGCAATGTATTTAAAAACTCTAATCCCCGTATTAATAAACTAAACAAAGACCAACTTTTGACATTTGCAGGTGTATTTCTTGTAGTTTATTAGCTAATCAGCGTTTCAAAAATAATATATTTTAGTTACACAGGAAACAGTAACACAGAAATGTAACACACTTGTCAAGTTGAATTTTATCATCAACGCTATTCTTAATATTCCCAGGGAAAAGACCGGGAGTGGAATTTTCTTATTCCGAATTCCCTGAGAGAACATTTTTCCCTTCGAATGCGGAATGAATGTTCGAATAACTGGTTGATATACGGCAGATGAAATTGTTTACCAAAAATGAATTTTTAATAAAATTTATAATTTTGCAGTAATGTTTTCCTGTTTAATTATTCGAATGCAATTTTTTCTTTATCTACAGACACAACATTGTATTAATTATTGTTTAATGGGCTTAAATTAAATAAATGTTCATCCCAATACAAAACGGTCAATTTTAATATATTTCTGTTGCAAAAAGAAATAATTTACATTTCTATGATGAACTTTCCAGCAAATGTATCGGGAACAAACTCCCGTCAAATTCTCTCTTTGACATTTGGAATGCGTACTTTTCTCCCGGAGTACTTTTCCAATATTCGAAGTCAGTTTAGAACATGGGAAAAGGGAATAGGGAACAAAACTCCCGGGAATTTTTCATTTAGAATAACAGAATAGGGAAATAGGAATAAACTCCCGGAGAGATTTCTTTTAGAATTGGGCTGCATATATTTACAATTTGGTAGAGAACATATTTGTCCCGCCCTGCTTGCCTGATATATTGACGAATTAAGTGATAGTTATGAAAAAAAAAAAAACAAATACAAAAAAAAAAAATATATGGTGCCCAAAAAATGTTATAATTCATTTTTATAGCTATTTACTCCACAGAGCCATCTCGAAATATGACTAAAATGCACCAGCCGAACATTCGTCTTTTAAGATGTTACATAGAATAAAAATAACAAACTTTGTGTTATTAAAACAAATTTGTTCGACTTTCACAACATTAACTAACAGAATGAAGCCTAACCCGAGTAAAAGTTCAAAAATACCAGAGCTCTAATCCTGTAAGAAAAACCATTCGGTCTATTTTAGTTTTATTTGCCCAACAAAGTTGTTAATCAAATCAACCAAGACACTGTTTTATAAAGTCGTCGAGATGACGATCGCTTTTGAGAGTAGTTATGCATTTCAATGTTCCAAATGATTGACCGGCAATAAGATAAAACATTTTCGTTTTGTTTTTGGCTGTTTTTTTTTTTTTTTTTTCAAAGTTCTTAAATAAAAAACAAATAAGTTCGTTATAAAGTAGAAGATAAATCTGCTTCCATTCATATATGTTATGTATCTATAGGTCAACATTAAATGATGACATAAACTAATAATATGTACACGAAAAAATCAAATCTCGTTACTTATCTCATGGTTAAATTCAAACTCATGTCAACGCAATAAATCCGACAGAAAGTCGCAACTATATTTTTATTTCCTATAATACCTTCAAAATGCGTGTGAATAATCCACACGAACAATGCATCGAGTTACCTTCCATTGAAATCATGTTTTTAATTGTTTTCAAATGAGAGCAATACAAAATTTGTCTTTGAAAAATTCAAATACGCACAAATTTCCAAAAGAAAAAAATCGTGCACATAAGTTCGCATACAGAATGACGACGCGCATCAATGGAACTCGTTTATTTTGCAATTTCAAAGGATAACACAATTCAAAGGTAAAATAAAAACTGCGATATGTATACCTTCGCTAAAGGGACAAAAGAAAGCCCAAATAAAAAGGCAGGGGTCCTGATGCACGTAAACAAGATTGAACTTCAACGTAATTACGCAATGCAAATGTTTGTATCCTTGGCACATGGGTATGGCTTAAAATAACATATGTATATTCATAGAGGAGTTTAACAAGAACTTGTTGCTATGACGCAACTGACTGGAATAACTGCAGGCGTTTAGAATAAAAAAAAATTAAATCCAGCTTCATTCACCGGTATAGGGTGAGGTAAAGGACTTAAGCTTCTGTTCGATTGAATTCTAATAAAAGGAAGCAGCTATTGCAGTTATAATGCGCACAACGCGTGTGTATATTAAGGGGAAATGTGCGTCTTCAAAAAGAGGTATCCTGTATAATAGATACTCGATGAAATTCTTCACAAAAAAAGTACGACGTCAAAATCTACATTGAAACGTAGAGAAAATGCGCGACGAAGTATTCATGTACCCGAAAGGATATGCTTTACATTTCAGTATTCTTTGTTGGTATCGACCCAAATATAGGAATCAACAATGAAGATCAAGACAGTTTCGTTGCCCTTCATCATTCTTTCACCGTCTTCTATATTCTATGGGTTTATAGCCTGTGTATATTCAATGATGTCACTGACAATTTGCATGAAGACGATTCACCACCATTTACTCCTCTTCACATTATTATTTACCCACAAAGTGCTTTATTATTTTTTTTTCATCTTGTCTAACTCACTTTGCGTATATGCAGGAGCGAATAACTTCATGATGATTGGAGATCTATTTATTTCGACAGGATAATATCGTAAAAAAGGGAAAAAAAAAACGCTAGCTGGTGGGAACGGATATTTCTATTATTTTTTTAGATCCTTTGCGGGGATTCCTTGAGTTAATTTAAATGGGTAATAAACTCGTTAAAATTGTTCAGGCCTCGTTTGGTTATTCCTTATTTTTCGTCCTTCGATTTTTTGTTTGTTTTCACGTTTACTGCTCGAGGGAGGTATATTGAATGTAGGACACTCTTAAGTTGAGTGGGAAATACAATGCGTAAGGATTTTTTTCACGCACACAGATTCCAAGGAACGACAATGAAACGAAGTGATTTTTATTATCCTTTAATAGCTTTTAGTCACATGAAAAAGGGTTGTTTTTACGATACTTCAACATGTTGATTGGGACACTTTGGGGAGCTTAAGACATTTTATTGGTTTTCCCTCGTTTTTGCATAAGTCCTTTTACTTTATGTAAAAAATATTTTTTGTAGATTTAATTGTGCTTGTGGGCTTAAGGGGTAATTAATTTGATTTGAGAATATGAGATTATTATAATGTTACATATATGTTCAGCTCCAAAAGTCAGAGCTTTAACATTTTATTTATCATCAGTTATTAGGTATTTTTATCATTTTATTGTACTTTACACTTTGGCTCTATAGAAAAGAATTTCTGATCGCAAAAAGATATATTTATTTATATAGGTATATAAGTATTATGTACAAGTGTAAACATTTTCAAAATCCGCTCACTGCCACCCTCACTTTCAGAAAAACGTTGATTTTGGTCAGAACGTAAAAAAATTTAAGAAGTATCTGAACGACATATTTAGACAATGTGCGATTGTCTATATTTTATCTAGACAAAGTTTTGGGGGCGTTTCATAAAAAATGTTTTTTATACCCTACCCCATAACATATGTATGACATATGCGTACATTACTCTGTCCGACAATTTGGAGTTAGACGGATAAAATTAAGCATTGAAGAACTTTTTTAATGCCTTCAGTGTAAGTGTAAATATTTTTGAAAATACGAGCACTATTTTGTCACTTTAGAGCCTTTTACCTACTCAAAGACTCTCGACACAACTGAAAATATTTTTTATTCCGGTCTGCAATGGTGGATCCATTGCAGAATAGTTTCAACATAACCTATTGAAGTCATTGTAATATGAGGTAACTTACGAACCTTTTATTCAATATAAATCACAGTGACCTAATCACTGTTCTTATGATCGACATAACATATATAGTGCGTACCAAATCAGTTGGCCAACGATCGATTGCGCAGAGAGAGGATTTAAGGGAAATTTAAGATATTGTACAATAAATTTTTAAGAGACCTGCGCAGTAGAATGCCCAACTGGTTTGGTTTGCACTAGTTTGCCAACGGTCGAATGCGCAGAGAGAGGATTAAAGAGCAATTTAAGATATTGTAAAATAAATATTAAGAGACCTGCGCAGTAGATTGGCCAACTGATTTGGTACGGACTATACAAAATGACAATCAATGATGATTTTTTATTATCCTGGGTCAGAGTTGCCATAAACTTGTCAAGCTTTCTCTTTGCTTAAACCTTATAAAAAAGAAAAAGAACTCCAAAAAATATTGTGTGATTCTTATTTCAAATATTTTTTTGCAAAACTTTTATTGTGGACAGCAACGGAATAATATTTTTTTTATACACTTACGCCATCTATATATTCCCAAGGGTTCTTTTTGAACGACCTATTATTTGTCAAAAATAAAATAAGTATGTAAAGCTATAAAAAAATATTTACATGCTTGTATATGGATTTATTAATTTAACTTAATGTAACTTAAAATGCCTGAACATTAAAAAAGTCACTATTATGTAAACAAATCATTTTCGGTAATTGCGATTCAATTAGAAAATATTTTTTTCCTCATAAATTAAGTTTTGTTTCTGCAGCTGCACATACATTTTTTTTCCGTATCTATCTACTTTTGGATTCAATGCTGCAGTTTAATAGATTTTACTGCTGCTATTTAAATATCACCTTGCATTCCATTGACCACACCGAAAGTAGACACCTCAGATCCGCAATCATCATGTATTAATTTAGTGAATCTACAAGCTGCTCTTAATCAATTTTGAGATTTACGTATCGAAACATCTTATCCACCTATGGAGATATCGAATATATGAACTTTATCACATTCGGATCAAAACTAGTATATCTGTTTACGATATTTTAAATTAAATAAATACGATAATGGTTATGACCTTCATACAAAAATACAAGTTGTATCAGCAACTACTAATGCCATATGCATTTAATGCGGTGAAGTAACCATCACTTCGTGCATCGAAATGCCACAATATATATATAGAATCAATTCAAATATCGTAGTGTGGTAAAGTAGGTTTTTTAACTAAAAATATGTTTGTTTGCTTTGTTAAGTTGTTTTGACATGGATTACTTTACTATTCTTGCATTTCTATAAATATAATAAAAAATAATGCGTTTGAATTTTTGTTTTTATTTTTTTTTAACATCACACCAACACGCGGTATTCCTATGTGTTGGTGTCAATTTTCGGTTGTTATTTGTCATGGCAAACTAAAACGTAAAATGAAAAGAAAATAGCAGCACAATGTATTATTGCTAAGAATCACAAAACGACCCATTTTACGGAATTCAAGGTACCTATATAAAAACATCTCAAAAAAGAGAAATAATAAAAGAATTTTGAAAACAAACGGAATAATAAAGCAAATTTAGGTTTAGCGCATTGATGATGATGACCACAATGACGATGACAGACCACCATTTCTATCTATCTTTCTTTGAATGCATTCGAACAGTAAAAATAAAAAAACAAAGTCAAAACGTTTTTAAAAAAATACAAAGAACAACTGGATCAAACCCTTAGAAGGACAAAAATATCAAACGTCTATACGCGCGCGTCTAACCCATTAAACGGCATGCGGTTAGGAAAGGTTACAAAAAAAAAATATGCCGACCTAAAGGCGATGCAAAAAAAGCAACAAATCAATAAATAATTTCCAGGAAATCTTCTCTAATATGAAACTTGATCGTTCTTTGTGCATAGTTTTTTTTGTTTTATCTGAAATGTCATTTCGGTTATGAAAATATTTTGTTAACAATAAATATAGGTATATAAGAAAATACTATCAATGGTTTTAGATACGCATTTCTTACATTTTGATAAATACAATGAATTCAGAGATAAATTGAAACTTAAATATTTCTTAATGATGAGCAGGATCATTGTTATCAGAGGATAAGGATGGTTCGAATGTGTTTACTTAGATCCTCAATTTGAATACATTCGAAAATGAATAAAAGGTATGATCTTGTAATAACCTACAGTCTACAGACATGAAACAATAATGATACAATTTGTGGACATTTGTTTTGCCTGACTTTTGTAAACAAATCTTAGTTTGAATTGAGTTATGTTTGCCTTGGTCAACAAAGGACACACAATAACATCTGCGATATCTTAATAATCAGAGTGTTCATTCGTTACTAAAAAAATGTTTACCATTTCGATTTCCCCAAGAAAAGACAAAAAATTATTTTACTAGATTTTTGTTTTGATAAATATTCAAACAGTTTCTGCGATCCACCATATTATAAACTACAAGAATATTAAATAAATGACACCAATCGAAATCTTGTATGTTTTTTTCAAGACATTTTAAAAACAAAAGGCAAACACCAAAAGTATCACCCTATCATCTAATATAAGTTGACAGATCCCGCGCATTAAAGCGCATGATCATGCGATCCTTTCCTGAGAATTTCGTCTCTAAACCGCTGCAAGGCTACTAGGGTGTATCCTATGACTAAAAATTCAGTTGAATTAAATATTAGAAGTAATATATCGGCAAAACGTCTAAAAGAATAAAGCCAAGTCACCAAAAAAGGAGACAACAAAAGTAAAACAGATATGGGTATACACAAATGCACAAGTATTAAAATAAAAATTCTATTCTCTCCTCTCGATTAGACAAATTCGCGGAAAACGCATCCGCTTAATGATGGAATCTTTTGCTTCATACACCTGATCTTCTGTTTCTTCACGTCGCTGACCCTTCTTGTTCGGGTGTTTTTTATTTTATTTATATGCTCTTAGGACTGCACAATATATTGGACAAAATAGAACAGAAAAAAGCAACTAAAAAAGTGTTGCCATGCGAATTTGTCGGAAAGCATAAATAAGCAGAACTGAACTAGTAAGATCATTGTTAAAATTAAGGAGTGACTAAGTGCATTTGTATTTTATTCGAAAGATTCAAGAAGTAAATATTTGAATCCAATATATTTTATATTTAAACAATATATAAAGTATTATCTTGATTTTCACTCTTGTATTAGCGAAGTGTAACTATGGCTTTCAAATAAAAATGTTGATTCATCTGTTATTGTTCATATTCAATATGAACTTTTCAGTGTTAAGAATACCCAATGTTCTTTTAGATTTGGGTGCTTAACGCGTGATATAAAAAAAATATTGTATATGGTATAAAATAATATGGTATATTACGCAGGATTAGGAAAAGGTCAAAGTTGCATTGAATAAAGTGATTTTTAAAATAACCTTATAACCTTATTTATGTGTACTCTAAATATATCACTGTAGCATTACATATGTATTTCTTAGGGTAATGTTATTTAAGCATTACCCTAAGAAATACATACATCCCATAATATTGGCAATTCATAGGAAAAAAAAAGCTTTTGCCAAAACAGCAAAAACAAAACCTAACAGGATCAGACATCTAACACAAAAGGAGAACAATTGGGGCACGGTGTTCGAATTGAATACCAACCAATTTCATCTCTTAACCTCTTCCTAACACAGGTTGATACATTTTTTTTTATTGTTCATCCGTTCATTCGTCGGTCTTCCACTTCACCTTCTTCTTCTGCACCATCACAATGCATCGATCAGCGAGCTATTTGCGGACAGAAATTCCAGGAATTGAATTGATGATGTCGGAAATGCCTTTATGAAATTAGATCAGAGTTGTGTCTCGGATTACCGCTGCTTTAAATTTGTTTCAGACACAAAAACTCGGTTCCAAGACAAATTCATTTTTGTGTTTCTTTTTTTTTTATCAAATGCACTCAGTAGTCATATTTTTTTTCTGCTGAGCTTTGAATTTGTATTCATTTTCAATTTTGTTTTTATTGTGTCATTGCAGGGATTTCCTTCTGGTTATTAGCTGAAAATAAAAAGATATAACAAAAAAATAGTTTAAATGCAAACAAAGCTCGAATCGAAAAGAGGAAGGAAAAAAGGAAAATTTCGTTTGGCATATACAAAAATTACAAAAATTTTCGAAAATAAATATTTGGATAAATTAAATTCTGGATTAAAAAGCATTTCGAGGAGGACTTGAGAAATTATAAAGGAATTGAAAAAGGACGTCAGAAAACCCTGAAAACGATTGTTTATTTAAAACAAAAAAAGCCCTCTTAATTATTTACGCCCACCAAACATTATTTAATTTTTTTAATTTATCAAAAAAAAAAAATCTGAGGCATTTTGGCATAAATTGGGATCAAACCCGAATTTCTTTTCAACAACACTGGAGAACACAAAAACAGACAAAATGGATCCACAACAACAGTTTTGTTTAAAATGGAACAGCTATTCATCGAATTTGGCTATGACATTTTCGAATTTATTCAAATCTGATTTATTGGCCGATGTGACTTTGTCTTGTAATGGTAAGTGTTATTTTGATATTTAAATTCTTAAGGAAATATGTATTTTTTTTTGAGTTATGTATGTGAAATTGGATTAATTTTTGTTTACAATGTGATGATGGTTTTAATTTGATGCAATTGTTTTTAAAATTTGAATTCGGTTAGAAATATCATAAATGGATTGATACCATGCAACTTCAGGCTTGTTAAATTATTACTGCTGAGAGTTACTGTATTAGCTGTAGTCAATTCAGGATTTTTTTCTTTTTGGTAAACAAATGAATAAAATTCTCTAAAAAAAAAATTTGTGTAAAAAGCGCTGGAAAAGGGAAGATACAAAAAAAAAAAACATTAATGAGTTATAAAAATTATTTTTCTTTGAAATTCTAACTTTTTTTCTTTACATGAACATTTAAAACGGTTTGTTGTAAGATATACCTACTGTGTAAAAGTTTGGGAGAGTAATTTTTTTAATTTTCGGTTTTGACCAGTAATATGCCAACAGTGGCTGAGTTCTGCGCTTTCCGTAATTCATTTAATTAAACTTGGCATTTTTCTAGTCAAAAAAGAAAACTTTGAATTTTTTTTTAAATAAAAAAACAATATTTTCCTACAAAATGTTGACACAGCATATCTTAGAATAAACCATTTTAAACAAAAAAAAATATTTTAAATCCAATGTTAATTTCCTATATCTCAGCCAAAGTAAACTTCAGCATATTCTTATCGGTATTTTAGTATTTTTTTGTTATATATAATTAACAACCCTATAAAAAGCTCAAATTTGCAAAAGCTTTATATTATAGGGAACAGATCCAATAATGATTTCGTCTTCTCCTCCAAGTAATCATCTTCTTAAAGTTCTCGACAAATCCATTTCTAATACAAATCACTTTATCCAAGAAAAATAGCGAATTATCTTAAAACACCATCTGTTGCTTTCATTGCAAAAGGTTTTATAACCTTTATAAAACGTATATATATCCTTAAAAATTGGGTAAACCACATTCCATTCAATTGACCTACATCTTCATGTAAACCACTCCATTCCTAATTACTTAATGACCCAATCTAGTGAATAGCTTCCTTCCTCTGTTTCGCACCCTTTACACAATTCATCCCATTTATATAAGAACAAAAAAAAATCAAACGGAAATATAAAATCTTCCCTTTTTTCGTGGCCTTGCCCTTAAAGAAAACAAAATGTCAATAAAAAAAGAAGAAGAAAAGGAAACAAAAAATGTATACAAAACAAAAATTGCTCCTCCACCTCCTGATGAAACAGCATATCATTCGCGCACACCCACCAACAACAACAATAACAAACAAAAGGAGACAAAAATACAATAAAATTAAGACACAAGGTTAGAAGGTGCTCCTCGTCATATATGGGGAGACAACGCGCACCGACTAAATCCGAGTCATATTGGTGTTAAGTAATCTTTGTCCCGTTTTATTTTATAGCATTTTTACCATCATCATCATCATGTTGTTGTCGTCATCGTTTTTCGTACTTTGGCGGTCGTTTCATTCAATTCGTGGTTTGTGGTGCCAGACATAGATTTATGTACAACCAAGGAGATACAGAGATTGAAAGGACACTTTATACACATCCCACATGAGAATATAGAATAATGTGCTTTACAAACTTATATCTAAAACAAATATGTTTTTTAATGAATGTAAATAAATAAAAATAATTCTTGATATACGATAAAAGAGAATGAAGTGAACCAATCATAACAATGATACGTGTCGATTGTTGTCATACTATTGTTGCGACCTTTTTCTTTAAAGAGGGATGAAGTCCGATTTTCATTGTTGTACTTGAGGTGCTATACTTTTATTGTTTTTTAGATTATTTATATTTATTCTTGCTCTTTCTAAATAATTGAATAAATATGTTGGTCCAAGTCGGGCTCAGTGGCGCAATAGTTAGTGCAATGAACTGCAGAAATTCTGGGTTTAATTCCCAGAAATAGCAACACCTAAATAATCTTCCACTGGTCCTACTCTCGTGATGATCTGACAAATCATCCGAGCAGTATCAATGTCAAAAAAAGCTTATCTGAACTTAGTCGTACTCATTCGGCATAAACCCGCCGTCGTGCCTTGTACACACGCGCACTTAAATGGTTGTGAGATAAAAGCTAAGCCCTGGGTACTAATGAGCCTGTTGTGCCAAAAATTTCTTTATTTTTTTTTTGTTCAAGTCAACATAAGCGTTTATTTATAAAAATGTTGATGGATCTTAAGCAAGAAAACTCTTGTAAACTCTTTATCCTGTTTAAACCCCATCCCATAGGGGTATATTAGTTTTGATACATAGTTTGTAACATAGAGAAATAATTTAGCTAGATATACCTTAGTATATGCATCGACTTAGAATCGCTAGCTGAGTCGATTAAGCCATGTCTGTCCGTCCGTACGTCACCAGTTTTTGGGCCTTCAATTTTGAGCTAGAAAGATGAAATTTGGTACACGCGCAAGTGTAAACATTTTTTAAATCCGCACACTACCACGCCCCCTTTTTACAAAATTGTAGTTTTTGGCCAAACCATAAGGAATTTTGAAAAGTCTCTGAGAAACATGTTTAAAGAATCTTAATATCTATATTTTGCCTATACAAAGTTTTTTGCCACACCCACTTTTTGGGGGCGTTTGTTTTTTTGAAACATTTTTAAAATTTTTGAAAAATCTTTCAAGACAAGATCATTGGTTACGATAGTATAAACATTTCGTCTATAAATCATTTTAACCCACGCCCTCTTTTTGGAGGCGTTTTTCTACAAAATCAATTTGTATACTCTATCCCAAGGCATATGCAATAGAAAACCGTTGTTTTTTGTGGAATCACAAAATATTTTCATAAGCTGTCTAAACAATATGTTGTGACAACGTCATTTTCAATATTTTATCGCCATAAAGCCCAAAGTTTGGGGATATTAATTTTAAGGATGGGATAGGATAGGGTATTAAACGATCCGTACAGCGGATTGTAGCCTTCTCATATGTTTGCTACTAATTTTCTTGCTAATGTTTAATAAGCTTCAACCTATGTGCCTACTTCGTAAAAAGATTTTAAGTTCATCGTTTTCGTCACTCAATACAAACCGCACTAAATATAAAACCAACTTAACTGCATCTCTATTTTTCCACCTTTGAGGTTTGCCGTGATTTTTGTATACCCTAGCCTAACCTCTTTTGGGGTAGCAGTCCTATTTTGTAAAATTATGTCCTTCCGTAGATACCGTTAATAAAAACTTTAAAAAATGACACCTATATGTTCTAAAAGGGATAAAATCTCTACATTAAAATCCGGCAAATTGATATCCTATATGACCTATTGTAGGAACTTTTCTGAGCAACTGATAGAGCTTTTTCACTGTATCTCGGGAATTCTTGGGCAAAAAGGTGCTTTATTAAAAAGAAAAAGTTTTTTTTAAGTCCTCCACAGGTTTTCCAAAAAACTGGCATGTTATATTTGTAAAAATAAACAATAGATATATCCGCACATGTCTATTTTCAGAAATTCGTCGTTTTTAACCAAACCTGGATTCCATTTGATAATTAAGTGCCACGCCAAAATATTAAAAAAAAAAATGTTTTAGATTTCGTTTAATTGATGGTTCTGATAATAATATCTAAATATCCATCGCATAAACCTAATTTATTTGGACCCAATTAAATAGATCTACCCATACAAATAAACGTGAAAAAGAGATTAAATTGGTAACAACAAAGAATATTTTATTAGTTTACTGCTTTAAGGATATGAACATCCTGTTTGTGGACCCTTGCTGACCACATTACAATACTTACCGAACAGATATAATTTCGCACGACTTCCCCCAAAATGGACATAGCTAAATGTATGTCCCATTTTATTGAACAAAGCATGTCCTCAATTATGTACATATTCATGCAATCACTATACGCATAACTTTCATAGGTTACGAATAATATTTATTATTTCTTCCGTTGGTTTATTTTGTTTTTCCTGTTTTCGGGATTCCTTTTCCATTCCAGTTTTTTCATTTTCTAAGATTACAACCGGTGTGCGGTGTGTGTTTCGTCGTTCGACGACCTTACTCACTTTTTCGGTCTTTCGCTCTGATTTCATAATCAGATGAAGAACCACAGAATTCGACACACAGAAGGACGGTATAAGTGGTACCGGTAAGAAAAGGCGACGAAGACGGTAAAAGAATGATAATAAAAAAAAACGCTCCAAATACCTATATAAAATAAAAATAAAGGCGGCACAGCAAAAAAAAAAATTGTTATAGTAGGGCCGTGTGTACTACCACTACGACGTATACGCATTACCATTTATTATATCATTAAAAAAATGATGATGATGTTGATGACGATGATAATGTTTTTTGGTTCTTCGGGTTGTTGGATTATTGGGCACACTTTTCAGGCGGAGAATTGTTTTTTTTTTTTCTGTTGGGAAGTCCCTTCAGATATTTTACTCCTTTTAGGCGGCTGTGGGTGGGTGTTGTATACGGTAGGCATATTGTGTCTGGTGAAAGTTCAATGTCCTTGATAGATAATTTATGTATGTTTATGTTTTCTTTTCCTGTCTTGTGAGCTTTTTTTCTTAGCACCCATGCTCTTCGAATGTTTAGTCGGTGTGTACCTACGTATGACTTTATATATTCTTATGTTGCTGTGTCTGTTGGGTTTTCTTATCACTGCTGTCAGAAAAAAGGAGAGCGACAAGTTGTTGATGTCTTTCGGGAGTGCTTGATTATTGGGGTGGTGGTTTTACGATTGTCGTTTTTATTATACGATTATGTATACATATATTTAATATGTCTGACGACTCCTCGGCACACAGAGTTCATCTGTTCATTCATTGAATTTATTCAAAACAAAATGGATTTCGGGGGTATTATTGCAGAGTTGGGGTAGACATTATGTTTGTAACCTTTTGCAGCTTCAGTAGTGTTTGGCTAGAGCAAGGAATAAGTATATGATACTTGTAGCATGGCTACTAGGTAAACATATGTACTAATGTATGGTTTTATGGTGAATCAATATTTTACGCGACGGTGACAATGTATATATATATATATATTTTTTGAATTAGATATTTTGCGACGGTTTTAATTTTTAGGTTTGAGTATATTGTGCTTATGGTTAATTTAGGTCAGGTTTATTTTGATAATGTTACTTTTATGGAATTTCTGGATTTGTGTGTCTCTTATTGAAAATTATAGAAATTCAATTGCTGATCTTATGTTGATAACAATTTTTTTATGAAAAGGATATAAATATATATAGGATATTGCTTTTAGACAATCACCAACATAGCGTATTATTGGCTCAAGAACTCAGGCTCACACTCACCTTGCTCTAATTCTTCCCTTAGTCTGACTTGCACCAACTAAATAATATTTAGTTGGATTAACTACTGGAATAAATAGAAAACAAAATAAAAAGTTTTGCTTTTGCTATACATATCTAATTTGTAAAATCATACAAAAAGACTTTGCTAGAGTTAATTATTCCAAAATCCGATGTTTAAGGAAGAGCTATTATAATTATAATCAAAACCAAAGCTCATCAAAGAAATCCTACAATTTGTCACCCCCAAGGACATATTCATATTAAACATCGTCACATCATACTCATCCTTCAGACACGTATCAAAATGTTATGAAGAATTCGAATTTAAGAGGACATTCAAACTGTTTTCATTTCTTTTTGTTTTGGGGTCTAAAAAAGCAAACGTTAATATTCATTGTTTTGGTAGGACTAAACAATATATAAGGCAGCAGTACGGGGCTTTCAACAAACCAATGGCGAAATATTATAAACAAATCTCTTGTGAAGCACATACACTCATACCAATTTTAATCAAGGAACATTTTTTGATTGATTTTACCAGAAATCGCCAAAGGACTTGAATAGTCCTTCGCTGATAAATGTATGGTATACTGTTAGCTTACAAGTGAAAGGTAACGAAAAAAAAAAGCAGTATACGTTCCGTCCTTTGAATGTTGTTTTTTTTTTGTTGTATTTTGTGTGAGCTGTTGGAGCTATGTTGAACAGTCCAAGTCTGCTTCCGTCAAAAGGGCTGATACTGGCTTTTGTTATGTCAACTCATACGTTTCTGGTGGTGTACGATTGGACGACCAACAACTTTTCGGAAGCAAGTATAAAATGCGAAATGCTGCTAGTGTCGCTGTACACGCATCACTCAGCAAGGAAAAAATACACCAACAGAAAAAATCAAACAAAAGGGTAGATATACACAACCACCTAGCTAGTAGACAGGACACTTTACACTCAACCCTTTCGTATATCCTTTTCCAATTTGTTTGCTATTTTTAATTTTATTTTTTTTATGAAAAACCCGAATCTCTTTCGCGTGATGATCCTTGCAGGCGTATTTTTTTGTTTGCTCTTGTATAGTATATACGTACATGGGTTTGCCATAACCTCTAACCGATTGTTTTTGAATTTCTTTGGCAAAGAATTTAGTTGGAGGTATAGATGATGAATTAAAAAAATGGGTGCTAGAAGAATGACGACGGCGAAGCCTATCAAGCGTGTAATGAAAATGACTGGTTGTCTGCGTATTGGTGTTATGTGGTTAGGAAGTTGAGGGTATTCATCTGCCACCGTCAATGTGAATAATTATTTGGTTCTCCAAAATTGTTTTTAAAAATAATATTTAACTTTAGTATTATTTTTTTAATTTAATTTATGTAGTGGAAAGGTAGTGGGGATTACATTCATGGAAGTTGTAATTTCTACACTTTTTATACCAAAGTAGTAGTAGTATAAAATCAAAACAAACTCAAAAATCATTTCAATGTTAAAAAAAAACATTATTTGCAATATCTAATAACAGGCATTATCATTATAAAATTATTATTATTATTATTATAATTTTATTAATAAAATAAATTACATTGCCAATAATTTTTAAATATATAGTTAAAAAGATATTGAAGTTTAAATAAGATTTTCAAATTTAAGTGCTGACTATATGCATTATTAATATTATCATAGGTAACTTCAGTTAATTAAACTGAAAATGCTTGCTGAGCAATAAGAGGGAGAAATATAAAAAAAAATAGAAATGACAGAAGAAAGTCGACGGGATGTGGTTAATGCTGTTTAATTGTCAAAAAATGATACAAGTTCTAATAATAAGGGACTTTCGAATTTCAAAAAAATTAATAATTATTGGTTGGTTATCAGAAAATCAAGATTTAAAACATTTATTTATTATTTATTCTACTATCCAGACAATTTAAAGTTAATAAATTTCTCAGTTTCACTAATTGATCCGTTCAAGGTCTTTGAACTAAGAAAATTGTTCTGCTGAAAATGTTTTTTCCACTTAATCAAAACTATCAACTAAGGCAATGAAGAAAAAAGTTTATTAGTTGGGCCACGTGATCGTTAATATAATAAAAATCGTATTAAAAATAAAATGATCAAAAATAACTTCCTAACTCATTTCGGTTATTTAAAAAAAAAAAGCTTATTAAAAATGAGCTTATCATTATCTTTAGGTTTTCTAATCTTTTTATCATTGCAAAAGAAAAAATCGAAATGAAAACAAAATAATAACAATTTCCTACAAATGATAATGCGCTTTATTTTACTGTATATTTCGCGCATTCTATTCTGCTGTATTTGTGACCTACTTTTTATTCCAAATAAAAAAAATATAAAAATAGAAAAAGTAGTCAACACATAGGAAGGTTCATAGAATTATGCATATGTGTGCATACAGAAAAAAAATCAAAAATTTACTGTAAAGATAACAAAAAACAAATGTGTATAATTTCTTGCCAAAAAAGAAAGCAAGATGAAATCCTAATGAAACGCGTCATTTTGTTTGAACAAATGCTAGCCATTGCGACAGCGCATGTATGTTATATTTCCGCATATAAGCTGCACGCAGTTTTTTGGCAAAAAGTAAATATGTATTTTTTTTGATTATATACCGTCGCCGCAGCTGCTGCTTTTTTTTATTTTTATTATTATATTTGGGGCGCATTTGGTTTTCTAATCAAAACGCATACAAACGAAGAACTATTGCGCTAGACTTATTTAGACTCTAATTGACTTATTTGGTGTTCAATTTTTTTTTTGACGGGGTAGCAAATAGTAAATGTACATAAAAGATACACTTGTATGCATGAATGTTTGTTTGCAGGCTACGAACAATTTGAGTATTTCTGAACTTACTTTTTTTTTTAGTTTATTCATTGTGTTTGTATATACGAGTGACGCAAATTGATCATTGCATTTTTTTTAAGAATTCAGAGAACGAGTAAATACATTGTATAATCAATTTGAATTTAAAAGCAAACAGTTGTTAAATAGTGTGGTTTTATTTAAGGAATTTAAAGTTTGTTAAAAAATAATTAAACACTTTTTAGATGCAATGTACTTTTCTATTAATAAAGAAAATTGTTAATAATTTCGTATCAAATTTCAAAATATCAGTATGAAACATATAATTTAGAGAATATCCAGTAAATCGACTAATTTGCAATTATGTATATTTAACTTGAGTTAAATTCTCAATTATCTAAACCATTCAATATACTTTAAATAAAAATGTTTCGAATTAAACAAAATTAACAGAAAGTTTCATAAAATATTTCAGTGTTATAACAAAACATATGAGAGGCTACAATCCGCTATGCGGATCGTTGAATACCCTATCCCATCCCATTCTTTAAATTAATATCCTCAAAATATAGGCCTTATGGCGATGAAATACAGAAAATGACATTGTCACAATATATTGCTCAGACAGTTTCTCAAAATCTTGTGTGGTTCGACAAAAAACAACGTATTTCTATTGCTAATGCCTTGGGATGGGGTATACAAATGGTTTTTTTAAGAAAACGCCCCCAAAATGTGGGCGTAGGTGAAAATGATCTATTGACAAAATGTTTATATTACCATTTCGGAAGTATTTGCATCAAAATTTTTTTCGAAAGTTTTAAAATTTGGACAAAAAGAGTTTTTTACTAAAAACGCCCCCAAAAAGTGGGCGTGGCAAAAAACTTTGTATGAACGAAATATAGATATTAGGATTGTCTAAATATGCTACTCAGACACTTTTTTGAAATTCCTTACGGTTTGGCCAAAAAATAAGTTTTCCTAAAAAGGGGGCGTGGCAGTGGGCGGATTTCAAAAATTTTTACACTTGTTCTGGTGGCACGGACGAGGATCCTATATACCAAATTTCATTATCCTAGCTCAAAATTTAAGGCCCAAAAACCGCTGACGAACAGACAGACGGACGGACGGACGGACGGACAGACAGACATGGCTAATTCGACTCAGCTAGCGATTCTGAGTCGATCCATATACTTTGAGGTATATGTTGCAAAATTATTTCTCTATGTTACAAACTAAGTATCAAAACTAATATACCCCCCTATGGGATAGGGTATAAAAACACTTCCTATATGCACCATTCTACTATATTATGTATGCGATAACGAGCATACAAATAGTGTATTTTTACTTATTTTTGTTTACCAAAATATTATTCTACTTTCCCCGAAAAATCGCAAAAATGACAAAAATAACTTAAAAATAAGTAATTTCACTACACGCTAAATCAATCAGTGATTTATTAATATCCTCTTAAAATAAAACTGTATGCATTTCCCAAAACATTGTGTGTCACCACATACAATTAATTGGTTTTGATTTTTATTTGCATTAGATTTTGAACGACATTTTTGTTGATTACTGGATTACTTACTATTACTCATACATATTATTGTTAATATGAATGACATAATTTAGAAAAGAATGAGTGATATTTACCATGGATCAAATGTTTAAAAGATATAAGTTATCAACCTTAAATAAACATAAGTTTTAGTAATATGGTAAGTTATTATAATAAAAACTATTCCGGTAATATTTTATTATTATGTTACAGATTTAGAATTTTACAAGATTTTTGTGTTGATATCTTTTTTTCGTTTTTTATACAAATTAAGTGTGATTGGGCTGCATCTTTTTTTTTCTGTCCTATTCAGTAAACGAATTGCAGCTCCCAACAATGTTTATTTCGATTTCAAGTGGACAAATTTATTGGGAAATAGAACTATGAAAAAAGAAGTCAGCATTTTAAAAATAAAGCACAAAGGGAATTCTTAAAATGTCGTTTTCCTTTAATATAATAATATTCAAAGAAATACTTTTCTCTACATATTAAAATACTTTACATAGTCAACATATTTCCATACTTATGCCACTCTCTAAATGCAAGTGTATTCTATAAACAAATAATAAAACACCCACCACTTCTATCCATCACTCTGCGGTATGATTTTTTTTTTTTCAAACTTGCTCCATTATATTGATGGAAATGAAAATTCGTCCTTTCGTGAAGGATCAACATTTTCATTGTAGCACAAGCTCACAGGTCTACCTTTTGCCTCATATTTTTGGGGTAGAGAGGCAAACAATTTCATATTGGAAAAAATGTGATATGTGAGGCCTATTCCATTGATGTATACACGGTCGCCGCTGTTGCTTCTGTCTACTTTTGTGTTCATATAAAAATCATCACAAAACAACGTACGATACGGGACAGCAGCATAAAGGATTGACAAAAAAAAATTAAATCATTTCATATAGAGAGGACAATATAACGCGAGCTAGACAAACCCTTTTATTTTGACGGATTATATCGAATTGTGTGTACGGATAATGTGCACACATATTCTGGAATGGTGTTTAAATAAACCATACTCGGTAAAGCATTGTGGGTGAATTTTTGTTTCATTTTTCGGAAAACCATCAAACAACAGTTGTTGATACAGAAGTGATGGATTTAATAAAACAAAATGTATGGAGTTTTAATAGAAACCGTGCTTTAAAGGAATGTTGCAGTTATATATATATATATATATATATATATATATATATATATATATATATATATATATATATATATATATATATATATATATATATATATATATATATATATATATGCAAACTCTTCACTCGAAAAAAGAAAGAAAGAAATACGACTTAATCATCATTCTTTAATAAGGGTATAAGAAAATTTTGAAACTAAAAATTAATGCATTTATATATAATAACAAAAGCAAATAAGTGTTGAATATATAAATCAAAAATATAAATATTTCCCCTTTAGAACATTCAAATATTGAACACCTGAATAAATAAAAATACAAATCCACATACAGTAGAAGTAAATGTTTTAAAGAAAATTACATACGAACATTAAAAAAAAAACAATTGAAATAGTTGTTCATATACATTTTTACATACTTCCTTCCTTAAGTGGCTCCACAGTCCGGAATGAATATGGGCCTCAACCAACATGCCTCTCCAGTCCTTAGCTAACTGCTTGTAGTTGCACATTGTGTGCGCCACTCAAGGCGAGGTCTTCCTCTACTGCGTCCGACGTCTTTCTGGGAATCGAAGACTTTGCGAGGCGGAGTATTAATGTCCATTTGTTCTACATGCCCTAGCCATCTTAAACGTTTAATGGGGAGTTTTTTTTTTTGAGTTGTTTCATGTCGCTGTACACCTTGTATTGTTCTTGGGACCGAAGATTTCTCAAATAATTGTTTTTTCAAATCGACCAAGGAATTCTTCATCCAATTCTTCAATTCTGTAAGTCTTCATCTTTGGATTCGGTCCATCTTCCGCGCCGTAGAGCAGGAGTGGGATAATCAGGGTCTTATTATAGGATATTGGCAATAGTAATTCTTCGTTTAATTTCTGACTAGACATTTTTACTTGGGTATATTATATTTTGAATTTTTTAAAGTTTTTTTTGGAGAGGGGTTAGATATCATAATGTTATTTTATGAACTTTATACATTTGTCAAGTTTAGGTCTCAGTAAGGCCAAGTTGTTGTGCACAGCCAGAATGCGGTTGTTTAGATTTTTCCCTGCACGTTCACGCAGCATCAGCATCTTTTCGGTGATGTACCGGTATTGGTTGATTATTTATCGAATCGGTTGACTCTTAAAAAATGTTATTAAATTTATTTTCAAATTTCCGGAGATGTCTTTTAGTAAAATCAAACTGCGTTGTTTTAGATTTCAGGAAATTTAAAAAAAATTGTTTCAAATTAAAATAGTTTCAATTAATTTATTTAAATATACTTTCAATAAAATACACTACATTGAGCTATTATTTTCATATTGTTTCAAAGAAACCATTGAGGAGTTTTCTCCACCCAATCTGTCAACCTCTCATTTCAGTTTTCAACAATGTGTTCAGCTGCAAATTGTTTTATCAAACAAACAATAATAAATCTTATTTTTCTTGATTCCGAAAGAACCAGGACTCCTATTATCTCTGGAAATATGCCTAATGCCCATATATTATATTAGCGAAATAGAACCTACTTTTATTCTTTAGCACACAGAAACCTCGTGCATTAGGTATCCTGTATAAGAAAGTAAAATCGTTAAAGATATGTTGTGCGTGTAGAGTTGTAGGCACATAAATTATTCCTCTTGGGATCAATGTCTTTTGCTAGAAAAAAATCTATAATTATAAAAATAATTCCTGTTGTTTTTTTTTCACCGTATAGCATAACTACCTTTAATTATTTAAGTTATTATAGTTATATCAATTTTTTCTGGTGCAATCATTAAAAAGTAGCGAATTTGAAAAAGTGTGCTACCGCGATAAGAAGGTGTGTACTAAGTCTTTGGGTGGTAATTTGACTCAAATGTTAAATATTTTTGCATATTTCTACTTGTAGTTACCTATTTAAAATATTTATAAATACATTTAAACATAAATCATTTTAAAACATTACAGTCAACTCATTGTTGTTAAAATTTATTTTATTACAGGAACAGTATTTAAGGCTCACAAATTAATATTGGCAGCATGTTCGAAAAAATTCGCAGAACTATTCGAAACAACACCGACAAATGGTCAGTGTGTTGTCATATTAGAGGCCACATCACCAGACAATATGGCCGCCCTATTAGAATTTATGTACAAAGGTGAAGTACATGTATCACAAGAGGCTCTAAATAGTTTTCTCAAATCAGCGGAAAATCTACAAGTGAGTTTTTTTTATTCTTATAAATTGTTTATATTTTTGTTGACACGATTTTTTTTATTTGTCTATTCAGGTTAAAGGACTATCAACAGAACATGGTAGACTAGCAGCAGCACAAGCACAACAGCATGAAACACCACCCCTTGAATCTCCAACGGGTAGACGAATTAACCGCAATAGTTTAGGTGGTAATGGTGTTGGTGGTGGTGGTGGAGTGGGCAGTAGTGGTGGAGGTGGGAACGGTGGTAACAATAACACATGTGGCTCATTAGGCTTAGGAAGTCTTAAACAGGAATGCGATTCCTTAATGCATCCGAGTAGCTCAACACTGGGTGGAATTTCATCTTACCTGCCACAAATGTACACCAGACCATTGTCATTTGAACCACCACGTAAACGTGCCCTCCGCAGTCCATATGCCGAACAAGAAATCCGCGGTAGTGTACTACGAGATGGCTCAAAAAATAGTTCTGATAGTGCAAGTCCCATTAATAAACCATACAGACCATCAAGCAGTGCATCATCAAATGCTGCAACGGAAGCGGACACAATGCAATCAGAAAGAGCTTCACCGTCGCAGTCGAGGTAAAATAAAACTTATTCGATTTACTCGTAAAAACAGAAATTTAAATCAATTTGTCTCTCTAGTCGATATGAAAATCATAGTCCCCCGACTACTACAGCTGGAAATGGTAATGCAGCCAGCAGTGCCAGTGGAGGTTGTCTAGATCGGCCGGTGAAAACTGAACGCAATAATGGTAGTACAAACGAGGCTAATGAAGTTGAAAAGGACGAATCAATTGATGTAAGTATAGCTGTGCATAATGCAAACAAAATGCATATTACCTAAGCTCAATGAATAAAAATATATTTTTTATTTTATAAGAAATAATACAATTTTTTGATTTTTTTTTTTAGAATGGAGCTGAAGACCTACGAATGAAAATGGAAAATACAAGCTATTCACCACCTCCACCGCATCCAACATCGAACACAACGCCAACTACGCCAACTGCTATCCTGGATTTAAAAAACGCGACCGATGGTTCGCTGCCCGGTGGACTTGCTGCATCAATTGCCCCTGCTGATATGTTGAATGTTTGGAATGCTACAAAATTAAATAATAAAAATAGTGGAATGGTGAACACAGCCGATGGTGAGTTTTCAAATAAAACAAACTACGTGTTTAAAAGAAAAAATATGTGTCTGAGGTGCAATTGTATACTCAAATCAAAAATTATATAAAGCGTCGATTCTTTCATGGAGCAGTACTTATTACCTCTGCTCTGATTCAGTATATTAAGTGAGAAAATTATACTTGCCCTTTCAGACATTTATTTAATTAATATTTGGTTATTGTTTAAAGTTTACAACTAACCCCTGTCATATTTCCCCATAATAACTTAATTTTTTTTAAACCTCAAACCCACAAATTGGCATTAATAAGTTATTATTTCTAAAACAACAAAATCCCCCGTCCATCCACCTACAGGAAAAAAACTAAAGTGCCTGTACTGTGATCGTTTATATGGATACGAGACAAATTTACGCGCCCACATCCGACAACGTCATCAAGGTATCCGTGTACCATGTCCATTCTGTTCGAGAACATTTACCCGCAACAACACGGTAAGGCGGCATATTGCACGTGAACATAAACAGGAAATTGGTATTGACCAAACACCACAACCGAATCATACGCAATAGGCATCGGTTCAACTATTGGGGTGTTAACAAAACCAACGCAAGATCCTTCCAAGTCACAAAGAAATTGTGGGACTTTAAATGAAGAAAACAATTCAAGACTAAAGAGATCTTCCCAATTAAACCTTCAGTGAGCTGTTTTAAACTAAAAAAAAAAAAACAACAACAACATTTAATCGAAAAAAAAATATTGTTACCATTTTCCTTCAAAGCAAGCCTACTACTACTACTTATGTACATCTTATTGTTTAGTTTCATCGTTTTTAAACAACTAATGCCTAGTAAAATATTTATTTTAATAATTGGATCAGTTAACTAATTGAATGAAAAATTAAAAATTTTATATGTATACATATATAAAAACAATACAACTGCAATAGAAATGAATTTGTAAAAAAAAAAATAATAATAGTTAAACAATTTATTTTTTTTGTTATGATAATTGCAATGCAACCTCTATTGATTTGTTTCCTGTTATTTAAATAAATAATTACTAAAAGAGTTAATTCAATTAAAAAAATCCGACTGAAAAAAGTTTTCAGGGTGCTATACGATAAACAGAAAATGAAATGCAAAGAAAAGAATATTTAAAAAACTTATTGTTTTTTGATATATGAAGTGAAATATTATTTAAAAAAATAATTACTGGTCTGCCTTTTGTTTGCGTAAAAATATTTAACAAACAAATACAATAAACGTGAAATATACATTACAAGATAAATATATAGTAAAAAAATAGTTGCAATAAGTAACAAGAAACAATAATACAACAACTACAAGTCTGAACGTTTTTGACTGGTCTCAGTTTAAACAAAACAATGCAATAGTCTAAAAAACAAAGAAAATAGTACCTCTATCCCATTAATCTCCCTATATCTCACCTTATCCCTCTCAATTTTACTTTACAAGCATACATATTTAAAAAAAAAAATAGAATATACATACAATAATATTTACACATATTTACATGAAATATACATATTTATACATTTTTCTCCTGTCAATAAATTTCTTTATAATTAATTGAAGATACAAAAATATTTTTTTTATTTACAATAGCATAGTTACATATATGTATATTCACTAAAAAAGCAAAACCTAATAGAATTAAATCAACAAGTATAACGACGATTATATTAATTTTTTACTATGACCGTATCATCAAATTTTCACCCTTATCATCATTTCCCATAGATAGCTACAGTTTACAAAACAAAAAATAAAATAAAAGATAAGAAATAGTATTCCTTTTCAATATAAACCACCACAAGTGTCATTAAGAAAAATAAATAAATAAATATATAAACAAAATATCAAATAAAATAAATATATGCATATATTATAAAAGAACTTTTTAAAAATAATTGACAAGGAAGGGATAATGATTGCATATTAGACTAACATAAATCACCTACATTGCAAATTTACTATAGATAAAACATTTAAAATGATTGATTTTATAGATATCCTTACATTGAAAAAATTTCATATAATTTCTATGTTGAGGTCCTGGATCTTAACAAAAATTAAATGTGGGTGGGTTTCGGCAGGGCTCTCAACTCTGACAATTTTTCACATTTAAGAATACTAGTGAAAAGTATAACTTAAAAGCAATACGTATCGTACTAAAGATGTGATAACGCACAACTGGGCTTCCACATTAGAACAGGCAGCATTACGTTTTTCGATATATTTGGTTTTCAATGAATTTGGTAATCAATTAAAAAAATCATGTGAAATGAAAATTAAAAAAAAAAAAAGAGACGTATACGCCCCGAATTCAAATCAACGGTGGTTACAAGGAACATTTAGTATATGTTGCAACATTTTGTATTACTACATTCCATACAGCGGAGGAAAAGATGTCGTAATACTACCCCGCACTAAAATCTCATATCTTCGATATTTTCAAAAAAGTATCAAACAAGTACAGTAGAGATGCATGTAGGATGGTTATGGTTATGGTTATCATAACCCTGTCGATAAAATCCAAAAAAAAACATCAGGTATACCGCCAGGATATATTCAATATGTTAACCATTGTTCCAATTAAAAATAAACAAACATATTTAAATAATAATAAAATAAATGATCGTATAATTTTTTTTATAAAAAAAATAGTGAACCAAAGTACCTGCAATCTAATTTAAAAATAATTACCAAAAACATACAAGTATATTTAAATGTATGTTTTTTATAAAATATATATAAAGAAGCCTATACAAAAGATATATAACAACCATTAAAAAATATAATTTGCTTATATAAATCGAAACAGTTTTTATATTATCATAACGTACAAATATGGAATTGCTTTTTACAATTAAGAAAGTAGTTAATTCCAAAAAGTGTTTTCCTTTTTCAATTTTGCTCAACCCCATCTACATTCTCATGAACTTTTTTCATTCTAATAAATTTTCTTTCTATGCCATATCGCATAGGGGTATATTAGTTTTATCATTAGGTTTGTAAAATAGAGAAATAATCCTAAACGCTAGCTGAGTCGATTTAACTATGTCTGTCTGTCTGTCGGCCTGTCTGATTTATCAAAAAAATTTTTTTTTTGAAATTGTGTCTGAATTTTTTGAAAAGATGTCTGAACAAAACATTTTTGTTTTTTGCCACGTCCACTTTTTGGGGCTGGTTTTAGTAAACATATTTAGTGAACAATTCCTGTATAGAACATTTTAACCCATGCCCACTCTTTGGGGGCGTTTTCCTATAAAAAGTCATAAGGTTATATTAGTCCGTCCGAACGTTTTGAGCTAGAATTCATAAAAATGCAAAAATATTTTACAAAATATCCAGTTTTAAAAGATGTTTTACTCTATATTTTAAATTTACAAAAAATAGAGTTCCATAGCCATGCGCACAGATTTGTTTGTTAATTTAACTTTATTTTCTGAAAGTAACATTAAAACCTAAAGACAAGAAAAAAAAATACAAGAAACGGGTGCCTACATTTAATATATAAATACATATATTAAATAAAAATATAAAAAAATAAAATATTTACACAGGATAAAAATAGATTACAAAACAAAGAAAAAATATAGTTTAAAATAACCAATCCATAAAAATATCAACAAGCAATAGTTCAACCTCTCAAAAACGTTCCGAAAACAAATAGAAAAAGTACCTATCTCAGCCCATTTAAAAATGATTTTTTTTAATATATTTCAAAATATCAAAATTACACCTTTGAAACGATTTTCAGAACAATCACCAAATGCATAAATTCAAAATTGGCATAAATCATTTGAAAAAAAAAAAAAAATATTTAAATTTTAATTAAAGGTTTTTAAACAAAAAGGTTGCAAAAAACATTTAAACAATCCAATATTAAATGAGTAAAATAAAAATAATTGATAAAAATGTCACGCAATAGTTAATGTTGTAAAAAATAATAATAATAAAATAATATAATTAAGAAATAGTTAAAAATATACGCAAATAGTTGATATTGTTTTAAGTTTCTGAAACCGTAAGCCTTTAACATAAAGAGTAAAAGAAACAAAAATGTAACAAAAAACTACTACAACAATAGAAGTTGATGAAACTGGGTGTTTCTCAACTAAAAAATACAAAATACAGGGTGATACAAAAAAAACTATAGATAACAATAGATTAAACACTGTATTATTTGATTTTTAGCCAAAATATTTATTTAATTTTTGTTCAAATGTCATTTTGCATAATGTTTTAAATTAGGGAAGACAACAAACAAATTAAAATAAAAAAAAAGAAATGTTAAATGCAGTTGAATCAACTTTAATAAAACACACAACCAAACCCAGTTTATTTCTGTGATCAGCTCGATAAGGAATATTCTATGAAAAAACTTCCTTGCGAGCAAAACATACCATAATTAAATATTAACTTAAAATATATACATATATACATATATTTTAAAGAAAATAGTTATTAAACTAATTAAAAATTAAATTGATCTTAAATATGATATTTGAATCAATACAATTTTTAATTAAAAGAAAGCATTTAATTATAATTTGTAAAAGCAAAAAGGGAGTAAGCAAAAATGGAATGAAAATAAATTTGCACCAACAAACCAATATAAAAACATAATTTGGTTTTATTCAAATTTTATATTAAATAAATCAAAATATACGCCTGATCATGTTTTTTTCTTATACACATTTTTGTATTTCTTTGATATTTACAATACGCAACGTGGAGTCTGAAATACATACATTTATATTAAGTTGCGTTTTGCAAATGTCAAAGAAAACACAAACATTTATCCTTTGTTTGCTTCCTCCTATTTTTTTTAATTATACTTCTAATTACTACTATGAAACTAAAAAAAAACTACAATAGGAACTCATATACCTCAGATTAATAATACTTTCTTTATGTTCTACAATTTTTTATTTATTTTCTAAAAATACAAATAAAAACAAACCATATACATTTTACTGATAAAAGACATGACTGCAATAGTAACTAAACTACCTCAATAGCCAATAGGAACTTAGTTTTTTATTTAAAAACGGTATATTTGTGTTAAAACTTTTTTATATAAGGAAATTATTTACAGTTTTGTTTTATATTTTATCTACTTAGATGATTAACGAAAAATAAAACTCAAACAGTGAAATAAACAACAACAAAAACATCAAAGAATAACCGGTAAAAATGTTAAGTAAAATGGTGACAAGAAGGAAAAATAAAACTAAAAACAAATGAATTGTAAATAAAAAAGAAACACAGAAAATGAATAAGAAACAAATTTTACCTTTAGGCTATTTTATCCCATGTTTCTTAAGTAAATATCTAAGAGGAAAATTTCTATGAATAACATTTTTTTTATAAAAAAAAATATGTGTAACATTTAAACAAAATTGTAGAAATCACTTACATAATATACTATTTAGGCTACAAGAAATATTTACAAAACTTATATTAAAAAAAAAAAATGTTTGGATATACGATTAAAAAAAATCTTCAAAAGAAATTAAGAAATACCAAATTTTTTTTAATTAAAAGAACACATTTAAAAATTAAATTTTAGAGTAAACATTAAAAAAAAAACAATCTAACAAATTTCGGATAATTGAACATAAAAAAAATATTCATAAAAAAAGATTTTAGATAGGTTTTTGTAAATATTCACAAAATTACATTATACTAATTAAACAAAGAAGAATTCAAAATTTCTTGTGGGAAAAAAATTATTCATAAATTAAAAACAAAATTGTAGTCTGGAAAATATATACAGATAATTTATTTGAGTTTCTATTTGGGTTACGAATTAATTGACCCAAATATGATCAAATGATTCATTGCTGTATGTAATACAAAGAAATTATTTGATAAATTGTAATAATAATTAAATGCATACATAAAATATTCACCTATTTAGAACAACAACTTTTTGGACTATGAGGAATTTCAAAAAAAAATGATAGATAAATTTTATAATTTTGGATTTAATATACATATATAAAAGCTATGTTTTCAAAATTGTATAATATAGCCCAAACATTAAAGAACCGATATAAGGTATAAAAATAAAATAACATACTAACCAAAATTTAAGAAAGAATAAAAAAATTAAGCATAAAATGTATAGTACGCAAAATTGTAAGCAAAATTATAAATATGCAACAAAAATAAATAAATAATGTATGTATGAAAATTTGAAAATTTAGGCAAAATTCAATGCAAAAAAAAAATGTTTATTAAATAAGTCCCTAAATAATACTTTTTGAAACAAAAACAACAAAATAATTTCTTTGTAAAAACTAAATTAAAGTAATTGTAAAAAAATACAATGAAGATGTCGCCATTTTGCATTTATGTAAAAAAGAAGAAAAAAAAAATCAGGAAAAATATAAAATATTACTTATAAATATCATAAATATAATTAATTTATTTGGTAAAAAAAATAAACGAAACCTAGTTCTGTTATACGTATTAGTGTTTTCTAATATTTTTCTATATAATTTAATTTTTTTTTTCAAATTTGTTTGATTTAAATATGTTTTTTTTAATATTTTTTTTCCTGTATATTTAGAACGTACGTAAGAGAATTTTAATTAAAAAAATATTATTTTACTTCTTTGTTTTAAATTAATGTTGTTAATTATATTTGTTAAACTTCATTAAAAATGTACTTATTTTGTTCTTAACTATCAAATAAATTTTTTCCAGTGAATATAAAATATACATGTTTGCACAAAAACTAAAAGAAAGCATTAATATAGAATTGAATTGCCTCTTATACTGTAAAGAAAATATTAATATAAAAAACTCAACTAGTCAGATGTGCAACACACTCAGGTACAATAGAATGTAAAGTGAAAACAAAATATCTATTTCTCTAAAAAAAAATAAAATAAAAAAATAATTGTACAATTTTTTGTTACTAAGTTAAATTTAAGTTGTTATGCAACAGAAACATACAGAGTTAACATTTAGTTCGAATGGTTTGTTTAAATAAAAAGAAAAAGTATATTCTATCAAATTTCTTCTGTTTTAATAATAAGAATAAATACTTATGATATACACCTCACTACTGATATGTTATTTGTTTTGTATAATAGTTTCGATATATTTTGTTTTGTAATTATTATTTTTTATGAATATTTTGTAAATTTGTATAGTAGAAACAGATTTTTTTTAATTAGTAGGTACACAACTAAAAATAATGTGTATATTCTTATTATTATTTTTTTTTGTAAAAATTAAACAAATCGAAATGTTAAAAACAATTTCGTTTGCTTTTTATTTTAATTATTTTAAGTTTTTAGTGATTTATTATTACTTTTTTAATAATTGCATTGATGAAAATCTATATATTTTTTTGTTCAGTTATAAACTGTTTTTATTTTTATTATAATTAATATATATATATATATTTTTAATTAAAATGTGAAAGAAAAATAAAAAGTTTTCAATTTGAAACATTTGATTTTTTTTTTAGTTCCTTGGTTGTTTCTATTTGTTTTTTATCTGAAATTATAGGTTACTCTGCTTTATTCATTTCAGCAATCAAATTCAATTTTTCTATGTTCTGGCATGCTATACTAATGCAGTTTATTGATAAATTGCATAAATGTAAATTATAATAATACAATTCTAAAAAGAAATTCGTATTCTTACCTATGGACAAATTTAATTGGTTAATCTCATCTTGTAAAAAGGGTGCAGAAAATTGTTGCTTCACGTAAAGGGGCCAAACCGCTCATTAGAAATGGTCAAATGCAGGCTAGCCAATCAATGGGGCTCTCTATTTAAGAAAAACACAACCGATATAACCTTTACTCTAGAAGTGTTAACCACTTGACAGCTGTGAACCACTCCGAGTTATACCGTCGACGTTTTAATATTATTGCAAATAGCCGAACTTGGTATTAAATCCATGGTATCGGTCCTTAATTCTTCATGATATTGAATTTCCTTTCACGAGCAATTCGTTTTACAAAACGAATTTTGATTAAAAATTATATTGGTCTAAAACACCATTTCTCTAATGGTAAATACCTCAAAGTTGTAGCTGTCAATTAGGAAATTCTATCTAATTTGCCAATTTTGTGTGTTCCGTATTGTTATTGGCACACTTTTCAATATTTCTAATAAAATCAATTCATTAAAAGCATTGATTCGAAGTAATTCACAAATAACTTAACTAGCGATTTAATGAGACATTTTTGTTCATTTTATATTTTGTTTGTTTCATTAATTATTAATTTTTTTATAATATTTACTTATAAACAAATAGTATGTTCTAAAAACAGGATTTATATAATGATTTTACTATTTAATTTGAATTTTTAAGCATACAAAAATAAAAAAAATTAAGAACTATGAAATACGTATACTAAATATTAAAAGTTTCTAAATGTAAATAAAATAAAAAAACATTTAGGTTAAGACACTAAAACAGTTCAGAACAATATATAAATAAAATTAATTTACATAAATGTAAAATAAAGCAGTTCCCAAAAAACTAGTTTCTCATTTATTTTTTATAAATATATTTTTTGATAAATGCTTCTTTAAATATTTAAAAAATTCTTACTGAAAATTACTAAGCAATGACATTGTTCATAAATATTGGTGTTGCATACAGCATAACATAATACCACAAATTCAAAATAATATTGAAAATATATGCAAACACCATCATTGAAAAGAAAAAAAACGTTAAAGTACAAATTAAATTAAAATTAAAAAAAGCAAATTTTTCGGAGTACAAAATTTTCAGGGACACCTTTAACATTTCGGAACAAAATTTCGTAAAAAAATGTAAACACAATATAAGAGTAACTAAATTTAAAAAATGGCTATTAGCTGTAAAAAAACAGAACTTCATAAAAAATTAAACAAAAAAAATATTTAAAAAGTCAAAGTTTATATATAAATCGACATTACTGTACAAATTTATTTCGGTATACTAAAAAAATGTTGGGATTGCATATATTTAAAAAAAAACATTTACAAAAAAAAAAAAATAATTAGATCATAAGAAATTAAATGTTTGACAGACTTACGAATTTTATTTTGGAAAAAAGGATATACGTAAAATCTATTATAACATAATTTGTTTGATTTATTTTTAAAACAAGATTATTAATTTAGTGCAATATTTCAGTTAAGTCTTTCATTAGCTAAAAAAATAATAGTTTGAAATTTTTTCTTAAAATTATTTTTTAAGGTATGAATAGGGGAAAACAAAATGTTCTGAACTGAAACACACACAAAAAGAGAGAATAACAAAAGAAATGTACGTGAAATGAAAATTATAAATTTTCAAATATTGGAAATGAAAAGAGGATGATATTCTTTTTCTAGTTGAAATTTAAACGATTTTTTCATAAATATTTTTATTTACTTACTGTTTGGATGTCCGTAAAGAGTTTTGAAAGTGGTAAGCACATTTTGTATACATTTTGATACATGTACGTTTTTTTTTTAAGATACCCTAATGAGTTTCTAAAATCATTAATGTTAGGCATAAAGTGAAATATGTAATTTACTATGCTTACATTAACATTAAGTGTTAATGGAAAGTGATCTATTGAAATGAAAATAATAATAAACTAATACGTTAGTCTAAGACTTAACTTCACTTGCATAACTTACACAACTTTATACAAAATAAACTCTTACACTTAAAACTCTAAACGAGACGCGTTTGAAATTAGAAAGAAAATTACCAAAAAAAGGACTAACAACCACGATTTGCATTTATATATAGTATCTCAGGGCCTTAAGACTCCAAAATAATTTAAATCTTAAGATAAATTAAGCAACAGAAAACGAAAAACAACCATCTTTCTCAGGTAAAATTAAATTTAACAAAAAAATCCACAGAATAAGTTACTGAATTATCCTTAAGTATACTTAAGATTGTCTTAAAGAAAAAATATTGCTAAACAATGTTCAATCTTGAGTCTAAGCCTGCCAGACAAAAAAAACAACAAAATGCAAATATGTAAGCAAAAGTCCTTTTTATAATGGACATCTTTTTGTACATTTTTATCCCATTTATAATTTTCTAACACAAAATAAAAGAGAAAAAAAAAAACAAAATAGTAAAAATATATAATTATATCTGTGATTTTACCTTATTAAAAATGTATTTTAAATATACATTATTGATTATTGCAAATGAAAAGAAAAAAGTTTATAAGTATGAATATGCAAAAAAATAATTGTTTTAGGTTTAAACACAATCGTGTAAAATAAATATTAATAAACCAACAATTGAATAAAAATAGCAACAAACACACATTTTTGATTAAACAATATACTATATAATTTTTAATAAAGGAAATTAATTCCTTAGCAAAACGCAATTTTATTTGACCTCAAAGAAAATTTTGAATCGTATTTAGTTAAAAATTAAAGTCTGACGGTTTAATTTTTTTTCAATTATTATTGTATTAACCTTCAGGAAATCTACATTTTTTTACATATAAAGGAAAATAACAAAAAAAAATCAATTATTTATAATTACCATCAATTTTAAGATTATGATTATAATTAATGAAAAATTAAATATTTTATGGTAATTCAAATTTCGAAAATAATGGAAAGATAAAAGATAACTTTTTGACATTTAGGAAGTGTAAGGAAAAAGCAAAGTAAAAAGAAAATAATTTAAATTAATTATTAAGATAAGAAATCATTGATAATTATTATGATTATTATTAATTATTATTATTATGTAAACTGTAATTTGATGGAAAAAAATAACAGACAGACAAATTCACTGAAATAAAAAATAAATTTAATTTGTTGCTAAAAAGTTTTTTTGCATTTTTATTTGTACTGATATTTAAGCACAGCGCGGGCCAGCGGAATTGAGGATATAGAAAGACGATATATCTATGTGAGTTGGTTTTCAATGTCTGTAAATTGCAACATGGAGAAAAGGCTGAGCTTTATCATCCATCCCACATTCGTGTTATTCTATTTAAAAATGAATCTTTATATTTCACAGTACTTCTGAAGGTAGGCTTGATGGTACATTGATTAGCATGGCGCGGCTAGTATATTATATTACGGTTGGATGTTTGAAGAAGTTAAACGCAGATGGCTATTTTGTTAAAGCATTCGTTGTTATAATGGCGGTTGTAGATGGAATTGTTATGATGTTCAAGCGCGACTATGGAGTTCGTTATGGTTTAGTCTCCTATCAAAGTTATCGCTCACTTTTGTAACCTATCCAGTGCTGTGATGATTTTGCTGCATCTGATCAGATGTGGGCGTTGAACTTCAGTCGAGGCATATATATATATATACTTTTATATTATGGCATTTCAAATGGGTTTAGATATTTCTCGCATCAGATAACAAAGCCTAGACATTTCGCTACGTTTATATTGTCTTCGAAAACGTGATCGTTCGGTTTAGAATTTTGGTTACAGATGAGAGCATTGTGTTTTGGAAGCATTCAATTATACTTTATAAGACTTGCCCCACAATTTAATGCACTTAACTGGCTTTGCCATTTATATGAAAAGCTGAGATTGGATTGCGTTAGATTATGCATAAAAAATCATATGAGAAGGCTACAATCCGCTATGCGAATCTTTTACTACCCTAAAAGTGGGCGTGGTTAAATACTTTATGTGGATGAAATATAGAAAATGACAATGTCAAAACATATTGTTAAGACAGTTCGAGCATCTTCTTCTTATCGGGCTCCCGACCCGCGAAGAGTCTCTGCCTGAGACACTGCAGCCTTCCATCCTCTACGTTACCTGGATCGCTGCTTCCAGTTGTCTAGACCAAGCTCTGGCATCCGCGATGGCTTGGTCTTTGGAACGGAGGTTCGGTCTTCCTTGCCTTCTCGAACCTTGGGGCTGGGGGGATTCGAAGATCCTCTTAGCTGGAGCATTATTGTCCATTCGCTCGATGTGGCCGAGCCAACGTAGTCGAGGTGTTTTGGCTTTTTGGACTACATCCACATCTTGGTACAGCTCATAGAGTTCGCGGTTGTATCTTCTCCTCCATTTGCCCTCCTCCTTTTCGTTCGAAGGAGCCCAGTATCAGCTCTCTCTTCTTGCTTATCGTCCAGCACTCGGCACCATAAAGCAGAACTGGCAGGATAAGGGTTTTGTAGAGCACACATTTCGTCCTTCGAGTTAGGAGTTTTGAACCCAGTTGTTTCGCCAAACCGAAGTAGCAACGGTTTCCTAGGGTAATTCATTTCGAGCATACCGGCTCCTATTATATCAAAAGTGCGACGAATGTTGGATTCTAAGTGATGATGGTTTAACAATATAGATCAAAGATTTGACGTAACCCCACAAAAAGTAGTCCAAAAGTGTCTAATCACACCATTGAGGTGACTAATTCACATTTATAAACGTTGTTCTGATGTAAGTCTTTTCATGGGTATTTGCAAAAGTAATCTGAAAAATACAAACATACTTCATTAGTATGACAGTTATCCCTATCGGAAGTTCTTGACCTATAAAAAAATAACACCCTATATGTGCTATGTGGTAGGGTATACAAATCGTTTTTGTAAGAAAACGACCCCAAAAAGTGGGCGAATATTAAAATGATATGTACACGAAATTCATATTAATATTAACAATGTTTTTGCATCAAAACTTTTTTTGAATTTAGACATTTTTACAGAAAACACCCCCAAAAAGTGGGCATAGCAAAAAAATTTATATTGATATAAATATTGTATAAAAAAACTTGTACAAACTCTTTTTCAAAATTCTTAAAAGTTTGTCTAAATAGAACGTTGGGCGCATTTTGAAATTTTTAAGACTTGTTCAGTAGGCAACTGAACTTAAAACTTAAGGCCTAAAAATCGATAACGTACAGACGAACAGATTGACTGACAGACAAAGCTAAATCGAATCCCGAATTCAATGCAGGACTTATGTCCCACATAAATATTTTAGCAAATATACACCTAGAAAGAAACTAAGAAGACCTCCCCATTGCGACCTGCTTTAACAAATAGTCAAATTCCCATATAAATTGTATGTAGTTTGACATTCTGTTGTTTTTTTTCTACTCCAGTGGTATAAGCAGCATTGCAATGTTAAAAAAAACTTACCAAATAAAATTATATTTTAACAAAAAAGAGTGTTGACTAAGGCGCTTGCCTGACGACTTTACATACCCTGAGCGGAGCAACGAAGTTGCGTGAGAGTGGACTGTCCCCAGGAAGAGATTTAAAATCCTTTGTTCCCGCAAAGCGGGCCACCCAGAGTACAGTTAACAAAAAAAAAACTGTTGACTTCGGCGCCTGCCTGACGACTTTACATACCCTGAGCGGAGCAACGAAGTGCAAAAAGTGAGTGAGTGCGCGCTAAAGTAAATTTGTGCCAATAATAAAATCGCGCAATTTGAAAGAACAGAGATCTAAAAATTGCTCAATCTTAACTTTAATTTTTTTAGGTGTATTCTTTTCTATACTCGCTTATGATAAGCAAGTCAGTTTCATTTATTTGTAAATGACCAAGTTTTGACGGTTTGTTTAATTTTTATTTTTTTTTGTTTATCTTATTTACTTATGAAGATTAATAAAATATAAAATATTTACTATTGTCTAATTTTTCAGGACTGATGTCCCACTTTAGTTCGGAACTTAGTTCGAGTGGGAAATTAGTCCTGAACTAAGTTCACTAAAATGGGACGTCCTGAGTTTTTATGGTTGAAAATGGGACGAAAGTCCCGAAAAAAAAATAAACAATAGTAAATATTTTATATTTTATTTATTTAAAAAAATCAATTCGGGACTTATGTCTAGAGGACTTATGCCCCTGCGCCGTTTATGATTCGTAAAAGAAGAGTTTTGGCTGCAGAATGAGCAGCATGCTGATTGTCTTTGCTTGGAGGTGACAGAGATGGGATGTCAGTTAAAATTAGCATTGTAAATTCCTTAAACTATTAAATAAAACCAATATACCAATTCATATATGAGATAGCAAATAAATACAGGGTGTCATTCCTTAACTTTGAAAACGATTATCACTCAGACGTTAGTCGAGACCTCACGAGCAATCGCTCAGTAATTGTCTGTGATTTGTCGATTATTGTTTTAAGTGAAGCAAATAACGTGATATCGCCGACAGCAAAAATGACTATTGAATATTGATCTTAGGTGATGCTAGATGGTCCGTCGAAATGTTATTGTCAAACCATTATCACTTTAAGGAATAAGGGCCCAGGGACTCCAAAGATACGTTACATTTGGGGATATAGGTAAGCTGATCCCTCAGAGATTTTTCTCCACTTTCTCAGTTGAGACTTTTTGATTAAGTGCACGACATTCTCATTTCATTCTCATTAATTTTAAGCAATATATAACGCTATGAATTCCCAGTTATAGCGACAAGGAAAATTCATGCGAAAATATGTAAAATCAAAATATAAAAACACACAAAATATATATATATATATATATATATATATATATATATATATATATATATATATATATATATATATATATATATATATATATATATATATATATATATATATATATAAATGTAGGATCTAGTTTGGCAGCACCGGTAACTTCTAGAACATCGATTGCATTTTGGAACATAATCAGCTGACGGTCGATCAGCGGAGATACTTTTTCATTATCCACCAACTAGCGTAAACGCAAATTTGATCTCAATTAGATAATAATCTCCTTATAATAATTATCTTATACTTAAGTAAATTGAAATAAAATATCATATATCCTACTATATTGTTATAATATCTGCTTGCAGTGCGCGAACACACCCTCATCCCAGGTAACAATTTCACTTCGATAAAGCACTATCGAAGCTATTTCCCCTCCAGCAATATAACCTGTATGAAGTTTTATGGAAAAACATTTGGCGTAATTTTAGGAAGCTATTTACTTCTATTAGACTACTTTGAAAACTTCTAATAAGCCTAACCCAAACAAAAATTGTTTGCTTATAAAAGGCCTTACAGAAGAAAATTATAGGCTTGGCCAAAAGTCTTTCCGAAAATAAAGGGTGGTTAAATTTTAAGGGCCAATGTTGTCATTTCTTTTTATTATGATAATATTGGTATGGTTCAATTATGTATGAAACAAAATATCGGCAAAATGGCCGCCGCGACCTCGGCCGCACACCTCTATCCGATAGTTCAAATTTTCGATGACGCTGAGGCATAATTAAGGTTCTATGCAAAGAGGAAAAAGTCCAACGGTGTCAAATCACATGATCTTGGCGGCCAATTGACATACGCCACCACGTGAGATAACGCGGCCATTGAATTTGTCGCGCAAAAGAGCCATTGTTTCGTTAGCTGTGTTGCAAGTGGCACTCTCCTGTTGAAACCACATATCGTCCACATCCATATCTTCCAACTCAGGCCATGAAAAGTTTGTTATCATCTCACGATAGCGAACACCATTTTGAAAAAAAAATACGGCCCGATGATGCCGCCAGCCCATAAACCGCAGCAAACAGTCACTCTTTGTGGGTGCATTGGTTTTTCGACAATCACTCTTGGATTATCAATTATCATTCACCGAAATGCGGCAATTCTGCTTATTGACGAATCCACTGAGGTAAAAATGAGCTCCTCACTGAAGATGATTTTCTTCGAAAATTGATCATCCACCGGTGCCACTTCTTACCACCATTCTGACCATTGACGATGCTTGAAATGGACAAGAGGCTTTAGTTTTTGAGCCTTGTAAGCTAGTAAATGCAAGTCTTTATGCATAATGTTCATCAGCGACGAGCGTGAGAGGTGCAATCGTTGGGCACGACGACGAGTTGAGGTGGACGGCTCTTCAGCCACACTATCGCGAACAGCAGCAACATTTTCTGCAGTACGAGCTGTACGAGCATGCACTGTGGTGTTTTCACATCTCCTAAAGACCCGGTTTGCTCAAATTTTTGCACGATTTTTTCGATTGTACACGTTTGGACGATTAAATTGACCGAAAAAATCACGAAGTGCACGATATGCATTTTGATTTGAACGCCCATTTTCATAATAAGCCTGAACAACTTTAACGCATTGCTCGATTGTGTAACTTTCCATGGTTCAAATTTAGTTAGTCTGAAATTGAGAAATGTCAAATGAAATGCAGAAAAAAACTTGACATTTATGTGTGGTTCACATTCAACATAAAAAAATACAAATTTTTGGCGCAACAGGCTCGTTAGTACCCAGGGCTAGCTTTCTCACAACCATTCATGTGTGCGTGTGTACTTCTTGCACGATGGCGGGACCTCCTGTTTTATGCCGACTCCGAACGGCTAAGTTGAGATAAGCTATTCTTGACAATTGATACTACTCGGATGATTTGTCAGATCATCACGAGAGGAGGGCCAGTGAAAAATCATTTAGGTGTTGCTACGGCTGGGTATCGAACCCAGACCTCCTGCGCGGCAGTTCATCGCACTAACCATCGCGCCACTGAGCCCTCTTCACATTCAACATCGGCCCTTAAAATTTTTTTTTTTTTTTTTAGGGGCCGATCACATTCAACATCGGCCTTTTCTAATACTTAACTAACTTACTGGCCCTATGCGGACGCCCTAAATTAAACAATTGCAACTTAAATATAATGCCTTTCGGCCTATATTTATTTTTATTTATTGTAGTATATACATGAATATATTTTTTTTGTGACAAAGAAACATTTTTATAGAAAAACTTGGTTACAGAACTTTTTTTATATTATTTTAACTTACATGCTTATTAATATCTACCCCGGCTTTGTACAACAATATAGATAGATTAAGATTATTATACATATTACATTATCTAAATATTTATAAAAACAACAATTTGATATGTACTTTAATTAACAAGGTTTTACAAACTAGCAAAGCAAATTGATTATTGGCTTCCGTCGACATGTACGAATTAAAAACCTAAATTTGCAAGTAATGAAAACCCACCCTTATATGTGCAGACACTCTATCGGAATGTATCAACAACAAGATATTTGATCTGTGACACGAACCATTTTGCTATTCCTCACAAAAACCAAGTTTCCATGGATGAATCTTACTTCCAGTTGCAAAAAAATGCCGACTGGAATCGGTGTATTTTGTTTAGTAACTTGGTAAACTGTCAATAGTTTGCACCACCCTACGAACGAAAACGAAAACAAAACAGAATAAATTTCCATTTCCATTCATTTCACAGCACTGAGCGTCAGCCTTCCAATCTAATTCCAACAGAATATTGTTCTTGTTTGTACTCGTACTGTGATGTCAAACGAGTGAGTACTTTCTACGCGTCAGCACACTGAGGAGGAAAACGAAAAATAAAAACTTCGTCGGACGCGAATTACTGCCAAAAGAGAAATAGATTGTTTTTTATATAATTACAGAATACATTCATTATTTCTCGTGATCGAATAAAGTCATTCATTTCCAATTGTTCTGTGAATTAAAAAAAAAAGTGTAGCTACTCTGAGTTCGCAGTAATTTTCCGTGTTGAGTTCTACTTTTCTTCTCCCATACATATTTTTTTTTCTACGTTTCGAATTGAGTGCCCAACCCCATTTTTTTTTTTCATCAAAATATCGAACATTTTATTTGAGTTGCTATTTGTTTGCGAAAAACATACATAAAGATAAATTCACGTATGATAATACATCAGTTGTTGCAGTGCTCTTTTTTCTATGACAATTACATCCAAAGTCAACAGCGTTTCACACAGCTTCTCAGCGAGTTCCCATATTTCGATCGAGTGCATCTATACCGGACGCTAACAACAATGTCGACGGCGTTCCTGACCGCAATCGCACTAATCCTTTGCATTCTATTTAGAATATTGAATGTGAACAGCCAGCCATTGAAACCCAGTGTCTGGTGTTTGGATGAAACGTTCCTAGATTGCATTTATAAGATAGCCCCAGTGCTGCGAGAACCGTAAGTTAATATTTGATATTTGTTTATGTACCTACTTGAAAAAAAAAAAAAATAAAATAAATGGTACAATTAAGATGAGGATTTATATACCTGAGTGTAATATGATAGAAAGTGGAAACAATATTCTGATTTAATATGACACGAAATTGGCGCACTAAGTATCTTAGTACCTACAAATGTATTTTTATTTTGAAAACGTGGAGGTAATTTAATACCAACCTTCTTCTTTCGGTACTTACGATAAAAGGGGTGAAGTGACTGTTATCTAAAACATAGGTATACACCTATCTGAGTAATAGTATAAATATACATAAAACCTGTCACCAGCACCTAGCACTAAATGATAAAATTAAATTTGCTAGTTGAATGCATTCGCTAAATTAAATTCTAAGAAGTGTGGAAACTTCTGTCGAATTTCTAGAACGTATTTGATTATAAATTTAATACAAACTGCTAAAGTGATAACAATTTAAATCTTCTAAACTTCGAAACTCAAAAAGTTTTCAGGGTCACTGTAATAGATAACATGGTACCTATGCTTCCAGAAATGTCACTTTTGCTTTTCAAAGAAGATCGCTAGCTTACAGAAAAATATACATAGATCTATGATAATAATTATATTGAAAAGCTATATATTTTCCTTACAGTTGATTTAGTAAGGTCATGTTCATGTAGTCATTTTCGGTGGACATGTAGAAATTATCTACCTCAAAACTATTCGACACATTGAAAGAATTGGAGTTGATATCTTAGATGAGTCTCTGAGATTGATCTGATTTGTCGGCACGAGTACGATAAGCTTGGGGCAAAAAATAATAGGTATCGGTTCATAGTAGAGAGGTCAAAACCAAGCATTTTTTTTTTACTATGGGAGGGGGTCTATCTCCCACCGTTTAGGCGGGAGGGCAAATTCATAAATAAGGCACATACAAAAATTAGTTAATTTTTTAATCACTAGGAATATACCTATGTATTCTTTTTGAAAAAAAAAAAAAAAAAAAACGAGTTTTAAACTCAAAATTTAGAAAAAAAAGGTAAAAAAAGTTGTAAGTGTAATTTTTCAAAACTATAATATTATACCTACCTATTTTATTTTTTAATCCGAAGTTTGTTGCTCTAATTAATTCTTAATCAAAAACTGAAAACTATATGGTTTTATTTCTTCTAGTTTTTGAGAAAATTGAATTTGGATTTGAAATGGGTGCGAGGTTTTTTTTGTGTGTTGCACTTGATTTGCTGTATGTACCTACTTTACTTGCAAACTGACTGACTGGGACTCGTAATGCAATGCAAGTCTTCCACCTCGTGGTGCATTCTGGGAAACGCTAAATAATTTGCTGTACTTTACTTACAAAGATGAACATTTATCCTCTTAGTAAGACACAAAAAAAAAAATACAAAATAGGTACAAAAATAGTTTTAGTAATTTTTAATTTGCTCAAAACTAGAAGACATAAAACCATTCGGTTTTTTGTATTCAATTAAGAATTGATGTCTGCATCGACCATTTTGCATGCGAATTTTTCAAAAACTATCGACATAGATAATTAAATTTAAATTGAGGATTAACTGGTTTCTGGCGTTCAAAAACGGGATAGTGCTTTATTGTAAGTGTTGCCGTTATTTTTTAATATTCTTATTTTCATTCCATTTTTTTTTTTAAATTGCCCCTACCCCCTAAACGGGGCGACATAGACCACCCTTCCCATTGTTTGCTTCAGGATAATTGAGTAATAGATCAATTAATTGTAATTACATAGAAGACGTCGCTTTGAAGATCATAGTGTGGTTTAATACGTAGACTCTTCAGTCAAAGACTTTTTCGAAGTTCTCCTTGCTTTTTCGTCGCCGAAAATTTTACCCGCGACTCACAGGGCAAAATATTTCTTCCTCTCAACTTTGGACTTTCTTTCTCTTTTGCACTCATGTGAGTCGTGAGTCAAGAGTTTACGTTTAAAAGCAGATATAACGTATAACACAACAGTGGACCGAACTGCTGACAATCATGTTTTGTACAATATACACGAAAACGATCGTTCTTCAAATTATGCGATTAAGATTTACATAGTAATTTTAGGGAATGTCATGAGCATGAATAAAGAAGACAGAAATTGAGACTTAGTAATTTTAGGGAAGGTCATGACTGGAGAAGAGCCTTGTAGCCTTTTTCTTCTTTTTAGTGGATTGCGCCAACGATGCTGATATGGTGTATGATGGTTACCAAATCATCACCACCGGTTAATTGTAGCTCGACAGGAAGGTCGTCATTTCCAGCAGCTTTGTTACTTAAGTTTTCATGCGGTTATCCTCACTAATATCGGATCTGGTAGTTTTAGCAATCATCACCAATATAAACCATTTAACAGTCTGCAGGATTGGTTCTTCCATATTCGCAACACCGACTGTGACTCAACGATTTTAATTGTTCATCTCGACCGGGTTCTGTTCGGGACTTGTATCACTGGGTTTGAGGTTTTACATAACATTGCTGAAGTTACACCTCTCTATATCATCGGTCGCACACTTTTTTTTCTCTTTTTCTTCTGTCTGAAAAGCGGGTGCTCTTCCCTCTTTCTTCGCGTATACAGCTTAATTGCGACTTTATCTTTACTCGCAGCTTTCCCTTGTAGGTATAATTTTTGGCTGCATCTGTCGGTATCATTCAATAAACCAGGATTTTGTTGTTGTTGGGCACGAGAAATCTGGCATCAGTTGCGGCTGATCATCTTATGGCTTGTAGACATTGTCGCTATTGTTCTTCGGCATTAGATACTGGTGGTATCTTGTTAATCGAGATATCATTGCAGTCTTAATTGAAAATAAAAAGTTGTATATAAAGCTCAGTGTCAATTCAAACCCAAAAGACAAGAAATAAGAAATAAAATGATCGTTGATAAATATCTCGTTTATTGTAAAAGTAGAAGTGGGTTTGCACAGTTGTCAAACAGCCTTCACCGAAATTGCACAAGGAGAGCATTCTCAGAATGAAGTTTTATACGACACGAAGTTTCAAGACACACTTAAAAATAGAGCGTTAATATAAGTGTGGATTACATTTTAGTATTACGTTTAAAGTACTCTTTAATATTAAATATTGTTAACTTATAAAATTATAAATATAAAAAAAAGAATAAAAAAACAATAAAATTATTATTCTCTGATAGAATCAGATGATTTATAACGTCTAAATCTATCACATCTATCGAAACAATGTCAGTATGCCTATGTTTATCATATCTAACATAGAACTGTTAAAGTAAGGTAAAGGTATTTGCATACCTTAATTTGTGAGTTTTTATCAAATATACCAAAAGATCGAAAGCAAGTGCCTGTAAAACAATTCAACAATTTTACATATATTAATTCACTTGCACTTGTCCATATAAATCGGCAAGTGTTCAACGTGCAAAATGATACCTTATATTTGTTGCAAACAATTGTAAAAATTGTAATTGATTATAAAAAATGCATACATAGGTACCTACGTAGTTTTAAGTTTCGTAGAAGTACGTGCAAAATAGTTTTTATAGGTGGGTAAAATGGACTATGAAAATAACGGATCAGATATGCTAAGGGAAGAACTTGTGGAGTGATTTTTATTTTAGTAAGAACAGTACTACCACTGTCCTGAGAAAGTTGAGATATTTAACAACAAATATTGTCGCTTTAAAAGCAAACTGACATATGTCAAAATTTGGCGATTTTAGTTAAGTATGTTGGGTGGGTCATAACTCATAATATATTAACCTATTGGAACGTGCTATATTTTCTGAATGCGAATTCGGATTATGCATTAATTGTTTTCTTTTACAAAATGTAGCGTAGAATACAACCCTCTATATAATAAGTACCTACCGTTTATTTAAAAAAAAAAACTTATTATGTATTTAAATCGCAAGATGGCTCTATTATCGAGATTTTACCGTTCGGATGCAAGAAAGATTGCGACTAAAGCTACTGCCAGTCATTCATTTCATTTTGACACAGAAAATGTCTCACATATTTATATTAAACATATAAAGAACATATTTTTGCACTAACTTCAAATAATAATCAAATTGTATTCATGTCAAAATTTCAAGGACTTTTTCAAACATGTCGTGACAGAAAGAGTTTTTTTTTCCAGAACTACCAGAACTCTGTGGTTTCAGAAGATTGATAAAACATTGCACATTGTTTAAGTCGTCATATAATAGAAGTGCAGCGATAGTCCCCAATAAATAATTTTTAAGAAACTCCACACTCAGTTGGCGCCAATCTCTTTTTTTGGGTTATTGCAAACAGGATAATTTAATTTAACAACGTATTTACGTTATTCTAATTTTTACGTTCGGTAAAATTTGTTTTATGAAAAATGAAACACTTGAAATGCGGATAACGCAAACGATGGTCCCTTTGCTTAACTTGATGTCATCCTTGCCAAGATGGGGAAAGATTTTGGCAAGGATATTAGACAATTATAAATGTAATTGGTCAGGTATTGGAGGAATTGCTGAAAATGAGTTTTAATCGATAAATTTGGATTCTGAGTCAAACGCACCTCTACGGAAGCGATGGCATTTTAAGTAAGCACAGTGTTAGCTCGTGTTGGATCCATAAGTGTATACTTAGACCTAAATCGATTTATATTATTGTGTATAAGCTGTTCAGATAGACGAAAATGAGCACTGTTAATGGTGTAGTAGTTTAGTGCATTGCACATAGAACTCACTTTTACAAAATTTAACATTGTAGTTTGTCAAAAGTATAATAAACATAAAAGTTTTATACAGTTTGGTAGTGACTTTGTCGAAATTTGTCTCAAGAAAAAAACCATTTGCTTATTAATGAGCTGTTGCAGATCTCTCACTCCGATGTTTATTAAATCAATCATTGAAATACTGTTGTTATCTCCTAAGAAAATTCATCAGCCAAAGTTGCATTTGTTCAAACATTTCTGTTGTCAACTGTAGTTATTTAATTCCCAGCTTTTATTTACTATAACCAGCTTTGTAGCAACTTTTAATCTTACACGCTTTCCCAAACGTTAAGAAATCAGATTTAATACTCAATTGCTCACAAAATGTGATTACATCCATAAATGAAATTGTTTACTAATACAAGTATTATTATCTAGGAAATAAAAAAAATTGTGCAAATTGTCTATGTCTAGACTGTCGACAGACTTGAGTAATCTGTGACTATGATTATTTAAAATTTTATGTATTTCAAAAAATACTGATAACTAAACAAGTACAAATCTCATACACAAATAATTTGGTGCTTCGTTATTCTGAAAGTTTACTTAAATTACAAATACAATTTTAATTAAGGAAAAAATGCACTAACCATAGTACTGGTGGATAAATGAGAACCTCACTCTGATAAATAGAGAGATACAGAAATGTGTAACCAGTTTATGACTCACATGCCGCCTACATTTACAAATGTGGGTAAAGTTCACCACGTAAATAAACCGGCAACCACTAAATCTGACGTAATCCGTACAGCGCTGTTGCTTTAAGCTTTTGTTGTTTTCTTTGTATCTGCATATTTATAAATGGTGTTTAATAATTTAATTCGCGCTATATCTCGAGTCACTGATTTTTATGAATTCATTTGTGACCCATAGCTTCAATTTGATACTTGAGTTTGAATGTTTTCAAAGTTAAACAAGAATATGATTTTGCAGACATGTTCCTTGTCATTCACGACGTTTTATAAGTACCTACTTTTATAAGTATTGATAACCCCACTGCAAATACTGGAATTTATTCTTGTATTATTTTTGTAGTTGATTGGTGTTGCTAACACTGATAATCATACCACCAGTTGCAATATACATAAATGTATAGGTGTGTGGTTTTCAAGTTCTTACATAATAGCAATGAATGTTCTATATCAGATTGCTGTCATTTTTTTCGAAATATAGCGACAAATAACACATGTCGTAATAAGCAACCAATGTTAATATCCGCATTATCCAAGCAATACATTTAAGATCTTAAAACTACCCCTCAAATGCAAGTCGATCAGTTGACACGATCGCTATAACTAATGAAAGGTGAAGTGGATTTGTGCTAATGTTACCTATTGCGTTTTTATAATTTAGAATGAAGACACAAAAATTGCGAACATCGTCTCGCGTTAGCTCTATTACATTCTACTAAAATTATAAGAAATATTAAAAAAAAAACAGAGGCTGCAATCCTCTGTGCGGATCGTTGAATACCCTATCCTATCCCATGCTATCTTTAAAAGTAATATCCTCAAAAAGTGGGCGTGATTCAAAACTTTATTAGAATGAAATTAGAAAATGAAATTGTCATAGCATACTGTTCAGACAGTGTTATCAAAATGTTTTATGGTTCGACATAAAATGAAGTTTGTCTATTGCATATGCTATGGGGTAGAGTATACAATTAGTTTTTGTAAGAAAATGCCCCTAAAGAGTGGGCGTAGGTTAAAATGATCTAAGGTCGAAATGATTATATTTACATAACCAATAATCCTGCATCAAAAGTTTTTTTGAATACATATTTTAAAAAGGGTACCGAACATTTTTTTTTTTTACTGAAAACGCCCCAAAAAGTGGGCGTGGCCAACAACTTTATAAGACGAAATATAGATATTGAGATTCTCTAAATATGTTGTTCAGACTTTTTTTCAAAATTTCTTACGGTTTGGCCAAAAATTACTTTTTTTTAAAAGGGGGCATGGCAGTGGTCGGATTTAAAAAAAAATTACACTTGTTCGTACAGCACTTACAAGGATCACATATACCAAATTTCATTATCCTCGCTCAAATTTTAAGGCCTAAAAACCGGTGACCTACAGACAGACGGATGGACGTACGGAAGGACAGACAGACATGTCGAGGTATTTGTAGCTAAATTATTTCTCTATGTTACAAACTATGTATCAAAACTAATATACCCGTATGGGATAGGGTATACAATTTTGGCCCTAGTCCTGGAGAAAAAGCGTTCGTGAAATGATATGATATGAATGATGAATGAACGTTAGAAGCTCCCACATCGCGTTATATACGTACATGATAGCTGTGGGTTGCAATGGGGTCTTAAACCAAAACCATGCATTGAATGTGCATTCCACTGAATTGGAATATAAGACTGCAAGTGCAGTATTGGTATCCTTAAACCCCCAAAGCGTGCACCGTCCACTGTTGTCGTTTGACCAGCGGCGTTCTCGAAAAACAAAATGGCTCGATGACTCCTCCAGTGTGAAAAGCGCACCATGCAGTAACTTTGAGCGGGTGTAATGGCTCCTCGTGCATTACTCGTGGATTTTCGGTGCCCCAAAAGCGATAGTTTTGCTTGTTCACTTACCTGCTGAGGTGGAAACGGGCCTTATCGCTCATTATGATTTTGTGTCGAAAAATCGTTCACTTCGTCCTCGAGATTGAGGATGGTTGGGCGTAGGTTACACGCGTTTGGCGGCCGATAGACTTTGTACGGGAACATGCGTAAGTCTTTGACCAAAATTCGCCTTACGGACGACCGGCCGATGGCTAATTGCGAGGCCCGGCGTCTGGTCGATGTTTCCGGCGACAGCTCTACATCCTCGGCAACAGCGGCGATATTCTTGGCACAACGGGTGCTCCGCGGCCAGCCATTCTTGCCAACGTCTTGTGTGGTCCCATACTCTTCAAGATTGGTGTTTGCGCAGTCGGTGTCGGATGGCCGGGAAATCGGCGATGGAATTCGCGCTGCGCCAACACTACAGACGAATTGTTAGGCGTTCTTAGGGAGTGTATCGCTCCATGGCTTGTTCACTTGTATTCTACAGCTGTCTAGTCCACAAATGTCAAAACAGATTTGACATTGGCGGACATTTGCAAAAATAAGAGCATCTTCCAATAGGGTGATCCCTTTTGGCCCACCTTGTACTTTTATTGTATCGAATTCTTCTGTGAGGTCAATCACCACACTGTACATATACGGACGCATTTGGGTGGTGTATCAAAACTAGACATGACATTATATAGTTCGTCTCTATATATACTTCAAAATCGTATATGACGATTTTGAAGTTGATAGGTGACGAATATGACTTGGACTTTTTGGGTTTTTTTCAGGATCTGCTAAAGTGTGAAGATTTGATCAGTTGTGGACTTCCTTGATGAATGGTTTTAGGAGTTCACATATTACGGGAGATATTGAGGAGACATATGTCTCCCTTTTTGTGGATTGGGTAAAAGATGTGCTTAGGTGCCATTCATCAGTTATGCTTTTATTCAATAAAATTTTACCGATCTCCCAATTTAAGTGTTATTAAGCTAATGTAGTCGTTAATCATAAGAGTACCGCTATGTTTAATAATAAACTAATATGATTTAGAGAAATTGCGATTTATACATATCTAATAGCTGTCAGCAGATCCCTAGTATTCGATGTCCTAAAATTTACGGTAGTCAAAAACTGACGCATATCTCTAAAAGGGATTTTCATACACCATAATGTCACACTGAATTGGGGTCCGGGACAATCGGATTTTTTAGAGAATTACATCAAACTAGTCAAAATCGATGTTTGCTGTTTGAAATGTTCACTCTTTTAAAACAAAGAAATCTTGTACCTTAATCAACAACATTTCAACGACATACTTTAGTAGTCGCTCATAAAATTTGGAAGCTCGTTAACAAATCCGGACGCGATATAGAAAGCAAACTGTAAGTATACAAATGGCACAATGCGTTAATTATCCAGTCCAATTATATACAGAAGTGATCTCTAACAATAAAAGACGACTTCGCATCAATCATGAAAACCTAGGTGACCTAGTAAATATTAATAATATAATAAGAAGCTCAGGATAGTTTGCCTTCATATAGGCAAACAAATTTAGGGAAGCAGATGAAACCATATTTGGTACCACAACGGATTTACTTGGTCCAAGTATTCGGGAGCTACACGTGCAGCCAACCTTAACTAACGTAAATCACAACAGATCTTTAGTAGTGTCATGCTTTGTCATTACAATGCTCTTGCTGATGTCGTTCAGATAAAAGACTTCCTGCCTAACGATGTAGCTTATTATAAATCTGACTCTGAATAATCGATAATATCAGTCCTTTCTGATTCCAGTCTTTCTGGAAGAAAATTTACAACAGAAAGACTGGCATAGAAAAAAACAAAATAGTTCAGAAGAAACAAGAGCCTCGGAAAGGACTTACATCCGGTTGGATAGACCAGTATCCGATAGTTACAGATCATTTAATGATGATATGATATTGCTTGAATGTCATCGATAATCGCTTTCTGATTAAATTAGCCAAAACTCTGCAATAATTTAATTTAAATACGAACATTGATTAGATGAACCTCGATATTCATTATCTTAGATTAGATTATTAATAGCTTAATATTTCTAAAATTTCTATGATTGTTTAGGAATTCCCACTGCTCGAGTCAGCTCATCGATACTCATAGAGTTAGTGCGAATCAGGGATTTTACATTCCATTTATATTAACCTCAGTGATAAGCATTGTAGTTGAAAAATATTTATAAAATACATATAATCGACGATTTATTAGTGTGTCGAAAGATTTACATCATGTTCTATCGTAATCGTCGTATGTTACATGATAGTTTTGAAAGTTTTGTTTTATTTGTCTACAGAATTTTAGTTTTTAATAATTTTCAATAATTTAGCAAAATAGTTTATGCTTTATGCCTGAATTTTAATTATTTGGTCTGCGTAGGAGTTTAACAGTTTCCCTGTGATTTCTTATACACGAAGTCAATTATACTTTTATTGAAAATTGCATCAATAGCATTTTTTATATTTACAAAATGATTTAACATAGACAGATTTCATTAAGATACATACAATTAAAGCATGCCCATCGAATATGATTCCACCTGAAAATAATAAGCAAATTTATACAAATTTAGAGCGTGTAGAACAGGACATACTATACAACAATCTTTGACCTAAGCCAGCCTGAATATTTTTTACGTTCCATATGGCGGACATAGTTTTCTTACAAACGCTTTGGATGATATACTGTGAGCGTCAAGAAAAAGTTTACACCTTCTTGTTTCGATTTCAGTTACATTTTTTATTAATGGTTTCACTTACATCTAGTTTAACATATTCGTTTAAATTTTAATTCTCAATCGAACGACGAAAAATCCATCTGCTAGTGCTGTTAAAATATCAGAGGACATTGAAAGAGAGTCAGGTGTTCCCGTTAGTGCAAGTACTATTCGAAGAGTACTTCATGATAACGGACTACATGGCAGAGTACCACGAAAAAAAAAACCATTTGTATCAAGTACCACGAAAAAAACCATTTATATCAGCAGTTAATCAAAAACGGCGACTTCACTTTTCAAAAAAGTACGAGGTAAAACATATTTCGTTTTGGAAACATTTTTTATTTAGTGACGTCACCAAAAGTTTGGAGAGCCAAAAAAAAGGCGTTCGATGAAAAAAAACATTACCCCCACAGTTAATCATGGAGTATGTTCGGTTATGGTCTGGGGTTGCATGGCGGCACAATGAATAAAATGGATTACTTAAACATTTTGAGGGAAAACTTCAGCCTAGCGTCAAAAAATTAAATTTGGATCAGACATGGGTATTCCAACAGGACAATGACCCTAAGCACACGTCCAAAATAGTTAAGGAATGGTTATTGTACAGAACGCCGAAGATATTGGACCATCCACCGCAATCCCCAGATCTTAACCCCATCGAACATTTGTGAGAGTATCTCGACAGGCAAGTTCGAAAAAGGGTCATAACAAGTAGAGACTAAGTCCGTATTGTTGGAAGAGTGGGAAAAAATTCCATCTGATTTCACCAAAAAATTGGTGGAATCCATGCCCAGGGGGTTGGAGGCCGTTATTAAAGCCAAAGGAAAACAAACAAAATATTAAATTCACTACTTATCGCCATATTTTGTTATTTTCTTTGTACTGTAAACTTTCTTTTGAAAGTTGAAGTATTGTGAAGTATTTTTTGTTTATAAAACACTTGTTATTGATTTTTTTGTTAACTTTTATATGTCGTTCGATTGAGAATTAGAATTTGAGAATTAAAATAACGAATATGTTAAACTAGATGTAAGTGAAACCATTAATAAAAAATGTAATTGAAATCGAAACATGAAACAAGGAGGTGTAAACTTTTTTTTGACGCTCACGGTATACATTCCTATAAAAAAGTATCAGCCTTGAAAATTACATATTATGGAATGCTATGATATACTTTTACACTATCATAAAAAAAACTAGGCATCGATAGGTGTTTATAAATTAATGCAAATTTGTATGCGACACTTTTAGATGCGAGCTAAGTTCTAATTCCAAGCACGCGCTGAATTTAATAATCGAGTGATAGTAGCAACTCGAGTGTTTGTTCAGAACATAATTAATATTAATTCCATTAATTAAGTTCTGAATAAACACATTTCTTTAAATATTATAACACGATATTTTTATTAGTTAGTTTATTATTAGGTAGAGCTGCAGAGGTAAGATGCCTCTAGTCTCAAGATAGCCTAAAAGATTCTGTTGAAAAACGTTTGTCTCGTGCCAAATGCAAAAATAAAATACAATTGTAAACCTCGACCTTAAATGTCCTTCCATAAAATTGATTCCTACCAAGGTATGTATCCGTTCGGAAAACAATTCTCTCCGAATGTTAGTAATCACAGAATTTTCTATTTTCTTCCGAACAAATAACGGGTGGTTAAATTTTAAGGGCCGATGTTGAATGTGAACCACACCTAAACGTAAAGTTTTTTTTTCTGCCTTTCATTTAACATTTCTCGATTTCAGACCAACTCAATTTGATCCATGGAAAGATACTCAATCGAGCAACGCGTTAAAGTTATTCAGACTTATTATGAAAATGGGCGTTCAAATCAAAATGCATACCGTGAACTTCGTAATTTTTTCGGTCATTTTTTTCAAAATGAGGCCGTCAGGCAGAATGGTTTTCGCTATCGTGAGATGATAATGAACTTTTTATGGCCCGAATAGGAAGATATGGATGTTGACGGTATGTGGTTTCAACAGGACAGTGCCACTTGCCACACAGCTACGAAACAATGGCTCTTTTGCGCGACAAATTCAATGGCCGTGTTATCTCACGTGGTGGCGACGTCAATTGGCCACCAAGATCATGTGATTTGACACCGTTGGACTTCATTCTTTGGGGTTATTTAAAAGAAAATGTGTACGTCGATAAGCCAGCAACAATTCAAGAGCTAAATGATGAGATACTTCGGCACATTAACGGCATCGAACCCCATCGAAAATTTTGACCATCGGATGGAGGTGTGCCGCAATGTCGCGGCGGCCATTTAGCCGATATTTTGTTCCATAAATAATTGAACCATACCAATATTATCATAATAAAAAAATGACAATAATTTCCTAAATAATTTTGTGTTTTGTTGGAAAGCGGCGTCTGCGTTAAGTCAACAATTTTTGGCAGCTACGCGTTAAACTTCTTCAATGTTATCGGACTAAGAATCGTTGCCGAATCGAATCTGTCTGGAGATCAGTTGTTCCACAACTCATAAGTCGAAAGGAAACTGAGTCCCGATTGGAACGGACTTTCGTTTCGATTTTTTTTCCAAACGGATACCTCAGTCCATCTCACAAAGTCACGTTCGTTTGATCTGTTTGTTATCGTACATCTTTGTAGATTGAACTCTACAAAAGCCTCATGAGGCTGTATCGATTCTGCTTTGAAATATGTCATAGTCGTTTCTTTCCTGATCATGTTGATAAGGATCAAAGTAGTTGACAACTTCGTTATGCGTGTTTTCTTACATATACTGCTAATACTATTTCTATAATATATATGTCTGACCAGATACTAACTTTTAGTTTTGGGAAAATAAATGATCTTTAATGATCTCACTATTTCGCTGTAGAGTTCAAAACGAAAACAAAACTCTATGGACATAATTTCAATGCTGCCGTCAAACATTGCCCTTCACTTTTGTACCCAAATTGCAATTCTTTGCCCTACATCCTGGAAGGTGCCTAGTCGTCTCGTGGATTCTATCTGTTACAGAGAGTTCCAGGTAATCGATTTTGTTATGAAGGATCTTAATGTTGTCCTAAAAGATCACCATTAATTACCTCATACTCTCAATGTAAGAGCTCAATGTAACGCTCTGGTTCTCTCTAAAGCTCTTAAGAACACAACAAGCATGTACAATCACGCTTCCTAAAGCAAATTTTTTCCCGTGATTGCACAATCTCACAAAAACTAAAAATTAAGATATAATATATCTCACTCAACCATAAGTTAGCTAAAAATCCTTTACTGACGCATCGGAACATAGAATCAATAAGGTAATGATTGCAAGTATACTGATTAATGTTCTCGGAATAGCACGCTGTCAGCCACAATCGTTAAGCGTATAGTTAAATTTCACAAGGTGCTTATTATAGGTCATGGACAAACCAAGTGTGTACCCCTAAATGTTTCGTGATTAGGATACACCATATACATACACTCGGCTTTTAAAAAAAAAACTGAACTATTTCATTTGTCTTATAAATAATGGCTTGACATTTTTAATGGAATATTGATGAGTGTTGTGGGAGAATTGTTATGTTTCGAACATCTGCGTCATATTTTGTACTGACCCTGCTATTCAGGACATGTTTTTTTTGGATAATGTAAAGGTATCGATTCATTTTGTTTGTTCGTTTACCTGAAATCGAAACGAAAAAAAGAAGTTCAAATCTCCTTGAAATAGTTGGCAAGGATAAAGTCGGTCTCTGCAGGCAATTTGTGGTAATAATGTTTTATGAGATCAAAGGCTATTTCTTTAATAATATAGCCAGAGGTGTTGCATGCTTACGCTTTTCGTTATTAAAAAGTCACGAAACTATAATCAATGGCCTACGACATAGATTAGGTTAGGGAGTTGGAATCGAGTTACCATATCACTGTGGACAAATTTGGGCCTATTGTGATTTACTCCAATTAGAGCTCACTCATGATACCGGACTTTGTGATGAATCCTATTAGATCTTTGAGTGGGCTGTTAGATATGTCCTCTGCATTAAGGTAGTGTTTACCTAGTTGGTGTCTACGTAATCTGATTAGGCAGTTGCAGTGACATAGGATGTGTTCTGCTGATTCTTCGTCCTCGTGCATAGTCTGCAGGTGTTGTCCTTGAGTTATTCCCATAGTCATGAGGTGTTTTTTGACTTGAAAATGTCCAGTAAGGAAGCCTGTGACTGTTCGAATCTGACTCCTAGTAGTTTTGTTCTTGTGTGGGAAGTGTATGGCATGAACATTTTGGGTATCATCAATATTAGTCCAGTAATGATTGGCCCTGTTTTTCAGCCATGTTTTAATTTGGAATTTAGCTGATGGGTAGTCCACAGAATGGTCTTGGCATCATAAAAGTTGATGCCGATCTTTTTCTGGCTAGTATATCTGCTATTTCGTTGCCCACTGTGTCCTGGCACCCAGATGAGATGTACTCTGTTTGTGCTGGATAGCACTGTGTGTAGTTGTAGGCAATCCCATACTAGTTTTCATGTTATCTCGTAACCTTGTAAGGCTAGGAGTACTGATTTGCAGTCAGAGAAAATATATATGTTCTTGTTTGTTATGGAATTATTTAGATTTTCTCTGAGACATATTTCTATAGCAATGATTTCTGCTTGAAATACGGAGTTGCATTTGTCCATGCTTGTGTATGTGAATGTTTTTGTTTTAAAACTGTATGTTCCAGCTCCAACTCCTTCATTTGTTTTTGATCCATCTGTGTACCATACATGAGAATCGTTGGCAAAAGTTGGTTAGTTCTATTCTCAACTCTGACCATTTTGGGAATGTAACCTTGAAGTTTTGGCTGAAGTTGAATTTGGGTAGACAGTTTTCTGTCATGGTGATTCCAAGTATTTCATCTTTATTCAGTTCCATAACAATTTCAGGATGGATTAGCTTGGAGTTATTCGGCATTATCAGATATGAGCATGAAATCATTTGTCATGGCTTCTTTCTGTATCTGAGGTGGAAGGTTTAGGATGACTTCCAGCGCTGCAGTGGGAGTTGTTCTCATTGCGCTCGTAGTGCATACACAAGCTAGTCTTTGCAGTTGGTTGAGCTTGTCTTGTGTTGACGTTTGTTTCGTTTTTTGCCACCATGCGGGATCTGCATATGTGACAATTGGTCTGGTTATGGCTGTGTAGACCCATAACATGATTTAGGGGTTTATCCCCCAGCTTTTACCAATTAGACTTCTGCTGGCCCACAGCGAGATCCTGGCTTTGTATATGGTTTTTGCGAGGTGAGAGTTCCAGCGTAAGTCCCAGGTATTTAACATATTTTGAAAACTCTATTGTTTCACCAAGCAGAGTGGGTTTTTTTTTTAGCATATTCGATTCCGTCTTTTCGTGAACGCAATTATGGTAACTTTTTTTAGGGTTGACAGTTAGGCCAACTTTTTTGCACCAGTTGGCAACGAGGTTTAGTGCCCTCTGTAGGAGTTCTGAGATTGTTTCCTCAAATTTTCCTCTGATTAGGATCGCAATGTCATCGACGTATCCTTGGACATAGAAACCATCATTGCTGAGTATGTTTAGTAGCTCATTTACTACGATGGACCATAGTAGGGGCGATAAAACATCTGGGCAACCTTTCGCAGCCCTATCGCTAATTTTGTCACTGCCTAATGTAGCATTTATGTTAAGCATGTGCTTTATCAAAAGCTCCTTCGATGTCAAGGAAGCAGCAACTTCTTTGCTCTCTGTGGATTTCTCAATTCCGGTGGTGAGTTCTTGAAGAGCGCTGCCTTTTTGGAGAAGTGCTGGGAATATTCCATCATCACCAGGGGCTTTAAAAGGGGCAAATGAGTTACCGGCCCATTTTATTTTTCTTTCATGAAAAATTCTATTTGATCTTTCCCAGTCCATTCGTGTTGGTCTATTGGCTCTGCTCTCAAGTGGGCGCTCATTTGAAATTGGTGTTGTTTATGGTTTAAGAAGTGGGTTTCGGCTAAGAGCTGTAGCGTCTGTAGGCCGTTTTCCGTATAGGTTCCGTTCGTATTTTTTCATTAATTCGATTAGATTAGTGTGCTGTTTTGATAGAATTCTGTGGATACGAGCACTGCTTCTAATATCAGAAAGATCCTGGCAGAACTTTTTCCATGATTCTCGTTTAGCTCTTCTAATCTTAGATATATACTTAGTTAGTGATTCAAAGTATATGGCCCTTTCTCGATTGCGTTTCGCTCTGTTGTAGAGTTTTCTGATGGATTTTCTTAGTTTGGCGAGTTTATTATTCCATCAGGGAGTTGAGCCTGATTCTCTGGGCAGGCCTGATGATAGGTCGATTTAACTGCTACATTGAGACCTTTGCAGCTATCTAATTTAGTGCTCAGTTTAAAATTGTTATAGAGCTGTTCGACCACATTTTGGTCCATCATGACTTTTACCAAATTCCGAACGAAAGAAATTATCAATGCATTTTTGTTGCCGAAGATTCAAGATATTGGTGTAACTGACTTGTGGTTTCAACAGGATGAGGCAAGATGCTATACAGCTGACGAATCAATCGCTTTATTTTATAGAATAACGCAATATATTAACATATAAAGTATAAGGACGTAGATGAGTGCATTCCTCTACGTCCTTTTACATTAGTCATTCTGACGCGGCGTAGTCTTTTCGCTTCTAGGCCTACGGTTGTTAACCTATATGATGGTAAAAATATTTAGAGATATAACATATAAAGTGAAAGGACGTAGATGAGTGCATTTCTCTACGTCCTTTTACATTAGTCATTCTGACGCGGCGTAGTCTTTTCGCTTTTAGGCTTACGGGGCAAAGTCCTGTGATGAGTTGTTAACCTATGATGGTACATATATGTTATGATATCGAATTAAGAGAGCGTTTATAGGTAACATAAGGCCAGCCATAATAATTAAGACGTTGAACAATATTTAGATCTACACTTGGTTTTCTTGATCTCATTCAGTTCAATATTTTACATGTAACTAGAAGGATAACTGATATTTTCACTCGTTGGGAATGGCATATCTCTGTTTCCCGGCACCCAGTGAAAGTAGATTTTAAAGTGCTCTGCAATCTCATTTGGAGGTATCGATTTCTTCGTCTTGGTCGGTTACAGAAAGATTACTGTCATAATGTAGGACATCTATCCCTTTGTATCCTTAAAACTGTCGGGAACATTTAGTGCATTCCTAGTCAAAGGCTCTGGCAAAGGAATAGATGGAGACTGAAATCATCCTTGAAAGTCAAATTATCAGACCTGGGATAGATTAATAAAAATTCTGTATTGTGAACGGAGCATATCTATATATAAGATCTGTAGCTAACATTCCAAATTTTGCAGAACGCCTTCTGGTAGATGTGGTCTTAAGGTCAATGCTGCAAAAAAATTATACAAATGGTTACAAAAAGATTATTGTCATAATGTGGGACATCTATCTCCTTGTATAGTTAAAACTGTCGGAAACATTTAGTGCATTCCTAGTCAAAGGTTCTGGCAAGGGAATAGATGGAGATCGAATTCATTCTTGAAAGTCAAATTATAAGACCTGGGACAGATTAATAAAAATTCTGTATTGTTAACGGAGCATATCCATATATAAGATCTCTAGCTAACATTCCAAATTTTGCAGAACGCCTTGTGGTTGATGGGATTTGTTCGTTCATAATAAAGCAAATACACGACTCATGGTTGAATTTACAATCACAGACATGCAAAATAACGTCCCACAGGCAATAAATGCAAACTATAAAGTACTCTTTCCTGTGTTAATCCCTAAATGACGCTTTTCGTCATCATTAAAGAAAAATATTAAGTCTCCGATTGTGATTACGAAATTGTGCACACATGCGACACATACATACTGCTCCATAACACTCCTTGCTGCAATATCGATTTGTTGAACGATAACTTCTTAAATATCGGTCCATAATAAACATGTCAAGAAAATGTTCTGCTATAATTATTTAAAAAATGACGTTCTTTAGTTTTCTCGCAAACATTTTAAAAGCTATTTTATTGTTTATCTAGCAATAATGATTTAGGGGCAATGGCACGATAAGTGATTGCATCAGCAGATTTAAGCTGTCACACTTCAATGGGCTTCTTCATGGAAGGGGGTCAAAATGCTTGTCAACCATGCATAATTATTAAATTAAGTTTCGCTGAGCAAATAACCTCAGATGTGCATTGACTGTTGTTTCTTCACATAAGCTTTTCTTTTGTACTTGCTATGCCTGGTTGAACCTGAGAAACCGCACATTAGTTGGTTTAAGTATAGACAAACTTGATTTGTTTGTGGGGTGACACCCATAATGGCATTTTCTTGACAGCTGTTGCAATTATAACTTTATTTATATATTCAAAGAAACGATGATAAGAATATGCTTGCTTTTAATTTTCTCGTTCCAATCAACAAACATTTTATAAGAACCGGAAAACCCTCCAAAGACTATTTAGTTTTCCAGAGCATGAATCATCGAACTGTTTTTTCGTCATTAAATAATTTGTTACATGTTGGTACCCTCAGCTTTAAACCCACTATACATAAAAAGAGAAGAGTAAAAGAGCTCTTTGTCATAGAAGAATATGACAAACTTCTATATTGTGGCCGACAATGACAACATACCGGTCACCGTCCATATACACATGTTATCGTTTGTGTGGCATATCATCCACATATATGTAAGTGAAATTTCAACGTGATGCCACTTTAGATGGGTCACGTTTTAAAAAACATGAGCCACAAGTATCCACTCTTTGGTGCATCGCGGATTCTCAACAAGTAGAATATTGCCCTAATTAGGATTGCCTTGCTGCATTCTCGATGCGCCGAGTGAAATGTTCCCTTACCTTGTAAAAAACTTGATACTTGTTGTGCCTGGATAAGTCAACGCCATTCCACATTTTGCTCTGATAACCCCAATCCGTATGTGTGGTTGTTTTTCGTCCATCAACCGCTCTATACTGTATCATAGACTATGACTTTGGCTGTGTGTCATATTGCGTGTCGTTCGCTATTAGCTGTCACATAGCAAAGTATAAAGTGCTTTCTGCGTGATTAGCCGGCTGACGAGACTTCATGAATACTACACGTGTGTACGTATATACTTTCCTTCAAGTGAATTTAAATAGTAACAAGTACTGAGTGTGTACTAAAGCTGCTCACATTTGCATGCTAGTTTCTATTCATTCTAATGATCATCTGTGTATGTGTGGGCTTCGAGCTTAATAACTATGGGGTGATTTGAAAATATGATTGCAGTCTGTTGTCGGACATTTCAACCGCATTGCTACTGATTGTGTATTTTTAAATATAATTATGTTTTATTCATGCGGACGATTTGTTGCTATTAATTGGCGAATTGATTTTGTGTACAGACGTTATATGTTTACATGCCATTATGACTTTTTGTTTGCAATTGTAATGAATTCTGTGCTTCAGGTTTCCCGAGGGGTAAATTAAAGTTAATTAAAAACGGATTACTAATTTATTTAAAAAAAAAAACAAAGCAATGGAACAAAAGACAACAATTATAATAAATTGGTGCAAAGATTACTTTACCCACAGAAAGCAAAGCAAAATAAGGCGTAGGTATAAATGCTTGTGGGAAGAAGCTATTATTTGAGTAATAAAGTGCATACGTCATACGTAATTTCTCTACTTCCTTAGTATAGTAGTACAAGCAAGTATTAAGATGGCGCAATAGTAGTCGAGATATTTTACTAATTCATATGTCCAAAAAATTAATTATCTGTGATCCTGTAGTCTCCTTTTGAATTTATTACTGGTCCATTCGACGGAAATTGTGTGAGCATGTGCGTTTTGTCCTTCAGAGGCTTTTTAGAATTAGTCTCATAGAATTTTCAAAAACGGACCTAGCGTTTTGTGTAAAATAATTAAAAGATTATTACTAAAAAAAAAGTTACCTAGGTATATGGTTGTCAAAATATTTGAAAGTTTTGATTTTCATAAAATCGCTTCAAATTTTTTTCAATTTTCAATTTTCTTAAAAGGGCTAGTACTTCTCTAAAAACTTTAATACACCGAATAGCTTATGTATCCAAAGTGGATTTATTCCAACTTTCAAACACAAAAGACTTCTATTTTTGAGAGAAAGGATTTCCGAGTTGTCGGAACCATATAACCAAATCGAGATAAAGCTTGTAATTGGGCGCTCTTTAAAAATCAGTTATTTTATTCGGGCGCCAATAAGTTAATGTATTATGCGTAGTTATGAGTTATGACAACATATACACATTTATATATCCCTTCTATAAAATACAGCTATTCAAATACCTAAACTAAATATTATCTTGGTTGATATACAATTGCTTGGATTTTAAATATTTAAACTGCAAAACGACGAAATTTATTAACTAGCAAAACTAACAGCAACCATTTATACACAAGTTTATATTTCTATACAGCAAAACGACGATATCTATTATTTAGACAACTGAATGATTAATTTATGACTGCATCCTAATATATTATGTAGTTGTTATTTTGTTAACATTAATTTTTAATAATTCATAACAATATTTATCTGTTTGAATTTAAAATAACGCATTTCGCACGTATGTGTAGGTTCTCCAATTATAGAACATATTATAAAAGTACCTTATCCTATAGGTAGACAACAAAAATATATGCATTGCTTAACTATAGATCAAGGATAATAAATTACTCTAAAAAAGGAATATTACTAGAGAATAATATTAGGAAATGGAAAAAAAAAACAAGAATTCATATATGTTATCTGTTGATGTTTATAATAATTTACTTTTTACGGTTGTTACAGATAAAAATAAAATCTGAATCTCTTAAAAACAATTTAAACATCCTATTGACTTTAAACTATGTCAGTATATTAAATCGGATTTAAATTTTTGTAATGTGCCTGTATCTGCGTATCTGTAAAGATTTCAATTAAAGTGATTATCTATTCTATATATCCTTAATTCTCCTTAAACCAGAAATTACCGCATTGAACACCGAAATTCAAATGAAATATACATTATGAAATACCCCTAAAATCAATTCAACTCAGTACATCTCTCTCCCCTTGCTGAGTAAAATTATTCGTATCGATATAAATATCCCTGTTCATAAAATCGATATTGCAATTGCGTTAAAAGATAATTAGAAGATAACAAATCAAACTTTAATTTAATTAAAAATAAACCCTATATACAGCAACTTAACTTGATCATAAAAAGCTGTTATGCGTTAATTTATATATGTAATTAATATTTCAAATAATTACATCCAGGCGAGCCTAGCAACGTTATTGGCATCTAAAAACGCGCCGGCAAATGTGCAATAAGATGTACCGTACCTACATTCAATTAATTCAAATACTCCTCCTGAAACCATAAGTAATAGAAAATAAGTGCGTTTGAGTTAATTTGTGCATTCGACTTCAGGATTATAAACCTATATAAGATACATTTGCCAAACATTTAATTCTCTTATTATCTGAAAAATAAGCAGACATAGAAATTACATTTCTCCACATTTTATTACATATTAATATATTTTCCCATAAAATAATGAAGAGATAACTCCATTGTCATACCCATGAATTCATAACTTTATTCGCTCTACCTACGCACTACAACTCAATAGTACATGGTCACATCCTTGTCGGAAAATCAATATTCCATCCATTAAATCTATTCATGCATAAAAGATAATAGCTTCCTGCATGTCTCCGAATGTGTATATCTAATAGTAAGATCTATATTGAAGTTCCATATATATATGCTTTTTGGCCATCAAAAGAGTCATATTTTGCCTTGACCTTCATGTGGGTTTCCTTAAATCCTCAACATAGGAACACGCCCAACGCGAGCGCGCAACAATTTCATAAACTTTCTTGTGTAGATATTACGTATACATTTTCACATAATTGTATGTGTTTGAAAATGCCAACAAATTGGGCGGCAGCAGTAAAAGTACCGATTTTAGCCTATTTTTTAAATGGAGTGGATTCTGCTCAATATATATATATATTTGTATTTTGTAAGTGCACAGCTACGGCGACTTCACGTCAGACGATAGAATGCTATACTGCTGGAATGATGCCAAAAAGGACACAGAGAGAGTTAGATAGTTATATCTTTTTCCCATTATATCCTTCCTAATTGATATAGACTGGTTGCAAATATAATTGGGATCGTAGATATTTTTTGTCGGTAATTACTAGAATTATGTCTCTAGGTATATTAGATATTACTCAAGGAATCAAAAATTATTGTTTGTAATCTTCTTTAATTTTCATGAGACAGGTCCTACATTTTACGTACTTTCTCAGTATTCAAAGGGTAAAGTAATCATCTGGAACGATTTCTTTGTTATTCGGTCCAAATTTTGATATATCCTAGTTATAAAGTATAGATAAAGCAAATTTATTATGGAAAAATATAAGATAGCGGACAAGTGCTCGTTTTAACTTAAACATTTTTTAATAATCAATATTTAATGATTCATCCATTATTATGTATGTATCATTAAAATAATTACTTTTAAAAAGAGGCTCTGATTTAAATATAACAAGCCTTGGCCAAAACATATGAAAAGTTTGGTGGAAAACATACCATCTAAAAAAAAAAAATTCCAATTCCGACTTGATTTGGTCACAAGAAATTTAATATAAGACAACAACATGCACGTAAAGATGAATTCAGTTGACACAATAACTTCTTCTATTCAATTACATCTGCAATGGCGTGCACGACTGTACGTACTTGCGCGCACGACTTAAAATTACCATTATTAGAACCCTTTATACTGAATTTGTAGGAAATCAGTGAAGGCGCTCATGCGGCAGAAAATTTAAAGTCTAAAAAGTTTCGAAACAAATCGTTATAAACGGTAAATGTATTATAGTGTGTCTCCTGAGATATAGTAAGTAGATACTAGTGAATTTAAAATTCAATAAAAAAAATTTAATCATTTTTACTAATAAGTCTTGTAAACCATACATATTTGCAAGCGGGGTACAAATAACTTTCTGCAGAATATGAATAGTGATGACAATAATAATGCGCAATTTGCATAAATAGTATGTAATTGTGGTTGTACAAGTACACGCAAAACATATTATTTGGTCCTATAAGTTTTACCAATGACTTTTGAGGAATTGATTAATAATGAAATGAAATGAGTGTTACGTATACGACAGAGTCGTGGATTTCTTTTAACCAGAAGCATCGGTGGTTCAGTGGTAGAATGCTCGCCTGCCACGCGGGCGGCCCGGGTTCGATTCCCGGCCGATGCAAATACTTTTTATTTTATTTTGATTTATATAGAAGTTTTTTAGTAGGGAGATGTCATTATACCCTATCCCATAGGGGTATATTATTTTTGATACATATACCTCAAAGCATATGGATCGACTCAGAGTCGCAAGCTGAGACGAATAAGCCATGTCTGTCCGTCCGTCACCAGTTTTTGGGCCTTTCATTTTGAGCTTTGTTGCTCCCAGCAGAACAAGTGTAAATTTTTTTGAAATCCGCACACTGCCACGCACCCAAAAATTGCAAAAAATTTTTAATGAGTGAATATACATTGGCAAAATGGCAAAATAAAAACTGGAGCTTTTAATTATTTTGTAATCCCACATACAACATTAATACTTTGAAACCATGAAAATGTTGTTCTCCGAGTTACTTCAACATTTACGGAATAATATGAATTGAACGTTTATGCAATTATCAGTCTTATGTCAGAATTCACCATGCGATTATTTTTTTCATAATTATACGTCATTTCCTATAATTTTTTTTATGTAATTCTTATTCATTCATCATGATATATTTTTATTGGCACACGCCAAACGTATGGTATCAAAATGTATCCACCGAATGCGATAAACACAAATAAAAATATTATTTTATTGCGAATATCAGATAAGAGCAATTGTACTTTAGACCGAAACACATGACTAACATTTTCCTGATACGACTTAATATGTTTAATTTTTGCAATTACATTGTGTGTGTATGTGGAAATACAGTGCACTTCTTCACTGCATGATGCATTATTTATGAAACAGTGTTTTTAGCTTGAAATCTAACAATTGTAACGATGAGAATGGGTAGAAATAATGAATCAATGAGGCATTTGCTAAGAGTAAGAATAAATTGCATGACTGGGTAGCAGTGGCGAGGCGTCCATATAACTCGATTCCTACCGAGTTACCTTTTGAAATTCTACTTTTCAACAATGTACCAATAAAACAAGCAACATTAATCTTAATATCCCCATATTTAATGTAATATAAACACAATATTTGTGTTTCCCACACCTGCACAGCACACGCAAGCCACAAATTCTATCAACAACCCCTCAACCTGCTGCAAGTCATCCGCTTTCATATCGTTCTACTGCTTTACGCACACACATACACACATCATTGCATGGTTATTCTCTATCCCATACTCCACATATTTCATAGCCCATAAGAAAGACAACTGCAAAGCGCTAGCAAAACAAAGCAAAGTGTAACCCGACAAACGCCGTGTTATAAAATATCTGGCTGGCTAGAACAAATTGGTTTTCTTTCCTTGTTTTCCCTTTATCGTTCACCGTGTTTGACTCCTCTCTGTTTAACACACGCTTTCTTATGCAAAAAAAATAACCCGATGTTCAACGACTTATTGGTGAATTTTGTCTTTTCTTTTAGATTATTTCTGTTGGAAAAAATTAGTTATGAAGCAGATTGCGATGCGTAACTTAAAGAAAATTTTGAGTGTAATTATTGATGTGCAATAAAAAAGAAATTTAAAACAGTGAAAAGTGTGAAAAGTTTAAATTGTGGTATTTTCAGTTGAATTCAGATAATTTCAAATAGCTAATTATTAAGAGATAATGGCATTATTAACTTTAAATTGTTGTTTGGTAGATTTGCTTTTGGAGGAAGAAAATGCTTTTTGTAAGTTGAATTTTCTTAAAAAAAAAAAAAGTTTTAGAGATAGGGCGCTCTACTCCTTCTATGAAAATAGATTATAAGCGCAAGGATGGTTTTGTTTCGCATTTTAATGCATCCATGTACCAAAAATATACTTGGTTGACTGGCAGTTGTAAGCTTAACAAAATGCTTTGCTTTCCTTGTCTTCTTTTTTCAAATTCCCCTAGTGTTTGGAGCCGTACTGGCTACGCTGACATAAACAATTCGGCACTAATCGCATTGAAACCTCCTTAGGTAATTCCTTTGAAGCTCACAACAAAAAAGTTGATAGAAACCGTAAGTTAATGGAACGTTTTATAGATACAGTAGTTCTTTTAGGCAAACAGGAACAAGCATTTCGGGGTCACAACGAAAAGCAAGATTCTATTAATCGTGGTAATTATGTTGAAACAATTTTATACTTATCTAAGTATGACACATTAATAGACTCCCATTTAGAACAAATGAAAATATACCTGAGTTAAAAGTTTTTTTTGGCAATATAAATACTGTAGTGCGCTTTTTCAATAAATCAACTAAACGTTCAAATCTTTTGAAACAAAAAGCAAACCGACGCATGCCGGGAGTATCAGAAACTCGCTGGCATTACCATTCACGAATAATTAACGTTATTTGTAACTGTAGATTAGATATAATTGAAACTTTTAACCAAATATTAGGCAATCCAAAAGAATGGGATAATGACGCACTTTCAATGGCCGAAAGTTTATTGCTTAAATTAGAAGGGAAAGAGTTTTGTTTTATATTGAACACGCTTTCCGAGATTTTTGCTAAAACCGATGTATTGTTTAATTTAATACAAAATAAACAAACGGATGTTGAAGTTGCTAAGCGAGAAATCGAGTGTTTTGAGTCTTGGCTTTGTACTGACTTTCTAAACAAATTTGATTCCATTTTTGAAAGCATAAACGATTGTGCTGAACCTCCACGAAAACGCAGATTACTCGATATTGATTTAAAAACTCCACTCTGAAAAGAATTCATACATATTTAAGAAATTCTCAAGGAGAAAACAGGATCTCTGATTTAGCACTTTTATCAATAGAAAAGCGACTCCTTTTAAAAATGAAAAGTATACCTAACTTTTATGAAAAAGTTCTTGCAGAATATGTTAAAAAAGATCGGAGAATAGACTTAGAGTACAAATAAAAAAATCAGTTTAGCAAAACTTTTCACAATTTTTTCAAACTTTTGCTGTTTTTAAATTCCTACTTATCATTAATATTTCCTATTTTTAACTTTTTTTGTTTATATTATATGTGGATTTTTTTGTTATTGTATTTATTTATTTATTTAATTTAACAAAAAGTAATTTGTGAAGTTCCTTTTTTTACCATCAATTTTCTTAAAGGTATTGCATTTGCATCTGCCAAAAAGGTTTCTTTCGAAGCCACTTTTATTATACTTCAGGTTCATTGTAAATTTTGGCTTTAATGACTTGAAGTATACGAAATTGGCTTGAATTGCTTTACTTATATGCGATTTGCAATACACAATATAATTTCAGAAAGCGTTTGCAGGTGCATATTTTTGCCGACTTACCATATAACATTTTCCACGCCACGCCACTGCTGGGTAGTAAGAAATTTTCTCATTTCTGCATGGTAAAGATGTACTATATTCCTTAGCATTTTTTTTTATAGATAATTGCATTTTTTATTTATCATGTTTAAAATGATTGAGGGTTTTTTCTTGAGACAAGGCAGCCTTCTATGATCTAAGATCGTGGTCATGTTGTTTTCAGCCGTTCAATGCAAGCGCGAAGCACCCTGCCACCTCGATCCTTTCACTGGGTACTCGGTCTTCCTTGCCGTCTCGAGCCTAGAGGCTGGATTTGAAGTAGCCGCAGTGTTTTTATCTTTCGTACAACATCCACATCTTGGTACAGCTTATAAAGCTCCTGATTGTATCTTCTTCTTCAAGGTTTCCTAGTAGGGAAGATTTATAAATGATTTATAAAAGTGCGTTTTTTATTAACACCTGTCCTACGCCCGATCTGTTCCAGCACGAGATAAAAACATTTGGAATCCAGTGCATGTTTTGTAAAGTTTGCTTTATATCTATTTTGATGAAATCTTAAGTTCCAACATTGCTTTATAACGGGTCCGCCATCTAACGTTTTTTTTTTTTTCAACTAGTGCTTATTTCGTGAATGGAAACACTTAGTTCATGTCTGATTTGACAGATAATTAGTTTTATCCTTCCGCTGAACGAATTGGACAACGCTGGGAAATATTGCGACATTACTTGGTAATGTTGCAGAATGTGCGCGAAAATTGCGTACGGATTTTGGAAGAAGAGGAGCACCGTCAGCTCCGTATGTTCGTTATCTTGTGAAAAAAGTGAAAGAAACTGACATCCTCATCGATAAACCAAAGCGTGAAAAGCCAAAAACAGTGCGTACACCCGAGAAAATTGCTGCTGTGGAAGAAAGTGTGCGTGAAGCGCCATCAACATCAATTCACCGTCGTTCTCAAAAATTGAACATTTCGGAGACATCATTGAGACGAATTTTGCAAAAAGACCTTGGTATGACGCCATACAAAGTCCAATTGGTTCAGGAGTTGAAGCCAACTGACCATCCAATGCGTTTTCGCGTCGCTAAGTGGGCCTGCGATCGACTTAGAGAAGATGCCGAGTTTGCCAAAAAAAATCATCTTTTCAGATGAAGCTCATTTTGATCTTGGCGGGTATGTAAACAAGCAAAATTGTCGCATTTGGGGCACAGAAAACCCGCACGCATACATTGAAAAGCCGATACACCCAAAACGAGTCACTGTTTGGTGCGGATTTTGGTCCAGAGGCATAATTGGGCCATTTTTCTTCGAAAATGAGCAAGGAGTGGCCGTTACAGTCAATGGCGATCGTTATCGGGCCATGTTGAACGAATTTTTGCTAACAAAAATTTAAGAGGAGGATATTGACAACATTAGGTTTCAACAGGACGGCGCTACGTGACACACAGCCGAAGCTACACTCGATGTTTTGTGCCCTGTTTTTGAAGATCTCATTATCAGCCGCAGAGCTGATGTCGTTTGGCCACCTCGGAGCTGCGATTTGACATCGTTGGACTATTATTTGTGGGGTGCCGTAAAAGATAAGTGTTACGCCGACAAGCCAGAGACAATTGACGCTTTAAAGGACAATATTCGTGAAGCCATTGGTGAAATACAGCTGCACACAATCGATAATGTGCTTAAAAATTGGACCGATCGTTTAGGCTACTGCATGGCCAGCCGAGGCAGCCATTTGAATGAAATTATTTTTCATAATTAACCGGAAGGATTGTACTTTCAAATAAAAAATAGAAATTTGAGAAAAATTTAGTAGTTTTTTTTATAGCATTTTCAAAAAAAAAAGTTATTTTGCGGACCCTTTATATAAAGCATGTATGTTAGCATCCCTGGCCTTAAAATATATGAAATGATAATGGGTCTCGACTTGACGCGATTTGCTTTAGTGTGAACATTTGGTCTATAGTCGATCTACCGGGCATACATTTAGATGTTGGATAGAATCTTATTTCCCTCTGTAGTTGCAGCAATACATAGGTTCGTCTTTCTTCATACACATCCATGGCATTTCCTCCGTATTTGAAGAATTGTGATGGTAATCCATCAGAACCGAACCTAGTTGTTTTTTAAAATGGTGTTAATAAAGAATATTGGAACTCTAGAATGCAGTTTGAATATTTTAACGAAATGATTGGGGCATTGACCGCATCTTCATTGTTCGAAGCTTTCATACATATAATAATATGTATAAATAATTTGCAAAATCTTCAAAAAATTATGTGTTTTTTTTCAGTTATAGCTGCTAGATTCCAAAGAGGTAATTTGTTTATGTCAAAATTATTTTCGTAAATTCTTCGTTTTTGTTTGAAGAATTAATAAACACATTTTATTGTTCGTATTGTTGTTACAAAATGCTATTTATTTTTGTATACATTTTCAAAATGTTTTCAAAAAAACAAATCTTTCGAGAATTGTATGATTACTTTGTACATAACATCTCTTGAGGAAAACATACCTAATTCTCTTAATTAATGTTTACGAAAAATAAATGCTAATCTAGTGGTATTTGGATTATTGAGAAATAATTGATTAGTAATGTAATGTCGCATTTAAATATTCCTACCTACATGCTTAAGCGAGAATGGAAATAAATGTTATAAATGGACATACGGCAATATTAATTTGTGTCGCATATATGTAATTATTTTGAATAGTCTATGTTTTATGTTTTGAATAAAGCAGCAATACACATCAGCGGAACTTCTAGGAACATTTCACAAAATTACACAACATTATGCGTATCATTAAATAAATTGTACTCAGCTGATTGCTTATTACAACCTTGTAATTGTTACTATAATACAGAGCATGCTACCGAAACTATTTGAATAATGGCTGATTTAAACATTAGTAAATAATTTTAGTGCCTCAACATATACTATTTAGATTTCGTAAAAATTTAACAGATTGTCCTTTTGTCCGCTATTATAACCTCATTCGATGAAACCTGTCAGCCATGTTGTTTTGACAGTATTTACCTGTTACTACCAGTGGTGGTAGAAATATGGTATATTTTGATCAAACTATAAGAAATTCGTTAAAGTATGTAGATACTGTGGTTTGCTATATTTCGAATTTTAATTTGTTAATTCACTTCCGAAAAAAACAGAATCAGAGTTTCATCTGAATTCGGGAAGATATTTTTAAAATTATTCTGACGAGATAATTTTGTAGGAATATTAGCAATTAGCAGTGAGATTAGCCTAAGAATCTTAATCCAAAACAACATATCCCATTGCGAACTCAATTAACCCACGATTTCATGACTGCCATACAACTTGAACTCAATATAAATAAATAAAACAGGAATGTGCTCAATCTGAGCTTGACGCGGTTCACCTTTTCTTTATTAATAGACATGTGTACTTTGTAGCTTTGAATGCATTGTCTTCAGATAGGTTATCATTGACTCGAATTTTGGCACTGCCTAATTTAAGAGTGATTGTAATTAATTTTTAATCAAAACATAAGAAAAAATAATAATTGTATTCGTGGTAAAATTTTGTAAACAATTTTTGGTTTAAGCAGATAGTGGACTAGTTTAAAATTATTTCCACTAAGGAAATAAAATAAAACACACGGTAAGCCAACTGTAGGTTTGGTAAGGTTCTTGATGTTCAGATGAGCCATTCTGATAGCATATGATTCCCTTTAATTTTTTTGTTTATATCTAGAGAAGATATAATAGAGTAGGAAAATTTAAGTAGTGATACTTATGTAAGATTATTTTGTACTGTTCCGTCTATCTAAAAGAAATAGTCGCACAGTCCCGATCTTTTGTAGAAATTGACAAACTTTGTAAATATTTTCCAGATTCTGTTTTTTTTTTGTTGATCGTCATAGTAGTGTCTGCCAATCAGTTTTCTTTAGCTTATGATTTTTGCGGCGCAAATGTACAGATGTTCAACAAATCACAACAGAAAATATCTATTTTGGAACGCATTGTTTTTCGTGAAATAAGGTTTTTTGATTACTTATAACCTGTAGCCGTACTTGTGACTTAAACCGATTATTAAAATCCAAACGATTTAAAGATTCACTTATTTATCAAAACCGTAGACATTATATTATGTTAACCCAACCTTTATTTAGGTTCCAGGATTTTAATCTATCGAGATAGATCAAAATCTAGACAAATTCAAAATCCGCCCACTTTTCACTAAAACGTTGTTTAGAATTTTGAAAAACATTTGAATAACATATTTAGACAAAGTTTATTTGCCACCTCCACTTTTTGGGGTGTTATTAAAGACCGATTTGTTAAGCATATCCATAGAACAACGTCGTTTTATTTTATCAAACCATCAAAGATTTAGATAAAACGTCTGAACAGGATTCATTAAATTTTTAGCCACGCCCACTTTTTGGGGACGTTTATTTTTAGGGTAGGATTAGATAGGGTATTTAACGATTCGAATTGTAGCCTTCTCATATGTTTTTATATGAAATTGTAAATATTATCCTCATTAATATAATCATAAGGTACTAGTATGGCTTTTCGATCGGCCCTACGTTTGATATAACCTATTTTATAAAGAGCCGTTATTATTTTTTTTTAGCAGTAAATCATAGTTTTAACAAGCTCTAAATACACTCAAAAACAAAATTTCAGCTACATATATTCATTCCTTTTCAAAAATTAAAAACTAATTTAAAAAAGCTTAATACTTAGGGATAAAGTATCAATAACAAACTCCAGATTCCAGAAGCCGTACGCATACATTTTTTTAAACTACTTTTTTTAAGCTCGGTGTACCTCAAAACATAAGAACTTTAAAAATCTAAACTTTTTTTAAGGATTTTCGCGCCATCACAATACTTCCCTATACTAAGTATACTAGGGAAGTAAAAAAAGGCTTAAAAGCAGATATCAAAGCTGCTTGCATTCACAATATTTCAGGCCCCTGGAAATTGGGTTACGCAATACGGAAGTTAAATCAATCGACATCATCAACATAAATATGGAGTCAACTGTCAATCAACACTCACAGTGGGGACCTATATCTATGGAGTAAAACAGAAACAAATAATGAGTTTTTTAAATGTTTTTTTTTTGGCATTCAAAATTGTTCATACATCATGTTTTAGATATGATATTGCTTAAGTTGCTTCCGCTTTTGTTGACTTTCAATTGTTTTCATTACAAAAACGATTTTGAGAAGTTCTTAAGGAGTATACCGTTCATTCACATCCCTTTTTACAAACATTCTAGTTTTGTTTGGTTCACAATATCAAAACTTGGCTTCATTTCCTCCTTCATTACGTTTTGTAACGGTGCTATTGCTATAATGGCAACTATTTATTTAATAAGATATATTACTACTTCGCCAACAAAATATTGAAGAATTTCTTTACTATATCAACCCCCTAATATATTACCCACTACAATGAAAAGCTGTATTGGTGCGCGTCAAAGTCGTGTCTCACGACCATTACCTACCTCATGACTATAGAATATCTCATTTGTATATCGAATGCTGATGTTTAGTACATCTAAAACGTTTACTTCGGCTACCCTTCAAATTAAAAAATTGTGCCAAACCTCGATAAAAAAAATAAACACGTAGGTAACAAAATTTAATAATTGTAATTGGTTTTTTCCAGATATGTGCCAACTCGAATATGGGGTTTTAGCGGTCATGTCCAGACGGTTCTTCACAGCATTGTTGGGCGTGTAAAGTGTCCTTGGCCACTGGGCGAACGTGTCTATCTGTCACTCTTCGATGAGTCAACATTGACCTATGATCTTTATCAACCGTTGAATGAACACGAAGGTGAGTTATACGTTTTTATTTAAATGCTGTATAATACTGAAGGGTTCTCACAAATATCCAAGTGACGTTTTGCAGAGTAGTATGTAAATGAACATAGGTCTCATGTCAGGTACTGAGAATAGGTGTGGTGTTGTCATAATTGTGTAAAGATGACAACACTTCGAACTGGAGAATGACAAATGGAAGTCAACTACAATAATCAACTTAACCCCAATCAGTAGAATTTTATTAATTTTATTAGTTTTTTTTTATTTTTATTTGCAGTGTACGGTGTCTATTTTAAATAAATAATAATTCTAATACAATATTTTTCAGATGACATCACTGTTGCAATTTGTCCTGGAATAGCAAACTCATCAGAAAGTGTATACATTCGTACATTTGTTCATTACGCACAATGTCACGGCTACCGTTGTGCCGTTTTAAACCATATAGGAGCTTTACAAAGTGTTCAAGTCACATCATCACGCATATTCACATACGGTATGAATATCACCATCAATTTGTTTATTGATATTGATACGATTACATTTTTTATGATTGCAGGACATACTGACGACTTCTCAGCGATGATTGAGAATTTGCACAAAAAATATCCGTCCACAAACATAATAGCAGTAGGTTTCAGCCTAGGTGGTAATTTAATAACAAAATACATGGGTGAGAAGACAATAAACCGACCAAAGACTGTCATTGGTGGTATATCAATATGTCAGGGATACAATGCTGTTGAGTAAGTTTTCCTACACCCAATTTAAAGGAGTCAATGTAGATAATTTTGTTGATTTTCTTCATTTTAGGGGCACAAAATGGTTACTTAATTGGCAAAATTTCCGTCGCTTTTATTTATATGTCATGACTGAAAACGTTAAAAATATTATACTGAAACATCGACATGTTCTGCTTTCCGATGATGTTAAGACACGATTTGGATTGAATGAGAGAGAAATCATTGCTGCTGCAACACTGCCAGAACTTGATGAGGCATACACTAGGCGAGTGCATAACTTTGCATCAACACACGATCTCTACAAGTGGAGCTCTTCACTTAACTATTTAGATAATATTGAAAAGCCGATGATATTTATCAATGCCAAAGATGACCCTCTAGTGCCGGAGGAATTGTTGGTGCCTATTAAAGAGTATGCAAGTAAGTGTATCTTAATTATAGGTACTATGGGCATTACTAATGATTTATGATTTGTAATCATAAAGAAGAAATATGTATCCAGATAGTTTATAGTTTGATAGCTCTGTAAAGATCATTTTTATTCCTCATTTTAACATATAAGTCCTTCTCTTTCTTTTGTTCTAGCCATTAACTAATGTGTCCATTAAAGCATGAAAGCATTTTTGCGGCATATATATTTCACTTAGTCTTGTAAATATTGCACAAAAGTTCGCTATGTTTATTGAAATATTGCTTTTTGAGCGATTCTTTTCTTAATTGGAAATTGTGAAAATATTATATCAGCGCAACTGAAACAATGAGACCCTTCGATGCTAGCACGACTTCGACAAATATTCAAAACATACCTTAAAGTTGTATTCGGGGATATTCAATCTTAAATTAAAATCTTATTTGTTGTTATGGTTAAAATTGGACGCTGTGATCGGTTGTCAAATGTCTTATCTATACAATATACATTTTGTGCACCCTTAGCGCCACTTGCTTTTCCCCTCTGCCAACTTTGGATTTACGATTATAATCCCGATACTATTTAAAGTAAAACATCTTATCATCTTTAAATCTCAAACCCAGCTTCTCTATTCAATTTTGCAATTATATCTTACGCAACCATACTATCGAACAAACATGGTGAAATGGGGATGTAGATGGATCTGTAAAGGCGTATGATACCATCGATCATTAGGGAGTAGTGAATATTGACGAAAAAAGAGGAGCATCAGGTCAGATCTTATTCCAGCATTGGTCTTTGTAAGCTTTTGAATCTTCTGTGCTTTATTTGATACCCTAGACATCATCATAATCCGATCGACTTCTGTGATTTGGTCATATATTCTTGAAGTATTGCATTTGTCTAAGTGTTTGATAATTTGTGGCGAAATTGATTTATGTCTGGCCGTCTGTCTGCACACCTCAATTCTTTTTACGTTGAACCATTAAAATTAGGGGAAAAAATCGTCTCTCCCATGCCTCTCGGCTTTGCTCTCGACAGTTAACAGCTGGTGCCATCATGTGTTGTCTATCAAATTGCAAATCAACATGGCAGCAAACAGTTTAATATTTTACCCGTTCCTCTTGTTTAGTTTATATCTGCACTCAATTCTCTATTTTTTGAAGTGAAACACTTCTTATGTCGCCTTGCGATTTCCTATGTTACAAAAACCGACACCATTGGGGAATGAATGTGTGCGAATGAAATAAATGGTACTTTGGGAGGGGAGCACGAGAGAGAGAAGGATAGAGCATTCACGCACATCTAGACCAGTTCTCGTACGTTCTCGGTAGAGAAGAGCGAGAAGCGAGAGAATTATGCAAGTGTATGTGTGCGATTTCTTGAAAAAAAATCTTTCGTTTATTGATATAATTGGATTGTTTTAAATGATAACCTCCGATTGACACTGATATTAGAGCCACTGATCCTATCATATCCTCAGCAGTAGTACGAAGTTTCACTTCTGTCGCGTAGCTCTCTACGCACACTTTTTTTATGGTATAGATACTAATGATACTCTCTGCTGGAAAATGTGGTTCATTTATAAATTGTCTGTTTCATTACCTAACAACGCAATAAAGTCTCCCATTAAAATGTCCATTTGCCATTGCTTGGTTCACGGCACCTTCTTGGTTGTAGAAGCATTCCTTCGTATTTTGATGGAAATGTTCTTTTGGGGTCTAACACTGTGTGGTATTGACGCGCCTTATTATCGTCCGGAATCTGCACATCAATTAGGTTAGGGTATCAGGCCACTGCCTTTGTCCAATAGCAAAATAAATCGTTGTCATGAAGTCTGTCCTTATACGAGACATAGTTTCGGTTTTGTTAGCTTGGGAAATATGTACAATGGAATGCTTATTTACTTATTTACGTTACCTAGTCTACCCCGTTGAACAGTTTACACTTGTGTTTATTGATTTATGCATAAATTTCCAAGGAACCAATGTGTAACATAAATAGGCTGGTTGTGTTGGACTGTTTATTCAGACATGAGGACCATCGTCTCGTATCAAACCAACATTTTGCCACAGCGAAAATGTAAGCAGTCGTGGCCGAGCGGTTAAGGCGTCTGACTAGAAATCAGATTCCCTCTGGGAGCGTAGGTTCGAATCCTACCGACTGCGACGTTTCTCTTTTTTTTTTATTTATTTATAATTGTAAGTGCATTCCTTGATGTACATAATTCGATTTTGATTTGTAAACAACGAAGGGGAAATTCTTGAATTCTAAAAAAAACAATATAATTAATAGATGATAACATTTTCGAATGTTCAATATACATATATAGCATATATATGTAGCGCGTACAAGGAGTCTCCGAGGAGGCAGTGTGAACATGTATGGTGGAAAAACATTATTTAACACAGTGATCTGAAAGAAGAATCAAACTTGTTTACTCATATCGGAGATCTTCAATATATCTAATTTTGGAAGTAATGATAATTTACATTAAAACATCTCGAATATTTAAAATAATAATGTGAAATGTCGATACCGACGCATCCCAACAACAATTTTTAAAATTTTGCCTGCGATTCCATTTTCTGTAAAAAATGAAAACCAATGTTATGATGAAAATTATGATCCAGCATAGATGTATTGGAGGAAGTCTTACTATTCGACTAAATTTGAAACGGTGAAGGACACCGCGGAAAGGGTCTAACCATTAGTAATTATTTTAATCCGGGGCGACGATTTTTAAAACCAACAATTAAAGTAACTGCTCGGAACCTTCAATCTATGCTATGGTATGATTGACTATCCAAATATAGGACATCTTCAGGAAATTTCAAAATATTCGTCATTGGGGTAGAAGGCCCCTAAGATGAGACTATTGTGAGAATTGATGAGAATGATTTTCTTATTCCATACCATAAGGTGACGAAGGCCTTCTATAAATTAACCAGACATGCACCCTTTGGCTTTGTTTATATTGTAAAGGATTTTTTTTAAAGAGTTATAGAACTTTGAAATGAAAAAAAAAAAAAACAAAGATGATTATTTTAAATTGACATGAAAATTATTTTATTCGAAAGATAATCTTCCGGCATTATAATTTAAATATGATTCCTGCCATATGACCGCCATGGCTGGCTCGGACTTAGTCTAATCTGGAGGTCTAATTTTCGATGACTTTTTTCAACATTTGTGGCCGTATATCGGCAATAACGCGGCGAATGTTGTCCTTCAATGGTCGTTTCGAGATTATCGGCGTAGACTACTGACTTCACATATCCCCACAGTTTATAGTCAAGCGGCGTTAAATCGCACGATCTTGGAGGCCAATTCACATTCGCACATGATGGTTGTTCAATTGATGAACGAAAAAGTCAATAATAATGACTATAGCGGTCACCATTGACTGTAACGTTCTGGTCAGCATCGTTTTTAAATCATAAATCACCATAAAACCATAAATCACACCAAACAGTCAGTTTTTGTGGATGTAACGGTGTCTCAACACTTGATGATTATCATCACTCCAAATACGGTAGTTTTGTTTATTGACGTACCCATTCCACAAAAAGTGAGCTTCATCGCTAAACAAAATTCGCTCATGAAAATTGGGATCAACGGTAATCTTGTTTTGGGTCCATTCACCGAATCTACACCTCCAGGTGATCCTGTCGCTTCAATTCTTGCACGCACCGGTTGAATTTTGTAAGCACGCAAACCAAAAAACACCCGTTATATCGGAGAGTTTAGAGGCGGCATGAATAGTGTCATATTCCTATGGTATTATCTTACTGTCCTCTGCCCACTTTGGCAGTGCCCGATTGAGATTATTTTCGAATAACTTTCTGATACTCGGTAGGAGATCGGAAATTCGACGGATTGGAGTTTTCCTTTCCCCTTCGGGTGATGTACGCGCGTTGTTGAACAACGTGGCGTAAATGTCCACAGATTCAGGGATATACAATTGACTCCGGCTGACTTCTTTTTCTTTATTGAATCGAAGATGATAAGGGTTTTGTGGAACGTTTTTGAACTTCAACACATAGCTGACGTTTCCTTAAATAACGATATTTTGGGAATATAATAAGAAATTCGATAAAATATGTGATGATCTTAAGAAATTAAGAATAAATTTCGTTTGAAAAAAATGTAATCCACTACCAATTTGTTATTATTCGTCCAGAATTTACACAGCGGTTTCTAGCCTCGTTATATATTTGTATATTCTATGCCATAGGGGTATACTAGTTTTGGCATTAAGTTTGTAACATTCAGAAATAATTTTGATAGATATACCTTAAAGTATCTGGATCTACTCACAATCGCTAGCTGAGTCGATCTAGCCATGTCTGTCTGCCCATCCGTCTGTGTCACTGATTTTTCAGCTTTACATTTTGAGCTAGAGTGATGATATTTGGTATATGGAATCTTTGTCCGACAAGGCGGAACAAGTGTAAACATTTTTTTAAATCAGCCCACTACCAAGCTTCCTTTAAAGTTTGTTTATTTATTTAAGTCTACCATTATTATTACAACTTACAGACTATAAAGTAAAACGTTGTTTTTGGCCTGCGTTTTCATAACAAAAGGTTTTTCTGTACAATGTGAGGAAAACTCAAAAAAAAAAAATCGATGTTATTACTTCGAGAATAATACTATGAACATTTAGTCTATAGATGATTTGAACCCACGCACACTTTTTGGGGGTGTTATTTAAAAAACAACCATATTTAAAGCCTATTCCAAAGCATATCCATAGAAAAACGTCGTTTTTTGTCGAACCATAAAAGATTTAAAACAAGATGAACAAGATTCATTCCCATGCCCACTTTTTGGGGACATTTATTTTAAGGATAAAAGCCTTCTCACATGTTTTTTTACTAACTGGAATCTTTTCGATGGGGTACTCTAACGCAAAATGAAAACTTACTAATATTTTCTTCTTATTTAGATTCCCGTACACAAACCGCCTATGTAGAACTAGCTCACGGCGGACATCTAGGTTTCTATGAAGGAGGCTTGATCTATCCCAACCCAGTGACATGGTTGGATCGCACATTAGTCGCAATGATTGGATCAATTGTAATGATTCATTCGGACCCCACATCAAAGAAGATCTCAATTAAAGCTTTATAAATTCCATAACATAACAACAACAATTAAAGAGCGTGAAAAATAAAAATCAATAAAAAAAATATATGAATTTTGTATACATTTTTCTAAAAAAAAAAATCAACAAACACAAATTTCAAGTAAAAACAAAGTATATCATACATGTTAAAAGAAAACAATGTTTTATTGATTAAAACAAATTAAAAATACAAAATATGTTAATTAACTGTAAATGTTGTTATAAACAAAATTTTAAATTGCATTCTTATTATATTATTTCCTGATCACTCAACTGCAAGAAATAAAAGTTTAACACAGTACGCTCAATGAAACGAATCAATAACTATCTTTTTGGATGCAAAAAAAAAACGCGCAAATATTGTATTGAAAAACTTAATTCTATCGAAAAATTGATGTGCGTAAACTATTAACAACAATGATATTTGTCGAAATCATATTTATCTATTTTTGTAGAATGTGTTAATAAAAAGATAAAGTTCACTATGTTATTATTATCATTGCATATATTTTTGTTTAGTAACGATGTACTTAGAATCGGAATTCGCTAAAGCAAGTAGGTTAGGTTTAGTAGTTAACTGCTCCGCATCTGTGGAAACAAATAGAAACCACCTAGCAAGAGTATCTCATGAAAAAAGAGGCTACACAACTTTTAAAGGACAGTTCTACGAGTTAATGAAAAAAATATTTATCTCTAATTATAACGCATTTAAACAAACAAATAATTATTCTCAATTTAAATCTTTTATAAGAAATTGAATTAAATTATAGATTGGTCTCAGTGTCACAATTAAAGTTTAACATTCGTGTTTATGTTGAGGTATGTGAGTTGTACCACAAAGCCGTGAGTTTGACTCTCACTTTATTATATTTAAGGCGTTAACAAATATCTCTTAATTCAGTAAGCGTGTATGGTGAGTAACAATTTCATTCCATTATCGTGTCTCTGTCATCGAGAGGTTGTACATTTTTATGTTTATGAATTTATATATTTAACGCATTAGTAGATATTTACAGTATGCACATACTTCGAGCAGTCTTATTATAATCAGGTTAAAAATAAGTTAACAGTTCATTGAATAAAATTTAGTTTTATACGAATATGAGAGTAAAAACATGTTTTTTTCCTAAAGAAAATAGGTTTGTTATGTTGTCGTTTGACTGTGATTTATATTAAAAATAACAACTATTTGATTACAAAATTAAATGAATATACATATAAACTTAACAAAAGAAAAATCAAAATAAAATTATACAAATGTTTACCAGCTTATGTTTGTTTTATTTTTTATAATAAAATAATATATATGTCCACTTTATAAGATGTATTTATTAATTATCTTTGACTTTTAAAGCAGAGAATTTATATGACACGTTGTACTGCGATTGGCAAGAGCAACAATTTTTGTATATGTATATCAACAATATATTGATATTTAAAAAAAGAAGACATTTTCTAATTTAAAAACAAAATAAATATTTATATATAAATAAAATGCTGTTTGATATGATATGTAATGTAAAATTTGTTTTATTTTTTATTCAAATTATTTTTATTTCATTATTAAGTCGCAGTTAAGAAATATATTCTGTTGTGTGGAGATGAGCAAAATCATGTGGACTTGATGTTTATCTAAAAAACAGTAGCTAGTTAATTTTACTACCAAGTCATCGATCCAGGAGATTTCCCTTCAATCTTGAGAGGTTTCACTCTTTAAATCTTTGTTATTTTCAATTACATCTTACTTATGTGTCCAGAATGAACCTGTGCCTCAACCAACATGCCTCTCCAGTTAGCCCGGTCCTTAGCTAACTGCCTCCAGTTGCGCACTCCAAGTTGGTTGAGGTCGGTTTCTACTTGTCCGCGCCACTTAAGGCGTCTACTGCGTCCGACGTCTGGCTGGGAATCGAAGACTCTGCGAGCCGGAGTATAGGTGTCCATTCGTTCTACATGTGCTAGCCATCTTGAAAGTCCAATGGAGGTTTTTTTTTGACTAGGGGCATGTCGCTGTACAGCTCGTTTAGTTTTTGGTTGAATCTTCGTCTCCATAGCCCGTCAGTACAAACGGGACGGAACATTTTTCTAAGAATTTTCCTAGGAAATCGGTAAAGGATTTCTTCATCCACTTTTGACACGGTCCATGCTTCAGCGGCGTAGTGCAGGACTGGCATGATAAGGGTCTTATATAGGATCTCCTTAGTTGTTCGAGTGAGGGGTTTACTACTGTTTTGCCTTTTTAGCCCGAAGGAACAGCGGTTGGTAATAGTAATTCTTCGTTTAATTCTGACGAGATGTTGTTGTCAGAGCTAAAAGTGGAGCCGAGATAGACAAAGTCCCGTACTACCTCAAAGTTATATTTGTCAATGGTGACGTTCTGTCCAATTGGTCTATGTTATAAGACTTATATACTTAAGTCTTACCCTCATTTAGTGCTAAACCCATTTTTGCCGCTTCCTTCTCTATACTAGTAAACGTGGCTATGACATCGGCGTATGCTAGTAGTTGCACCGATTTTTGGAAGATTGTGCTTCTGGTGCTCTGGAGTTTTGCACAATCATCTCAAGAATCAAATTAAAGAAGTCACATGACAGCACATAGCCTTGCCTAAATCCTGTTTTGGTATCGAATGTATCGTTGAGGTCTTTTCCGACCCTGATGGAGCAGCGAGAATTCTTTTCTCATCCTACATAGACGGACGAGTTTTGGTGTTATACCAAAACTAAACATGGCTCTGAATAGCTTTTCTCTATAAATGATGAAATCGATGAATAGGTTGTGGGTGTCGATTTGGACTTCTTGGATCTGGTGAAGTGTGATTATTTGATTAGTTGTGAACTTTCCTGGCCTAAAACCACACTGATAAGGGCCGATCACTTTGTTGGTAAACGGTTACAGGAATTTCTGGGGTACCAGCTCGATGACAGATTTAAAAACAATCCTTATAAAAATTGATCAGCACCAAAAAGCGCAACACGAATTATAACTTATGTTCTAAACCATTTGGCAACAGTACGTTATTGAATTCAGTGGCATATGAGGACGTAATGAATACTGCATCACCACTTATCACAATTTTGACATCAATTACTCAACCAGAGTTCTGATCAGATGTTTCCGCTAAGAAATAGAAATTTACACTAATGGATAAAAAATCGAAATCTACTCTGAAAACATTGGGTTATGAACTTCTTTAAGATTATCAAACGTATGTATGTTCATGTCTAACATTTGTGCACTAGTGGGCATAATTGATTGAAAATTTGCTACCGTTTTATATATAATTTTTAATAGATAATGGGATTTATTTGACCAAATGCTGTGCTGATCTATTTGCTTGTATGTTTTTTTTGATGATATGATGACTTGTCTTTCCTATCTAATAATGAGGTAAATCCCCCACTAGCTTAATAAACAGAACACATCTAGATGGCAGAGAAGGCTTAGTAGTAGCTTCGGCATCGATTTCAATACGTAAAGTCTGACAGGTCACAATGAGGATAAGTGTTATGCATAATTTATGCAATCCTGACTTTAAAGTGGATTTCTAACATCTGTTGTGTCACTGCACTAGGCAGATAGTCCAGTTCTGGTTCAAGCGACTATCCCTTACGAACACCCGCTGAGGGAAGTTTTTCGGAGCGAGATCATCTTAGTTTTAAGATTGATCTTCCGTAACTGTCCAATTCGTTGAAGTGGTGTGTTACGTCCTGGCAGTGTACTTGGTCTTCAAACTCGTTTACTTCAAAATAACTTTAATTGCTTTCTTTTTTATACTACAAACGCGGCAATAAAAACTCGATTGGACCGATTAGTTATTCTAGGATCGGCGTTCAATCAGGAGTTTTGGGGATTTCCACAGTGAGGTTACAGCGAGCATCTCGTCATCGCAGATGTGACTCTTTGTTGTTCCTTTATATAATAGCAAAGAGTATACAACTATATAGAGTGCGCATCTCATACAATATACCCTATATACGAAAACTTACTATGTGGGGTAGTGGTATTGACACATTGCCATCCAGCATCAAGCAACAGCATAGCCGATGCATACGAACGATGAAAATTCCCCATCGCAATTACCGCCCACGTCAAAAACGGCTACAACATTTTTTGCTGTGATGCGTACTTTATGTAGTTCTATACCTCTTTATACGGATAGCTCCGTATGCGTCTATAAAACTGACACGTTAGACACAGCTGTTCTGTCTAACTAGGTACCTGTTATTTGTTTTTCTGTCAAAATTATTGATTATTAAACTAAACCGCATCTTTATCAATAAATAACCCGATAATTATCAATTTGCATTACCTTCCATCTCTTATATTGCAACGAGTGATATAACACTAAAAGTAAATAATTTTTAAATGGATTAGGTGTTCGTTTTATCACGTTTTCACTGTTTGGTTGTTGTCAAAGATGATTAGTTAGGTGTCTTTGATAAGACATTGCAGAACTCGGCTACGATTCAGCAACAAAAGTTGCTGAATGGTTGGATTATTTGCTAGTTAACTACCCTATCGACTGTTTAGAATTTCGGATAACATATTGGTTTGCAGATTCGCTACGAAGTTTATTGCATACATGAATCATGGACCCACCATTCGAAACTGAGCAAAAGTAAGCCAGCATTTACATAAGACATATTGAAAACATTTGGGCAACATTATTGTTATAATCGAGCTATTGCATATTCTTGCCATCGTGGGTAGATAAGCCGCCAGTCCTTACGAGCCAGTTGCACAAAAAGTTAGTAATTGTATATAACCGAGTTATGTTTCTATATATATATATATTTCCAATTTCTGAATATAAAATGACGAGGTATATTTTTGTCCATGTTATACAAAAAACTATAAATTGACTAAAATGGAAAAAACCATCAAAGTGTGACACTCTTTTTATGTTTTACAATGGATACATTTACATCATTGTACACTCGCAAACAAAAAACAATGAGAGCACAGTGTGAATCGTGTAAAGTAAATAAATATTTATTAAAAAAAATAGAAACCTCGAGTTTTTAGACAGAAACAACAAAAATTGTCGTTCACGATTCAGGCTATTTATCTAATACTAATAATTTCTTGGATCTTTGCAGATTTTTGCTATAGTGAGGCAGTGAAAAAACGTTTAGGTATGGTCAAAATTGGGATTCGGACCAGATATCCCAGGCTTAGCAGCCTAACGCACTAACCACTAGGCCTTTTCAAATCGATTTCAATTGTTTGCAATCGAGCTCATAAATGGTGGTTGAATAAGGCAATGTGCCTTATTTAGTAAAGAGCACAAATTGGTTAATGGTTTATCACAGAATGTCGCAGACAACAATTGGAATTACATTTTTTTCAGCCTTAGCCAAGTATTTTCCTTGTATAGAGAAATGCAGGTATTTTTAACTAAACAAAACAGAGTTATGAGACCTTGTCAAATAATATCAGTCGGATTAAATTTGGAACTCACGTATCTCCAAAAATAGCTTATTCATTCTTAAGTTAATGCTTTAACCGATACGTCAAAGGAAGGCATCTACAGTTTCCGGAGAGCTCATATTTAAATTCCATTTTGTACATTACATAAACCTAATACAAAATGTTTAATTGCTTAGTTTAGGACATCTTGAGGTTTAAAAATTAAAATGTACGAACACAATCCAATAACACACATACTTTGTGAAACTGTCCTGATAAGACTTATAAGACTACTTAGTAGTAAAATAGTCATTGTCAGATAGACTCAAAAGATACCCTATATGTTTCGACTTCCATCACTAAATATTGCAATATAGAGAATAATCCTAAATAATTCACGAATTCGTTTTGCTTTTTGTTTGTTCCTCCTCACTTAATAAAACCACTTGTGCCGATTTCTCCCTGCAGAAAAAAAAAATACGAAGATTACATTTAGTTGTCTCTTTTTCTAAAAGGACACAAAATATGTTGATTTTGTTTAGTTGCACTTCACTGCGTTCAGAATTTCTGCACATGCAGTTCCAGTATAAGTGATATCAAAGAGTATAGAACTACTTAGAGTAAGCATCTCATTCAACGAAAATTTGTTATGTGGGGTATTGATATTGATACTCCAATATTCACATTGTTACCCCAGCATCAAATACGAACATAGCCGACGCATAACGAACGACGAAAATTCCCTATCGCACTTACAGCCCGTGTCAGAAACGGCTACAAAATGTTAAGCGGTGAAGCGCACTCTATGTTGTTCTTTACTATTTGTTGATAGTTACAATACATTATATTATTCAAAATATTGGTCATAAAATAATGAATATTGAGTCATAAAAAGTCATTATGACCAATATGAACTTAGATGTCTGCTTTTTAAAAGGGATATAAAATCTTCAGTCCAGAAATAGTATACGGTACACCTTTGTAATTGAATGTTCTATTTATTATGCAAAATAAAAAAAAGGTTTATTTCAATTTAATTTATATAAAATTCTTCTTTATTTCATTTTACACAAAATTATTAATCTTACTGCTATTTACAATATATACAAACATTTTGATAACAAAATCATTTTACTTACATTTATTCGCTAAATATGTCTATTAGCTCATATAGTTCTATTACATTATTAATTATTTTGCATTTTTCATTTCTACAGGAACGAATTTATTTTCTAATTGTAAATGTACATACATTTTTCTACATAACTGAAATTCGTTTTTCAGACAACTAAATATGTTGCTTTTAATAAAAATTTTGTTTTAGAAAATAATTTGTTTTTCTATGAAGAAATATTTATAAAATCAGAAAATATTATTTGACAATAATAATAAATAGTAAAACTAGGTAAAAAATAATACTTCTTCATTTAAATTTATTTAAAAGAAAATAACAAAATTACTATCTTGGTAAGATATAATTTTTTGGTTTATTGTATATTTACAAATAATATTTATTATTTCGTTTAATAATGCCTAATATTTACAGTTATTTCTACTATATAATAATATTTACATACATATTTTTCTGTTTGATTAAACAAAAAATTAATTATTGATTCAGTTAACAGAAATAAGTTTACTAAATAATTAAGAAGTCACTTTTTTATTGTGTTTGCTGTCCAGGAGCTTTAGTTCGTAAGTGTAGTAATTTTTATTTTGTTCGTCCTTCTTGAGTTATGCATTATCACAAAATCATATGTTTCTTCCAGTGACTAGTTCAAGTCATACATGAGTTTCTCTGCATTATTTGGTTCCTCACAGTCAAACGATGCCATCATTAGTTCTAAAAAGAGTAATGGAAAATAAAATTTATAACATTCAAATTTGTGAGGAGAAGAAAGAAATGCGTTTATTATATATTTCTGGAAGCCTTATTTTTAAAAAAAAAATAGTCAACTTTTTAAAACCCTACTCTATTGAAAAGTAATCACGAAAATATACTGTCGCAAGAAAAAACAAATCTTACGAAACTTAAAAGATACATCTTACAAGGTTCGTAAGATTTGTAAGAACGTCCATTTTAGTGACAATTTTGAATGAAAAACAAAATGCTTTGCAGTATGATGAACTACTTAATGAATAAAATTGTCCTAGTGTGTGCCATTACCAAAATCCGGTCGAATAAAGAATATAACCTCAACATCGTTTGTCCTATCCACAAACAATTGGACCCTCTTAACTATGCCGACTACAAATCATACGATTCCTCAGAACATATCTGCAGCAATATTAAGAAGGAAGTAAAATGCTGCTAATAAGGGTAAGACCAATGCGGCAAAACATTTTGATTTGTCACAAAGTTGTAATCGGACACAGTAAAAAAATGGCTCTGGTGAGTGTGAAGGCGTCTTTTTCCAAGATGCTAAAGTTAGGCATATCATTTTGCCTCACTAATAATTCTAGGAAATCATGACAAATAACACTAGAAGGCATATCTTATTAAACCCTATCCCAAAGCATTATTTTTTTGGGGGATCCAATGCAGATTTTTTTGGAAATTTTGTACTGCTCCCTAGTTTTGATACATAGTTTGTAACATAGAGAAAAAATTTAGCTAGTTAGATATACCTTAAAGTATATGGATCGACTTAGAATAGCTAGCTGAGTCAATTTTGCTAAGTCTGTCCGTCCGTCACAAGTTTTTGGGCCTTCAATTTTGAGCTAGTGTACATTTTGAAATTCGTCCCTTTATTCAAATGTAGTTTATGACCAAACCGTATGGAATTTTGAATAAGTGTCTGAAGAAGATATTTAGTGCATAAGCAATAGAGAAACGTCATTTTTTGTCGTGCCATCAAATATTTCTATAAACTGGGTGAACAATATGTTGTGATAATTCCATTTTCTATATTTCATCCCCAAAAAGCCCACATTTTGGGGATACTCATTTAAGGATGGTAATAAACGATCCGCACAGTGGATTGCAGCCTTCTCATGTTTTTTTTTACACAAAGGACTTTCTTCGTCAAATCGACGAAGCTCATTTTTGAAAAACGAAAAGAAAACTTGAAAATATAAATTGGATTTGTAAAATAATTTATTTTTCATAAAATCATAAAAGTTAATTTCCTAGGTATATCTTGCAGAAATTTATAAATACAAATGTCCTGTCATTTTCACGTTGATTCCAGTTAGATAATTATCGAATATTTGGAAACAGGAGTTGGTACCAGTGTCCTATTGGTACATAAACAATTAAAAAAGCAACACTTAAATTGAACTGAAGCAAATTGCGCTTTATTCACCAGCATGATAACGGCTAGAGCGATACGAAAAATAGGTTTCTGTAATAAGTAAAAATGTTCCACGAATAAAGTGCATATACGATTAAGGAAGCCTTGTCCTATCTGATATCTACGAAGAATATCTAAATTTTAAGCGACAGTCATGGGGCAGTAAAATCCCTTAAAAATATTTCTTTTACATCAAAATCAGCCCATAATAACCGACTTTCTTAACGAGATATCAGAGCACTTTACCATTAAACTTTTCTGGGTGCTGGACCATAAAGATATCCCAGGAAACTTTAAGGCTGAAGAGGTTGCCAAGTAAACTGTAAATGTAATAGTTGGTAGGTCGTGAAAATTGTCCAGGCAGTTCTGGCCAAATGCTTACCAAAAGTGATCTCTGAAAAGATCGCATAACAGTACTATCATTCGGAGTCCTGAAAGGATACTGACCAATAGGCCTACGCGCGCAAATACCGGGGTTCATTAGCTTTATCCACTTTATCTATAGCTAATTATATCAGACTCTCTATAACAAAAGAAGACTTTACAGCTGTAGCTTTTTTTTCACAACCTAGCTGAGCTGGTATATATATACATAATGTAAATTACTCCGCTTTATATGATGCTCGGGATGGTTCACAGAGGTAAATGACTTGAGGAAAGAAGATGAACCATGTGAAAGAAGAAGAAGATTATACAGCGAACTTTATAAGATGTACAGCGACATGTGCCTGGTAAAAAAATGTAGACCGAATGAACACCATTACTACAACCCGCATAGTCTTCAATTCCTAGTAGATTAAGACCTCACATTGTATGGCGCGCACAAGTTGATACCGGTATTTTGTCAGAAATTTCAGCAAATTTGCACTTAAGCTATAGATAAAACAACGAGGACATCTAACCCAAAATATAAGAAGAAAATCCCTAAAGCAGTATTTCGCACTTGGGCAATTCCATTTTAAGGTAGAAAGCAGTCAGGCTACCCAATGACTTCCCAAGCATTTCCTACCATGGAATTGCACTGTATGAACAGAAATATGCATTTAATATTTCCTTCATATCGGTTCAATGTTACCGAAGAATGGGTGTGGTCCCATCGTAGTGTAAAAAAGGTCTGGTGGACCACACCTATCCCATAGAGTACGTGTGGTCAACCGGCATCCCTTCCGGGCTTGTCATACACCATTCACTGTTGAAGCCGCGAAATGGTATTTTCTCTGAAAGAGATCTCTTAGTTGGCAATTTTCGATACTTCACCGATCCATAGCCGTGGCTGTCGTCAACGACAACAATAACAACGTTGGCGATGAGAACAAAAGACAATAAAACGAGCAGCGTCCGAGAATATTTTTATCTCGCTGCTTTCAGACACTTTTGTCATACCAGCTGAATTGAGTTTCAGTTTTATCCTTGGTCCTTTTGACTTCCAGCATATACTTTTGTTCTATGGTGTGGAGGATGTAAGAAACCAAGAACGTTTTTGATATCAGTTTTACCTTTTTTTGTGTTAGTCTATGGGACTCTTTATACCCTATCCCATAGGGGGGTATATTAGTTTTGATACTTAGTTTGTAACATAGAGAAATAATTTTGCTACATATACCTCAAAGTATATGGATCGACTCAGAATCGCTAGCTGAGTCGAATTAGCCATGTCTGTCTGTCCGTCCGTCCGTCCGTCCGTCCGTCCGTCCGTCCGTCCGTCCGTCTGTCTGTTCGTCAGCGGTTTTTGGGCCTTAAATTTTGAGCTAGGATAATGAAATTTGGTATATAGGATCCTCGTCCGTGCCACCAGAACAAGTGTAAAAATTTTTAAAATCCGCCCACTGCCACGCCCCCTTTTTAGGAAAACTTATTTTTTGGCCAAACCGTAAGGAATTTCAAAAAAGTGTCTGAGTAGCATATTTAGACAATCCTAATATCTATATTTCGTTCATACAAAGTTTTTTGCCACGCCCACTTTTTGGGGGCGTTTTTAGTAAAAAACGCTTTTTGTCCAAATTTTAAAACTTTCGAAAAAAATGTTGATGCAAATACTTCAGAAATGGTAATATAAACATTTTGTCCATAGATCATTTTCACCTACGCCCACATTTTGGGGGCGTTTTCTTACAAAAACCGTTTGTATACCCCATCCCAAGGCATTAGCAATAGAAATACGAACCACACAAGATTTTGAGAAACTGTCTGAGCAATATATTGTGACAATTTCATTTTCTGTATTTCAATGCCATAAGGCCTATATTTTGAGGATATTAATTTAAAGGATGGGATGGGATAGGGTATTCAACGATCCGCATAGCGGATTGTAGCCTCTCATATGTTTTTGTTTGCCTTTGGCACAAAGTGACCACATGGATGGGTTAAAAAAAAACGTTTGTTAAGCTTTCTTGTTGCGATTGTGATTTGGCATATGACAATATTTGATACTGAAATAATAAAGTTATGTTTTAATTCATATATGTAGTTTATTTTGCGTTGTTAAATTATTTGCAAATTAAAAGATTACAGTTCTTAATCACATAAATATTCATGTGTAATCATATTGACAAATACCTTAGGTCATATGTCTTTCACGTAAGTTAAAACTATAGTAAATGTAAGCGTCACTTTCAGCCAAATAAGTAAGCCCGTGATCCTGTGTCCTTAAAGTATATTATTCCATAACATCGAAAACGATTTTTCGATATCTATGTTATATTTTTCTGCTGCCAAACAACTCTGGACAATAATTTAATGACGCAATTAAAGTCTTACATCATTTTCGAACCCTTCCAACTGTGTCTGATTTATGACAGTCGTAATAATGTTATTAAACCATAAGGCCAGAAAATCACAAACAAATATGATCCATTTCCGGACACAACATAGGATGCGAAAAAATCTCCAATAAATAACCTTCACACTTGATACCAATAAATTGTCGACGGCAGCTACATCAGGGGTGAGTAATAGATTCATTACAAAAATGGGAAAGGCCTTTTTTCGTTTTTACGGCACTGCTACATCGATTCCAATGTCGAGTGTGGAAAGAGATTGAGTAGAGATCTACTTTCACGGAAGATGTGAGTCTCTTTCTCTCTCAACCAGCAGACAATTTATGTTGGGTTTTTAAATTATGGCTAAATTGAACTTATGAATCAGCAGGTGCTTCAACCTTTGCGATCTAAACAGCGCCCCTAAAGTAAATACCTCATTCTCAGCACGCAGGGGAGTAGTCATACCTCATGTGACCTGGTATATTCCAAATGAATTATGATTGGGCACGAATGCGGTGAAGTTATGATGAAGTGCATAGTGGATGGCATCTATCCTAGGGCGCATTATTGAAATTGAGGTTTGAATGGTACAGAAACCAACAACGTTCGTAACTAAGATGAATCACTCTGATTGCTTATTAAGATAGAAGTGAAACGTTGCGCTACACACAACAACCAGTCCTTCCAACTCGACGAATTGAATATAATTCTTCCATAGTAGACAAAATCAAGCCGACATAATTCGTAATTATATCTATGAGCTACTGTCGCTACTATTGGTGCCATTGATTATGATATCCACATTCAGCATACTGATGGAGGGATAAGAGTGACTGGCATGGGGAAAGATACGTCTCTGCGTCTTCTACAATAAGACCCCACACTACGCTACAAGTACATTGAAACTTTCATCATTCCCAAAGCGAATGAGAGACCTAATCAATTTCTTTGTCCTTTGCTCATCGTCGTCGACGTAGCCTCGTGGAGTTCGATTTGCCATCTAAATCTGTATACCTCTAGCATCATTGTGCGATATTGATATTAGGTCATGGAATGATGTTGTCGATGATGGTATAGTCGAGTCGATGATGCTCAAGCTAGAGCAGCACATCACCATCAGATTTGTCCTTCTCCGCTCGAGTTGATGATCCATGAAATTATTCATTTATGTGCAATCGAAAAGTTTTCGTTGAATTTGCCAAATGGCCATAGATTAAGATATAGCAAAGAAAATAGGCGTTTGGAATTGGCTTTCGCTTTATTACTTGCGATTGGGCGGGGTGGAACATGGGTTGGACGTTGATGAAGGAAATTTACAAGCATGGTTTTCCTTCTTCTGTTTGTACTCCTGCGATTTTGCTTTCTACTTTTATTTTTCTATGTAAGTTGATAATGGTACTTAAGTGTTTTTCTTTGGACCGATGATTTTAGGGACGAGATAGATGGGATAATTAATCCTCTTATGATGATAGTTCAATTGCAGGGTCCTCCGGAAAGGGCAGGAATATTCAATAGTCTTAATTTAAGGATTCGTTTCATTTAGGGGAAAAAAGGACGAAACGTTTTAGGAGGTCAGAGATTTGGACCGAGAAAAGTTTTCAAATTGAATCAAATGAATTATACAACTATGGGATTTGGCAGTTGACAAACTTTGGCCAAACTTCTTCAATCGATTGGTTGTTATTACCTTGTTGTACCAGATTTGAGATGTTCATTTATTGTAGTCACAATAGGTACATGAGAAAAATAATTGTTGGTTATGGAAATTTATTGCAATTTTTTTTAGAAAATAAAGTTGGAACTCACTTTTAGTTTTCAGGTAGGGATTTGTATTAAGATTTTATATGATTCGAAAATGAAGCTTTAAGGAATTTAGATTTATTTATTAAAATTTCTAAGGTTTGTACTTCCTTGTTCTATAACAAAAAGAGTTGTGGTATTGCGTCATTCGACCTACTCGTACTTGATCAATATAGAGAACAAGAAGCTAGGCTGGTGTAAAATGTCTTTTAGATCTAACGTGGCAATTCAGCTTAATCGCCGCTGATTTGTCAAATGTGATGGGCAATTGTGATGGCTAGAATTTAATTTGCTAAGTTCAACACGAGTTCAAAATATTAAGAACTACTTCAAAAACGAATTTAAAATAATATTAGATTGCCCATATACATATAATTTGATGTGAATCTATCCACCCGTTTCTTTGATTTAAATCTCGAATTCAGCTTTTTCATGACACCAACATTTACTCTATAAATGCAAGTAAAAGTTGTAGATCTCAATTCATTTCAGATCTTGACTTGCAGTTGTTTGGATGACAATGTATGTACCAATATTGAAGTCTGAAATGTACACCACCAAAACCGAATTTATGTGAAATTTTATCCAATACAATCCGATAAAAACACAGAACACAGCCTAATTAAGAAGGAAAAAATTCAAAGCTCTACAAATCAAAATAAAGAGCTCCTCCATTAATTCAGAGGGATCCATGCATATAAGTCATAGTTGCTTTAGACGTATTATGGTAAAATCTTATAACCGCTATCGCAAAATCAGGGTTTTCCAAATGAAGTACGCACATAATACCCACTCCGAAAACTTCGAACCGTTACATGATTCTGACTGCCTTAATATGTGAACGCCTGAAACCGTTCACGAACTACTAAAATGTCCAAATCGATACCCAAAATGTATTATCGATTTCAATACGACATGCGAAAGCATTTATTGAAACGAACAATAGCTTTGTGTAATTTTGGTATTCCGACCTAACTCGTTCGCCGTTACAGGATCACGATGGAGAATTCTCGCACCTCCATTAATGTCAGCAATGACCTCACCGACAAATTTGGTGCCAAAGGAAAATTTAAAACAAAAACATATGGAAAGGCTACAATCCGCTGTGCGAATCTCATCCTTAAAATAAATGTTTACAAAGATTGGGCGTGGCTGAAAACAAAATGACATTGTTACAACATATTATTCAGACAGTTTATAAAAAATCGTTTATTGTTCGGAAAAAAATAACGTTTTTCTATGATAAGCTATATAGGCTAGGGTATACAATTCGTTTTTATAAGAAAACGCACCTAATAAGTGGGCGTGGCTTGAATTGATCTATAGACGAAATGTTCATATTAATATTGCCAATGTTTTTGAGACAAATATTAATATTAATATTCCTCACATTCTCTGCTTTTGTCCAGCTCTCCTCCACAAAAACAATCCATTTAGGAGACTACTTCTTTGAAAATGCATGTTAGCTGGCTAATATTAATGTCAGAAACCTTATTCGCTTTATAGTTAGCTCGGAATGGTTCAATCAGGCAAAGGTTGACAGATCCACGTAGTTCCATAACTTTTTTGGTTAAAGTATGCATGCGCATCGCAGTCATTGAAACCAGCTGCTACTATAACCTAACCTACTTATTTAAGCTTTTTCAAAATACCATAATATTTAATAACTGTATTACTATTAATTTAAATCCAAAGCGACTAAAAATCAAATTGCAAATTTTGATTCAAAATTTTAATTTTGTTTTTACTGAATACTTATTTTTAATTTAAGCTACCTCAATCTTTCATAAGGGGATATGTTAAGTGTCAGACAAAGATCATTCTTTCGTGGCGAACCGACAATGAATACCCAATTGCATTTTAAAATTAATAAGGTAAATAACCGAAATGTTTCCTTAATTGGCTTAAAAGCTTTAAAACTCATGCACTAGCATAAAAATTAAACGTTTCCATTTCAGCATCCTCTTTCTTCCTTTTTAAATATACACGAGAACCTTTTTTAAGCCCATAAAGAGGAAATTTTAAATAATTTACTTTTTGTAACGCAAAATTACAAAAGCACTCAAACTTAAGCTCATAAATTCAGTTGATTTAAAAAAAAAAATATTCAGCTCCTCCTGAGTTACAAAAAAACTATTTAACATCCAACGAGACAAATTAAAACGTTTTACTGGACTCATTTTCCTCTTTTATATAAGAAGACCATCAACCCATACCCACGAAGAAGATCCCTATCCTAACAATGGATTCATTTTGCCCTCAAGCTATCCGTTCTATACCCATTACAAGACCTGTTCCTATGGCGTAAGGCGAAAGGGATTTACTAAAATGCGCTTGCATTTATAATCAGGCTGTGTGACTTTATGCCCCCAAGGTGTCCATAGAAAAATGGTAACCTCTTTCAAGTTATATTCCTCCGCAGTTTTCTCTCGTTTTCATCTATTACTCGGGTGCGGATGTGCAGGCCACACCACATAAAATGCGAATGGGGATAGTATGCTTGCTGCTGCATCCTCGGCTACAGGAGATAATACGAAACACTAAACAAGAATTGAACTTGCTATGTAAACAATGCACAACAATGAGAGCACTTAAAACAATTGGAGAATAGGTTAGAGGCCAGAAGCTTCGACGGGAGTTTAAAGTGAATCCGTGCGATATTCCCAAGGACTATAAACAGCGACGCTAGCTATAAAAAGCATTTTCATGAATGGACGATATGAACGAGAGGTGAGCGTCTGGGTGGGTACACTCAATTTAAACTTATGTGGTGGAAAATTTTGCAAATGACACCCTAAAATAAACACACCAAAAGGAAAAACGTACTCTTAGTCTGTGCGGGAAATTTGACTGGACGTATGCTCTCATAGAGGAGCAGATTGGGTTAAACTTTTTTATGAATTCGGGGCAGTTTAACTACACACAGGCGTAACATTCTTCAGGATGCGCGTTATCATCCTTTGGAGTCATCCATATGCTGGCTGCAGTATTAGTGTTCGTTTGACCTATTAAATAGAATAGAAATTCTCAGTTGAATTCCCTCCCTAAGCATCGCACTTAAAGGCGCCTTCTGCTGCAAAGGAGTAGATTGTCTCGCTGTGAATATACTTGTTGACGAAGGCGTGGGATACACGCTATGTGAAACTTTTCGCATTTGCTCTCGTCACACTGGAATGGCTATGTAATAGTGGATTGTGAATGAGGAGTGAATGGTAATATACACACAATAACTGTAGTTTAGTTTGAGCGCTACTACAAGAGGGTTGTAAAAGTGCCTCTAGCTAGGGGATGGTTTTCGGATTTATTTTAATTGCTCGCTTAAGTGGATGAAAATGAACGCGAGCCCTACACCAGTTCTTCTGCGTAGGTTACAATTTTTTTCGTGTTACATGGACTAAATTAAAAACCCTATGTTGCCTTAATTTGAACACAGGTTACAGATTACCACCACCGTAACTGTTTTCATTTAGAATTCTCTTAAATTTATGTAACAGGGTTGGGTGTTGTGCGGGTTAAGCTTGAGTTCGAGTGCTAGAATGAACGAATAAGTGGATGCCTGAAGAGAAGAAACAGCGCCAGGAGATACGAGGTGCTAATTGTATTTTACTTTGAAATTAAATTAACTTTGCACGAGTCGTATAGGAAGGGAGGGACTCGAGAGTGTTGATGTCGTTGTCGATGCAAATGACTCTACACAAAGGCGCGATGAGCTAAAGGGTATTTCATTAGTTTTCTTTGTCACTGGATTATGAGTTAAGGACATTCTCACATTCACAACTTTTGAACACAGTTCAACATTTTTCTTTAATTGGATTTATTCCTGTCTATTATAATATGATTTTAAATTGGTAATTAAACGCGATGGTTGTTGGGGACTGAGAGTAAGCTTTCCAATGCAAACACTCGGACATTGGACATATATAACCGGATTTGACCTGTCTGGCCCCCAAGGTCAAGGGTTGTGTTTCGGGCTTGCTACTCAATCATGGAAAAAACCTATTGGTAAAACGAAACCAAAAGCCTTGGAACGGAATAATTGGACTTATGATAATTGATCTCGACTACGTATCGAAATTCTACCAAAACCAACAAACCCCTGGTTTGACGTAGAATGCCGACAGATGCTCACAAAAAAAGAATAAACAAAACAAACCTGCAGGCGAGAATGAGAACTGTAATTAAGCTTTAAAGGCAAAGAGTAGAAACAAATACCGCCTTTTTAGAAAGAACAAAAAAGAGACAAATGTGCTATCGAGATATATTATGTGTCACTCCAGCAACTATATTCTTAAGTTTTACCAAGCTCATTTTAAACATTTGCGATTAACATGGGATATCGAGTGCTATTAATCGGGTCTGGGATAAGGCTGTGCTAGGCAAATTGACAGCATATGGCATACCTTAAATAGTGTGCCGCTTAATGGAATACTATTTGAATGAGAATTCTAGATGGGGTTTTTACAGAAAGATTCTCTATAAGCGCGGAGTGCTTCAAGGCTCAATACTCTCACCGACGCTATTTCTGCTCTATATCAATGATCTTTAAGGAACAACTGACAATAGTTTATTTAGTTTTCTAGGTAAAAGCCCTGTGATAGCGACTTACACAAATAACACTCCCGTTAATAAATTTGTTCTATAACCGAAGTAATACAATTGGAAAAGGCAAATCGAAAAGTTTTTAAGAGTTGAATGAACTTGAACTTACAGCAATCTATTCAAAGACCTTAGAAAAATCGTGTTACATTTCAACGACCTAGAAGACACACAGGCACAGTTCATCAATAACGCAGTACCAAAACTCTACCGCGTACATAGAAACTTGATTTCGTTTATGGAAATCTGAATTTCAAATAGTAGCATCTTGCCCGTAAATCTAACTTCACCTTAACTATCAACAATATTAAAAATGCAAATAAATACTTTTAATGTTAATGATTAATTAATCTGTTCTTAAAGTGATAAATTATGTAATTCCGGATATGAAATTGAATTTCGGATTTATTTTTGATTACTATCTTTCGCTGGCTCTTTTTGCCTCTCAATATGTAGAAAACGTGTCATCAACATTATTCATATTACATACCTCCCGTTGGGATTTGTTTTCATTCTCTACGCATTCATTCATTTAGATAAATAGATTCCGCACAAAACATAAATCATTATTTCTTCGTCATCACATCCATTCAATTATTCTAATAACATCCGCCCAGCAATTTCCGCAAGAAAATCCTCCTTAGAGCTTATGACAGTCTTTACACATTCTGAAGTGAGTTAAGTCTTATTTTATGGCTTTCTAGAATAAAATGTGTTTCATTGCAAAGTGCCAGACGTTACTTTTATTTTGAAAAATTAAAAAAAGAAAAATAGCCATGAAGACTGTGCCAAGTGTAGTCGGTGTGGATAATTTCTTTATAAACCTCGACGAGTGCCATACGCAAAATGAAATTAATAATACATTACGAATTAATTACTTAAGTAGTTCACTTATCAAATGGAAAAGTTACTTCTTAAAGCAATTTATGAGCATTCGTACAAATATTTTGTAACGTGGAGAAACAATGAAGATAGACATATTTTATAATTACATATATGTAATATGTATAGAATAAGAATTGAAAGCTGAGTCAACCTAGCATTGTCCTTTTGTTTTTCAGCTAGAAGGACGAAATTCGGGTCCCAGCAGAATAATTAAAAGAATTCGAAAATTTTAAAAACTCCCTAACGAAAGAACGTAACCCTCGGACTTACACATGGCCTTTTTCGATTTTAATTGTAATTTAAATATAGTGTTTCCTATAATTGACGCAAAATTTAATTTTAAATTTAAATTTAATTTTGCGCCATAGTAACAATGTGACAACTGACAGTTCGGGGTTAGTAAAAATGGAGCGTTTTACGAAAGAACAACGCATTTTCATTGTTGAGCAATATCTTAAAGGTTTGTCCGCAATTTTAGTACAAAATACGGCGGTCATAGTGATTTAAAACCATCCTGTGAAGAGAATAATTGAACAATTCAGAGAGACTGGATTATTTAGTGATCTAAGACACTCTGGGTGTCCTGTAATAAGTCGATCAACAGAAAACATCGAAGAAATTCGCGAGAGTCCAGGAACATCAATTCGACCCCGTAGTCAAGAATTGGGAATTTCGAGAAGATCTTTACAGCGAATTCTCACGAAAGACTTGGCACTTCATGCTTACAAAGTTCAATTGACTCAAGCAGCGCGAAGAGAGTTCGTTGAATAGATTTTAGAAAAACAACAGACGGATGCTGATTTTTCGAACAAAATCATCTCATTTGCTCATTTTCATCTTGATGACTTTGTTAGGTTCAAAATTGTGGCATTTCAGTAACAAATAATGGTGTTCGTTACCGTGACATGATAACCCAGTTTTTAGTACCTAAATTACAAGATATGGATGTGAATAACATGTGGTTTCAACAAGTCGGTGCCACATGTCATACAGTCCGAGAAACAATTCAATTTCTGTATGAGTCATTTCCCGATCGTGTAATCGGTCGTTCAGAATTAGCTACCCAGATCATGCGATTTAATGCCATCAGACTTTTTCCTGTGGTTTTTTTTTGAGTCATTTTAAGTCAAAGGTCTATGCAAAACGACTACCAACGCCTTGAAAGATTAAATTGGACGGTGTATTAATGGAATACTCGAATTTGTTTATTTCGCTTGGTATTTTGCAAGAGACGTTGAAAGCTAAGTTTCTTAGTATCAGTATAATAAGTTTATTTACAATTTTAAGTGCGTATAGGTAATAATGATGATTTTTACACGCGAATAGCAGTGGATTTTACTAATGATTTAGAATGTGAAAGAGCTTCTGAAGATGGCAAAAAATTTGAAGAAATTGGTCCATTCATAAACAATGACGACGATCTTGATATATATTATGTGGCAAAGCGTGCCCGGACATAGTATAATTAAAATTGGATTTAGCACGTTTTCGTGACAATGACATATGCTTGCACTTAGTAGGGTTCAGATTCAAACCGTTTTTAAAACACCATAATGGTAAAACTATTTAGATCGGTTTGTAGTAAAATCGAATCGTTTAGATCTCCTATGCATTTAAAAAGTTTTATGTCATCATGTCATATCAATATTTAGCTCTCTCGAATACAAGCTCTTGCATCGTTAATAGCAATTATAAAGTCTGCTTTCACACGTAGACTCACGACTCACGACTCACATGAGTGCAAAAGAGAAAGAAAATTCGAAAAGTTGAGAGGAAAAATATTTTGCCCTGTGAGTCGTGGGCAAAATTTTCAGCGACTCTTTTTGACGTTTTCTTTTCTCTTCCTTTTTTTTATCATCATGTTGCTTCATATAATTTCGTTGCTTGGAGAGTCAGTTTCGGCTAAATTTGCGCAATATGTACCACCAAAACCACCAAAACGGTATAAAAGTTCGGTGGGGTTGCGATTCTAAAACCAAATATCCATTGCAGGAAAAATTGTATACAGGCCTACAACAAGCCAAAGAGCGTGAAGTAAATCAAGGCGAAAATGTTATGTTGAAACTTGAAAGGCCGTACACGAATAGTGGCCGTGAAATTTCACCAGACAAACTTGGTCTTGCAGTCGTTGGTACCATTTGATCCAATAAAAGATGTATCTCCGAAGAAATGAGAAAACGTCCCTCTCGTCCTGTTCATCATTATTTGTATTTCACGATGATTTGGACTGAATATGCAGCTACGTGCGAAAAAAGAACAAACGTGTGAACATTACACAAATGATTTCGAAAGCGAAGCAATGAAACCCGAAGCAATTTTGTTTTGTAATGCAAATAACGCACGTGTGCATGGATCAAATGGTTAATCATTTCACAACAGAAGGTCCAACAAAACGACGGACTTTTGATTTTTTCTGATTTTCGTGAAAATGTTGGATGTTATGGCATGGCCTCAACTAAAATGGTGCCAGAATAATTATTTTACGTACGTTATCTAATGCATAAGACATAATGGGTATTTTATGAATGGAGTTAAAAAAATATATTTCAAACAATATGCTTAAACAATATTGCTATGTACATTTCCTCTATATGACAATTTGACACACGCCAACTTTTTGAGGATGTTTACTTCATCGATTCCCTTAGAATAGCTTTGTCACACATTTTAATAACATTTTGAAAAAGTTTTGAAAAAGATTGACTCTTGCTATTTTGGTTTGGTGAAACAAAAAAAGAATAAACTCCTAACTAGATTCCAATTGCTTGATCTACTGGACTCTAAGCCAGCCCCACTTTGCTGCTAGATGATAAGAGAAGGAAAGCAACTTAAATATATTTGTGTTTCAAATGAAAAATTCTTTGTCTTTATCTATCTTACCAGCATGCCAAGCTTCAAAGAGGATAGAAGGCTGCCTTGCTTCAAATAAAGACCCTCGCTGAGTAATGGGGGAGAAGGCGATTGCCTGTATAATAATTTCAAAAATTATGATTTATACACCTTACACTTGCAAATACAAAAAAGATTTTCTGTTAATAGACTATAATTTTTTTTATAAAAATTAAATAAGTCTGATTGATACTAAGAAGATGCCATACTAAATTTTCTTTAAAGAATTTAATTACTGTATATTTAAAAAGTACCTATCTACATTATAAAAAAAAACATTAATAATTGTAGGGTTATTAAAAAATCGCTAACATCAACATTCTAATTAATTAATTAAAAACATTTAAAAATGAAAAAAATACTTTAAATTAATAATTTATTTGAATTTATTTAAAGTTTTTTTTTTTAAACTAGCATTTTGTTTTTAAATGGAAAATGTTCCATTAATGAAAGAAAAAAATACTTGGACAATTTTGAGTTTGAAAACCTGGATCTAAATATTTCCATAGAACCCATTTAAATGGTACTTAGACTCACAATGAGGAGATCAATACAATATACGTTTTCAGTTAGTGCATTTTATATGTGACAAATAGAATGCGACAGGTTAGTGAACGAGATGAGGTATTTAACGAGCTATACAGCCCTTTTATTTGTTTTGCTTTTTATGTGTCAGTGTCGAGTTGATTTCACAATACCGACGTGCATTCTGAATGCTTTATTTCGCCCTTAGCCAGGAGAATAAAGTAAATCCTTTTGGCATTACTCCAGGATAAGTTGCATTGAGCTGCCTTGAGCTTTCAGAGAATTCTACGCGAAGCTATCGTGTTCGTAAATGACTTTGTTATTTTCCTAGAGTTGTTTCCTCGTTTTGTTATTTTTTTTATTCATCACTTGAATGTGTGTGCGTTCACAAAGATTCTACTTTACGGCTGTATAAGTAGTAAAACATGGGAAAAATGGGATAAACTCCCCAGTGGCGGGGGATAATCTACAGATTTCAATGTTTGTTCTTCCTTCGTCCTGTTTGCGTTCTCCAAACAAACGATTGTGCGGTGGCACTACTTCACAGTGTCAGTATTGTAGGCTACAACGGTGCGGGGCTATATTATACCCGGCATTAGAGAGGACTCGATTTAGCTACCTCACTTAAAGTCACAGCAAGCGAAACAGAATGAATTACATTATGGAGACTATTAGTTGCCTTAAAGGATTATTCAACAGTGAACCGGATGGACCGAATGAGAGAAATGCGCGCTTTCCAAGGAATAATACAAATAAACACACTTCTACCAACAAGGATCATATTACGGAAGTTTATGAACTGATTTCATACTTCGTTACGTTCCTTATTGCAGTCAATGACGGCGGCAACGGTGGCATGGCATGGCGTGGCGCTGTCTTGTTTGAAACAACGAATCATATAAATGTGTGAGTGTTTCTTTGCTTTGCGGAACAATAAGGATCAGATGCTGCTGTTTCTCCTGGGAGAATACTGTGGTAAACAATACGTTTGTCAAGATTTCTTTTAACTCCTTCGTATTATGCACGAAATTATTTTCAATATTTTATGTGTCATGTGACAGATAGGACCGCCTCAACTATGACGGAGGAACATAATACATATAGGTAGTTTGGAGAAAAAGGAAGAGGTTTCGCGTGGCACACATTACATTTTATCTCTGCATTGCTAGTTATATTTTATTTTTGGATGTTATCAAAACCTTGCGGGTGGCATCCTGAATAAGCGTCTTCCTATTTGATTTATCTATGACAATTGAATTCCTTTTTACTTCACCCTTTTATTATTTTTTTTGTTTAAATAAAAGGCTTTGAAGAGATTATAGATAAGTTGGGAAATGATGGTGCACAGTGTATATGGAAACAGGTTAAATGACAGGGAAAATCCGATGATGAAAATAGGGGATCACATGGGGTACGCCTCCTGGAACAGAAATCGGTATCCATTTTCGTTCCATATTTACGCACGATAACTCGTTGAATATACCTACCTACTTAAAAGATGTATCTATATAGGTATGGGATCAATTCTTGAATATTTTTCTGTGTCAATACTTATTTGCTTGAAGCTAAAGGGCTTAGTTGAATTATTTTGGAAAAAAGTTAGCTTATTTCAGCTCTTCTATGTGGTATCAAATTTTGATTTGGGTATCCTAAAGTCGGCTTATTTAAAGTTGAACTGGATTCGGTTCAGAAAATATGAAGTACCTTCGGATAAGCTGTTAATATGAACATATACGGGTAATCATTTGGTATTACCAACATATTTAAGAAAATACATGTGCGTTTTTATCTGAATATGTCTGATAAAATCAATATACCTATGCTGAAACTAGCATGAAATTTAGATAGTTAGATAGATAGATATATTAAATGAGATTATTTGACTTATTACTCGAATAATACGAATAATTAGAGGTACGGAATTTCACAGTTAAATGAAAATTAAACGAATACACATTTTTGGCGCAACAGGCTCGCTAGAACTAACACAAACACTCATGTGCCGAACGGTTGAGTTGACATACAATTTTCTTAACTAGAAGGACTTGTCAGATGATCGCTAGAGGATGGGCAATGGGCGTTAAAAAATCATTTAGGTGTTGCCACAGTTAAATAATAAAAAATTAAAATTTAAAGCTTGGAAATGAAATAAATGCAGCGAGCCAATTCAGGATGTATATTTATTAATGGATACAAAAATGGGTAAACAAATAAACATAGAAGAAACCTAGTTGGCGGGTTTCTAGAAAACTTCAGTTGGAGTCTATAAGTTTTTCATTTTGAAAATGTGTAATAAATAAAACGACGGAGTACAGGAAGACATAGAAATTTACCTCAACGCATGTGGGTTGAGGGAAAAATTCACCATTATCTTTCGTTTATCAATTCCAATTTATTTTAAACAATGGGTTTAGACGTGAATAGTAAAATTGTTAAATTGTTATCGTTCCCAATATTAATTTGATTAATGTATAAAAAGTGACACGTAAAATTAAAAAGGTCATGAAACAAGAAGCAAATAGTCAATTGAAACTTATAGCTTTTAAAAAATAACAAGAGAACAGAAAAAACCTAAAAACCTAATAACACGAGTGGTGGGTGCACGTCTGGGATGTACGTAACTTTCTTATTCAATGTTAGCTAGGCGTAAGATACAATTTTTGAGGGTATGTTAAATTTTTATATCGTAGGTATCATTAATAAAATAGGTAAGAGTAAAAAATGGCCTAGAATAAGGACCAACAAAATTTTAGTTAGAAATAACGAAAACAAAAAATTTAGGTATGTAATTATAATCAATTATGAATATTTTATAACTTTTTATGACCATCTCTGGACATTAGGCCAAAATGTAAGCAAATAAATTGTTAATCAAATTCTTTTAAAGTTTTGGCTACATTCGGGCACAGACCAACAGCCAGATAGTATTTTCAGACCCATTTTTCTGGCTTCTATATTAATAAAATATTTAGTTTGCTTTAAATCATAAATTATTTTTACGAAATAAATACAACAAGTGTATATATAATATTATGGTCACTACTACGACGAAGTTCTCAGGATATATAAAGAAGAGTATATGCTTTTATAAAATACATATTCTAAAAAAAGTCATATTAATGAAACAATGATCATTTAGCATTAAATTTATTTCTAAAAAAATGAAGTTGTTTATGATATTCCAAAGCTTTAAGTTAATGCATTTAATCAGTTGTTACCCTGGTGAGAATGGCACGGATGAATACCCGGCCTGCTGTCCCAGGCGAACCTAGATGAGCTGCTCTGACATATTCGGACAACAGGTTGTCTAGGAATTTCAAGGGTTAGTCAGGCCCCTTGAACAGAGATGGTGGCGGATGAACCGAAAGGCCAACGGCAGCGCTCAATCCCGTAGTGGATACTGATGGCCCCGTGTCCTAGGGGTATCTAATAAATTGGAACTGGCCCTCCAGGTTGGGGGTTGTGCTTTGGGTTAACTACCCATCCACGGAAAAAACTATTGTTACGAAGCAACCAATAGCCTCGGAAAGGACTGATTTTATTGTTGACGACCCTGCTAAACGAAAAAAGGACAACGACGTTCGTATCTGCACCTGGAATGTGAGAACATTAAACAGGAGAGGTGCAGGCGAACAACTAGCGGAAGCCCTAAACTGCTACAAAGCAGACATTACTGCCATCCAGGAAATACGATGGGATGGGCCGGGCAAAAAGAGGATGAAAAACTGTGACATATACTACGGACCGTGTTATAGTGAGCAGAAACAGCGACTATTCGGATGCGGATTTGTTATAAGTGCCAGACTTAGGCAAGAAGTCTTATGTTTCCAAGACATTAGCGAACGCATAGTAACAATCCGCATCAAGGCCAAATTCGCCAACATAAGCCTTATATGCGCTCACGCTCCGACGGAAGAAAAAGATGATATAGCTAAGGATTGCTTCTACGAGCTCCTCGACAAAACCTATGAGCGACTACCGAAGTACGATGTTAAAATCGTGCTGGGAGATTTTAACGCAAAGGTAGGAAGAGAAGACATCTTTAGAAGTATTGTCGGAAAACATAGCCTACACGACAACACGTCTGGTAACGGACTTAGGCTAATTGATTTCGCTACGGAACGAAATGCCACTATAGCCAGCACACGGTTTCCTCACCTCGATATCCATAAGGGGACATGGCGGTCTCCAGATCAACGAACGGTCAACCAAATTGATCACATTGCGATAGATAAGAGGCACGCATCCAGTATTTTGGATGTCCGAACATTCCGAGGAGCTAACATCGACTCGGATCACTACCTTGTAGCAGCCAAGGTAAGAATGCGGATATCCACCACGCCACAACAATCCAGAAATACTGTGAAAAAATTTAATGTCGGAAGACTGCAATCGCAAGAGACCGCCAAGACCTTCGCACAACGCGTATCCCTTAACCTCTCGATTAACACCATACCACCAGCATCGAATGTCGAAGAGCAATGGCAACGATGCCAACAGGCCATTAGATCAGCCGCAACTGAAGTGCTAGGTTTCTCGCGCCCACCAGCAAGAAACCCCTGGTTTGATGAGGAATGCCGACAGATGCTCGCAGCCAAGAACGAGGCCTACAAGGCTAAGCTGCAGGTGAAGACGAGAGCTGCCATTGAGCTCTATAGGCAAAGAAGAAGGGAAGAACATCGGCTTTTCAGCAAGAAGAAAAAAGAGCAAGAAAAGCGCGCGATCGAGGATATAGAGAGGTGCCACTCCAGGAACGATGTTCGCAAGTTTTACCAAAGTGTAAAACGTCAAAGCCAAGGATACAAGGCTCGAACAGAATCCTGTCGAGATGAACAAGGAAATATTGTAGTTGAGACACAGTCGATGCTGAGGATATGGAAGAACCACTTCTGCAGACTGTTAAACGGCGATGACGAACAACATTCCGCTGTCAGGCAGAACGAACCATTCAATATTGGCAACGACAGCGAAAACTGCCAACCACCCGACCTGAGTGAAGTGAGGATAGCAATATCTAAACTCAAGCTTAATAAGGCTGCCGGAAATGACGGCCTTCCCGCTGAGCTCTATAAGGCCGGCGGAGATGACTTGGTAAGTAACATCCACCAACTCATAAGCCAAATCTGGTCGGATGAAAATATGCCTGAAGAATGGAACCTCAGCATCGTTTGCCCGATCCACAAAAAAGGAGACCCTCTGAACTGCGCCAACTACAGAGGCATAAGTCTCCTCAACATCGCCTACAAGATCCTATCTGCCGTAATATGTGAACGCCTGAAACCGTTTACCAACAACCTGATTGGCCCTTATCAGTGTGGTTTTAGGCCAGGAAAGTCCACAACCGATCAAATTTTCACACTTCGGCAGATCCTGGAAAAAACTCAAGAAGTCCAAATCGATACCCACCACCTATTCATCGATTTCAAAGCCGCATATGACAGCATTTATAGAGACGAACTGTATAGAGCCATGTCTAGTTTTGGTATACCGCCCAAACTCGTCCGTTTGTGTAGGATGACGATGGAGAATTCTCGCTGCTCCATCAGGGTCGGAAACGACCTCACCGACACATTCGATACCAAAAAAGGATTTAGGCAAGGCGATGCGCTGTCATGTGACTTCTTTAATCTGATTCTTGAGAGAATTGTGCAAAACTCCAAAGCCAACACCAGAGGCACAATTTTCCAAAAGTCGGTGCAACTACTAGCATACGCTGACGATATTGACATCATTGGCAGGACTCAACGTGATGTCATAGCCACGTTTGCTAGTATAGAGAAGGAAGCGGCGAAAATGGGTTTAGCAGTAAATGAGGGTAAGACTAAGTATATGCTGTCATCACGAAAGGACTCACAACATCGACGAATTGGACAGAACGTCACCATTGACAGATATAACTTTGAGGTAGTACGGGACTTTGTCTACCTCGGCTCCGCTATTAACTCTGACAACAACATCTCGTCAGAAATTAAACGAAGAATTACTCTTGCCAACCGCTGTTTCTTCGGGCTAAGAAGGCAATTTAGTAGTAAAGCCCTCACTCGAACTACTAAGGAAACCCTATATAAGACCCTGATCATCCCAGTCCTGCTCTACGGCGCTGAAGCATGGACCGTATCAAAAGCGGATGAAGAAATCCTTGGTAGATTCGAGAGGAAAATTCTTCGAAAAATCTTCGGTCCCGTTTGCGTTGACGGGCTATGGAGACGAAGATTCAACCAAGAACTATACGAGCTGTACAGCGACATGCCCCTGGTCAAAAAACTCCGCATTGGACGTTTAAGATGGCTAGGACATGTAGAACGAATGGACACCAATACTCCGGCTCGCAGAGTCTTCGATTCCCAGCCAGACGTCGGACGCAGTAGAGGAAGACCTCGCCTTAAGTGGCGCGCACAAGTGGAAACCGACCTCAACCAACTTGGAGTGCGCAACTGGAGGCAGTTAGCTAAGGACCGGGCTAATTGGAGAGGCATGTTGGTTGAGGCCCAGGTTCATTCCGGACTGTAGCGCCACTTAAGTAAGTAAGTAATTTAATCAGTTGTTAAAAAATGCTCTTTAAAATCGTCCGCGAATTAAATTTCTACCAAAAATGTTGTACACAAATATGGTACCAATGATAACACTACATAACTTTTGAAGTTTGGTCAAAATTCTATGTTCCATATCCACATATATTTCTCTTACCAAATAATTTTAATCAAAACTGTTAGAGCTTTTCTCGCGAAAAGAATACACTTAATCAATAGATAGAACACAGACTTACAAGTAAAAACCATCAAACAGCGAATAATACTTTTCATAGAATTTATTGAAGTCGTTCTTCAGAAATAAATTATTTCATAAAATACCATCATACGCATTTTAACTCCGAATTTATTTATTTTGAAATCATTGTAGCAAAATACTTAAAAGTAAGTTTTTTTTTAATTTTTCATTAAAAACGGGTTATTATTGAAACATTATAAAAATCTGGGTAACATTTGAAGAATTTTCAAATATCAATGTTAAAATCTTCGAAGAAATTGATTTTTATTGTAAAACTTTTTAGACTTAGCGAACCCTTCAAACATAATTGTTTTGTCAAAATATAAACTTCAAATTTTTGCATATATATATGGAATGTTAAAAGCGTACATATGAGTTTTGAATCCGTAGCCGTTGGGATGCTTAAATGATTGGTTGTAATGACGACGTCGGTGGTGATCTTGGGTCGTATCTATCCACGGACATGCACAGTTTAAAGATGTTTACCATCGTGATGATAAAACAATCTACACTGGATTTCTCCAATTAGTCCCCTCTGTAACAAGAACCTTTTGTGCTCGTTGCACACTAGACCTCCTGCAGGATTTATAACAAAATTGTGTGAAATCTTTAAAAAAGTTCTGAATACGCCATTTAAATTCTCTACGCCATGGGCTTTAACGAACATTAAATTTCTAACCGTTAATAAACACATTTTCTCTTTCTCTCTAAAAAAAATAGTGAAAATGCAATTACTTAGCAAACAATAGAACTCATCTCAACAGTACTCGTGTAGTCTCGTACCAGAAAATCCATTTCTATGGAACAAAGACCTACTCTGTTAACAAAAATATTCATAACCAACGTCTGAACATTTTTGCCTTCTTTATAAACGCGAAAACTTTTTCACTTATCACAAGAAAATTGATAAAAAGTGCGGAATATAATTTCCCCAAACATTCTAAAAATGTTCCACAGTAACAGTTATATCGGCAACGATGCCAAAAACCGACACAAATATTCTATGCTAATACTTAAACCGCAAAGTTTTCCGTCGTCGTCATCGTCATCGTGCGTCCACAAAAACATCCAAAAAGGACAAAACAATTTCGCCTTATACCCTTCGTATTTGAAAAAGAAAGAAAATATTTTAATTCCCCTGAAAATCTTTACAGATTAGCGTGAATGGTGTTTTGCCGCCATTCTAAGATTTGTATCTACTTTAACACGTTTTCATTTTTCTTCTCTCGTTTCTTTTTTTTTTTAATTCTTTTACGTAACAACTTGATGTTGCACTAAATTAAAACTTTGTCTTTTGATTTTGAGTTTTATTCCTCTTCCTTTGGTAATTAAATTTTATTAACAGATTGATAAAGGTGATTTCGGCAAATTAAAGAAAAAAACTTTATTGTCTCTTTGTAGAAAAGAGGATTTGCTGAAGTTCCCGGTAGGCTCTGCTCGCCTCGGCCGCTTGTCATTGTTTCCTTATCCGATGAATAGAACTTTAATTAGGAAATTTGTTACATAATTACCGCATAGCGAGGAGCATTTTCCTGCTGCTTTCTTCAGCTTATTTTTCATGGTAAGCTATTTCTCTTCATAGAGGCAATTAAGGAATGAACATAATAGAGGCGAACAAAAAATGCTCCAGCCCAAAATGAACTGCGGGATGTGGAGTGGTGATACTATCTTTTATAACCAAACAATTTTGAGATAAACGCGAACACAAAATGGATATTTGAATCTAAGTTGCTCTGTTGCTGAGCGTTGTTTTGTTTCGTTGCACTTTATTTACTTGCATCAAATACAACTTTCCCGGCGCGGTTGGGGCTGGATAATTGTATTATGCACTGCCATTCTTGGAACAGGACTCCTCACACAGATAGTGCAGCTGTACGTAGACTGAAATTCCCTATTGTTGGTAATTACATTGCAATTAGTTTTATTGTTAAGTTCCTTATCCTTGTAGAGGCGAGTACAGCTGGATGATGATGATTGTGGTTTGTTCATCGGGATTAAATTAGACCGGGCTGTATGGTTGAACAAAATGTTCTTCCATATTGTTGAATGTAGCTTTTATAACAAGGGCGCATATTTGCTTTCGGTTGGCTGTGTTGGTAAAGTTGGTGTTGAGGGCGCACACAAAATAATTAAAGTTGGAAAAGTGTAGGTGATATTCGGTTGATTCTCTGTCAGTGTCTAAGGAAGATGTGGCAAAAGTATTTTGATTGGACTTTAATGGAGTATATTATGCATAGGCCGCAGTCGTTATTAGAAGCACATTTATTGCTGGTAAAGTGAATTCAAGTGTCGTAAAGAAAAAGAGTTTGATATAAAGTTTTTGACAAGTTGTATCATTACTATATAGGAATTGTCGGAACTTTAAAAGATAACTGTGGTTGGAAATGGGGGAAATATATATAATTTAATTTGGGTATGATTAAATGATCACAGACTCTACTAGTAATATTGTTGACAGATGTTTTTATTTGAGGAAATGGTATTTATCGTCAACTTGCTTTATAACTACTGGACTAATAATAATGGGTATAGGACGCTTTTTTTTGCCAAATAATCAAATAAGAGAAACGTAAATAAATGCGTGTTTCTTAAAAGTATAAAAATCTTGTATTATAACTTTGAAATTAACGATATACGCAATATGTTAAAAACATAAAACTACAGTAAATATAAAAAATATATATAACATAACAATATACAAACTTTATCATTTTACTCAATTCTAATAAAATTATATGCGAATGATTGTCGGAGCCGTTTATTTTCAAATGTGAAATAATTCTCCAAATATGAAAAGAAATTTCATAGAAAATATGTGGAAAATGTTTGCATTACTAAACAATCAATGAATGGCCATTTACTGCTTTCTTTAGTTGCTCTGCCGCTTAACTGAGTTCTAATTCAAGAATGATTGATGAATAGCGATTCTCTTAAATTATCGGTTATTAAAAAAAAAAAATAAACAGAATGCAATTTGCATTGTTATACTTCGAATTCTAATAAGTCCTTAATACCGGCTTTTCAAGATTGTTATAAAAAAAAACTGAATGGTAAAATATTTTTCAATACCCTACACACACAATTTGAAAAGCGAATAACCTAAAAAAAATATTTGAAAATAAAGGTTGTCTTCAATGTTCAATTTAAAAACTGAAATATAGACACCCTATACCATGTAACCCAGATTTATATTCCAATAAAATTCAAATCATTTATTCTCCCATCTAGAGGACTTGCAGTAAAAGTAAAATGCAAGAAAAAAAACTTTATTTCATGATCCAGAGTCTGATTCGTTTTCCGTGTCCTACTTTAGTTGTTTTTTTTATTCTGGTACAACGCAAAACGATATCCTTGCACTAGCATTTGGCAATTTGTTTTCAAGTTCCTTTACCTGCTTGCTCTCGCAGTCGCGCTATACATCTTAAATTTCCTGATTTCGTAGATTTCGATTCCGATTCCGACCGACTTTTAATTTCCCACACAATGCTGCTAAAGGCAAACGACTGGAGGAAGGTAAAGGAAAATGTAAGCATATAGTATTCGTTCTTTTGTAGTCCCTACTTATATGATATCGAGGAGAGTGAGCACAATACTCGTTTACATCCTTTAAGCTATTGCATTCGCGTGGAAGAAAAGTATTTTTTTTTTACATTTGGCGCCTTTATACTCCAATACGATGTTTCAGCTGTTCAGTTGCTCAGCATTTTACTTACAAAGAATACCGATCCAAGCCAGAATGTTGAATCATCAGTGATTTATGTTCTCTGGATATTTCGCTTATGGCTAAATGCAATCGGACCCATCTGCGTTCCACGCTGCAAGTGAGCAAAATCCAATGCCAAATATAGAAGGAAAAAGCTTTGAATAAGGAATATGCACCACCTCACCATTAGGTATACAAAGTGCGATATCATCTTTTTTTATTTTTCTTAGAACTCTGTGTTTGCTAGCTCACCTCAGGAAATCCTTGCAAAACTCAGAGAGCTGGTCCCTAATGGTTTTGCTTGCTGTTTTGATTGTACATACTCATACATGTAAGGATTTGTATCCTAAGGCTTACTGCTGCACGGATAGATCGACCTCAACTTTTGGACAAAACAACACTGTGACTCATTCGAATGGAAGAAAAATATAAAATTTTCGGAGTTATCTGCTGGTTTCTGTGCAGCAGAGAGTATATCCTTGAAATATTGTCTTGTTTTTATTTTTTTAGTTTTGTGTTTGCTCTTGTCTGTTCAACTTCCACTTTTGGCTCTTTGCTTTTACAAGATTGTAATGGAACACACTTTCTATGACAAAACAAACAATTTTCAATCCCAAGACTAGCTGGCGCAATAAAATATGAACGTCTTCGGGGGTTTATATACTTTCGAAAACTGTCCTTAAGCTGTGGTCACGTTAAGGAATAACATCTTTTTCTTAGTTTAAGTTTGACAGTTTATTGTGAAGTATTGAAACCAATACAAAAGGGATAGAGGACAAATTAAATGACAGAGAAAAGGTTTGCCAATGGTAAAAATTATAGAGACAATGTGCATGTTCCCTAAAGACCTTAAAGGAACTAATGTAAAGCTGGTTTTTATAAACAAAGAATTATAAAACCCACAATTGTTAGTATTTGATACACATTTACATGGATGTACTAACTTGGTTGGATTTTTAAGTTTGGCAACTTCGACTTACTATAGTACCTCTTCGTATTTCGCATTCCAACGCAAAATTTCGTAGAAAATGTGACAAGTTTTGTTGTGCAAAACATTGATTGCGTTCTTAAACATTAAAGTCGCTTTTAACCAGATGCAACCGAAATACGTAAAGAACGATGTAAATTCGGATTAGATAAGCCCTCCTACTTGGAAAGAGAGAGACCCTAAAGAAATAGAGAGGAAACTATGTAAACTTTGAATATACACCCTATCTGAACTTTTATATACCATTTCCGCTACATTCTGTAGTGCGACAAGAATGAGAATGAAATGTATGATTTTCAAGGGACTTGAAAAAAACAAATTTTAAGCAGGCATTATGATCATAATAGTGTGCTCTAAGATGATCACGATTGAAACTTCAATGAAGGACAGGATTAAAATAAACATTAATGTAACAATGAAACAAAAACTACTCGGTATGATAAAATTGATTAGGGCTATTAATTATTGTAATTTCTAAATATAGACTATTACTTAATTTTAAGAATGATATATAGGTAGAGGCGTCGGTGATAATTGGACACAGAACGATATACCTCATGTTCTTTATTACTGTTCGATTACCTGAGAAGCAGAACACTTCAAAGGCACTATTTCGAAATAATTTTATTTAAGGGTGCCGATAGCTGTGTGTTTTAACATAACTAGACCGTTTTTCACAACACCGTCCTGGATTTTTGTTAAATCTTGTTCGATAAATAGCCATCAAACAGTGATCTAGAATTCCATGAATGCACCCAATTGTTATTGAAAAATGCAAACATTCCGTTTCGACATCGAAAGATTTTTCAGAAAACAGAAAACTTGTGGATAATTATTTGATCATACATTTACTGATAACTTCAAAATTTAAAACCCATCATGTGAACAAGAGATAGAACCTTATAAATAAAACGATGGTACAAGGTGCCAATTAACCAAACATATTTGACCAAAGCAGGATTTGCAATTACTTAACAGTCTACATATCGAACTCACCGTTTTTGTCTTTGAGGGACACTGCCATAATATGAGTTACAAATAAATTTGGACTTCAAAAAACAACAAAGCTAAATAGGTAAAGAAAAGGAATCCGACTTTTTTTAAATACTAGCTAAGTCAACATTCAAAATATTTCCAAGGGCCGGCATAAAAAACACCCTAATTAAAAACAGGATGGGACCCTACAAAAAAAATTCAAAAATAAAATAAATAATTAACCTTATACTCATTAAACTCTTAATTAAAGCGATTGATGCTACTTGTAGTTGGGAAGTTTAATGCTTCAAGGCCGCATTAAATACGACTGCATAAATTTAAAGAGCGCCATTTAAGGGGCACGTGAATATTAAAAAAAAAAACACACCTTTGGCTTAAGTATTCTCAAGATTTTCCAGTACATTCAAGGAGAAAACCAGAGAGGCAGTAAAAAGTATCAAGGTCATCATTATAATCAGCCGTTTGTACAAGAGATTGCTTCAAAATTATAAATTTCTATGTCAGATATAAATGAATGTTAAATAAATATTTGTCAGAAGAAGAAAAAATAAATTTAAAACAATTTAAAATCCACCCGCACTCTGGTTGAAAATATTTCATTTTAGAGATTTTTTTTACTACTAACGTTCCCAGCTATGACTTCTGGTTCGTATTCACATCGTCATCGTCGTCTCTATCTCAGAGGAACTCATCTTGATGATGATGGAGAAAAACAAACTCAACCGCATATTGCATTAAAAATCAAACACCCTCATCCTTACCTAGAGCAGCCATACAGATTATCTTGTGTTCAGCATCGTTAAATTCCACTTTATGGTTTTTGGGCGTTTTCTTTTACTTTTTGCTCTTTCTCTTTGCGCCCGACACTTCTCTGGGTTAACTCTTTGCGGTACCTTTTTGTACTTGAAGTCTACATAAGAAGAAGAAAGCTCCTTTTTTATTTCCGTAAGGCAGTGAATGAAGTTCTTACGAGACATAAAGGCTGGGTTAAAAGTTTTGAGGGTATTGGCTTTGTTCACTTATTTTTACAATGAAATTAAGTTGTACTCGCGAAATGTATCTATATAATCTGTTTTGTTTTATATATTAAGTGGATTTCAAGTTACTCTTGCGATTAGTATATAGGTCTGCTGGTAGAAAGGTTATTAGTTTATTAATTTAGAGTTAAGTTGATAGATAGTTCTCTGTTGTCCGCATATGAAAAAATTTACTAATCAATCATTCCCTTTGAATGATATTCTCTAAAGAAATTAATAATATATTTTTTTTAAGAAAATATAATATTTTATATTTGATCACCATATATAAAATAATAAAAAAACATTCGGAGCTAAAAATGGAACGTACTGAACCGAACATACGTGCTGAAAATGACATTACATGCAAATTTTCAAAGAAATCTGTTTAAAATGTCATTTCCATATTACCATTATTAAAATAATTATCTTTATTAAGATGGAAATTAGCTTAAACACCGGGGACAAAAAAAACTGGAAGGTCATTAAAGCAATCGAACTAAATCAAAATAGGTAGAGCATCTTTATAACTATATACTATGGCCAAGATATCTTGTCTTAAACTTAATAGTCTGTTTACATCAGTATCTAATAAATTTATGTTTCATTACTGTTATGAAAATTTGATCTGTGATATTATAAAAAAACATATGAGAAGGCTACAATCCGCTGTGCGGATCGTTTAATACCCTTTCCCATCCCATCCTTTAAATTAATATCCCCAAAATTTGGTATTTTTGGCCATAAAGTATTGACGTTGTCACAAGATATTGTTCGGACAATTTATCAAAATCTTTTATGGTTAGGGTACAAAAATGTTTTTTTATAGGAGACGCGCGCAAAAAGTGTGCGTTGGTTAAAATGATGTGTAGACGAAATGTTAATTTTATTTTATTAAAGTTTTTGCATCAAAAGTTTTTTTCGAATATTTGAAAATTTGACCGAAAAAGGTTTTTTTTCTAAAAACGCCCCCAAAAAGTGGGCTGGCGAAAAACTTTATATTGACGAAATATAATTATTACGATTCTCTAAATATACTGCTCAGACACTTTTTTGAAGTGTAGGGTAGGGTATAAAAATGGTTTTTGTAGGAAAATTCGCCCAAAAAAAGTGGGCGTGGGTTAAAATAATGAATAGACGAAATGTTCATATTATCACATTCAATGATCTTGCATCAAAAGTTTTTGCAAATATTTTAAAAATGTACCAAAAAAGTTTTTTTTCTATACTTGTTTGTAGAAACAAACAAATATCCTACCAGATTTCATTCACCTAGCTCACAATTTAGGGCCTAAAAATCGGTGACATACATACAGACGGACGGACGGCTTAATCGACTCAGCTAGCGATTCTGAGCCAATTTATATATTTTAAGGTATATCTACTTAAATTATTTCCCTATGTCACACACTATGTATCAAAACTAATATACCCCCTATGGGATAGGATATAAAAAATTATTTCGAAGGCGTATGACTAACAAAAATCACATCAATATTAATTTTTTTACATCCAGTGAAATGAATAATCAGTGTCCTTATAATTAAAACTCAACCACCGGAGACGGATAAAATCTCACAGTTCTCTGTCATTAAATATCCTTCGAAATAATTTACTGTCCACCGCATGCTTAAGTTCGGTCTCGTGTTCTACAGGCACTACAAGGGAACTCCATAAATCTGAAGCGTGTGGCAGTAATTCACATTCCTCTACGTAAATTCTGTTTCTCTTTGAATTATATTTTTCCATTCGTGTATCTTTAATACCACTTCAACGAATGTAATTCGCCATAAAATTGACTTGGTAACATTTTCAATTTTATTTCCCTAAGGGAGATGGCATGCTATGTTCTGTTTATGTAGTGATGGACATGGAAACTGCTAAAGTTCAATCGAGCGGATAAACCTTTCAATTTGTCGATTGATGCTTTTAGTATGCAGGCGAGCAGATGCGTTGAATTGAAGTGATTCCCGCATCTGAAAGTAAGCCGAGCATAGTCAAGCAACACTTCATGCTATACTCTGGCCCTATAAATTGACTCGTTGGAACGATTTTTGAATTAAATCGATTATTGAAAAGGTAGACAATCAATTTTTGTATTCATCATTTTTTGTGAGGAATTAATTTATCAATGAAAATGGTCATCCAAAAGGCAGGGAAATACCAGCTCAATTATTGATACTTGATTAGCTTTGCAATTCGATTTACTTTTTCATATTTCAACACGATTGCAGGTTTTCAATTGTGCACCCAATTCATAAGTTATGAGCAAGGACTTATTATTTTTGTGAATAGAAAAAAGCGAATAAATTAATTTAGTTTCTGAATTTTTTACTTATTAAGTACAAAACACTTATCACAAAATAAATGAAATATACCACATTTGTGAAATCTGCACAACGATGATTAACCCTGCAATTTTGTTGAACAAGTACATTTTGACGTGACATAAAATTAAGAACATTAAAGTCTATAAATTTATACCTTGTATCGAAATGAATTTTTCGAGGATTAATGTCCTTTTGAGCAATACAATTCTATTTCTTTCCTGGTGGGATATATCCCACTCCCACTTCGTGACATGAAACAAAAGTAAACCCATTTTATCGCATCAATTCTCAACAGCCACTCTCAATTTCATCGGCTTACAAACTGAAATGTTTGTAAACTTCTGTGCTTTCAGTTGTTCCACGAAAACATCCTATTCGTCGAATTTAAGTCGCTAAAACTTCGATAATCCTTTCACCAAAATGCACTATTTCATCCCAAATAGAAAAAGGCGAACATTTGTTTTGGCTTCTTCCTTATAACATTCTATCTTCTCGAATTTACAAATTCAATTTAACTTCAGATATTTTCGACTTTTTCCATCATTGGGAAAAAACTTTAACGTAGTATCATATACATTTACGCTTACATGGCAAAGCAAAAAAAAAAACGACAGGAATTCCAATTCTTCTTAAACTTGTCATGGGACTCGCACACACACATACACACCAAATAAGAGAAGAATATGTACTAGCAAATATAAAACTTTGTTGACATAAAATACATATAAATGCGTTCGCTCAAAGTTAATGTGGTTTTAGGTGCACTTTTTTGTGTTTATAAAAACTTTAAGGAAATGGAAGGATTTTCATTTTTCTTGGTCATGACCAGAAAGGAGATACCTTCTTGACGGGTGCTATCGATTCAGTGGGAATGTTGTTTTTATGGAACCGATGGGAATGCTTTCCGAAAGACGATCGTATCTACGGGTTGAGAAGCTTAAAGCACAGCGACGTATGGCAACAAGATGACATTTTTGTTATGTAAACTTTTAGACCAGCATCAGCACCACCAGCCACACCTCTACCAACATCATTAATAATCCAGTCAACACTGTCAAAAGGAGAAGAGTGGAAGTTTACAAACATGTATCTATACAAGTAAATGTAGTGCATTTTCTATTTAGAAACTGATGCAAGAAGTTATCAACGCTAGTTACAGAGAGTATTCTTCCTTTTTTTGTTGTAATTTTCTTGATGCAATAAATTCATTACTCCATTCTCTTTGATGCCATGCGCTTAGATTCCCTTTTACACATTGGACCACATGTGGCTTTGAAGATGGAAGGATTGACATGAAATATTATGCTTTTCAGTTTGAGAGGGATTTTTTTCACTTTCCATACCTTCAAATAAATTGAATTAAGTTAAGGATTGTGGTGTTGATTAAACCATTAAGAAAGAGTATTGTGGTTGGAAGGATTTTTTGTTTTTGTTCCGTATCTGTGAAAGCGAAACAATTTTTCTTAAATTTTGAAGAAGATTAACACATGAATGAATTTCGAAAGAAATTTGAAAGGAAAAAAAGCCACTGAAAGAGAAGTGTTTAAGTAATTTTATTTTTGAAGGTTGAGCAACGTATTACTTATTTTGTATTGTCAGTCATATCAGCACAATTAAAAAAGAAAACACAAACAGTTTTTTTAGTTCTTTTGTGTACAGCTTATACACAGTTAAAAACGTTTTTTGCTAGGTTGTGTTATTTATGATTTCATAAGAGTTTAGAATAACCAAAAACAAAATTATTATTATTATTAGAATTTACATTTTATAAATAAGAGTCAATACCGGGTATGTATATTTAGTTTATATTTAGAAACGCATTTTGCCGCGTTAGATCATGCTGCATTACCAAAATTGATTCTTATTCCAAACAGCCAATACAGTACACAAAATGCAAACTATTTTGGTATTGTTTTCTCATCATACAAAATTTTAAATTGAATGCCAAGTGTGCAGTATCTATTGTTTCAAAGATACATTTTTTTCAGGAAATTGATTGGCTACAAATAAAAAAAATGCTTTTAAATGATTTTTCAACAAAAGCTAAATTATATGTATTTTTGTCACAGACATAAACATTAATCTTTACGCTCAAATGAGGTTTTGTATTTTTGTTTTGGAGTTACTGTCTATATCAGACATATATATCTAAATTACCATATTTTGTAATAAGTTACAGCCTACAGGTAACCATTTGTTGAATCAACGAAGTGATATTATACTACGCTGTTAAAGAAAAGTTAATTAAAAGTTAAAAGTTTAAAAGTTAAGTTAAAAGTTAATTGCTGTGAAGTTTTTATTTTAAAAATAAACAATTTTCCAACGAACAAGAAAAGTTTTAACAAAAGCTAATTTATCTATAATTTCACTCAACAAAATAAAAAAAAATAAATAAAATTATTTAAAGCATTTATTGCAGAGTTCAACTTTATGTTCTTCACATATGTTTGCATCACACTTATTGGACGTTGAATATGTCACGCGTCGTATTGTGTGCGAACAATATTGATATTTTTTTCCTATTTTAATTTTTGTCGAAACTTGTACCCTCAAAAATGAAGAAGTGGTTAGAAGCACCAACTTTACCTGCTAATAATAGATTTAATATCATATAAAGTTCCACCGAAAATGCAGAAATATTAAGGGAGGACAACGTTAATGCACGTTGTCCTACCAATTCGCAATTCGCATTGGTTGAGAGAGTACGTGCGTTCGCTATCGATGCTTTTTTTAAAGTGGCGATTATTACTTCTGTGCGGGTCGATCATTTTTTTACGTTACAATATTTGACGATTGTGCGATGGACCAAGTGTAAACTAATTCAGCTCTAAACACTTCACAGCCAGGGCCCAGGATAACATCAAGGAACACCGAAATCATTCAGGCGGTATCGGTGAAAACCCACGTTTGTCAATACGGAAGAGTGCGGACGGTTTGTCAAATAAATTTTTGGTGCCGAATCCGAACGGCTAAGTTGAGGTAAGCTTTTCTTGACAATTGATACTACTCGGATGATTTGTCAGATCGTCACGAGAGGAGGGCCAATGAAAAAATCATTCAGTATGCTACGGCTGGGCATCGAACCCAGATCTTCTGCAGCAGTTCATCGCACTAACCATCGCGCTACTGAGCCTGTAGGCTGGTTTTTCACTCCCAAAAATTCGAAATGTAGACATTTCATCTGTTTAAGAAATAAGTGCAAGAACTTAATGAAAATGATGCAAAAACTTCTGTGAAATAATGATCGAGAAATTTGGATATTTAAATTTTTTGAAACGATTAGGGTCATTTCCACATAAGTGGCCACCTAAATAAGCAAAATTGTCGTTACTGGGATTTACGAACACGTAATCCGCGACTGAAAAACCAACGACCCATAGATTGCCCAAGAGTTACTGTTTGATGCGCTTTATCAACGAAAGGAATCATCGGGCCCTATTTTTAAAATTTTCAGCGCACACGCCATAAATGAAAACAGTGAAAATCATGGGCACATGAACACTGATTTGTTCTTACCAAAGTTGCGACAACATCCATCTTTCGCATACATTTAGAAAATCCATGAAATTGGGGATGTCCCGTGGCCACCAAGGTCACCATACTTAACCCCATTGTATGGGGGTACCTGAAAAGTAAATTCTTCCCCCGCAGTCAGTCACTGAGCTGAAGGAAATTATCCGTAGTGAAACTCACGACAACCAGCCAACTCTACTGCAGCGCGTGTGGGCTTGGCTGGATTAAAAAAAAACAGTATTATTTTTTATGACAAACTATGCAATACAAAAATACGTTCATTTCTTATTTTTAGTTATGTTTACTTCCGAAGACGTAATATCCTCCACCGGACACCCCGTACTTTGTGTGATCGAAGACATTAATTTTGAGTCGGTCATGACTACTAAGGAAAATATATTAATAAAACAATTCATGACTACAAACTCAAAATACATTAATATACCGTAATAAAATATGATCCCAATTCCAATTATTCAGCTCCATACCATAAAATGTACTTTTACGCTTTGTATTTACTAGTCTCTAGGGTATCTTATCCGCCCATTTGAACGTCAATAATTGGTCACGAGTTCCTAGCCCAGTTCTCTTCCCTATCCTATGTGTATTTACTACTACAAACTAATTTTCAAACTGAAATCAATGGAAATTTAATTATTTCTTCTCGTTTTCTCTGTGTTAGGGTAAGTTTTTGGCACAACTCATTTATTGTTATGCTTTGCGGAAAACACTTTTCCCTTAAAGAAGAAAACTTTCGTAATTGTCTCGACTATGATAAATGAATATAGGACGTGATATTTTTTTTTGCGGGAAAAATGTATATATATATATATTTTTCTCAAAGTAGTATGGTGTGAAACGGAGTGGCACTCCATTATTGTTTTCCTTTTTATTTCCATGACTCATTTGGATTTTGGTCACCCGAGGGCCTTTCACTGTGCGGTCTGAATGTGGTAAAAGCAATCAGCGACGGGAACGATTGTCAGATCCCTTGTCCCGCCCTTATTACATTTCAGAGTTTATCACACAATTAAGAATGGAAAACTTAGAGATTAAAGCTTTAGTGAACTGATATATATGGTAGGTTTTTTTTTATTTTGATGTCACATAGATAATGATGGGTCATCTGTGCGAAAATTGATGTGAGACATAAAAGTTTTATTGTGTGTGGAATGCCGGTGGGTAAGTTTGCTATTGTATTCGGGTAGTTTATTATCTTGGGTAGCAATTAGAAAGGGAAATGAAATAAATGCCGCAGAAGAATGAGTTGATTGAAGGACGGTAATAAGTATTTCTGCAAAAGTGCATGTATCTATGATATGTCGAATGAATTTGATTCGATGTAGATCCTTGTATTGTTTGTGTTTGGATGTTCATGATAGTGAATGTTTTATTTTTAATAGGGTATTAACTTAATGTGTATTTGGTCTTGATGGCCGACTTGAGTTTTTATTGTTAAATAAACATATTTTTAACTCATACATTCTTACATTTAATAGCTTATAGAAGAATCGGCATTGGACATCTAATGTCATATAAATTGCAAGTCTCACTAGCAGGCTTACATGTATTAAGAGAAATACCAAGTATAATTCTTCCTGTTAAAATAATATTGGTATTGATCGTATCTGTTGAGACCCCCACCCCCAAGTCCAATCCACCTGCATCCAGTAGATGACAATGTTAAACCATTTTCCCATTTTAAAGGCAAAGTTGATCTATTTTCGTAATGATTATTGTTGCGTGTGTTATATGCCGAAAAGGAACGCCTGAGCTATTCAAGAAAATTGATACTGCTGAAATGATTCAAAAATTGACAGAAGAGGATGAATTTCAGCTTTTTTTCATATTACATGAAAATTTTTGTTTTATATAAAGTTTTGTTGAATTCAGTTTTAAAAATCATATCAAGTGGCCTGCATATACCCATTTCTGGAATTTGTCATGACCATGCTTTCAAGTCTTAAAGGGTTGATATAAAAAGTGGATCTTAAAATACCCTATAAAAAATCGCAACAGGCAAAATGGTGTGAGTAGGCTGATCTTATTGAGATGAGAATCTTCGATGCCTTGAAGTGTGAGCCAAACAAAACCAAATGCCCCGAACTCTCCGAACAAATAATATAGTTTATCGCACGCTGAAGGTGAAGACGAGAGCTGCCATTGAGCTCTATAGGCAAAGAAGAAGGGAAGAACATCGGCTTTTCAGCAAGAAGAAAAAAGAGCAAGAAAAGCGCGCGATCGAGGATATAGAGAGGTGCCACTCCAGGAACGATGTTCGCAAGTTTTACCAAAGTGTAAAACGTTAAAGCCAAGGATACAAGGCTCGAACAGAATCCTGTCGAGATGAACAAGGAAATAGTTGAGACACAGTCGATGCTGAGGATATGGAAGAACCACTTCTGCAGACTGTTAAACGGCGCTGACGAACAACATTCCGCTGTCAGGCAGAACGAACCATTCAATATTGGCAACGACAGCGAAAACTGCCAACCACCCGACCTGAGTGAAGTGAGGATAGCAATATCTAAACTCAAGCTTAATAAGGCTGCCGGAAATGACGGCCTTCCCGCTGAGCTCTATAAGGCCGGCGGAGATGACTTGGTAAGTAACATCCACCAACTCATAAGCCAAATCTGGTCGAATGAAAATATGCCTGAAGAATGGAACCTCAGCATCGTTTGCCCGATCCACAAAAAAGGACACCCTCTGAACTGCGCCAACTACAGAGGCATAAGTCTCCTCAACATCGCCTACAAGATCCTATCTGCCGTAATATGTGAACGCCTGAAACCGTTTACCAACAACCTGATTGGCCCTTATCAGTGTGGTTTTAGGCCAGGAAAGTCCACAACCGATCAAATTTTCACACTTCGGCAGATCCTGGAAAAAACTCAAGAAGTCCAAATCGATACCCACCACCTATTCATCGATTTCAAAGCCGCATATGACAGCATTTATAGAGACGAACTGTACAGAGCCATGTCTAGTTTTGGTATACCGCCCAAACTCGTCCGTTTGTGTAGGATGACGATGGAGAATTCTCGCTGCTCCATCAGGGTCGGGAACGACCTCACCGACACATTCGATACCAAAAAAGGATTTAGGCAAGGCGATGCGCTGTCATGTGACTTCTTTAATCTGATTCTTGAGAGAATTGTGCAAAACTCCAAAGCCAACACCAGAGGCACAATTTTCCAAAAGTCGGTGCAACTACTAGCATACGCTGACGATATTGACATCATTGGTAGGACTCAACGTGATGTCATAGCCACGTTTGCTAGTATAGAGAAGGAAGCGGCGAAAATGGGTTTAGCAGTAAATGGGGGTAAGACTAAGTATATGCTGTCAACACGAAAGGACACACAACATCGACGAATTGGACAGAACGTCACCATTGACAGATATAACTTTGAGGTAGTACGGGACTTTGTCTACCTCGGCTCCGCTATTAACTCTGACAACAACATCTCGTCAGAAATTAAACGAAGAATTACTCTTGCCAACCGCTGTTTCTTCGGGCTAAGAAGGCAATTTAGTAGTAAAGCCCTCACTCGAACTACTAAGGAGATCCTATATAAGACCCTGATCATCCCAGTCCTGCTCTACGGCGCTGAAGCATGGACCGTATCAAAAGCGGATGAAGAAATCCTTGGTAGATTCGAGAGGAAAATTCTTCGAAAAATCTTCGGTCCCGTTTGCGTTGACGGGCTATGGAGACGAAGATTCAACCAAGAACTATACGAGCTGTACAGCGACATGCCCCTGGTCAAAAAACTCCGCATTGGACGTTTAAGATGGCTAGGACATGTAGAACGAATGGACACCAATACTCCGGCTCGCAGAGTCTTCGATTCCCAGCCAGACGTCGGACGCAGTAGAGGAAGACCTCGCCTTAAGTGGCGCGCACAAGTGGAAACCGACCTCAACCAACTTGGAGTGCGCAACTGGAGGCAGTTAGCTAAGGACCGGGCTAATTGGAGAGGCATGTTGGTTGAGGCCCAGGTTCATTCCGGACTGTAGCGCCACTTAAGTAAGTAAGTAAGCACGCTGAAGGAGAAAATTGTACACATTTTGAATTCTCTGTGTTTATTTCGAACCTTGAAGTTCGAAAGATTTGTATGAACAAAATCCACTCCCAAACACAACTCAATTCTTGCAATCGTATAGGCTGTTATGCTATCTGCCTACTGCCATTAAATGTATATGACAACATTTTATCGGGTACCGATCCCAATTAATTCTGAGATTATGTTGCTCGGATATCTCATCAAGAAATTCGATGCAATATACAACTAAGTTATATAACACTGAATAATGTTATACACAAATATAATAAGAAAATATGCTAATGTTAATTACATTTAATATCAAACATTCCATTTTTTTCGAATATCATATTTTCCCTGCATATTATGAAGACTTCTATTTTCAAAAGTTTTCATAAACAAAATTAACCCATATATGTAGGCAATAACTATCTTTCAATCTAATTGAATTATTTGCAAGGACAACAAAGGTTGTATATCCGATATCAAAATAACCCAAATAATTGTAAAGCACTCCCCATCCTAGGAATAAATTTCATTATTTAGTGACAAACCTGTCATCTGGTGAAATCCTTTAGATATGTTTTAACATTTGGATTTGGGATAACAAAACCCTATTCAAAAGGATAAAATAATCCTAAGTCTGGAAGGTGACATGTATCTGTATAGTGTATTGACACCACTTTCAAACTGTCTGACGAAAGCAACTGTCATGAATTTCTAATATAGTATTGTTTCAATTATTTTAAAGATAAACATTAGCAGAAAGTGTTTAAATAACAAAGAAAGATACAAATTAAGAATTGTATCGAAAATAACTATTAAACAAAAGAGAGAAGTTTATAAAGAAAGAGAAGAGAAGAGAAGTTTATAAAGAAGAAAGTATATAAATCCTTTTGATCTTTTCAGACGATTTTTAAATTCTGCGATTCAATTGCTGTAGTTGTTGGATAAAATAATATGACCCAAGAAAACAGTTTTTCAAATGCCGCACTATTAGGTATAACTGTGCCTATAATATTATATAAGGCACACGATCGCACAGCAAGCAAAAATTGTTTCATTATTATTTTTTTTAAATAGCCAGTCAATAATTTAAATTTAACGTGTCTAACGAAAATTTGGTGGTCAAATTTGAGCCATGTAGGAACTTTGGAGATGTAAAGCGTTCGGGCAGGCCTCGCTTTGGATGATCGATCGAAAACATACAGGTAGTTAGGGAAAGAGTTGCAAACGATCCTGAAACATCGACACGACAACGTTCAACACAGTTAGACATACTGCGTAGTACGAATCATCGGATTTTGAGTAAAGATCTGCACCTATACTCTAACAAGAACCAGTTGGTCATGTTGACCCAGAAAAAACGTCTGAAGTACTACAGATTTGTCCTAAATATGTACGAGAATGACGAAGAATTTTTGGAAAATGTTATGATTACCGACGAGGCACATTTTTTTTCCTTCTAAATATACCCCAAAGCTCAAAATGACATCGAGCTTGTATTATATATTTACGCTTCACCTCTTAAAACTTTTTTTTCGTCAATTCATATTATCATATATTTAATATGATAAATTCTTATTTTATTAACTGAAATGTGGAAAACATACACATTCATTTTTATAAAGCAATCTGTTGCCATATTTTAATAAATCGTAAATCATTTGTCTAATTAAAATTCCAAACACCCCAAAGTCAAAAAAATCACATATGGTACAACAAATAAGGAAATATAAAACCAATTTCCATATAGTTCCACACAACGACGATTTGATTTGGTTAGGCATGGCTCCTGTTTATTAAAATCCAACCGACGGGACGAGCTGAAACCTTAAGCGAACACACGGTGAGCCGCCGAATTCTCCTTTTCCATCGATTTAATGAACATGAATTATTATGAATCGATAATTTAGTCATATATAACAGAAATTAACAGTTAAGCGCATGGGGCCCAAGTTCAAATATTGTTTTGGCTTTGGAAGGCTTGTCTGCGTTAATCCGCTCCACTGCACCCCTAAGTGAATTACGATGAAATTGCTCAAAGTCATACATCCCTACCACCCACTTTTTGAGCGCAAACAGTACGCCCACTACATTTTAATTACGCTTTTAAAATATATGTTCCATTTCATTTACCAATTTATGCTGCAATTTTATTTTCAATTTACATTGTTTAAGCGCTTTTGTAAGCGGTATAAGCGTCTGATCGCATTAAAATTATTTTTACATACCCATGCTAGTATACCGACCTGAGTATACTCTTATGTCAGTCCCGATGGCAACCGACAGTCGTTTTTATTGTTCATTTTGTTTTTCATTGTTCATTTTAAATCAAGAGTTCGTGTATATGTTGAATTACTCGTACTCGTAGGGTGTGCAAATTTATATCTACCCACCGCGATCGCAATGAATTTATGTGTGATTTAATTGGAAACTATGTAACCATGTAGACATTGTTACTATATATTACATATACTTAAATATATATTTTAAGGAATTTTGAACTAATGTTTGCCATTTATTTTAAAATTTGAGTGCAGTCAACAGTGATAGAGTAAAATAAATTCTGCTTGCTTAACAAAAAAAGGTTGATATCCCTTGAAAAGATTTACTTAACTTATATCTTTTTTATGTATCCCAAGAATATCTTACAAAGCGAAAATCGAAATCTTATCAGATTCTTGGCCTTTAATTTTGAGATAGAATGATACAATTTGGTACACGAACTCTTTATTGCTCTAAGCAGTACAAGTTTGCAAATTTTCAAAATCCGTTCACTACTTTGAAAAAGTGTTTGAACAAGATATTTAGACAGTCTCAATATTTACAAATATTTATGTCTATATATAGTTTTTTTTTTATTAAAAAACGGGTTACGCTGAAATCTATTCTATATATATATATAAAAATGGATCTTGGTTTGTTCGAATGCTTAAAACTCGAAAACGACTGGACCAAATTGGATACTTCCTTCTACGGATTTGTTCGTTATTGCTCCGCGAAGGTTTAGGAAAAAAGAAAAATTGAAAAATTCTCAACAGGTAGCGCTGTAGGCGGTCATTCCATTTGATAATGGCAAAACAACGTTTGACGGGCCAGCTTGTTTGAGATAAATTAAAAAAAAAAAACTTTCGATAATATTGCTTTTCCACGCCAACATTTTGGTGGGGTTTTCTTATAGAAACGATTTTTAACGATGTTAAATATTAAAAACTCCCAGTTATACGGGATGCTTATTTGAATGATATAAAGATAAAGGGATATTAAACGATTCGCATATTTTTTCATCCGAATAAATGTTGTTGTCTGTTTCTTAATGAGTCAACTCCCGCGGCTTTATATACCTTGCAATGGATAGTTTTTATCGACTTTTTATTTTTGCCGGAGGTGGTTCGTCTTTTTAGAACCGAATGTGAATTCATTCTTTCATATATTACTGGCTTTAAAGCTTAACGTTTTGGTTAAACTTCCGAACATTATTTAAACATTTACTACTGTCTATCGCGCCTTTTTCTTGTTTTTTACTTATTCTTTTGAGCAGCTGGTATATTTTAATTCCTATATTGTTTATGGAGTTCGACTTGAATTCTCTTAGACCTCCTGCCGAAGAAAGTCAAGAGAAATTTCTTTCCAGTAGTTTTCATTCTTGGTCTTCGTCAGCATTATTTTCGAAATAGGGGTTTCTTGTCACTGGGCCACATATCAGTTGCAGCCGTGGCTTGTTGACATTTTCAGAACTGCTTTTTGACATTTAATGCTGGCAATATGGTATACTCATTAACAGAATACGAACTTCTCTTGTGATTTCAGGATTTGGACGAAGAAGAATAGATTGCAATGTAGTCAATTCTATGCATTTCTACATTCCCTACTTTGACATCACGTAGCGTCATCTTACACCGAGTTTCTGCAGTAGCAAATGGAAACAGTGTAATGTCATGTTTTTTCTTCGACTTATCTAATATACATATACCTAACCTGGATCTGAATATTCGATAGTTCAGCTCACCAAAACATGGATTATTGGAGATCTCGTTTCATCCTACCATTGTCCGGCAATGGAAAAAGCATTTCCTGGACGAACTATCTGTTCCTTAGCAGCGAATTAGTTTTTTTAATTGATCAATTGTCAGCTCCTGGATTCTCTAAGCACGACTTAATTTTCTTTACTTTTGACTTAAACTATCAGGATCTCAATAATTCATTTGAGTTTAGAGATTTCAGGAATATTGATTACTCGGCATTGGAAAGTGATGTGCGTAGTATTAACTGGGGACAAATATATTTTATGGCTTCACCAAATCAGCAGGCTGAATTCATACAAACCAATGTAGGTTAGTTATTCAATACTCACGTTCCAATTAAGACGAAACTTATAAGACATGGAGAAAACGTATGGTTTACTAGTATGATCATTGGAAGCGTTTTAGAATAGAAGAGCACCATAGTGTATATCGAACTCTCCGTAACAACGTTGTTTGCGAAATAAGCGCAGCGAAAACATGCCTTTACTCCGAACGCATAATGTGATCTTAAATGGTAAATAGCTATGGAAAAACGATGAATTTTAATTTTCACTTGTAGAACAGCAGGATTTGGTTGAATGTTTGCTCTCCATTAAATTCAACTCAGCTAGAGTTGACGAAATTCACCCTAAGTTCATAAAAGTTATTTTGCCCATAATTTTGCCTTCAGCAATCAGGTTTCCGTGCTAAGCACAGCTGCACCACTTCGCTTTTGATTGTAACTGACGAAACTTCGACAAAGACCTGGTCACGTTTTTAGTGCTCCTTGACTTCTCAAAGGCCTTTGATACTGTCAATCATGCAATACTATGCGATAAACTTTTTACAAAATATAATTTTTCTCATTCAGCTGTATGTCTTGTGTCCTCGTATCTTGCTGGTCGTCATCAAGCCGTGTTTGTAAACAATAAATTGTCAGACTATCTCCCTAATTTATGTGTAGGACCCCTTCTGTTCTCTCTTTACGTTAATGAGTTACCTTCTATTTTAAATTGTTCTTCTGTTGAAATGTATGCCGACGACACCCAGTTACACGGGAGTTGTCCTCTTGATTCCATCGATCAATGTGTCAACAGTATAAACATAGATTTGGAAAAAATATGTAACTGGTCGCAAGAAAATCTTTTAGTCATAAACCCTAAGAAGTCTAAATGTATTGTCATATATAAGAAAACTATAAATACGCTTCAGTTTCCCCCTATCTACCTTAATCACGATCTCATTGAATATTTTAATACCACAAAAAACCTATTAATATGACAATGGGCAAAGTGATTGGTATGCTTCGTACCTTGTGGGCGACCCAATACTTTACACCTATAAAAACGCGAATCCTGTTAACAAAGACCTTAATTACTCCAATATTAACATATGGGTGCGAAGTAGTTGGAAGGTGTGATTCCATCAGTAGTCATAAGCTTTATGTCGCATATAATAATGCTGCTCGATATGCTTTCGGTCTACGAAAATATGATCGCATTTCACCTTACTCTTACCGTATCTGTAACCTGTCATTTGATAACCTTTTACTATACCGTACAATACCAATGCTATATATAGTATAATCCATACACATCAACCCAGCAGCCTTTTTAACAGACTTAAGTTTTGTGCATCTACAAGGACAAGACAAATTTTACCTCCGTGTTTTACATGCTTAACATCTGAACGTCAATTTTTCTTAAATGCCACCCGACTCTGACACTCCTTCCCGCGTCAAGTTAAAGAAATAATAGTGAGCAAAAGATTTCTAAAAGAATTGAAAATGTATCTATCCACCTCCGAAATATTAAATTTATTGTCATCTACACGTATATTTATATTACTTTGTATTTATAATTTTGTATTGGTCGTTCTATTATACATTTAACTATTAACTATTCTTAAATTTTTTTCATATTGTATTAAATTGTTAAATTATTGTGTAAGGAAACAAATTAAATAAAATTGAAAAAAATGATGCCTTTCTGTGAAAGTACTCTGATATCCTTTTTTGATTAACTTGGTAGTAAAAAATAAAATCCAGTACTTCCGATGCTATTGTGTCCTTATTAACCAAACGTTTTTTTACCTTAGTGGAGAACTAAGCACAATACCTAATTTGTTCGACCAGGTTGTTGTGTACCATTCACTAAGAGCGGATCTAAAAATGTCAAATTAGCTGGAAAAATGAATTTATAGCCCTATATTTTTCACTGACTTTCTCAGAAAACGAAATATTGATGTATACGATTATCATCATTTAAGTCACCATATTATATTTTAAAGAGCAGTTTGCCAACTATGGGCTATCTTCATATACAGAAACTTTAAATGTCATCAAAAAACACTAAGGATTTAACAAATTGATTTGGTCTCTTAACCTCCGGAAATTCGTTTAGTAAATTGCTAACATTTTAATTGACCATAGAACTGTCCTATATTGGACAATAAAATTCCCTATCCAATTTGAAACCGATGACAGAGTCCAATAAATGAAATTTCCTCATGCATTTTGGCAATTTTTCACCAAGCGCACTATACCCATATAGACGCTTATCAATTTTCCACATGACAACTATGTCTCATTCCTAAAGAGAAGTTCCCTATGACCTAGGATAAAAGACAAATACTCCAGTGTACTGAACATCGAATAGAATTGATGCATATATGTATGTATTGAGTCTATTGTGTGAATACCTATAAAGAACAAGAACCAACTATAGAAAACTCACCGGATTCATTTAGTGTAGACGTCTTCTGCATGTGCCGACAAAAGGCTTCGTATTCACCAGGTGTTGTGTCCGGTGTGGATGGTGCCTTCACAGCGCTCATGTGCTTCGTAAATGCTCCTGCGATGGCTGCCATCCGATCGAAAGCAGCAACGTTGATGTGACCATTCGGCAATCTACGTAAAGTATAAAGATGAAAATATAAAGATACATTTAGATGACGGTATAGGTTCACAGCTACTTCTACTATACTACTACCTAGCACTACTGGCAGAAAATTGGAAATTGAACTGTAGAAAACAATTGAGATGCCTTCGTCAAAAGCACTTGGATTTGTGGAATTGATATTTCATCCCTTTTGAATGGGGATTCCAAATGCCACAAATGAAATCCTCATCACATCTATAAGCAAGCACCTGCACCCGAAAGTTCGGTAAAATTATGAGATGTTTAATGGTTTCTTCGTTGAGATACATGTCGGAAAGATGAAATTGCTTCACTATGGCGTAATTGTATGCGGAGATAAATTGTCTTCAATTACAGTAAAGATAGCATGGAATATCTTACAACTTTGTGTAAGATATAGGACAAAGAGAAAAAAAGTGACGGGACGTGATGTGAAATTTCTCACAGTATTGTCGGTAGATACCATCTTTTGTTTTTTTTTTTTGGTTTGAAACTGAATGCTGATTGTATCTCTTGCATCTGCGGTAAGGGAATACCCAATGCAGACCAGCAAATCTTGCACAAGTACCTACATATGTATCATAGCTACATGTAGCGTATGCGATGGGATAAAACTTATGGAATGTGTCTTTGCAAGATGGTCAAATGAAAGTTACTGAAAAAAACGTGACCAGCACAAATGGGATATCTGTGAAGTGCAAAGTAAGTTAATTTAGGTCAAAAATACTAAAGGAGATGGAACATTTACTTTAAAATGACTTTGAGCTCTACAACAAAAATGATTTGTAGCCCAGAGTTGCGTAATACTGGTTGTGCTCTTTAAAGGAGTCTATTGCTTAAATTTTCTGGATGAATTGAATTTTGCTACAAATAAAATAAAATATAATAAGAATAATAAATAAAATAATCTCATAATATTTTTATTACTTATGAGACAAGCAAAGATTTCCAGTCTCAACAAAACGCCCACTTCATGAATAGTTTGAACTATTTAACAAAAATCCCTGAACAGCAGCTTTGGCATATTCGAATAACATGTCATCTAGGAATTTCAGGAGCAAGTAAGGCCAATTGAACGTAAATGAGACTAAAGGCCAACAACTCAATTCTTTATTGGATACTGAAGCCCTATGTCTTTTTAAGGTTAAAGATTATAATTATGAGAAACAAACCGTAAGTTATAAGCCATCTGCAGAGAGATCCCTATCGAATGATTATGTTTGCAAGTAGTAAAAAGCGTTTAGAGAAGAATCCTTTATCAAGGCCCAAAGTAAAGTCCGGGGGAAGGATAACAGATCAGTGGTACTCTTAAAATACTTAGATCATGCCTTGGAGTATTCATATACCAAACATTCAATCAAGTCTGAATGGAAGAAGACATGCCAACTGACTGCTGACTGAAACATTCAGCCCCAGCGAGGTATCCGTCGGAGCGGACACGCAACTCATACTTCGTCGGAGGTTCAAATTCCATTCGAGGTATGAATCATCGGGAAAAAATACAACACAAATGCGACGGCTTTACCTCACTGCAATTCGTATAATGAATTTGTGTCGGAGGTAATCGGAAAAAGAATTTCACTTATAGCTGTCAAGTGTTGCACGATATATGCACCTGAATGCACTTCAACGCATTCCGCCGGGATGCGTTGCAAAATATCGGAACAGCTACCTCGACGCAAAAGCATTTGGTCTGTAGGCATGGACAAGGATCCTGTATATCAAATTTCATTAACCTAGCTCAAAATCTAAGGCCTACAAATTGGTGTCATACATACAGATAGCAGCAACTGGCTGCTGGCTGCGAAACCGGAACGCAGGCTCTTCGAGACAACGGAGGAAACCTAGTCAACGAAGCGCAGATAATAGTAGATGTGTTTAAGGATCTTTTCCAGCAGCTGCTTAATGGGCATGTAGAGAGAGTGATAGGGTAAGAAGAGAACCCACGTCCAGTCAATGAAGAACTAGTTCCACCACATAAAAGAAGTTGGCCAAGCAATAAAACAGTTAAGGAACAATAAGGCCGAAGGCTCTGATGGCTTATAAGCGGAGCTTTTTAAATACGGTCAACCAAGTATGGGTGGAAGAAAATATGGCCGATGACTGAACTATCAGCTCCATATGCCCCATCTACAAAAAAGGCGATCCTTTGTCCTGCAAGAACTATCGAGGCATATCCCTGTTTAACGTAGCAGACAAGATCCTATCCAACGTACTGTGTGAACGTCTTAAACCGTTCTGCAACACACTAATCGGCACGTACCAGTGTGGCTTCCTGCCCCGCAGATTGACTGTAGACCAACTTTTCACACTGAGGCAAATCCTAGAAAAGACCAACGAATTTCAAGTCGAAACTCACTACATATTTATCGACTTCAAAGCCGCATAGCATATATCGTCAGAAGCTCTATATGGCGATGGCCGCATTCGGAATCCCGGAAAAACTGATTCAGCTCTGTCGCGTGACGCTGGATAACAGGCGCTGCAACGTGCAGTTTGGAAGTAGCTCATCCGCGCTATCATGCGAATTCTTTAATCTCGTACTGGAGCAGATAGTGCACAGGGCAGGTGTCAACACTGATGGCATTATTTTCAACAGGTCCGTCCAGCTGCTAGGCTTAATGGACGATATTGACATCATCGGTCGCTCCCAGCGTGCCGTGATAAAAGCGTTCACGGTGATTGAAGAACAGGCGAAATTAGTTGGCCTTGAAGTAAATGGGGACAAGACTAAGTACATGCTATGTATCAACAAACAAACAAACATCTGCCCACCGCCCAGGACCAAACGTCACTAGTAAACATAGATTCCACGAATGACACCCTAGTGGAGATCCGGCGAAGAATTACCCCCAAAACTCCTAACTCGAAGGACGAAAAGCGAATGGACAAAAATGCTCCAGCTAAGAGGAACATCGAATTCCAGCCCCAAAACTGAAAATTCGATATGAGTTTAAAATAAATGTGAGTATTTGCTGCAATCGAAAAGGTAGTAGTAACTCGTGTATTGGATTTCATTCGAGTAGACCGAAAACCTTTCGAGGGATAGTATTTTCCGTATATTTTCTAAATACAAATCCGTTATTCGGAATTTTTCGGAAAAACTGGGGATGCAGTTTTCTTGTATTTAAGAAGATCAATGTTAAGTTTAAATTTTGAAAAGCTAGGCTAAAGATCTTTAGAAATCTATTGATGGTGTATAACAAACAAATATTAACAAATTATGATTGTTCTACAAACAAAAGATAATAGATAATCCGATTTAAATTCCATTTAGAAGTTTTTCATTGCGAAGAGTAACTAACGAATTTTAATTCGAATTTTAATTAAACAAGCTATGATGAAACTTATTCCAGTTTCTATTGAGTCTTATTTGATATGTATTCTTAAAATGTTTAGAAACTTTAAAATTATGCTTAGAAAAGGATAAAGTTCTGCTATAACATTACAAAGCAAATGCAAACAATAGTTGTCCGGAAAATGAAAATCATATAAAATCTTGTTCAGAATTATTATAGTCCCTACTCAAATGGATTGCTCATGTTTACCATCTAATACCATAACTGGGAACCTTAGACCAAATAAATTTTATATTTACATAGAAAACTCAGAATTATATGCAAGGACGTCAAAAGTATTTGAAAGTTAATTCAGTGGTAAGAATCAATTTTGAGAATTAATTAAAGCAATTTATCAAATTGATTTTTTAATGGTTATTTTGCTTCAACATATAAAAAAAAGTAAATTTTCCTGTAATAATTTCATTACAGGCTACACCACCATAAAAGTGTTAGTCAATAATAGGTTTACCCATGGAGTTCCTCAATTTCATGTTATAGAGATATTTGGGAGCAATAAACGCATATTCTAAACGCGCTCAGTGGACTCATCATTGAAATTATATTATATATCTGGCATTAATGGCCTATCTCAAACATAGCTTCTAATTTCATGTGTTTGTGCAAAGGAATAGTTTTGCTGCAAATAAGGTGACTCATTCATAGATCATTACAACTGTTTTTGGTACATCCACACCCCACGTAAGTTAATGAAAATCGGATGAAAATCGGTGCACCAATAGAGGTTCATCATAAAAAAATTATCGAACGACAAGATTTAGATTTTTCGCAACTTTGATTTTGAGGGCATCGTACATAATTTTAAATTGTTGCGTTGCCAGGCTATGTTTCAGGCTAAGATTCAACCACGAGCGACATGCACTTGGTCAACGAACTCCGCATTAGCCGTTTAAGATGGCTAAAAAATGTAGATTGAATGGACTCCAACAATCCGACTCGCAGAGTTATCGATTTCCACCCGCATGTCGAACGTAGTAGAAGAAGAATTCACCTTATGTGGCGCATTCAAGTAGAAACCGACCTCAATCAGTTTGATGTGCGCCACTGCAACAAGCAGTTTGATAAGTACCGGGCTGATTGGAGAGGCATGTTGGTTGAGGCCCACGTTTATTGCTGACATTTAAAACTTCCAACCATTGTGGTTTCTTGTGTTAAATGTTAAATAAGTGATTCAAAATCTTCATCGTTTCTCTAGGTACGTGAACGGTTGCCATTCCCTACTGGAATCAACAATGGTCGATACACAATTCAGCAAGTTTCGTCAAAAAAAAACTTTTGCAGTATCTTTCTGTAGCACTCAAACTTTAGTTATTCACATAACTAAATATGCGAAAATGTGCAAATGGACTTCATTAGGATACAAAATCATCCTCTTTTTTCACTAGGTTTTATTGAAGTTAGTTACACTTGACAGTCGGCAAGCAGCAAGTTGAACAGCAGTTATGTTCTCGTTAGAAATAGCAATATAGTGCGGGACACTTTAGCCAAATCTCTAGCAGTACCAGTGTGTACGTGACGGCATTAGCCATTAGTAAAAATTATGAAACATTCAGATTATGACATTAATTTTGACTCATCTTGTAAATAGAGAGAAGGCGCAAAAATGAGTTAAGCAGCTACAATCTTGAGGTAGTAAAAGACTTTGAAATCTCGGTAGGCTATTCTGGTACAAACAAACTTTAAGTTTGCAACTAGAGGGAGTTAGTTAAGTACCGGGCTAACTAAAGAAAGGCATATTGGTTGTGGCCAAGGTGCAGTATCAAAGCTTTTTTCCTAGTAATACACCATTTTATGTTTGCAGTCACGGATATTGGGAACACTATTGTATCATTAAATATTAATAAACAACCATAAATTTCAATGGTCGTAATAATAAAGACATCACTCAAACACATAATTAAATTAATATAATTCTTGTTCTCAGTACATTTCATGAAATATGAAAACACACACTTCAAGCTGTACCTCCAATCTTTAAGAGTATTACAATACATATGAATATGAATACAGGGCCTTTTTGCTAAAAAAGCATCAAAGAGGAAATATAACAAAGTTATTAATTGAATTGGATTGGTCTGCAGACGGTATTTATTAAATTGGTGAATTAATACCAATTAATTAGAGTATTCGTTAAATGGATTAACATCTGACAATAACGTTTCTATACCCTATCCCATAGGGGTAAATTTGTTTTGATATATAAGTAGTTTGTAACATCATTCCATTGATATACCTGCATATAATTGGATCGACTCAGGTCCATCCATTCGTCTATTCTTCTCTTCGTCGCCGATTTTTATGCCTTACGAACATTATATAAATTTCAAAATCCGCACTCACTTTCCAGAAAAAAAAGTTGTTTTTGGTCGAGGCGTAGGAAATTTTGAATAAGAGTCTTAATAAGATATTTAAACAATCCTTATATTTAAATTACGTCTTGCTATCTACTACCGTAATGTCATTAAGCTTTTGAAAATTCAATATTTCCTGCAAGTAACTCAATTTTTGTTTAAGCATTAAAATTTGAATTTTCATTTAAAAATATATTGGTTTGTTCACCTAATACAGTGTGTTTGTCGAATTCAAAATATTGGCCCTACAGTCTCTTTTGGGACTTAGATCTAGCTTCAATCTTTTATTACATTTTTTTGTTTTTTATCCGCCAAACCAATCGAGTAGTATTAATTGTAAAGAAAAGCTAACTAAACTTTCGCCTTATGGTGCAAGAAGTACATAGCACACAGGAATGGTTGTGAGAAAAAGCTGTCCATGAGTTCTAATGACAATAGGCCAGCCTTTTACAACAAAAAATTGTATAATTGTATTTGTAAGTTGTTTTAGGCAATATTATAATAACGACTTTTGGGTACACGACGATTTATGTTTTCAAAAGTGAATATAACATGGATTTATTTAACTGTTTAGTTTATCATAAAACTAAAGAATGCTGGTTATACTTTTTTTTAAAGTAAACTCGATAAAAAAAGCGATCAAACAGGTTGCCTATTATAATTGCAGTATTTTTACGCACGTATTAATTTTAAATATTTAATTCGTAAATCTCAAATCTTTTTGCATGAGTACATTACATAAGGCTTTTGTATTAAAATAATATTTGCTTATTTATAAACTTTCTAAGGGTAATTTTTCAACAATATTAGATTATTGTTATTGAACAAAAGTTGATGAAAGGTACGCAAACGGCGAAATATGCAGAAAATGTGTGTAATATCTATAACTAACGGTTTGGATTTTTTTTTAAACTATTGTCATGTGTATAATAACGCACCTTGCCTAATGTTACACTAAAAATTACATACATTTTCGTAGTCATTTTACACGGATTTTTTAGTGTGTATATGTCGTCCAAATGTCGACCATTTTGTTGCACACACTGTTGGAAGCGGGTTATCGTGTTTAAGGATTGGCTGGATGAGAGACTGCTGGTTATTACCGCGTATACATTACTCTTGAGTTACCCCATAGAAAAACATTCATGGGGTTTAGTGGCCTTGGTGACCATTGCAGGTCCCCAAAGCGTCTGATAAGCTTTCTGGGAAATGTTCACGCAGCAAAATGTATAGGTCGTTGGTGTATCAGTCCCGGATTACGTGCTCGTGGAGCACAGTAGTGAGAATATTGCTTATTTACGTATCCATTTAGGTGTAAGTGAGCATAGTCGCTTCAAAAGATGCAATTAACAGTGCAAAATCTCTCCATCATTGTTTCAAAGAAGGCTTTTGCGTAAATTATAGACATTTTCTTTAAGTTGTTGGGGTAGTTGAATCTTGAAAGGATGAAATTTTAAGTTCTTCTTTAGAATTTCGTAAACTATACTTTTCGACTGCCAAAACAGCCGCTCTTTTCCATGCAAACGTCGTTTAACCACCTGAATGTTTTCGGTGGCCAAAGATGTGTCCTTGCGAATGCACGATGTACTCCTGAATTAAGCAGTGTTGTGGCTACCTAACCCGCGCTCTTGGTTATTCAAATCACACCATTCTCCCACACACCATTTTCAACTTTTTGAGATATTCGCATTTGAAAACATAACTCCACGACCGGACATGGTGGATTGGCTACAGTCCCAAATCCGTAGTTTTTTTAATCTTTTAGGAAGTTTTATACAAAATAGTTATAGACGATCTTAAAATTGGAGATCAATTTTTCGGACTTTTACGACTTTGAATTGAGTCCATTAAGTTCAGTGCATGTTTTGGTACCAAACCCTAAACTCTAGAGCAGTATTGAATGCCTCGGCTTAATAGAACGGAGGAAGTAGTTCTTAAATGGTAACTTGATTTAGCAGACTTTGACTTTGTAATGCTCCTAGATGTAAATTTCAAATAAGATGGGTGGTACCTTAAATAACATCGAAAATAATTTCAACTCAATCAACATGTTAGCAAAATAAATGTGCCCCGTATGGCAAAGAAATAATATATAAAAATGTATAATAATATACCGCTGTTGGGCTTTCTATAAATTGAGTAAGCCATCTTACCTAGATTATCCATGCTTTACTAAGTATACGACATATTTAAAAAAAAACATCAATTTCAAGTAAAACTCAAATATACATACATATTTTTTCCATTTTGTTAATGCCGTTCTGAGAAAATAAAGTCATGGACTTAGTGCTCCAATTCAACAAATCAACCACAAATGCTAAATTTCACCAATATGTACATAGTAGTTTGTATTTCAGTACCTGGGTTCTCGTCCAAAATTTACAAATATACAAAAGAAGCAAGAAGAACGAACTACCAGGATATATTTCCAAGAATATGAACCTCCAAACAATTAAAGAACAAAGTGAATAAACCTTGACGCGTTGTAGGTTTTTCTCACTCTCAAGTGAGTTTTTTTTTATAAAAACAAGCCATAGCCTCAGACTCATAACCTGGTAGATGCACATTTATTTTCCCAATATATGCATATTTTTTCAAAGAATGTTTTATCTTGCATATATTTGCAATAAACCCGTCATTTTGCATAACAACGAAGATAAACATTTGCGCCATGATTGATACATGAATACAATACTATGCTGTGAAAGTAAAACCGCACCGCAAAATCCTAATTAAAATCTTCTAGACGTAATCCGTAATATCATCTTTACCAACAAAATTACAGCTTCAGAAATAATAAGCACAGTAAACCTTTACGAGTAAATCTGCTTTCAACACTCGTTTCGTCGTTGTTGTTACTTCCTCTTCAGCGTTGGCATTCTTCTTCCTTAATGAGCATCTTAGGTATTCTCTTTGCTGATTTATTCCTTAAGCATACATACAATATTCGATTCCAAGACCTTATTTTCCTTGCCTCCAACTAACACCTGCTATTATTCATCCCATGCGCGCACCACTTTTGGCATCTAGTTAAACTTTCCTCCGACAAAGTTTTATGTTCATATACCGTTCATACCGCTCATACCGTTCATGCCTTACAACGTACTTCGTCTTTTTCGCAACAAAGAACCTCCCGTAGTGCATTCTTCCCATTAGTAAAGGTCCTGTGATTTACGAAAGTGCACAATGGTGTTTGCTTATCAACAAGGATTAAATAAGGAAATTTCTTCGAGTTTGCTGTTTTCTTTACAAAAAAAAAAAGAATTAAGAAAATAAAGGCAAACGGAAACAGTGAAGGGAGGGAAATTTCATGGCAAAAAAATCCTGTTTATGAGCATAATAGGAACAAAAAAGCAAAACGAAGAATAAGAGCTTAACAACATCGATGGAGGTATGATGGATTCGCATAGGTAAAAAGTTTTTAGCGTCACCTTACAATAAGCCCCTCCTAGGCTACTATCAACCCTTCACAGATGTAGCTACTAGAGCTGGAGGGATGTGAGAAATATCTTATCCGCCCGAATAACGACAAATGTGGGTGGTTCGGAGCGTAACAAGATGCCTGATAAAAAGTGTAACTTTGGCTACAAACTTATAATTAGTTAAGTTTTATGCAGAAATCGGTGAAGTAAGCGCACAGGAATACAACATGTAGAACCCCTAGGGTACTAATGAGTTCATTAAAGTTGAAAATGTACATACTTGCAATGAAGCATACGTACGCAACAGAGAATAGAAAAAGGGATTCTTCTTATCGGAACTAGTCAGGATCGGAGAAGCTTAAAGTAGGTTAAGATATTGAATATTTATTGAAAGTACTGTTAATTATCTAATTGCAGCCGAGTTTTAAACAAGGGAACGGTCTTGCCAACTTTCATAAATGAGGAATGAACTCAAGGTAACATATGATGCAACGTTTTATAGGGAGACTAATTGGCAGCTTTGAAGTGTAATTTATAATGGGGCAATTTGTATGGTAATTCGGTTGAATATAGTCCATAGGAACGACTAACAACAATAATAAGGAGTTGGTCCGAGTTTTTATTTTTAAGACAACAGACAATAAAAGCTTTTTTGATATTCCCATATCCCTAAGGTTATTAATATGTAAGAATTTATATTTATTGAATATCACTACTTATTCTTCCATACCGAAGGTCCATTGAATCTCAATAAGAGGGATTAGACCGCACAAAGTATCTATATAGGACAGTTCCAATATTGCATTACTTTATCACTAAGGCCAAAAATGTGTTGTAGCAGTGTTTTTTACGGCCCGAGGAATTCTATGTTTATTGATTGATATTTTGTGATGGAAATTGTAAGATATCTTCTTGGGATATGAGAGTGACTATACTGACTGTGCAAAATGGAATACATTTTTCTTGGTATGAATTTGATATTTTTTTGAAGTGAAGGCTTGAATTTCTTAGTGTTTCTATTTGTAGTGTTTCTAATTATACGCCCAAAATAAAGTGAGGGCAATATCGTCGTTGCATACATTTTTGGAATTGACCCGGACATTTTGCACAGCTCTATATAGATTAATGCATCAGCTTGTCAAAAAAAATTGTCAATTCTTCGAAAATGTTGGCTGTTTTTATATGTTACCTCATTTGATTTTTCAACTTCATATGCACTTGATCAGGGAGCCGCTATGTGGCGTGTAACTCATTGATCATTGAACGAACCGAACAGTACTCGGGTTCTGAACATTGGGAACTGGAAAACGTGCCTCTCTGCGCTCTATCTTCGGGTTTGCTTTTCCTAAAGCAACTATTGTTTTGTGAAAAAATAGAACCCACTATTTTAATCAAAACTAGCATTACGAAAAGTAGGTCAAATTTAATATACGGAATTAGCATATTACGTCCCGGGTATTAAAACCAATAGCACTTTAAAGTTCAGGAGCATCAATTCGTCCTGATAATAATTGGTGTAAGAAACCATTTCACTGTTAAGTATATGTTGAGGTAAAGGCAACAGGTTTAATTCGACACCTATACGGGGGCAAATTGTGTATGGATGTCCTCTCAAAGCAAAACTTATGGCGGCGGGTTTACTTGCAATCAGTTTAATTCTTAACACAAGTTATGCAACAAATATGAGGGTCCCAAGATTTGTATTGATGAGCCACACAGTTCGTGTGGCATAATTGTTGTTAACCGCTGTTATGTTTAAATGTTTCGTTGAAATAGTCCCTTAAAATGTTTTCTTTTTAATTTAGTCAAACTATGCAAGTCGTAGAATACTTAGTATTTTAACTAACCCTTACCGCGCAGTATCATGTCGGTAAATAAAGACACTAAAAGGAAAAGATAGAATGAGAAGAAAGAGGAAATCGAAATACTGAAATGCCTTTGCCAATACACTTGAAAAAGACTGTGAAAATAACCGCGATACTGAAACTAAGTAACTCTAATAAAAAAAAAAGAAAATACCTTTTTTATAACTAAAACTAAAAATCTGTAAACTAACCTAAGACGATCAAACTCATCCCAGTATCTTTCAAGCATATCGGTTCGATAAAATCCCGAAATATGCCAGATGTTGCTGGCAGAGCATGGCCTTCCCACCCCCTTGTGTCTCGCGCACGTAACACAACCGATTGCTATCCTCTGGCCAAGTCTATATATATATATATATATTAAGGGGCTATTATATATATATATATATATATATATATATATATATATATATATTAAGGGGCTATTATATATATATAATAGCCCCTTATATATATATTTATTTTGTTTTGCTATAGCAATGTCAAAACCAGTTGGATGACAGGCTATCCGATATATGTTGTACGAAGATTTAGAACTATCAAACATCAATCGAAGTCCATTAAGTATACTTGGAAATATAACTATTAGTAACCACCAAAACAGCAATAAAATATAGCTTAACAAAGAAAATGCGCAAAATTCAAATTTTCGTGAATTATGGGACAGTCGATAGTTATCCGAGCTAACGCCATATGTGGTTGTAGACAAGATAAAGGTTCTCCCAACTCTGCCAGTCAATTGGTCAGTGCATCTATCAGTGTACGCAACTGGAGGCTAAACTGTGGATTTACCTCTAATATCATATAACATTTTTGGAATTGGTTATATAACAGTTTTAACTTAAGGTGTACTTTAAAAGTAATGTATATCCAATTTTTCCAAAAAAAAATTGGAAATAAAAGATTTTTGTGCTAAGGCCAAATTTAGAAAATCTTCTTTAGAAAAATCATTGTTACTACCTAAATTTGTTTTAGCAAAAAAGTCTCTTAATGGATTTTCAGCTTTGACCAAAGCGGAAAACCATTTTTTTCTGCCACATGAATGACTTCATTAAATTCCTTCAAATTCAGTAATAAGAGTTCTTCTTAACTTAAGGTCGAGCGCCAAGGAGCTAGTACGTAGGACCCATCCCTGCACCTACCAGTTGTTTTTTTACACATGCAAACAATTTGATACTCCTACCTATAATTGGAATACGTAGTTACCAAACATAGTTTATTTTTTGAGAAAAGTTTATTTTTTATTACAATTATTTTGCCAAATTTGATTTCAAATATCGGTTGCAAATCCTTACATCTATAATATATATATATATATATTTTAAACAGAATAATAATTCTGCTAAATCTGAATATGGAAAAACCACTTACCACATTTTCAATTCATAGCTAAAAAGTACTCTTGAAATGCTACATTAAAGCATATTTCTAAATTGGAACACGTAGCATATAATATTTTTGGCATCATACCCAAAAACCACCACGACAATCAGTGGACAATCTGACAATGTAGACATTTTGGAAGTGTTCAAAGTTTATTGGACTACAATGAACCAATATATTTTTTCATATATGGATAGGCTTAATATCCTTGATTGGAGGTTTTTTTTAGCGCATATTAGTTTATTGGTTTCACAATAAATAAAACCACAAATGATAACATAAAATTCAATTAAATTATGCAAATTTCTAAAATTCAATTTGAAATACTTATTAATTCATTGAATGCCAGTTAAAGCCCTCAAACCCTCGAAACAATGGGATAGAAACCCCAGAGGGTCTTTCGAAACAATGCTCTCAAATTAATGAAAATATCGTGTAGTTTAAGAACATAGGATCTGGAACAATGCGCCTAAAGAACGTAGATAAAACGTTGGTCGTCGTAAAACCGTATCGCACTCAAGGATGAATCAAAATCGAATTTTACAGACGTTGCGCTCTCAAGTCAACATGGTGGTCTCACCCATCGTCCAACGCAATTCGTATATAGTTTGGGTTGGGTACCTCGAGTACAATTGTATTCAATATTTGTTCAATCGGACAAATGGATGAAGCCAATCAAGTGTGTTGATGGTTGGTCGAGGAGAAGCAAAGTACCAGCAGAGTGGAAGGACATAAAAGTGTACCACTGCTAGAAAATGTGTATATACGAATCTTTTGTACCAGTTCTGTCCTCTTATTAAACGAGATGACGATACATATTATTATTGCTTTTTTCTTTATTCCGTCAAATTATGATATAACAAATGAAATAAAGAAATAAACATAAAAATTGTGATGCTTTGATGATTTTCGTTGCAAATAGCATGGCAGAAAGTTTTACGACCCGATAATATGTGTATGTCGTAAAAAGGAGAACTAGAAAAGAATAATTTCAACACAATGTGCATTTAAGAACTAAAGATTTTAAATTTCCGATATGGATTGTGTGTCTGTGTTTATTTGCAAAACAAAGCATTATGTGATTTAGTTTACTTTTTAAATTTTACATTAAGCTCAGTGATGGATTATAACAGATCTTTAATTTGTTTCATGAAGAATGTCGACAGATGCTCGCAGCCAAGAACTAGGCCTACAAGGCTATGCTGCAGGTGAAGACGGGAGCAGTCATTGAGCTCTATAGGCGCTCAGCTTTTCAGAAAAAGAAAAAATATTATTAAAAGCGCGCGATCGATATAGAGAGGATATAGAGAGGTGACACTCCAGTAATGATGTTCTCAATTTAACCAAAGTGAAAAACGTAAAAGCCAAGGATACAAGGCTTGTAGAGAGTCCTGTCGATATAACCATGGAAATATCGTAGTTGAGACACAGTCGCTGCTGAAGATATGGAAGTACCACTTCTGCAGACTATTAAGCAGCGATGACAAACAATCTCCAGCTGTCGCGCAGAACCAACCTTTCACTATTGGCGACGATAGCGAAAACTACCAACCACCCGACCTAAGTCAAGTGAGGATAGCAATGTCTAAACTCAAGTTTAACAAGGCTGTCGGAAATGACGACCTTCCCGTCGAGCTTTTTAAAGCCGGCGGAGATGACTTGGTAATTAACATTCACCTCCTCATAAGCCAAATTTGGTCGGATAAAAGTATGCCTAAAGAAAGGAAACGCATCGTTTACATGATCCTCCTCAACATCGCCTACAAGATTCTATCTGCCGTAATATGTGAACGCCTAAAACCGTTTACCAACAACCTGATCGGCCCTTATCAGTGTAATTTTAGGCCAGGAAAGTCCACAACAGAACAAATTACACACTTTGTGGGATCCTGGAAAAATCCAAGAAGTCCAAATTGATACCCACCATCTCTATTAATCGATTTCAAAGCCGCATACGAAAGAATTTATAAAGACGAAAAGAGCCATGTCTTGTTTTGGTATATCTACCAAATTCGTTCGTCAGCGCAGGATGACGATGACGACCTCACTGACATTTTCGATACCAAAAAAGGATTTAGGCAAGCCGATGCACTGTCATGTGAATTCTTTAATCTGATTTTTTTAGAGAATTGTGCAAAATTTCAAAACCAACACCAGAGGCACAATCTTCTGCTACTAGCATAAAACGACTATATTGACACCATTGGTCGGACTCAATGTGATATCATAGCAACGTTTACTAGTATATTTTATAAGGAATTAAGCATCAAAGATGGTTTAATCAGTAAATTAGGGTAACCTCAACGAAGTGGACAGAACGACACCATTGACAGATATAGCTTTGAGGTAGTATTGGACTTTGTCTACCTCGGCTCAGGTATATAAACTATTACAACAACATCTCGTCTAAAATTAAACGAAAATTGCTGTTGCCAACCGCTGTTTCTTTGGGCTAAGAAGGAAATTCTGTAATAAAGTCTTCAATTGAACTACTAAGGAGATCCTATATAAGATCCGCATTGGACGTTTAAGATGGCTAGTATATATAAAACGAATAGACATCAATACTCCAGCTCATAGAGTCTTCGATTCCCAGCCAAACGTAGCGTCGATCGCAGTAGATGAATACGCAAGCACAAGTAGAAATCGACCTCAAACAACTTGGAGTGCGCAACTGGAGGCAGTTATCAGGTCCATTCCAGACTGCAGCGTCACTTATGAAGAGAGAACTTATGACAAGTTATTGCAATACTATAAGGAGGAAGAGAATGAAGACTATTTTCAACCTCTAAGGCAACCCTTGAAAAACACTTAAAGGGGACGCTCAGGATTTAAATAAAAAATGACACCAAATGTATCACCCTATCGAAAGATTTTACAACTTTTGCAAATGATGGTAACTGTTAGTTATGTTTTTTATTTGTTAAATAAACAGATAAAGAATACAAATTGACAAGCCGAGAACCGCTTTACTCTTAAAAATCGCGGAATACTAGTGACTTAATTTTAGGGAATAATTCGACAGCGGTTATGTGAATTTTGGCTCAGACTTGCTGGCAGTCTAATGTCAGCTGCATAAAGCTCCATAAAAACTGATTACATAACATGTTATCCGATTTATAATTATGCATTCGTCTAGCGGATATTTGTAAAAAGACTTGAAGATGTTCCCTTATAACTTACAAACAGTCCATCAGCGACTGCCAATCACTTCTAAACTACGCTCACGTTCTCCTGACCCTTAACGATGCTGTCGAAAATGCCTGCCGAAAATTTATATCGATCAACGAGGCCCATTTCCGTCTGAAAATTCTGTTAACACAAATATACCCTTTTGAAGCATTGAGCATTCCTGGGATGTAGTGTTTCCATTAAATCCCTGCCCAAGTCCATGCAACCATTATTCAAAGAAATAAAACAATACAAACTTCGGTAGGTACTCGTCTATTTATGTAAGTAACACAAACTATTAAAAAAATCCTGCGAATTTAATTAACACAACAAAAAAAACAGTGACCTCCTGAAGTTAGTTCGAAATTTACCCATGAAGTAAGTCTCCGCTACTTTCAACATCTTTAATATCTCTCTCTTCCTTCCTCCACCATTCATAGAGAAAAACGAAGAAGGCTTTAAGGTATATAAAAGTTATTCGCATGTAAATTATATTATAAATTATATTTTATCCCGTAATATGTGAACACTTGAAACCGTTAACCAACAAACTAAGTGGTATTAGGGGCCATATCAAAATTTCACATATCGGTAGTTCGTAAAGAAACCCAAGTCGTCAAAATCGACATCATTTATAGAAACGAACTATACGGAGGTATATCTTCTTTTATAAAGCCCAAACTCTTTTATGAAGACTAAGACATATGAAGCGTTTAGACTCCAATACTCCGGCTCTCAAGGTCTTCGATTCGCAGGAAGACGTGGGATGCAGAAGAGGAAGATTTCAAGAAGGTCCTTTTCTTTGTGAAAAAAACTATAATTTGTTTATGTCGGTAGAGTCCCAGGTACATTCAGGACTGTGCCGCCACTTGATTCAGTAAATATTTAATATTGGAAAAAAATGTTTAAACAAAACAATTAATATGTTAAAAATTTTAAATTCAAAAAAATATTTCTCCTTCATTTCATAAGCAAGTAAATTATAAATTTTATTATAATTTTCTAAAAATTGAGCAATAATTCTGTAGTCTACGCTAGCAAATTCGCTGTCACATTTGTTATCAATATCTAATATCACAATATCAGGAGTGAATTTTACGATGAAAAGTTTTATTAACAAAACCACTTCATTAAATCAGAATTCATATTTACTATACTGTCATGTATATACCAACTGTGTAAGATTCGAAACATAAAAGAGAGGTTGTAAAGTATATGTCAAATTATTTTTTTTACGAATCTGATACGCACATAAAATAAGTCCCTTATTACAATCTTGAATATTTTTGAGTGGTATACTTTTTTTAACATGACTAGTGTCCTGGAAAACCATATGACACCATCATTAAGCAAATGCCGCAATCGAATGTTCTTGCTGCAGTCCAATCTTAGGGTTAATCACATACCATATATGCAGTAAAATCTATGCGAACATTTGCTGAATAAGTATGGATTTCGCACGCTATAACCTCAATCCTAAGAAATGACCATTTGCGAAAGCCAATTGATCATTTCGCATAACCCGGCACAAATAAAAAAAAAAACGATAAATCGGCACGGCTATATAAATGCTATCCCGATCCCATCACAATTCGCATCGCACTCTGAAAATGCGCCATCAAATTAAGGTCCACCATCAAGAGTTACAATCTCGAATGCTCAATTTTCTTCGGCCATTCCCAAAGGAAGGGAACTCACTTTGTTGTCGGTATAGAAGCAGGACCAACGAACCAGCAACAAAAAAGCAAAAGTACAAACAAAAATCTTTGAAATAGAAAGCAATTCAAGGATACACAAAACAGTATATGAACTTACCTCTGCAGGCAATCCTCACGTCCTGATATGGCCAGCTTAACAATATCCGCAAACACTGGTATGACCACCCAATCGTTTGGTTTAGTCGCTTTTTTCTCCGATGATAATGACGTGGTTGACGCTGCTACCGCTGCTGTTGTCGTTGTCGTAGTCGGCGTCGTCGTCGTTGCTGCCGCAGTTACTGTTGCTGCTGATGATGATGATGGCGATGTCGTCGTTGCGGTAGATGTAGATGATACGACCACTAAAACGGCCGAAGGATCAGTCTTTTGATTTTCATTTAAGACGATTGCTTGTTTTGTCCACAAATCCACATATCCATCGGCATGTCGTTGCATACAATCCAATTGCTGGCATGTCGAAGATAACTTACTCCACTGTACATGTCATTGTGTTGTTGTTTTTGTTGTTGTTGACGATGGTGGTATTCCATTTCCATTGCCAAGAAAGAAAACAAGAAAATCTACACATGTAGCAACAATATAACGAATGGACGTGGTCGGTGTTTGATCACTGCCATCTGCCCCCCAAAAAGTACGAGGACATTACATAAACAAGGATTGTTACAGGGAATACCAAGCACATGGGTGGTAAAAGGAAACTTCTCTGGTACTTTTTTTTTCTTGCCGGAATAGAACTCGATTCTCCTTGATAAGCAAAATCGACGGGATGTGTGCGAGTTTTTGTGTATTTCCGAACAGGATGCTAATGCCAATTACAACACAAACAAACATTCATGCGCAGGGATAATGCTCCATCTGATGGATAGATGGAATTCCACCAATTGTTAGATTGGGGATAATAAATCCTTAATGGAGATTGTAATTCAGATTTTATGACATGCTAAATGCCATGAAATCTATTGACATTCCCCTCGATATGAGGGGTTTGTGGTGTTTTATTGAAATTATGTGAGTTTGGGAAAGGAAATGAGTTTTTGGAATTACTTGGGTAGCACAGACCACTGACAAATGAGAATCAAATGTCAAGTACGGGCAAAATCTAAAGCTTTCAGAACCGTAGACAATTGCTGTCTTACGGGAGCATCATTACGCGTGGGTTTTTTTTTATCCATCCGATGTAATTAATGTTAAGGGACAGATTATGTGGTATTTGGCTAACGTTTTTATTATAAGAGGCTTAAAATGCAATTAGTTACATTTTTATAGACTTTTTTCGCATAAGTAGCTTTGTATATAATTAATAGGTTACGTAGTTAAATTTAAATTGAATTTTACAGACGGGGCTTTATAGGACGATGTGAAATATTATCTGTCATATATAGGAGAGGTACTGATACATATGATTACTGTATAAGTATCTAAATCTCTTTTGATGGTAAACAGGATACATCGTTAATTTAATGCGATTCAGAATGAACCTTGTGCTAATGGTCCGTTTTTTTTCAATACAAGTTTGACTTTGTACAATCAAGTCTGGATGGAATTGTCATAAATGAAGGGGATCAGTCTTGTCAGTAAGTGTCAGAGTTTGAGAAGGGTATGAGTTAGGGTGGGTCACAGAAGTGTTAGTTTTAGTAAGTAATTTGTGTGATTATGCTAAAACATTTCCTTAAAGTGGAAGATATTCAGTACAATTTTGAAATCATTTCTGATTTAAAGAAATATCACAATAATATTTTTTAATGGTTAAGTAAAGCAGTAGTTAGCAAATCCTGTTGCAAGATCTGATAAAAAAACTCTAGTGGTATCAATCAGCATTGAATGCCATCTTTCAAGGAGTAGACAACCACGAATGTATTAATGGTCATGATTTGGTAGTATGGGTCTACATCGACTCCGCTATCAACTCCGACACCAATATCTCGTCAGAAATTAAACAAAGAATTACTCTTGCCTACCACTGTTTCTAGGGATAAACTAAACAGTTTAAATAAACTACCAAAATCTTAGTTTAATAGTGCTGGATGACAGTAGAAAATGCACACTTAATGCGCCAAAAAAATGAGACACAAAACATCGACTATTTGGTATGCTAGAGCAGAAGTGGGCTAACTAGAAATTTATTTTGAAAGCACATCAAAATATCCCTAAAACTCTCCTAATCGCACTTAATCGATATTAATCCCTTGACGTGCCTTGTGCTATAAATTCATTACTTATGAGAATAAAACCTTTGATATTTTGATCCATCCAGGTACTTGGAGTTCTTCTCTTTTAACAACTTCGATTTTTTCGTCACGGTAAATGTACAATGTAGTATCATTCTGTGATATTGTATTTATTGAGGATTCCGTTTGGAAAAAAATGCTCTAGTCTTAGAATCAGAAAAATTCAATAAAAAAACCTTGAACCATCTGTATTGATTGATGTGGAGTTGTGCTTTTTCAGTATTCTATTGTTCCCGGATTTTTGGTTCTACCAACCCACCTTATGCTTGTTTACCATATGTTTATATTAAGTCTGGCTGGATGTTCAGCCCTTATATTGATTTATCCGGAGAGCATTACATGTAATTTATTTGTGTTAAAATATCCTACCTTGAGTAGTTAATTGCATTTTATATTACTCAGGTATAACTCAATGGAGTACATTATATGTTTCCATAACTACATATCAACATTATATAGAACTACAAGTGAAATTTTTTATCTTACTTAGATAGAACTCAATGGAGTACATTATACCTTAATATATCATTTCGAGGAACACAGTTGTTTCCACAACTACATAACATTATATAGTTATAAAAGTGAAAAATTCACAACATGCACTCATAGAGTCACTTTGAAAACTACACTTAGATCAGAAGATCGAGGCGAAATGCAATACACTGAAACCAAAGTGTACCACACATAAAATAAAACTAAAGTGCAAAAGAAAAATGGCCATAAAATTGTCCACTATATCCAATGCAATACAGGACAACAATGGTACCGATGATTTCCGTCAGGCAATCCAATTCTTCTCACTTCCTCATGTTGGTCTGTGAAGTCTTTTCCTTCCACTGTAAGTTCAGGGCACTGCCCAATAAAATTAATCGAATCACCGGGTAACGCCATAGTGATGAATGTATCAGGATTGCATGCGCACCGAGGCGTGATTCAATCAATCCTTTCAACACGTCGTCGATAAAAATGTGCACTCAAATAAAAAGGATACATAACAGAGGAAATAAGAAAAATTTAAAACCAAAGAGAATGCAAATGAATCGTTCGTTCCTTATTTATTCGCTTCACTAGCGCCAGTGAATTTATGTGAGCGTTTATGGTTTTAACGATTTTATTCATTCTTCTCTGGTGTGTCGGCTAGGCGAATAGTAAATGACGAAACGATATAATTGAAAAAGGAATATTCAATTTGAAATTGGAATGTCCTACGGATATAAACACAATTGGAAAAATGCATCAAAATCAATTTCAATCTACCAGTATTCAAGTGTATGATATCATAAATCCCACACATCCAATTTAATTTACGAGTAGTACTAAAACTAAACCTCAAAATTTACATAAAGGTAGTGACATACATCAATCAGTACAGGAAAAGTGTGGAAAATTAAATTAGAGACGCAATATGATATTCATTTCCCATTGGAGGATAGAAAAAAGAACCTATGTTTCACCAAGTCTATTCTGTGACACTGTAAAGCACACACGCAAAATCTATATGTAGGTATAATATAATATCCTAAGGGTTTTTCAAGTAACAATCCCCTAAAGTAAAAACAAGAGAAATCTCTTTTGTTGTTTTGTTTAACATATGGCATGTATACATACTATGTTAACACGTTGCTTTAAGTGTTTCTTACAAAGCGGGTTAGCTTACGTGTATATACATGTGTTAAGTATACCTCTTACGATATAGATAAGTAGGATCATTTTGACTCAAGAGTAGCCAAATGTATTCTTTTCTAATTTAGACATGTAAGAGTATCGTGTTGTCCTTTTTTCGAGCTTGAGGTCTTAACAAATTTTAATAATACGCTTTTATAAGAACTCAAGAAGGTGGTTTTGACAACTCTGTCTGTATGCTTTTGAATGTATTTAATTCTTCTAGTAATTTAACAACATTTGTTATCATCTTTAGGGTGTAATATAAAATTCGCATTATATACAGGATTTTGCAAACAGGAAATAACAGTTTTGCATTTAAATAAAATACAGACCAATTGACATATCGGACTGAATACGTGGTGTAGTAAACTTGTTAAATGTATGTTTGAAATTCGATTTTGTTCATATGACCACCCTCAGTAATTTTGCTGCGATCGATTCTTTAGATTCAATTTTCCAAACACATCGGTCGGAACGTTGGTAAATTCGCATTCAATATACCAGTATACAAAATTACTTAAGTACTCTTACTATATTTGCGTCTTGGATAACATAACGACTAAATCGCATGATCGTGTTACCCATTCAAGTGGGCCATTTCTCGAGATTCCACGACTACCGAATTTTCCCCTCAATGGATTAATTGTTTGAACAGCTATGTGGAAAGTAACACCACCTTGTTCGAACCACATGTCGCTGTTATCAAATCCACCCAAAAATATAATATAGCCAAATACATTTGTCCAACGGTACGATTGACCGTAACATGACGATCTTCATTTGCATATGAAATGAAGTCTCTTGAAGCACATGTGAGTTTTTTGCTGTTCAATGCAGCAAATTTTGCTCATTGACAAAACCATTAAACCATTAAAAATAATATTTTATCGCTATACAAAAGTTTTCGATGAAATTCTTCAAACTTTTGCAGTGGATAATTGAAGATGTTTCGACACTTGGAATAATCAAGAGGCTTAAGCTATTGAATTGATTTGATATTGTTAGAATTTAGCCCTGGATCTTGATGCAAAATTCGTCATAAATTGGACTAAGAGATTCCTATTTAAAAAGAACTGAGTATAATCGATATATTTGGCTCATTTTGAATTGAAGCTCTTAGCGCTGCGATATTTTCGGTACTTCGACTACTGCATTGTCTCACTGGCACATTAAAATTAAATATTAAATAATAATTTGGCTCAAATTTCACTAGTACACAATTGTAAAAAAGATAACACATTATTTAAGAAAGGTACGATATTTCAGCCTGAATGTAAACAACGGGTAGACCATCCCTTGATTTTGGCAACCCTATTATTTTGACATCTGTTTTCAAATCAGTTTGGGACAGGCCACGTTCGAAGCGACGTCTTCAAAAATACGCGTACAGCTTTACATTCAAAACATGCACGCAGTTGTGAAAATTCGATGTGCACAATATCGAGCCAGGTAATCGCCTTCATACCCCATCATCAGGCTTTACAAACAAATTTGTTTGCTACCGGCAAATTGGTAATGAAAGCCAAGATGGTTGAAGTCATCCGATGGATTATTAAGACTGTGATGAATAGGCCAGCATTGATAGATCAGCAATAACATCAAGTCGTCTCGTTCTTTGTATAGTTGGGTATTTCTCATACGTTTTCTTTCGATACGCAATGAATTTTACCAATAGATCAGCCATAGGTTATGCCCACTTTTTTGTAAACATTGAACATGATCGTTTCGAAATTCTATTGTACAATATTCTACTTACACCCACATCAATTATGTGTTTTCTGATATGCTTGCCTGAACTCTGAAAGTTTATAAAATATATTTCAGTTTATTGTGATTTTTTCAGAATATTTTCCAGCCTTGCTAACAAATTATGTATAACAGATTGCACATACATATAATAAAGTTAAGTCCAGTTTTCTTATTTTGAGTCATATAATTTTAAAAATATGTTAAAAATAACTTGCAATATATTAACTTATGTACTCCCTTTCAAAGGTTAGATGAATAGAAAATTTGTTATAATCTTATTTTCGAAATTACAATATAAAAATTGCTTAATCTACAAAAAACAGAATTTTAACCCCAACCAATAATCTGACGGTATTTTGTCACACAAGAATGTTCAACCGACTACCATAGTAACGAGAGAATAGACGTTTCACATTGAAAAAAACTAGCGGTGAAGCCCAGTTGCATTTTTAACAGAAAAAAAACAATATTTTCGGTCCTACGCCAAGAAAAATATAACTAGCGGTGAAGCCCAGTTGTATTTTTAACAGTAAATAACCAACATTTTCGGTCCTACGCCAAGGAAAATAAAAACCCTTGATTAAATTATTAAAATCATCTCTATAATGAATTCGTAATTATTTTGCGTAAAATTTATGCGACAAAAATAATTGAACCACAAATTTTTGAAGAGGCTGGAGCACCCTCTACCGTCAATGGATATCATTATGGGCCAATAACGGATTTATTTTATGCGAATTTTAACAAACAAATTTTATGTAATGTATACATTCTAGCTCAAAATTAAAGGAACAAAAACAGGTGACGTGGAATCGTAGAGGCTCTTTAAGTAGTCCATCGAAATTTCCCTCCAAGCTAATTTAATGGCTGCAATAAGCGATTCGCTGTCTTCAAACTGACTGCCAGACTCATAAACTTTTCGAACCAACTATCCCCATACATTTTCTATAAGGTTCAGGTCGGGTGAGTACGGCGGCCATTGAAGCAATTCAACATTTTGGCCCTTTTTCCAACTTTTGACAATGCGCGCCGTGTGGATCCAAAAATATCCGCAAATTTAGGAAAATTTCTTTCCAAAATTCCTTTATAGGTTATTGCAGTCATTTTTGACGTTTGAAACTCAAGGGATACAGTCCCATTAACTGCTCCCCATACCATAACTCCACCTTCTCGACTATGATGCCGCGCTAAAAATCGTTCTTCCTTCCTCACATCGTGATAATAATAATTAAAGCCATCAGGGCCATCAAAATTGAACTTCTTCTCATCGGAAAAAACCACGTTGCACCACTCATTTTTCCAACTCATATGGAGTCTAGAAAATTCTAAACGAATACCTTTACGTTGCTCGTTTAGTGGTGGTTTCTTTTGGAGTTTCAATCGTTTTAAATCATCCGCGCTGTTTATTATTCTGCGGACTGTTGAAACACTTGCAGTTACACCAGCTTTTTACTTAATTTTTACTGCAGAGTCACTCGAATTGGAAGCACATCTCAAAATTGCACGTCGGTCATTTGCTGCTGTTGCCGTTTTCTACCTCCTTTCATGTTTTTTTTTCCGTACGAACTTTTATTTCGGATGTAAGAATAGACAACACTAAAACTCCGTTCCATTTTGGTGGCTATAGCACGCCCGGTCAGCCCTTGTTCTTTTAACAAATCAATGTTGGCTCTCTCGACACTAATTAAAGATTTGATCTACCCATTATTTTTTTAATTAAAAAAAAAAACTAAAATTCACTTAGGAAACTTCAACTTTTGATTTAGTATGCCAATCACCTCAAAACACTCATGAACAATGAAGATAAAGACCCTGAATGACTGTGTGTCTATTCAGTTGACGCAAAAAAAAACTGCATTTTTCCATATGGAACGCTTTACAAGAGAGAAAAAAAATAGCGGTACTTTTTAAATTTTTCTTTCTGTGTTTTTTTTCTCAACATCATAAGCAAGCAGTAAGCATCATAAAATGATACATTAAAGGTCAAAGTTAGGAAAAAATGGACAACATACCCTAGAAAATTTGTGTGCTTATTCAGTTGACGCGAAGTGTATTATACTCAAAAAAATGATCGGAACAAATGACCAATGTCTCGAAACCTTAAATCATGAATCGAAACCTAAAAATCATGACACTTGACCATGTAAACCTAGTGTATTAGTTGAAAGGCTGCTCATAGTTTTGTTAAGCAATCACGGAGCGGGTCGTCCATATACTGCGTGAGTAGTAAAAAAGTTAGATCCAACAACATTATGGGATTTTGGATATTTATTAAATTGTATTTCCCCATATTAATATTATTCAAGCTATGCGTATTGCCGATCTTCTATTTCTTTGTTATCTGCAAATCCTTTTAATTCAACACTTTCGGCATGTTGATGGATTTCTACCTTTACGCATTATCTTACCCTATACTTTTTTTAGAAAAGGTACCTACTACTAAAAACAAACTAATCGGCTAGTGGAATACCTAAAATATTCCATCATGTTTCCTATTTTCTAATCTCACTCCGACCCGTTTTTCATTTTGTAAACGAACAGTCATTTTATTAACATTCCGAATACGGTCTTGTGTGTATTTCGTTTTCAGTATATTTTGAGAATTTTTTGCGCACTCAATTTTTGCCAACTGACTTTTATGGCGCTATGCTGGGTCTCATGTCAGACGGCTGATAGGATTAGATCCGACTTTTTTTGCATAGCAAACCTATTTTTTTTTTTGTCTTATGCGTTCTTTTTATTCTCAGGCATATGAATGCGGATGCCACGAACGGTATGGTATTCAAAAATAAAGCCTGTGTGCGTTTAGATGATTGGGAAATATTGTTCGTGTTCGAGTTCGCGTTCACTTATTTTCAGAGGAATTTTTTGTGCTGCCTTTTATAGTAAGTTACGCGGAATACCGTCAAGCATTTTTTGAATCATAACTTTGTTCTGCTGTACGGGTCAAGTTTTGAATTAAAAAAAATGTTTCTCCTTTGGAACTTCGCAAACTGCTGAAATCAATCAAATTTCAAAAACACTTTTTCCTGTATAGTTAACAGCCCTTGCTGGCTATTTGATTGAGTTTAAATCCCCTTCTATGTGAAAGTAAGGTTTACTATTCCCACCAATGGATGTTTAAATTAATTACAAAATTTGAATTTACTTTTTTGTGGGTCTAAAATAATTAGTTTGCTTTGATATATATGATGACTGATATTCTGTTTATTTTTCGTTTTGCAACTAATTGAAGGGTATTTTATTATAAGGATTTATTTCGGCACTCTTTAGGATCATTTTGAATTCCTTTTAAATTCAGGTTTAATCTTATAATGGAGTAGTTTTAAAAATGTCGGACATTTTTTTCTATACTTTGATAAACTATCTTTATACAGAAAGTAAAACTAAACCGATAGAATCAAAAGGTATAGGTAGTATTTTTAAAAATTAAATTGAAATTCAAGCCATTGAACTGTTTTGGTTTGATGAAGGTAATTAAAAAAAATTGTTTTTAATCATTTTTGTTCTAACATTTTTTTTTTAATTTTCTACATTGTTTTTAAATTGGCTTTGACTATACAACTGGCTTACTAAGCTTAATTTAGTTGAATAAAAACAGAAGAGACTTCCTGATTCGAGTTTTATTTAACACAGAAACAATATTAGTTAACACATACTTCTATTTTACGTGTACATATTATGTCTATGCTTTTGTAGGGTTTCAAATTCAATATAGTGCGGGCGTTTGAAGAGAGGAGAAAGAAGCGAGAGAGATAGGAAAGAGGTTGGATGAAGTAACTTCAAGGGGTAGCTGTTTTTCTTGTGTTCGTTAAATTTGGAGAATATTTTTCGATGAGCTGGTACCCACCAAACTTTTACTATTTTTTTTTTTTGAATTATAAATAGTAGAATAGTAAATCTCAATTACCAGAAAACAATTAATTCCTCCAAAATCAACACCGTATTTGCAATATGTAATTTTTCATAAAGGATGTCATTAAATACTCTCTGAAATGCAAACACGTTGGGTGGATATCTCACCAAGAAATTGTTGTATTTAGATTTAAAATGGGGAGTCGTTATTGTAAGACCATTTACTAAAAAAATGCAACTTTTCGTATGTGGATATGGATTGATAGACTAAGGCAAGAAGTCATATGCTTTGACGACACCAGGGACAAATTCGCAAATAATATCCTTACATGCGCTCATGTTACGGAGTTCCGAAAACAACTTTACAAAACTAAACACCTAAAGCAGTTTTGTTGAAAGACACAGTATACATGAAAGCACACATTTGGGTGTTAATACTTCACAACTGTCTTTGAATCGAATTAAACTTACATACCCATACCCGTAGTTCTGAGGCTTTTCTAGTTACATCTTAAATTCGAATTACCCTGCCTTACTGAGATGCGGGTTCACATTTCCCGCCTAGACTTATTAAAATTAGGTTAGGTAAGGTTGCAATAGCTGCACGCGATGCGCGTTCACACTTAGACCTGAAAGGTCCGTTGTGGTACAACGTACTTTCCCTATATTCGTTTGCCTAATGGAACCATTCAGAGCTGGCTATATAGCGAAGGAGGTTTCTGAAGTTAATATTAGCCAGCTCACCTAGATTATCAAAACAGTAGTTTCCTAAATGGAGTTCTTTTTTGGAGAGAGCTGGACAAGAGCAGAAAAAGTGAGGAATACATTCTCCCTCTTCTTCGTCCAAGCAGCTACTGCAGATAAGTCATTGCTAAAGAGGCCTAGTCTTTTTGCGTGTAGGCCTATTAAATAGTGTCATGTATGGAGAAATGGATGCTTATGGTGCTGATGTTTGATCTGTTCAGCATTATCAAGCAGGTGGAGCGCTTCTGATTATAGATTGGCCAGAATTGCCTGGATGTTTGACACGTTTGCTTTCTTGATCGCATCCAGTTTGATCTGTAATTAATTTACACAGACAGGATATTCATCATTTAAATAAAAAAATAATAAACTATTAAGATCAAGTATTCATCTGATTATAGATTGGCCAGAATTGCCTGGATGTTTGACACGTTTGCTTTCTTGATCGCATCCAGTTTGATCTGTAATTAATTTACACAGACAGGATATTCATCATTTAAATAAAAAAATAATAAACTATTAAGATCAAGTATACGGGGAGTCGCCTTTGGGGGTTTACATATAAGAGCTGACTTAATTTAGCATGTGGGTTTCTGCCACCCTTCAAATGCTCACAAGCAAAAGTGATGCTACAGAGAATTATGTAGTTGAGCTTTGTAAGCAAAGAAGAATATTATTTAGACGTATTTCCAAAATGTAATCGCTAAACAACAGTTGATATAAGCAAGTTGTAGTTAAGGCCCTTAGAATAAAGATGAACCACTTTAGTTGACTGACGCTCAAAATGTTGGTGGAAAAAACCTTGCTGCCAACTCATTTAAAACAGCGGTGGATAGCCTGAAGGCGGTAATTAAGAATATTAGTCCATATCAGTGTGGTTTTAGGCCATTAAAGCCCTGTCGGCCCTTAGAAGAAAGATGAACCACTTTAGTTGACTGAGGCTCAAAAGATTGGTGGAAAAAACCTTGCTGTCAAGTCATTTAAAACAGCGGTGGATAGCCTGAAAGCGGTCTTTAAGAATATTAGTCCATATCAGTGTAGTTTTAGGCCAGATTTTCGTACAAATCCAAAAAAAAAACGTTAATTGATCTAGCTACACAGAACAAAACCAGTCCTTCTGTGAAAGATGACGAAGAAGAATGCACGGTACTACATAGCCATGTGTAGTTTTCGTGTATCAACCTAACCAGTCCATCTGTGATGGACAACAATTGAGTTGATATTGAAAAAGGATTAATAAGTTAACGCGCTATCGTATGATTGGTTAAGTATTTTACGTTACGGTGTCATAGCATGAATATATTTAAAGCGGACAAACAAATTTTTCGTCAGTTGGAGTTCTGAATTATTCTCAAAACCTTTAGTGTGTATAATATCGGGCTTTTGAGAAAAAATATTTAGAGACAAACCTTACGATATGTACAGCGAAATAAAGTTGGTAAAAAAATATATACTACGCATTTCCCGATAAAGACAACTAGGACAAGTTAGCTGAAAGAACACCAATGACTTGACCAGCAGAGTTTTTGATTACCAACCAAATAGTAAACTCAGTCGAGAAAGGTTGTGTTGCAAGGGGGGCGCATAATTAGATACCGTCTTCAACAAAAACACAAAGTGGACACGATACACGTGGACATTTGGGAGACATAATTTTCAATACATACCTATTGCACTTGAAAGATACATTAACCTTTCTCAAATACCATAAAAATCATCGCTTAACTCTTTGTCATACCAAAAAGATATTATCTCAAATATGTTCCTTAAAACTTTTTATCTCCCTCCATCTAACCCGTTTATTAGTTTTTTTAATTAAATGCACTGAGCTCTGTAATGGTGCAATAAAAAAGGTAATACATCTTTCAAAATATATCATCTGCGCTACGTGATAGCTTTTAACTCGATAGCTTCGTGTGTCCCCCCCAACGTTCGTATAAATTATATTTCATTCGTTTATTTGAAAAATAATTTCAGATTTTTGTTACGTGCTTAGAAAACGGAAATAAAGCACCTTTATAAAGTTTGCGCAAATTTATATAGTTACCCCCACTCACCAAACGAGTTAAGAGCAACAGCGCAAACTTTAAATCCTGCAAGGAATATTTATTTTTCTCCGTTCACTCTCCGGATATATGAGAATGAAGAGGAAAAAAATTGCTAAAGAATTTAAATCATTTCCTGAACCATAAATCTGTTAAGAGAGCAACATTACTTTCCACATTATTTGAAAAGAACGATGTGTATGGTAGGTACCAATCCACAGCCTTATTTTTTTTTTAATCCTGCCATTAACCTAAGCCACACCTGTATTCCAATTGGAACTTTAAGACTCTCTTGAATATTGAAATTTCCTAACTAATGGGAAAATTTTGACTCATTCATAGAATTATTTAGAGATGTGGAGGAAATGAATAAGAGTAATGTTGATGGAATTTCACCGAATATAGCGGAAATAAGTTTATCCTGTAAAATGTTCACGTGCCACATCAAACAATAGGAACTCCTGTTTGTGCAGGGTTTCACTTCTCTAAATCGATGAGGAGAAAGTGTGAATTTGTACTCATTTTGAATTCGCCAGAGGTGCATAAAATTTGTTCCAAATGAAATAATTACGATTAGAGATTAGAAGGTCAATGGGGAGAGCAAATTATAGCAGGATGGTTGTGGAGCACATTGATGATAATGGAACTGGATACGTGAGTCGCATACCACCAATAAAGTTTCCGAAATAATTTGCTCGTAGTAATTGGGATATGCGAACTACCCCTTGGAGAGGGTGATAACCTTTCTAAATTATAATGTAATGTCCACGGTAGTAGATATAACGATTTTGATCAAAATTGTTACAATTTACCAAAATGAATATTTCACAGGGAATGTGGTTGGCTACAATAAGGATGTAGAATGGGTTGTAGAAGCGGTTTTTGCATGGATAACCAAAAAATGGAATATCAGAATACTGCTTTTCAATGTAGGGTTTTCACTCTGTGAGGTCCTTATTATCACAAAACTTGAAGCTTCATTATGTTTTTGATACCAATGTTTGCAAAGGTGTAATTGCACGGCAAAATTACAATTATGTAAAAATAAAAGGACCACACAAGTAGGTACAGATAAGACAATTTAAATCCTTAAATCCTTTAATCAACTTAAACTGAACAAGATTTATTTCTTTGGTTCTCTGTAGAACGCTGGTATACCGTTTGGTAATTGCATGAAATAAAATTGCGAAATATAAAAGCTCATAATTTCAAAGTGATGGTAACACGGAGACACCTCATGAACCTAATTTTAATAATACTCTTGTTTCATTTGTGTGAGATTTTATTAAATCATATTAAATTCCTTTTAGAGGTTTCCGAAGATATCGAGATCACTGGACATTTTTGAGTAACCCAAAAAGAAAGAAGGAAGTATATGAGCCCACGTACTCCCCAGACCTCGAACTGAAGGGTATCACAATGAGACCTCATATATTAGATGACCAAACCGTACGAACTATAACCTTGCGTAGCAGTAAAACAAATTCTTTTTTTTGAGTGCATCTATAATTCTCTGGCTAGCCCCGTGCTTAGCTAAGTTTCGAGCTCCAAGTTACTTTTTGGTGGTTCTAATTTAGTGCCAATTAAGAAGAGGTCTTTTCCTGCTGTGTTGACCATCTGACTGGGAATAAAATATTCTGCAGGCCGGGTGATTTGGTTTCACATTTCATTCTCTCAACATGCCCTAGTCATCTTAAACCATTGAATCATTGTGTTTAAAGGCTATTAATGCAAACGAGGTCTATGATTTTGTCACTTGAAAAAAAAAAACGATTTTGACAGTTTTCATGCTACAGATACGTAAAGTAGTACTACATTATGAATGATTTTCTTAGTTTTTCCAGTAAGGATTTTATTAGAAAATTGCCTACATAGCCCGATGAAAAAGAAATTGAGGGAATCAATTCTTCATTTTTTCTGACGAGGTGATACGATTTATTTGATCTTGCTTCCGAAAATAGTCCAATCCCTCTTTCTATATCTTTGCCGACTCTAAGTTGACATCTCGATGGTTTTCACTAAAAAAATCAACCTCATTGGCATTTACTTGTAAAATAATACTAATAAATATCGACGAGATTGAAATTTTGAAGAAATAACAGGACAATGCGTTAAAATGTTATATCTGAATTAAATGGCCCTTTAAGGGCTAGTCATTAGTGTTTGTGAAGATATTTTTTGCCTAAAGGAATGAGAAATCAATTTTTACGTCAATTTGAAAATTTTAGAAAGTTCTCATTTTATACACCTGACACACGTCACACGTTGAAAAAAAACGTTAGTGTTATAAATTTAAGTATTTGTACCAGGAACACCACGCTTTTTAGTCAAACGCGCTAACCACAAACTTTTCTAAATCATTTTTATAACAAATATATCGGTAGGGTACATAACAACGTTATGTTCATCATCGTATATATTTTACTACACATGTATGATGTAATATGCCTCTGTAGATGCTGTCGTATGAGGCTTACGTATTGGGCCTTGAAATCGAATATATGTAAGATTTTCCAGGATTTTCCCTAAAATGGAAATGGTTGTTGCTAGTCGATTAAAGCATTCACTTTTTTCAAACCAAGGGACTGGTAGGTATTTTATTGGCCGAAGGATTACTTGCTTGCTATGTCAAAATATTTTTGTTTAAAACTTTTTGGCATTTCATTATGGAAGACATAGCCCGCACAGCGTCTACAAATAATTCAACTATATTAAGTAAATCAGCCTTCCCGAGGAATCTTTTCATTTTGTAAGGCGATGAGAACCAATTCTGAATTAATAGCTGAAGCAAAATTAGTATATATGGGCAACATGAAAAGGTGAGATGTTATTATATTAGAATAAGCAATCCTTTGGTGTGGTTACTAGATGGTGAAATTATCGGTTTTTAAAAATTTGGAAATTATTCTGCCCAATAAATGACTGTGAACGGTGCCCAAATTTGAGCATGATTACGGACTATTTGCTACATAAAAGACATGTCCTAGAAGACATTTTTTTGAAACAAGATTTTGTTATGGACCATGTTAGCTGCAGTTACGGTCAACATTTGAAAAAAATAATCCTCCAAAATAAATGATATCGATGATCACGATGATCACGAATGATATCAATGATCTCGATGTTTGATTATCCAAATGTATGTACATCTGGGATGTTAGATGTATTCCTCGCATAGGCAAATGGTCGATTTGTTTGACCAAATTGCTTTATAAATGTAAACCCAGTATTATAATCCCAATATATTGTCGTTTTGTGAAGTCTCTTCTTTTCCAACTAACACACTGAAAAAGTTGTTCATGCCTATTTTTGCGTTTAAATTCATTAGTACAAACACGTAAAATCAATCACTATTGACAGGTGTAGGGTCCCACAACGGACCGTAAGATGCAGTAATGAGAACTATGGTTTATATAATAGTCTTTAAAAAAGTTTTTATTTTAGAAATAAACCTTTCATTTGGAAATGTTGTTTCAAAAATATTTGCGTTCAATTCATGCAATGCTGAATTTCAATTTTATTCAGTTTATAGCAGTGTGCTTCCTTTTATCCAGACTAATTGCTAAAATTGCAATTCAACCTGAAATTGCACAAAAGAAGATATATATCTGCCCATGTACGTAGATACATATACACAAAACACTAAATTGGTCTCTGGCCCAAGTTTACAACTCCGTTGCCACATTACATCAATTCCGAAAATACCACTCAGTCCAGCCACCATGAGTGTGGCAATAAATTGTTCAACGGTCATCGGTAACTTACACTTTGGCCTGTGTGCTACCGCTCAGACCGAAATGTCGGGACACTCCAAGTCAGATAGGTCGTCGACGTCGTGATGCAGGTTAGGACAGATACCAAAACTTTGCCATAAATCAATATCGACAATATCAAGTTATGGGCTTGAATATAGAAGCTTGCAGTTAAAAAAAAACAAAAACTTTACTTTCTCTCTAGGTACAATAAGGAGGAACGCTTTCTGTGGATGAAGGGAAGCATATTCTATCCCTGAACGTAGTAGAAATTCACTTTATTCAGTTATATGCCACGCTGTACGAAAAGATAAAGGACTTCTTGATGCATTCTATGCGCCTTGCTTTTTCAAAAAAAAAAACTCTAGAGACTGCTTGGTTGTGTGGGGGTGGATTCCTTAACATAAACAACCTTTCTGCATGCTGCGCGCACACATATACACCAGTAGAAAGTGGGTAACATTTAAACGAAACTCAAAAGAGACGAATGGTTCAAATATTCGAAACATTTTGTCTGACAGAGTTTAACATAAAAGGATACTCGTTTGGGATCAAAGTTATTCTACAGATACGTGCATATCTAGGAGTTTCGGGCTTGGGGTGTGTACTTACCGTAACTTTGAGTCGAGCTATCGGTGGTGATTCGAGAGTTTCCAAAATTGCTGTTGCACTATTGTAGTTGCCGACTAAAAGGCAATACTGGGCGACTCCACTCCACAGTTCGACAATCTTCTTACGTTCTCGGATGCTGTTACACTTGAGTATCGTAAGTATCAGTTTTTAAAGGCAGAATCCAGCGTAACGAGAAGTGCAAGCGGCGTGTAATGGTATGAAAGAAAATAAAATACAAATTTAGATACTTACAAAGGGATACATACAGATAAACAGATATAGATACATATTTTAACGAATGCATTTTTAGGAACAATTTAGTTTGGATATAAGTAAGAGAAAGAAGTCAAAAGAATACGATATATGAATTAAGGGTGGACGAATTGTTCACTTTACCAAAAGAAGGAGGATGCGGTTTTGTAAATTAACATTGAAGAGACTTGAATGCCAGTAAATAGAAGAAAATTAAACAAAAAATAAATTAAGAAAACTACATTTCCATTCATAATATGTATTTCAAATAGAATTTGTAGTTCTAAAAACACTTTTTCATTTTGTTCACTACATAATTTAAGTTGCATTTATAAGTTACATACAGAACGGAATGGAGTAGCAAAATCAATTGCCATATACAAAGTGAATCCTGCACATTGGAAGTGCCCGCATTAACTGGAATAAAAGCATCAGAAAACTAACGGATTTTCCGTAATTCCGTAAATTCAATTAAAGCATTCTACCTACCTGCATTCATTGTAGTTACTTTCAGTGAAACAAATTTGCAAATTAGACAAAGTAAATTTAACAGGATTTTATGTTTAACACAACCTGGAATTCGTAAATACATCTATCAAGAGCCTTATTTACAAACAAGTCTTCTTAAAAAAAAATCTGCTTCGACACTGGTGGTGGCAATGAATCCTATAAATTATGATGGATCAGGTGATGGTTAATCATATTTTTCTTATTCAACCGGGTGTGACTAAAAAATGATTTATATACAAATGACGAAAATGTTTGGCACCGGAATATCTTCTTATCTCTAAGTCAAAATTTGAGATCTTACTAGGCTGGTCCGCTTTTAGAGTATCATGTGAAGAACTTATGATCCTGATAATGCGAGTTCTACTTAATGGACCGTATCAAAAAAAAATGAAAAAATCATTGATCAACAACAAAATCAAAATCAACGTGGACAACAAACCCGAAGTGTTCTCGATTCCCAGCTTAATAGTTAACGTACGTATTAAAACCAATCTCAAACAACATAAAGTGTAAAATTGCTAGCAGTTAGGTTAACATTACACTAACTGGAGAGACATGTTAGTCGTGGACTAGAATCACGTTGACGGTAGAGACATTAAAGAAACAAAAAAAAACATTGTGCGTGCGAAGATTTATTTTTATTTTTATACTGGATAGAGGAATCAGCTTACATAGGAAGAAATGTAGCAGCTACAGGGGTATTAAAATAAAAAAATTCACCGTAGCCGATAACCCATGTAAAACGACAATCGGGAAGAAATGGGGTATCAATTTCTGCCTTTACGTGACCATCATTAGACCCATATGTACTTTCGTACGATGACAACTCAATCCTTCAATTATAAATTCCAAATCACGATTCCCAACAGTCTTAAACGGAATGGAAAAGAAATCTCGATTACATCTTCAAACATGGGTTTAATATTCTCTCTGATGGTATGCGTCTTCTCCGAGATTCAATGATCCTATCGCCTTTCTAATCATTGAAGCGTTTTCCAAGCAGAAATCATTGCAATTAAAAAATCCATATTCTGGCTGAAGTGTAACGTAATATCCGTGAAGAATATCTGCAATTTCAGCGACAGTCAAAAAGAAATCAATGAAATGAAATCCAAATGTTTTACACCAAAAGCAAATCTGCGACAACCATCTTCTAACATTCTGTAACATTCACGTTTTCATGAGGCCGGGAAACGGACTGGTAGATTGGTAAGATTGTAGAATGGGTACTACGCTCAAGTGGATGCAAACTGTAATTAAATATACACTGCTGGTCATCAATACCTATTTTGGGTTATTTCACAGCCTTGACTACTTGAGTAAGCTTCAATTTTTGATTTCTCTTGAACGGATAAATATTTTTTTCAGCCATATTAATTTTAATTGGCTAGGTAACTACTTGAGTTTCAAAATAAATTGGTTGTCATACGCTTTCAACTGTTGAAGAAAAACGAAAATTAGTTTGGATGTTATAACCTGATGACGCAAAACTAGACCACACTTTTTCATCGAAAATAAAAGATAATGGCAGAAACCATATAACGGGATCTTCCGGGCGCATGATTTCTTTGCCAGTGAGAGTGTATACGAAGATAAGAAAAATTACATACAAAAAGTAGCTTTGTTATAACAACAACAACAAGATCAATTTTATTAAGCTTGTTGGGGGTGTGCTAACCTGATAGCCAGCAAAGTATAGCACAAACTCATTGACAAAACCAATGAGCGACTACCAAAGTACGATGTTAAAATCGTGCTGGGAGATTTGAACGGAAAGGTAGGAAGAGAAGACATCTTTAGCAGTATTGTCGGAAAAAATAACCTACACGACAACACATCTGGTCATCAGACAGACTTAGGTAATTGACTTCGCTACGGAACGAAATGCCACTATAGCCAGCACACGGTTTCCTCACCTCAATATCCATAAGGGGACATGGCGGTCTCCAGATCAACGAACAGTATACCAAATTGATTACATTACATAGACAAGAAGCACGCATACAATATTTTGGATGGCCAAACAATTCGAGGGCTAACATCGACTCGGACCACTACCTTGTTGCAGTTATAGTAAGGATGCGGATATCAACCACGCCACAACAAACCAGAAAAGAAATATGTGAAAAAATGTAATGTCGAAAGACTGCAATCGACAGAGACCGCCAAGACCTTCAAACAACGCGTATCCCTTAACCTCTCGATTCACACCATACCGCCATCATCTGATGACGAAGAACAATGGCAACGATGCCAACAAGCCATGAGATCAGCCGGAACTGATGTGCTAAGTTCCTCGCGGCCACCAGCAAGAAACCCCTGGTTTGATGAGGAATGCCGACAGATGCTCGCAACCAAGAACGAGGCCTACAAGGCTAAGCTGCAGGTGAAGACGAGAGCGTGCGATCGAGAACATGTAGAGATGCCACTCCAGGAACGATGTTCGCAAATTTTACAAAAGTGTAAAACGTCAAAGCGAAGGATACAATACTCGAACAGAATCCTGTCGAGATGAACAAGGAAATATCGTAGTATATATACATTTCTGCAGACTGTTAAACGGCGATGACGAACAACATTCCGCTGTCAGGCAGAACGAACCATTTAAAATTGGCAATGGCAGCGAAAGCTGCCAACCACCCGATCTAAGTGAAGTGAGGATAGCAATATCTAAACTTTAGTTTAATAAGACCGCCGGAAATGACGGTCTTCCCGCTGAGCTTTATAAAGCTGGCGGAGATGACTTGGTAAGTAACATCCATCAACTAATAAGCCAAATCTTTTCGGATGAAAGTATTCCTGAAAATTGGAACTTCAGCCGCCAACTACAGAGGCATAAGTCTCCTCAACATCGCCTACAAGACCCTATCTGCCGTAATATGTGAACGCCTGCAATGGTTTACCAACAACCTGGTCGGCCCTTATCAGTATGCTTTAAGGCCAGGAAAGTCCACAACCGATCAAAATTTTCACACTTCGGCAAATCCAGGGAAAAACCCAAGAAGTCCAAATCGATTTCAAAGTCGCATACGATATCATTTACAGAGACGAACTATACAGAGCCATGTCTAGTTTGGTATGCCCAATCTCGTCCGTTTGTGTAGGATGACGATAGAGACTTCTCGCTGCTCCATCCGGGTCGGAAAAAACCTCACCGACACATTCGATACCAAAAAAAGGATTGAGGCAGGGCGATGTGCTGTCATGTGACTTCTCCAATTTGATTCTTGAGAGGATTGTGCAAAATTCCCGAGCCAACACCGGAGGCACAATTTTCCAAAAATCGGTGCAACTACTAGAATACGCTGACGATATTGACATCATTGGTAGGACTCAACGTGATGTCATAACCACGTTTGCTAGTATAGAGAAGGAAGCGGGGAAAATTGGTTTAGCAGTAAATGAGGGTAAGACTGAGTCTATGCTGTCAACACGCAAGGACACACAACATCGATGAATTATATATTCATATATATATATATATATATATATGTACATATATATATATATATATATATATATATATATATATATATATATATATATATATATATATATATATATATATATATTATATACGACCCTGATCATCACAGTCTTGCTCTACGGCGCTGAAGCATGGACCGTATCAAAAGCGGATGAAAAAAATCCTTGGTTGATTCGAGAGAAAAATCCTTCGAAAAATCTTCGTCCCATTTGCGTTGACTGGCTATGGAGACGAAGATTCAACCACAAACTATACTAGCTGCGCAGCGACATAACCCTGATCAAAAAATTCCGCATCTGTTAGTATAAACAGAAAATATTGTATCCCATTATAGTTGAATGAGAATGATTCTCAAATTGACTTCAAAGAAACCAATATTCTTAGTCTACAACACGTATAACCCTACAGAACCTAAAGTCGGGTAGTGGTAATACGATTGGAACTATATAGTCTCCTTGCCAATAATTTTCTGACAGAATATAGGATTTTAGGTAAATAGTTAAAAACATTATTCCAAAAAAAAAATAAAACTAGTCGGAGAGTTTGCGTATTTCTGTCTACAAAATCACTTAGTTACATCAAACCGCCCTTTAATTTTTTACAACTCCACATTAAATTTAATTTGGTTTCATACCAATAATGATGCCTTTATTTACCCTTGCTGTAAAGCGAAGACTTTTTTTTAAAGACTGGTTACATTTATCAAACTTATTTAACGTACAACTTATCTTCACATAAAACTGCTTCCTTTACCGTTAAAGTAATGATGCATATAAATGATTTTGTTGTAGATATATATCTTCTTATCAATTCAACAAAAATTCAAAATTCATTCAGGTTTACATCCTGTGGTCTCCTAACCAACAAAAATCTAAAATCACCCGAGCATTTATAATATTTAAATTACATTACAATTTAAAGCTGCTGATTTGAAATTTATTTAATTAACCACAATACCTGTTTGAGTTTACAATTTTCGATTTTGGATATATCTACCCAATACAATTCAAACTCGCCTAACCAAACAGACCCAACCGTAGTTCTTTTTTTTTGGGGTAGCAAAACCCTCTCAACCACGTCAGAAATGCCAATTTCCGCTTGATTGGAACTAATCCAATCAATTCGTCTATTCAAATGTATGCATAGTGCGGGTTGTCTTGCGTTACCCTTACTATGTACTTCACAAAAAAAAGAGTGTACACCAGCAGTATAAATACAATATATACAGGATAAGATATGTATATGGATACACAAAAGTACATAGATTTAACGGAAGCATCACAACTCATGTCTTTTTAATCAACCATATATCCGAGAAACGGAACGGGCTGTCTGCAGTGTTTTGACACAAAAAAGGTAAGTCCATAGACACATGTCTGGCAACATCAAAAAGCAACAAACATAAACTCGTCTGGAATGTGGTAATGTGCAGTCCACAAGATTCTCCCTATAACAACCCCCATTAAATTCGCCTCATACGGAAGTAGGATTTTGTGGCATCAAGTTTAGAAAGGATGTTTGGAAGTTGTCTGAAATTTTAGTCACGTTATACATGTGGGGGGACTTTGCTAAAACGGATGATCTACAACGTAAAATTTACATGTAAACGCATAATAAGGCTTACGAGTTATACTCATATATATTCACTCAATGCATACTTGGCAAAGGCGAACCATAATTACTCACATGCACAGGATCAGAGTATATGTTTCGTTGAATATTTGCACTCAGAGAGAATAAATTTAATTCACTTACCTGAAGAATTTCATTGCATACAAATAAGCGTAACCGAGCTGACCATTCCAAATATGTTTCCAGATTGCAGGTCTTTTTTGGATCCTGTACACCAGGTGGACCACCTGATGTTGATGGTTGGTCCCATTTTTTGGACTGTAAAGAGGGAATACAAAAACACGTACAAAGAGAGTAAAGGATTAAGCAGGTCAAATGTAAAGTAGTTGTTTTCTTTTTATTTTATTGTAACGTCATCAATAATCTGCGTAATATATTGCGAACAAATATCAATATTGCTTTAAGGAAATTGTTCAGGAAAATCAGCATTGAATTCGAAACAAGGTCCCTTCATTGATACAGTACACTCACGGATGGCTGGTTTTAAATTTTAACGCCATGCAATAAGATTCCAAATAATTTCGTCTGTAGAAAAGCCACTTGAACTGACCCAGCTGTTATTTGGCTATTTTGAGCTATTTTCTATGTACTTGATCTGCAGGTTCACGCCAGTAGCTGGAAAATTGGTCGAATCTAACTCCTTCCCGAATAAGGATGAATTGATCCGGACAACATTTTGAATAGGAACACAACATTATTTACTTCTCTTCTTTTTTGAAGCGTAGACATATTTAATAGTTTATAAATTTTGACATATGGTGGAAGAAAATAGGTATCATCCCATGGGAGTTGGCGAAGGGCGAATAACAGGAAACGCTTTTGTCTCTTGAAGACAAAATACAATTAAATATTTTGTTTTGAATTAATCTGATAGCTACAAACACTAGAAACACACATATGTAGTAAGAAATTGGACAAATCGGGTTTGCCATAATTCACACAAATTTTGAATTTTGCGCCATTTAATAGTAGGTTCTTTGTTGCCAACGAAAAAAAAATAACAATGTGACAGCTGACTGTTCGGAGTTAGTAAAAGTGGAGCGCTATATAAAGAACAACACATTTTAATTGTTGAGCAATATTTTAAAAATAATGGACCATTCTTCTTCGAAGATGCGGCAGGTCAGGCAGTAACAATTAATGGTGTTCGTTATCGTGTCATGATAACTTAAGTGCCTAAATTACAAGATAAAGATATGACCAATATTTGGCTTCAATAAGTCGGTGCCATTTGCCAAACTTCCAGAGAAACTATTCAATTACATCATGAGTCATTTATTAATCGTATAATCGGCCGTTTTTGCGATCAGATGTGGCCATCCAGAACTTGTAATTTAAAGCCATTCGACATTTTTCTTTGGAGTTTTTTTAACGCCTTGTAAGACGAAATCGGACGTTATATTAAAGAAATTCAGCCACTTTAATACGTAGCAGTCTTAGAAAATTTCAATAAAAGTGTACGTATACTTGCCAGCAAAGCCGTGGCGGACAATTATCCGATGTGCTATTCCATACATAACCCCAATCAGTATACTCTATGAATCAATAAGAAACTTAAGCTTTCTAATTTAAAATATGTATTTTCTATCAAAATTACATTTGAAGCCTACCGATTTTTTCTTATTGTATAGTAGGTACTTGGAGGAAGGGACGTAAAAAATTCTCGAAAACGCATTTAACGATATTTCTGAAATTTAACAACTTTAATCAACGTTATCATGTTAAAAAAAAACTGTAAACCCAATATGTATTTCCCAAACAAAACGAATTATGGGATTTCTGCAATTGGGCTAAATTTCCAAAATCTTCAATATATTCAATATTAATATATATTGTCTAGTTGATTAAGACTGAATATCTACGTAACTATTGACCTTATACTTATAATGGTTCTTAACGAACCTTTTAGTTTCTGCCGCAACAACGACTTTACTGATTTTCATCAAATTCTTTCTTTTATTATTTCTTAAAATAATTGTTTTTTTTTTTTTTTTTTAAATTCTGACCTGCCTAAGCAGTAAGATACACATCGACCTAAAAGATCTATTGTGCTTGCCGTCAGATGCTTTTTAGGTTAGTAGCGCTTCTACTTTCCTAATGTAGCTGATAATACTTTCAGCCGAAGATTTCCTCAATTCTTCGGGACTTAAGAATTCCCTGAAGAAAGATTCTCTTCTCATACCGTAAAGGGCCGGGCATTCACATATGATATGCTCGGCTGTTTCGTCTTCTTCTAGACATAGTCTGCACTCCGGTGAGTCGACTAGACGCATTTTGTTTAGGTGATATCGCAGACCGTGATGACCAGTTAGGTAGCCTACTAAGTTTTTGATATCGTGCCTGCGAAGATTTAGTATCTTGTTGGCATCTGATTTGAAGGGCTGAATAGCTCTTTTGGCCTGTCTTAGGCCTGGGATGTTTCCCCAGTATGAAACACATCTGTTTTGTTCCCAGTTTTTTATGACTAGATTTATGGCTGATTTGGGGGTTGCACAGAAGGGTTCAGGTCCAATGAAGGGGGTTTCGGAACCTTTTCTGGCTAGTTCATCAGCTTTTTCGTTACCTTCAACTCCCTTATGTCCGGGGACCCACCATAGTTTGGTTTTATTCCTGGAACTGAGTGTTTGGAGGGAGTTGAAGCAGTGTAGTACTGATTTGGAGTCAATGATGTGTGAGCTAAGGGCTTTTATAGCTGCTTGACTGTCCGTGAATGTATGGATGTTTGCGCCTTTAATACCTTAGTTGTGTATTAGGTTTGCGCATTCTTTTATGGCATGGAGCTCAGCTTGGAATACACTAGGGTTTTTTCCCATAGGTATTGAGATGTTTTTATTTGGTCCATGTATGCCAGCTCCTTCCCCTGAGTCCATTTTAGAAACATCCGTATACCACTTTAGGCCGTTTAGGCAGTTTGGAGGGTTGTTGCTACCCCATGCTTCTCTGGTTGTGATCTCCGTTGAGAATCTTTTGTCGAAGCATAGTGTCTTTGGTAAGCGGTCTGTAACCGCACAGATCATGTCAAGTTCTGGAAGTTCGGATAGAAGTTCAATTAGTTTTAGATGTTCACTAATGTTTAATTCTTCCGCTTGTATCAAACTTGCTGAGCTGCGAATTGCCACTTTTTTTATATAAATGTGGAGAGGTGTTAGTCCTATTATGGCTTCCATAGCCGCCGTGGGACAGGTACGCATAGCTCCGGTAATGTCCAGACAGGCAAGCCGTTGTACCTTGTTTAATTTGTTTATAGTTGTTTTTTGGGTGACTTTGTTCCACCATACTATTGAAGCGTATGTTATAATGGGCCTGACCATGAATTTTAATAACGAATAATGTATGCTACATTTATTTTCTTTCTAGATTATAATCATAACTCAAAAATATGCTATCAAAATTTGACAGAACCTAAAATACTAAATGGTATTAACCCATTTTTGTTTTAAATGAATCAAGAACTTAGTCCTTGTCTTGAACAAGACAAACTAAGCAAACGTATTTCAATTGATGTTTCAATTGACAGACTTTTACTCATACATAATTCGATAGCCATAAACAGGAACAGGTAATTCTAAAAAAAAGTTTAATTATCTGTCTGTTTTTAAATACCTTTTCAGAGTCATTCTTCTTCCAAATGAATAATTCCTTATAACTTAACAAAGTGTGTGTTAGGTGTCCAAATTACCTTCAGCTCATTAAATGGATATATGTATATATATAAAATGTTGTATCCTACCAAATACGTTTTTGGAAGCATGTGCAACCAAATGGTCAAACTCAAGTAATTTTCTGAATCTATATACACACCCCTGCACTCTGTATTCTATGATTTGTAAACAAAACCAACAAAGTAAGAAAACTCATAAAATACTTTACCGCTTAAAGCATTTTTTTGTTAAAAAATAATAAAAAAGAACTAAGCAACACTTTTCTAACACATGCATGCATGCACTGTAAATGAACACTTTAATAGGCCAGCATTATTCACAACTCCTCCCTTAGTGCTGCAGTTTGCCTCATGCTTGATTGTTATTTGCTCTCCTTAAAAAGCTAAAATTATTCAGGATAAACTTTCCCATGAGGCCCGGGTGAAGCCAGCACAAAAAAACTACCATTATAACAACTACTGCAACAGGATCCTAACTCAACAGACTTTTCAAACTTAACTCTTCAGGGAACATGCAATGGATGACTGAGCTCAAACACGTATGTATACACGGAAAATGGCATATGTAGTGGCAGCAGTATGCAGTTAGTCTTAAAAGAAAAAGTGTGCGGTCATGAATCGTTCAACCCGTAGCTCACCCAGAGTGAAGTAATTTTAGGTCCTGGTTAATAAAAAAAACACACACACACACTTAAGCAAAACTTCACAAGAACACAAGAAAGTTTAATTAAATCTCTTGTTGTAACATATTACACAGCTGATCACAACAGCGGCAAATTTCGTATAAAATTAGTTGTAGGTATATGTCGTTCCACTAAGACTTTATATACATTTTTGTAATTAATTATTAATTATATAATGATTTATCTTGGAGTGATGCATACTCAAAAGCAATTTATGAGAGCGGTTGCATGTGACAAAACAACAAAAAAACATTAATCAAATTCAAAAAAAAGTTTATCTATTGTAATTGATAAATCATTTCTAAGATTTAAGGCTTCTCATTATCCATCATCAATTGTCAACATGCAGTCTGTTAAAAAAAATTAACCGAATCGCAGATTGATATTAAAGAAACATAAGATGATTCCATAAATGAAATGTTGAGTGGGTACGATTTTTATATTTAACTAGCTGCCCGGCCCGGCTTCGCCCTGTTACTGTTTCGTTTTAGGGTCCGTAATAGTATTTTAGTGTTAGTAGTATTTATTTTCTCAAAGCTGACCTGAGAGATTTTCTCAATATTTTTCCGTAAGAACCTTGTACAGAGTATAAGAAAACTACAAAAAAAAATCAGCCAAATCGGTCAAGCCGTTTTCATGTTATATCGTGACAACGGAAAACGGGTTTCATTTTTATATATATAGATAAAATTTATTAATCAAAAATGTAAACTTTATAAAATTAAACATTGGGGAAGGAATTAGAGTGGTCTAGAAATATTATGTTATATATTTTTATACCCTATCCCATAGGGGTATATTAGTTTTGATACTTAGTTTGTAACATAGAGAAATAATTTAGCTACATATACCTCAAAGTATATGGATCGACTCAGAATCGCTAGCTGAGTCGAATTAGCCATGTCTGTCTGTCCGTCCGTCCGTCCGTCCGTCTGTCTGTTCGTCACCGATTTTTGGGCCTTAAATTTTGAGCTAGGATAATGAAATTTGGTATATAGGATCCTTGGCCGAGTCACCAGAACAAGTGTAAAAATTTTTAATATCCGCCCACTGCCACGCCCCATTTTAGAAAAAACGTAGTTTTAAGCCAAACCGTAAAGAATTTCAAAAAAGTGTGTTTGCAACATATTTAGACAATCCTAATATCTATATTTCGTCGATACAAAGTTTTTTGCCACGCCCACTTTTTGGGGGCGTTTTTAGTAAAAAACGTTTTTTGTCCAAATTTTAAAATTTTCGAAAAAAATTTTGATGCAAATACTTCCGCAATGGTAATATAAACATTTTGTCAATAGCTCATTTTCACCTACGCCCACATTTTGGGGGCGTTTTCTTACAAAAACCATTTGTATACCCCATCCCAAAGCATTAGCAATAGAAAACCGTTGTTTTTTGTCGAACCACAAAAGATTTTGAGAAACTGTCTGAGCAATATATTGTGACAATGTCATTTTCTGTATTTCATCGCCATAAGGCCTATATTTTGAGGATATTAATTTTAAGGATGGGATGGGATAGGGTTTTCAACGATCCGCATAGCGGATTGTAGCCTCTCATATGTTTTATAACTGATTTGGGAATCGTATTCTCTTAAAAACATATGAGAGGCTACAATCCGCTGTGCGGATCGTTGAATACCCTATCCCATCCTATCCATAAAACTAAAATCCCCAAAAAAGGGGACATGGCTAAAAACACGATGTGGATAAATAGAAAAAATGATATAGTGACAACAAATTCTACAGACTGCTTACAAAACACTTTAACGGTTCTACATAAGACAAGGTTTTCTCTTGCATATGTTATGGGGTAGTGTATAAAAATGGTTTTTATATAAAAACGCCCCCAAAAAGTGGGCGTGGGTTAAAATAGTATATAGACGAAATGTTCATATTAATAATGTTAATGATTCTGCATCAAAGTTTTTTTTCGAAAAATTTAAAATTTGACCGAAAACAGTTTTTTATTGAAAACGCCCCCAAAAAGTGGGCGTGGCAAAAAACTTTATAATGACGAAATATAGATATTAATATTGTCTAAATATGTTGTTCAGAAACTTTTTTAAAATTCCTTACGGTTTGGTCAAAAAATGAGTTTTTCTTAAAAGGGGGCGTGGCAGTGGGCGGATTTCAAAAATTTTTACACTTCTTCTGTAAACAGAGACGAGGATCCTATATACCAAATTTCATTATCCTAGCTCAAAATTTAAGGCCTAAAAATCGGTGACGTACAGACGGACGGACGGACGGACGGACGGACAGACAGACATGGCTTAATCGACTCAGCTAGCGATTCTGAGTCGATCCATATACTTTGAGGTATATGTAGCAAAATTATTTCTCTATGTTACAAACTAAGTATCAAAACTAATATACCCCTATGGGATAGGGTATAAAAAACAATTGGAAATATTTTTCCTTAATTGGCACCTGAATGCTTTATTAACTTTGTTACTAATTTAATAAAGACTTAACGATTTACTTTTTTTTAACAAGGACTATCGTTTTTTTACCAACAGCCAATAGACCTACAACTCTTGTGACTGGTAAGTTCTTTAAACAGCTTGGAACAGATGATCAGACGTTTAAAATTATAAAATAAATCGATAAACCGTTTGATTCTGTTACTCCAAACAGCTCCTGATCTCTAATAGCTCGTTTCTGTCAAGTTAGCTGCACGGATCTCAAAATACTCTATCCATATGGCTTACATTTTCTTTGAAAACAAATTCTTGGACAAGAACATTTATTGGATGAACCTCGAAATTTGAAAATTTGTCTAGATTTAAACTTAAATAATGCTTGGGACTGTCACCATTTTCGTTGTAATATCTTGATCCCATTGCATAAGATTGTTCTTAATCTCCAATTGATCAGGGGTGACGTGTGATTTGAATGAAGCACAAAAGCAAGTTTTCCCAATGCAAAATTATTTTTCGTGTTTTTTTAATTTATTATATGATATGAATACTAAAATAAATTATATTTAATAATAAAGCTACATTTTCAATTATTAAATTTGCAAGAACGATTAGTAAAAAATCATAAAAAAACAAAAAAAAACTTTGCGTAACGCAATATTGTTTCAATTATTTTTCATTGAAATATACGATTGTTATAAATTTTTATACCCTATCCCATAGGGGTATATTAGTTTTGATACTTAGTTTGTAACATAGAGAAATAATTTTGCTACATATACCTCAAAGTATATGGATCGACTCAGAATCGCTAGCTGAGTCGATTAAGCCATGTCTGTCTGTCCGTCCGTCCGTCCGTCCGTCCGTCCGTCCGTCCGTCTGTACGTCACCGATTTTTAGGCCTTAAATTTTGAGCTAGGATAATGAAATTTGGTATATAGGATCCTCGTCTCTGCCTACAGAACAAGTGTAAAAAGTTTTGAAATCCGCCCACTGCCACGCCCCCTTTTAAGAAAAACTCATTTTTTGACCAAACCGTAAGGAATTTTAAAAAAGTTTCTGAACAACATATTTAGACAATATTAATATCTATATTTCGTCCATTTAAAGTTTTTTGCCACGCCCACTTTTTGGGGGCGTTTTCAATAAAAAACTGTTTTCGGTCAAATTTTAAATTTTTCGAAAAAAACTTTGATGCAATCATTAACATTATTAATATGAACATTTCGTCTATATACTATTTTAACCCACGCCCACTTTTTGGGGGCGTTTTTATATAAAAACCATTTTTATACACTACCCCATAACATATGCAAGAGAAAACCTTGTCTTATGTAGAACCGTTAAAGTGTTTTGTAAGCAGTCTGTAGAATTTGTTGTCACTATATCATTTTTTCTATTTATCCACATCGTGTTTTTAGCCATGTCCCCTTTTTTGGGGATTTTAGTTTTATGGATAGGATGGGATAGGGTATTCAACGATCCGCACAGCGGATTGTAGCCTCTCATATGTTTATTTATTTAATTTTTATAAAACAATATAACAATAATATGCCACTGTAATTACATCATTAATGAAACTGGAATGAAGTCTGCCGCCTCGAAATCAGTCCTATTAGAAACTGAATTACTTCAAATGGAAAAACAATTTTGTCTTTGGGTTTAGTTTTCTCATACTACTTATAAATGGGTCAGAAGAAAACAGAAGGTTGTCAAACATATCTTCCATATTTTGCTGTCTAGAAAAGTTTTTGAGAAACTTTATAGAAAACGCTTTATGGTTTTATTTCGGGATTCTTGAACTTCTTCGCCGAGCTGTCCAATCGGAAGAATAGCTTTAGATATTATTTCTGGACTGTGTATATATACCATGGGTATATTTGAGGTATCATTACAAAAAGTAGTCCCTCTTTACTGACCCAACTACGGAGGCATAAGTCTCCACGACATCGCCTACAAGATCTATCTGCCGTAAAATGTGAACGCCTGAAACTGTCTACCAAAAACCTGATCGGTCATTATCAGTGTGGATTTAGGCCAGGCAAGTCCACAACTGATTAAATTTTCACACTTCGGCAGATCCTGGAGAAATACCAAGAAGTCTAAATCGATACCCACCACCTATTCACAATTCATTGATTTAAAAGCCGCATACCACAGCATTTATAGGGACGAGCTATACGACGATATTCATATAATCGGTAGGACTAAACGGAATGCCATAGCCACGTTTGCTAGTAAAGAGTAGGAAGCGTCAAAAATGGGTTTAGCAGTAATCGAGGGTAAGACTGAGTAGCTGTCAGCACTAAAAGACACACAACATCGACGAATTGGACAGAACGTCACCTGCGTTGAGGTAGTACGGCAATTTGTCTACCTCGGCTCAACTCTGACAACAACATCTCGTCACAAATTAAACGAAGAATTAATCTCTACAACCGTTGTTTCTTCGGGCTAAGAAGGCAATTTAGTAGTATAGCCCTCACTCAAACTAGTAAGGAGATCCTGTATAAGACCATGATCATCCCAGTCCTGCTCTATGGCGCTGAAGCATGCACCGTATCTAAAGTGGATGAAGAAATCCTTGGTCGATTTGAGAAGAAAAATCTTCGGTCCTGTTTACGTTGACGGGCTATGTAGACGAATATTTAACCAAGCACTATAAGAGCTGTACAGCGACATGCCCCTAGTAAAAAAAACCTCCGCATTGGACGTTTAAGATGGTTAGGACATGTAGAACGAATGAACACCAATACTCTGGCTCGCAGAGTCTTTGATTCTCAGCCAGACGTCGGACGCAGTAGAGGAAGACCTCGCCTTAAGTGGCGCGCACAAGTGGAAACCGATCTCAAGCAACTTGGAGTGCGCATCTGGAGGCAGTTAGCTAAAGACTGGGCTAATTGGAGAGGCATGTTGGTTGAGGCCCAGGTTCATTCCGGACTGTAGCGGGACTTAAGTAAGTAAGTATCAATACAATAGTCCTTGAATCGATTAGTTTGTAAAGGATATTCACTAGATATTGTTAGTTAATAGTATTAAGAATTCGACGGGAATTATTGCCATCATTCGTATTACCATTACCTAGTTTCTGTTTGTCGGTTTATCCCATTCGGGTTCTGAATCTTTTTCTTGTTTTATTCTACTTTTCTTTTATTTTACCACGAGCAGTTATTGTGAGATTTGTAGTAAACATACCAAAAACCTTTCTGCAACTGGTTTGTTTCGGTATTACATTTTTATTACTTCTGTAATCTGTTTGATTGCAGATTCTCTGATAACATTGTATTGGAATTTATTTAATTTTTCCTCACAACTTTAACAAGAGTTTCCTCTCCTGTATATGAAATATTTTCCAAGTCCTTTTTCTTAAAAGCTTTTTGGTACATTTCAGTGCGTTATGTTTTTCAACACAATTAAAGATTCGAGTTTCCCTTGTTCTCGAAGTTGCATTAGAGCAGATCCGCTCAGTTCTTCGGTATTATATTTAGATCGGAAACATTTTGTTATACGTCTCTTTCATCGTTCGCTTCGACTGCGCATTTGTCATAAGTAAAGGAATTCTTAAGAAAAATAAATTAGAGCAATCAATCGTTAGAAGATATCGAGATGCAGGTCTAGAAATTATGTTTGTGATTTTAACCATATTGTAAAACGTCAAAACCAGAGAAACAAGGTCCGAACAGAATCCTGTCGTGGTGAAGAATAGAAAATAGGACATGGTTCTCCTCATATTTTTATAAATGACATGGTTTAGCTATTTGAATTTTATTTCAGTATAAAATCTTATTGCAACTTAAGACAGAAATGTACCATTCAAACAATGTGTTTCTGCATGTGCTCCTCAACTTAATTAACAAACAAAATTAGAAGAATAAACAGCGTCATCATCATATTCATATCTTTATTTGTGTCAAAACGCCTATATAAATAATTCACACATCATTCTGGGACATTTCACCAAAACAAATATAACACCATTTAAGAGACATGGCTCAACTAGGACATTTTCTGTTATTGTTACATACAATAGCTTCCACACTTCACCCCATTTGAAGTGAGAAAATCCCAGTCAAATGCTCTGAATTCCTTGAGGGCAATTGATACTCTCATGTTTATTCAATCCTCTTGTCTCTCACGCACGACAAACAGATAACAATAAACAAACAAATTAGACAAGCATACACGTATACCAAATGAGTCCTCCTTCGGCATATACTCGTCGTACTTCGCTCGTTCTAAGCACTTTCCATTGTTAACGAGCTTTTGCTCAGCTTCAAAACCATTTCATGGCCTGTTGTTAGTCAAATAAAACCGAACCAGGCCAAAGGAATTCAAGGTTTACGTCAACAAATACAGAGCAACGCAAAAAATGTAAACTTCATTCAAAATTCCATTTTAGGATGATGGTGGGCGCCACCATTTCGCGCAACCTACCACAAAGCCTATATGTGTGTGCGGTATCCGCTTTTAGCATGTTAACATCGCAGCACATTAAGCAAATTTGTCGAGCTACCTACAAACGGAACGAGAGTATCTTCAATCAACACACCCACACCCAGGATAAAACCAATACAAAAGAATTAATTTCGTTGTTTTGCCTGTCGCAGCATAATAAAAGCGAACACCAAAGAATTGGTGGATAGGGGGAAATAACCGAATGTGAGCTTCATACATCGGTTTCTACTTACAAGGGTAGCTGCATGGAGTCGGGGTAAATGTTGTCGATTCGATTCCGCTTCCATTTTATCTTCCACTCACACATCGCTGCTGGGTATAGGAAAGAAGAAGTAGCACCACACCGACAATCCTGCTCCCGCGACAAATTACATTTCCTCAAAATAACATTTTAATTCAGGGGAAATGATTTTCACTTCCTATGCGAAGGAGACTCACATTAAATTTAACTCGAAAAGGGATCAATTGCATGTGAGTGCCTCTGCTAACGTGTGTCGCCTGCAAACAAACCCCCTTCCAGCCACGTTTGTATAAATGTTCTCCTAAGTAGGCACTCTTGTAATGAGGGCCGATATATTCCCGTTGGGAGTTCGACGAGTTGTCGATGGCGATGTCGTTTGCAGGAGCAATGTTGAATTACCGTCGCTTATCGGGTTAGGGTGGGTTGATATTTAGCAGACATGATTTTCTGGTTATTTTTGGGACTAAATTGAAATGTTTTTCAATGGGTAGGACGTGAGGTGGGTGTAGATAAGGTAGATTTTGAAATTAATATCATTATTTTTGCGTGCCTGCGAATCCCTCACACGCAATGGGTGTTAGGTATACCTTGGTTTCTGATTGTATTGCGACTTGTTATCCCTCTTTCAGATAAGTCGATAAATATTATTGCTTCGTTGTAGGAATATATTAGACGGACTGATTCCGTTGATAACCTAATTGTTTGTGATTTTGGCAGAAAACGATGTAATGTCACACTAATGGGATAATCGAGTTAAATTTGTTATATAAGTGAATTGGTGTGCTTTGAGGCTCAGAATTCGTGCTGATATAACATAAAGTGGATTTATATAAATGCTCCTTAAAATGATGGATTTTATATGGTGAAAAGTCGTATTATGAAGAAGTAACTTTGAAGCACCTCGTATATACGTTTTGCGGACTTAATAATTGCGAGGGATATAACTTTTTATGTGCTTGAAAGGATTTTTGGTTTTTGATAGCTTAAGATGTTTTAGTGTCTTTAGTGTTAAATTTATAAGAAAAATATTAAATTGAACAAGGTCGTGATTTGTTTAAAAATCTTTAGTTTTGATTTTAAGGACAGATTCATGTAAGTAGTCAAGTAGTACCAATCTGAAAGATGCAAATAATCTACATATCCGACATCATAGAAGATAATCATTATGTAAGTAGGTATAATGGGCTTCCGACCTGTTGAGGGACTCTATCAGTGAAATAGTAATTGCGTTAACTCATATAACGAACGCTGTTTAGCTTTCGCAACCGCCATCATTTCCACTCTTCCGGAACTTGGGGATCGGGATTCGAATATCCATTTGGTTTGATGCCTAGTTGGTATTTCGTCATATTTTTCACACTCAAACTTGGAACATCTCATCAAGTATTCAAACGTATCCTTCATTTACTCTCTCTCCTTGGATACACAACCCAATATTTAACTATGTAAATTCGAAAGTACAAATACAAATTTTTGGCGCAATATACTCGTTAGTACCCAGGGTATAATTTTCACACAATCATTCATGTGTGCATGAGTACTTCTTGCACGATGGCGGAACCTCCGGTTTTATGCCAACTCTGTACGACTAAGCTGAGATAAGCTTTTCTTGAAAATTGATGTACAACCCGGATGATAATTTTTCAGATTCATCACGAGAGGAGGGCTAGCGAAAAATCATTTAGGTGTTGCTACGGCTAGAATTGAACCCAGACCTTCTGCGCGGCAGGTTATCACACTAACCATAGCGTAATATTTATTTTGCCAATCTGCTGAACTTGATCTGTTGAAATAATGTGTATCTGGTAGATTCAGATTTTCGAGTAAGGAATTTTGACAAAGCCAAACCAATATATAGGGTGGGTAAAATAAGATCAACCAATGATAAACACGAATAACTTTATTATATTCTAATATATGTATTCTAAACTGAAAATTTATAATGGATACATACAGTTACACAACATCGTGTTTGTCAACGATCAATTATTATGGTCAATATTTTAGTTCGTGATCTGTTCCCACAGCCAAAGTTTGACAGCTCGACTAAATAATTTATTTGTTGCCTAATCGGTGAATATAATTCTAATTGCAAAGTAAAAGTGTGTTGTTATTTGGGCCTCAATATTTTTAATGTATACATAAAGTCCAACCTAGATGTAAATAGTTATTTGTGTTTATGCTAAATTAAATTTCACCGTTATTTTGGTACAGTTAACTCTTATTGCAAAATTTATGCAAAAAATATGTTTTGTTTTCACTAAGTGTTAATTTTTATGAGTGCAAAAGCATCAAAACCATCGGAATCCAGCCCGAATATTAACTTATTTGAAAAGATTATTTTCTGCTCTGTTGTTTTCTGAAGATTTCAATTGCTAATATGTGCTAATTTCTAACAACTTTATTCAAAAGGCAAATATAGGTAATATATATAAAAAAAAATAATAATATAATAATAGTTTAAATAATGATTTAGGTTAGAACATGAAACACATAAATTTATATCGGCTAACGATACTAAACTACTATAGAGATTATTTGTATCAAAATGCAACCGAAAAATTCACCTTTTTAGTGGACAAGGTCCAAAATATTGCTTTTAATCAAGGCGGTTTATTACCTACTTCAAAGCAATTATTATCTAGATTTATTAGTGAATACAAACAAAAATGGAACAAAGTTGAACGAAATGAGGTGATTTTTAAGAAAAAAAGAAAAGAATTGGTTAGAGACTAGTATTGCTCTTCCTATGAATATTGAAGCAAGTAGTGGCGGTAGGCCAACGGTAACAATTTCAAAATGTAGCGATCGGTCGAAGCGAAGAAAAACCGAAAATTTGCGATTAAAATTCGAAGCTGACGAACTAGTCTATGCTGCTCAAATGAAAGTCCTCTACCGCAAACAATTTAAAATAATCTTTAGAAAGTGGAGAGATTATACAATCCCATATTTTCATACACCTGATGAAGCCTTAGCACTTCTTGTAGGAGCACAGCTCACCAAACAGCAATAATATTTCATGAGACAGTAGGAAGTGAACAGAACTGCAATATGTATCCTTGCTATGGAGCAGTCACAAAATCTAGGAAGAAAAGCTACCCCGAAAATTTAATTGTAACGGAATCTTCAGCTTCAATTCCTCTTCAAAATTTGCTAGATCATACTGCTGAGAGATTAATAAAGGCTCATGGTGATGCATTCACGTCTCTGTCAGAAAACGAGAGAAAAATGTGTGTATGATAACTAAATGGGGCTGTGATGGTACTTCCGGCCAAGCAGAATACATACAAATATTTGAGGATGAAACGATTTCAGATGATAGTATTCATTTAATTTCAATTGTTCCAATACAACTTGAATGTGAAAATAAGCTAGTTTTATGCAAAAACTAAACAACATCTTCGCTAAAATATTGCAGGCCCCTAAAAATATTTTTCGCAAAAGAGACAATTGAACTTATAAAACAAGAAACCAATTATGTAATTGCTGAAACGGAAAGTCTAAGATTTACAGAGTTAGAATATGAGAACAAGAACTTTTAATTAATCATATACTGATTTTTAGTATGATAGATGGTAAAACCGCTCATGCTGTAACGAATACCCCATCCTTTCAAAGGTGCTATATTTGTTATTTAACTTCAAAGGACTTTAATAAAATTTCAGTATGTTTAAATAAAGAAATAAGCCAGGAGCAATACCTTGACTTAGGAACATCAACGCTGCACGCGTGGATAAGGTTTTTCGAACGTGTACTTCATAATTCGTATAAGCTACCAATATGCAGATGGGATGCTCGTAAACCAGAAGAGAAGGTGAAAATGAATAACAAAAAAAAAGAGGTTCAACAAATTTTTCGAAGAAGACTAGGTTTAATAGTAGATAAGCCAAGACCCAGGTATGGCAGCTCCAATACTGGAAATATAGCACGAAAGTTATTTTGTCCAAATTTCGAGATATCTGCTGAAGTCTGAAGTGGAGTACACAAAAGTCTAGTATATCGTTTTTATATAATACTCCTTGCTCTCTCCAGCACTACTGCAACTATAGATACCCAAAAGTAATCTTCGTTAAAAATTTCCCTTGGTATAGAATTCCCACGAGTGTACATAAAATTCTATTTCATGGATATCAAATTATAGAACACGCAACAGTGCCCATTGGTTTTTTATCGGGGGAAGCGCAGGAATTTCGAAACAAGGATATTAGAAATTATAGAGAGAGGTTTTCAGACAATATCACGTACAAAAACAATGGAAGATGTTGTCCACAATCTTCTAATATCTTCAGACCCCTACATTACAAATCTAACCTTAAAAACCAGAAAAAACAAGCCTCAAGTCGATTTTCCCGAAGAATTGGAAAAGTTATTTTTAGTTACGTAATGATTTATAGTTAAACTTTTTTATTTTATTTTTCAATAATAAAACTTATTTGAAAAGGTTAATACATTTATTGACTTTTCAATGATAAAAAAGTTGTTACGAACTTATTTGGGGTTTTGGCCAACCGGCACTATGGTGTCGTTGTTCGGGACAATTGGGCATGACCAGAATAATAATGCGAAGAATTTTTTAATTGAATTTTAAGATGCACCCATATAAATTTCAAATTGTGCTAGTAATGCTATCGCAAATCCACCGAACATGACTTCAATACGCTATTCATTTTGCACAATTAGAGACAGAAATTGATTTTTGATGTCTGATGAAGCTTATTTCCATTTAAGCTAAAAATAAATGCTGTAGATTATGCAACTTCAAGCGTAATACACCAGCATCAGTTATGGCCCAAAAAGTTAATGGCCCATAATTCTTTAATGAGGATGAAATGACAGAAACCATTTTCTGGGCTTCTTACATAACAATAGTAGATAACCTAGTCCGTAAAATATTTGACAAAATATCGATTTTAAATGCATGCATAACTGTGCCTGACTTTTTTATGGGTATATTTATAAAAACAAATTATATGTTAATCTCTGGTTTATTAACATATAATTTGTCCGATAATTAGTGTTTTAAAACGGTAGAATGTTTGTACTTTATGTGTCTTGCATATTTCCTCTACTAATCAGTTTTTTTTTTATAAAGAATAAAGAAATTGTTTTGTATGTCTTTCATATCCTTTAACCCCATCCCATCCAAAACTTACTTGTTTATCTAGTAGTACATTAGTGCTACATTGTAGAAATTCTTCAGGTCCAACGTGTTTCGCCAGCTTCCTTTCGATTCGACATAAAATTTGTGCGTTATGTGATGCAGTGGGGCAGTCTATTGAATCTGTCTGAAAGAAAGATCCTATTAAAATTACCTTTATGGAAAACAAATACGAAAATGAAAACAAAACAACAAAACCAGAAAACAACTTCCATTAATCACTTCCACCAACTTACCTTGTCGGTATTACTTTGACAAGCACGTAAATCTCCCTCGTGTTTTTCTAATTCAGTCAGGCGTTTTAACAAGGCACTCAATATTTCCGAAACTAACTCCTCTAATCCAGTATTAGAGCATCTGTCCGAAAGGAAACAAACAAATTTGTACCGTTTAATTCCAGAATGAATGAACAAATTAACGAACTTACCTTGAAACGATATGTTTTACATGACTCATGATCCGTTCATCACGAAAATCGTATGGGAATCGATGCGTCCATTCGGCCAGTACTGCGACCAATGTGTCTAGGGACTCACTTTCAGGTACAGAGGACAGCAGTTTACCTAATAACTCGTGCGGGCGCAGGAACAGACGTGACGACAATAAAAACGAGAAAACGTACTCCTGCAAAAGAAGAGGACATAAAGTTAAAATGATGGTTAACCCTAACACACGCGGGCGTCATAGGCAGGGAAATCATGTGGAAAATTAATTCGATTAACCCACTACAAGGCGTAGGTCAAATGACCTTTATTGGAGATGATTTGGGATTTGTAGGGATATTCATTATTTTATCACTCAATAAGGGATGATAGCCAAAAATGTTCCATGAGATTACCCAGACCAAGAGTTAGCTGAATAACCAGATGGGAAAAATTATAAGCGCTCATTAAAGTCGTGCCAAAGAGGCAGCCAGCGGTGCGCTAGAATGGGAGGTTGTTAGCAGTATATGGAGGATGTGGTCTCACTTCGAGGACTCTGGTCGACAGGCGCATCCTTTAGGGACCTACACCGTTGCTGTCTGTCGCCGACGTCTCTCATTATCATTAAGTAGAAAATGGATTTTTGTGTTTGACTCCGCATATAACAAGGACTCCAGAGAGTGGTAAACAACCTTCAAGGATCATTGTCTGTGACTGATTGTTAATGATGGCACAATCGGATGATTCTTAATCCCGTATCTCACAAATCTCTTTTAGTGTCTCCATGGTTTTGAACAGGCGATATTTCTTTTTTAAAATTTCATACTGTAACTTGGGGCACTTTTTTGATGGGTCAAGTCCTCAATAATGCAGATGTTCGGATATACCAGTAAGGGTGTGTCATTTTCGTGACCATATTTAATGAATTTAAGATTTCTCGTGCCGATTATAATTTGATCCTGGCAACGAATATGAAAACCTAGGGTAGCAACAGCATAGGATAGATTCAATAATTTACCTCCACAGATTGGAGGGATTTGAACAAAAAAAAGTTTTTTTACACAGCATTTTTATGGTTAAATATTTAAGCTTGACTGAGATGGGATGATGATAATTATTTTATTTTCAAATGCTTCTCTTCAGAGGAGGACGATGAATTGTTTAAGCGGGTACTTCAAGTTGATAATAGGTGCTGAGGTGCTTTCAAAAGTAGCTAAAAACGCGAAATTGTTTAACGGTAGTAAAGTTTCTTTTACTGCTGTTCAGAATAGGATATTTTTAAATATAAAAAGCGTTATAGGAAGGTCTACACTTTATTCGTTAAGCTGAATATACTTAAATATATGAATATACTTAAACCTGTTTTTAAGGAAAACGGAGAAAGAATTTGGAGAACATTTTTTGAAGACACCAACCGTGAATACTACTGTTTGATTTCTCCATAATTTCCATTAGAAGTCCGTGCTTCTATTCCTGTTATTATTCATTACATTTATTCATCCTTGAATTTTTGGTTCTGTATGCGAGGAAGGCAAAGAGAGGAGAAGATGCGAACATTATGAGCTGTACTAAGATGTGGATGTAGTACAAGATAAAAGCGCATACTTTGGCTGAACTTATTTAGAACAGACAACCGTATATTTCAAAATATGCCTAAAGATTAAATATATTATTTAATTTAGTCTAATGGCATTTGGAAATGTTTTCTAACTTTTTATCAAAGGATTGTTCACACTAGATTTTTCACATTTTTCACGTTAGTAGAACAATTTTTGAGATGATAAAATAATCGCGACTTGAAATGTTGAAGTTTCGAAAATAAATGTAAGTTTATTGATTGATATGAGATTATATAACATAACATATAAGTACGAAAAGTTGTTTCAATTGCATTTTTACTTAGTTTGATTCGACTTAAATAAAATTTTAGTCGATATGTCCGAAAAAGTGGTCCATATGTCGGTCTGTCCTTTTATTTTACCGATTTTCCCGTGTAGTGAAATTATTTAAAAAAAAAAAACACAGAATGAAACATTAATTTGGATTACATTCAAATTTTGAATAACTGGATGGCTGTATAAGGCAGAAGATTGCCACCTTTAAAAGTATTCATTGAAACGGAAATACCACATATTCTTCTTGAGAATACAGATTAAAAACACACGATTTATTCAGAATTTTACCATGTCCAATAAAAATATGTTTCCCCAGTTGTTATTTCAATGAATTATTCAGAAAAGCTTTCAAATAATTCGCCAAAATATTTATTGAGAATTATAAAAGCATGTATATATAAATAAAAAAACTGCATTTTTTCCTTGTCCGAAGAAAAAAAAATGATAAGAAAATATTCCAATAATTCATTAATAAATAAATAATAAATACGTAATTTGTGAAGTGCCGTTGTTTGTTTTTTTTAGAGAAATACTGAGAATTTTAATCAAAATTGTTTAAACCTTTTTCCAATGATCGGCAAACTGAAGCTTATAATATGTATGTGTAAGTGTATAAAGAGCTATAAAATTAAACTAAGAGCAAAATATAGGGAGAAAGCACAAAAATACACCAGCATGCTTTATTACTTTGGGAAGAGTTCTTTCATGCTTACGCTCTCACTCTATTTTGGTAAAACAAGTTTTTCGCTTGTTGTTGTTGTTTTTGTCCGTCGTTGTCGCATCACGCTTCCATTCCTATCACATTAAAAAATCCGTGTAGAATTACTACGAAAATATATGTAATTTTTAGTGTAACATTAGGCAAGTTGCGTTTTTATACACCTAACAATAGTTAAAAAAAAAAATCAAACACATTGTGTTAGATAATAGTACACACATTATCTGTACATTTTAACGGTTGTGTACCTTTCAACAACTTTTGTTCAATAATAATCTAATATTTTTGAAATATTACTCTTAGAATGTTTATAATTAAACTAATATTGAATTAATACAAACAATTTACCTAAAAATATTTAAGATTTACGCATTAAATATTTAAAATTAATACTGCAATTATAATAGGCAATTATAGTTCGCTCGAAGACGAACCAAAAGAAGTTTCACTTCAAAAAGTATATTAAGCAAAATACCGTTGTTCAAAATGTATGTATATATATGTGCAGACGAATATTAGGAAATAAACGTTTTTTCTTCAAGTGAATGCAAATGTTTTTCTTTTGTAAGCTATTATTACAATTTGGCTTATCAATGTCTAATGAACACGTAGTATCAAGAACTGATCACCAGCACTCAGCTAGCAGTTCTGAGTCAATCTATAAACTTTAAGGTAAATCTATCGTAATTATTTCTCTATCTTACAAACTTAATGTCAATACTAATATGTACACGGTTAAAAATCTGGGGGTGTTTTTTAATACCGCCTCAGTATTACAGGTATATGCAATACAAGAAAAATTACTTTTTAATGTTTTCAATATATTTAACTTTTTTTTTATAATAATTTTGTATTGAATTTCAATATTTCTTACATTAAAGAGCTCATTTTAATACTAGTCTTCTGAACTTTAATCTCAAAAGATTAAAATTTAATATTTGAATTCTTCAATCTAACCTCGTTCTTATTAAAATTACACTTTAACCAAGAATTGATTACAATTAAATTATAGTTGACTTAGAATATAATGCCCTTGAGTATTACATTTTAATATTTTGGTATTACTTTAACTTTTTGAGCGCGATACCCTCGGCCATATTATTTTCAATATACAAAAGTATTACTTTATAATAATTCAGTATTGCATTTTAATATTCAATAGTATTGTTTTTAAACTTTTTAATACTCTGTTCTACCCCTTCAGTATTGCTTTCTAAACTGCAGAATTACTTTTTAATCCTTAAGTATTACATTTTAATATTTCAGTATTACTTTAGCTCTTTGAGCGCGCTATCCTCGGCTATATTATATTCAATGAACAAAAGTATTACTTTATAATAATTCAGTGTTACATTTTGATATTCAAGTATTGTTTTTTTACCTTTTACTACTCTGTCTAACCCTTCAGTATTGGTTTCTAATACTGTAGAATTCCTTTTTAACCCTTGAGTATTGAATTTAAATTTTTCGGTATTACTTTCAAAACAAAGAGGTATTACTTTGTAGCTTGGGTTTCCATTGCCATTTTGTTATATGTTTGAGTGCGTCTTTTTTACTTTTTACAATGGTGTTTTTAGTGGATAACTTACTTGGAGTATAGATCAATGCAAAAAATTTGGAAAAAAATACAACAAGACATAAAAGAATTAAAAAGCAAACAGATACAAGCGAGTCGGTAATATCAAATGAGGACATTCGTCTAACAAGTAAGTAATTATACGCGTATATTAGTTCAGTTCTAAGTGCTTTTTTTATTTGCGAATGCAAATTATTTTTTAGTTCTGGAAGGCGAAGAAATAGAAAGTGGGTTTGTTCTAAAAGATCGCGACGGTGATGAGATTCCGATAGATATTCTAAGTGATTTAGTGAGACAACACTCAAGCTGTGCCTGCTTTTGTGTTAAGATTGATCCCGTTGTCCAAAAGCTGGTTGATCCCGTTTGAGCCTTGAAAAAACAAGACGCTGCTGTTGGAAGTAATCTCATTATATTCAAAGAAGTATGTTACCTTTTTAAGAGTAAAGCACTCTCGCAATAATTCTCTAAAAGATTCTTCTTGAAGGACTTTAGTGACAATAGGATCGGAATACCTACGCTCAATATGCGGCAATTATCCATCCAAAGATGGACGTACGGAAAGACAGACATGGCTCATTCGACTCAGCTAGCTATTCTGAGTCGATCCATACACTTTAAATAAATTCTCTGTGTTACAAACTTTATGTCAAAAGTAATATGGCAATATGGGATAAACTAGATTTGTAAACTAACCGTACCTACATATACATTTTGTTTTAAAGTTCCCTTCATGCATCGAATAAAAAAACTTTTCCGTACATGGAATCAATATTCAGATTACAGTAAAGAGCACCCAGTATGATTTTTATGTTTCGATGAGCTACTACCCATATTCCCCATGAAAGAGAAGCTTTCTATAGTGTACAATCAACTTCAGCCAACATTGGGCTTCCATTTCAACACAAACTGAGATATGTGCATCCGCTTAAGTGATGTTTTGATCTATTTCCAGTAAATTTAATTAAAATGCTTCACCATGCTCGGATATACATCCGAGCACACACCAATCTGTTTTTTTTTGCCGCCACTGCCATCAGCCCTTGTTTCATATTTTTCTTCAAACAACCCATACTGCAAAAGTGAATGCAAATTGATAGAACACTGAAAAGCTATCTCTCTCGATAGGAGCCAATTAAAACTGTGACGTGGATACAAAATCATTGAATAAATTTTCAAGAATGAATAAGCATTTCATCACAGGTATTGCTATGGAGTTGAATTCCAATTAGGCTGTGTTTACTGATGGACCAGATCAATATGGGTTACAGAATTGAATAGAAAAAGAAATCATTGCTCAATCACTCACTATATCAGTTTAGATCCTTTTTGGAAAATTACAAGATTTGAGACTTTTGGGTACCCAAATATAAAGAAGGTACTCGTTAGATTAAAAAGGTAAGTGCTGACAAGACATCATTCTTTGTGTATATGTATTTATTGAAGCAAGTCTAGAGGAGGACATATGAAAAACCACTTCATTCGATTAAGTCCTGTGTATATCATTTAGAATTCGATTAGGATTTTAGCATTTCAAGTGACCATACGATAAGTCGGAAAGCACAAAAAGGAACGAAAATTAATCAAATGATATCTTGTTAAAGATTATAGAAAAACCTAAAATCGGATTTAACTCGATTCGTATTTGAAAATTAAAAGGGGATACAGGACGACAACAAATACGTCATGTTATTTATAGGGTATTTTATAGTTTAACAAACGTGTGTAGATTGGATAAGTTAAAATATTTGTAAGCATATCGTATGTGGGATTACGTTAGGATTCATTGAAAAGAATATTGCCGTACGGATTTCATAGTTAAACCGACATGACTCGGACAAACTTCCCCAGGAATGGTGAATATTGTATATGATCTGAGTCTGAATAAATCCACTTTTGCTGTTTTAACATTATAATATAATTTTAAGTAAAACACTTGAAGAGTAATTTTATAACCGTTAAGTTTTTCTAAGAAAATTTAGTTATTTTATATCATATATAAAATAATAAGTATCTACCATTTTATAATAATAATTTTTAGTGACAAATTTAATGAAGTAGATTTATTAAACCGTTTAAATCGTAAGAAGCCGTTGTAGAATTGTATATGTAGTCCATATTAATATAATCACATAAATGCAAATAATCTTCTTTTGCACCGTTACCGTTATTTCATTTTTTCAATAAAAAATCTTATTAATCTTAGGTTTCAGAAGATCGAAATATAGCTAAAGACAAAGATCCAAATAAATCCATTTATTACTTTTCTAGAAATTTCTTAAAGTCCCATTACATTGATAAAAAACTTGGTATGTAGATACCATACATACCCCACTACGCGATTCACAAAATGTTGTAGAAATGCTATGTTCAATTTTCGAGAAATCATTACATTTAGGAATAACCGTTATATTTATTTTTAGGAAAAACTGAGTATGCAGCATTCTAATACACGACTACACCATCTAAGTTTGAAAATTGAATCAAAAGCGTTGTCGCCGTTTTTAAAATCAACATTTAAAAAAACTTACTGTAAAATGTGCCGCTAAGTAACTGTTTTAAATACTTATACTTATTCTAGATACTTTTATAGGGTTATTTATTCATTTTTATCAACGTCGTTAGAGCCTTTATTGAGATAACCGTGTATTTAGAAAATCATTACATGGAAGGTACCGATCATTTAAGTGTTATGAGTCCTATTAAAAAAAAACCCTCTGTCGGAGTGCTTTCAATACACATAGCTGAAATTTCAGTCGAATCGTTTAATTCGTTTGGGCTTCAGTGTCAGTAACAGACTCCAGACTATGAATCAAACCCAGACTTTCTGCGCTGCAGTTTATTGAACTAACCATTACGCCACTAACCACACATACTATTTACTTATACTTATAACAAAAATATTTAAAATTTACTTACAATATGACTACAGGAGCCATGCGCACCAGTCCCACAATAGGTTTAAACTCAATGATATGGCAGCAAAAATCGCATCAAGACTCAAAGAGGCGAACACCATATGTATAAAACCATTAGGTTATATCACATTATTATAATTAATGGTAAGGTCGTTGGAAATCCTAATTCTCCATTTGATTATTAGACTATTTTAAATCTTCATCCTGCACAGAATGCAGTCAATTCTTGGAGCCTTAGTATTCTTTAAGGTCGGATGAGTTGTAATTCTTGTTGTTGCCTAGCAAGGGGAAATTGCTGGACAGCGCCGTTTATAAATCTGCATAACTGATTCTTGAGACTAAACTTCTCTTTGCTTATATAGTTCAATGATAATAAAACCTTATGTTGCCTCATTTTTGGCTGCAATTTTCGTCATGCTGTTTGGTGGCGATGCGGATTGCTTTACCGTTTTCGCTTATGCCTTCGAAGCATAAGACTTTGTCTGATCTTATCGAGTTTTAAAAAATATGCATCCAAAAGTTCACAATCCAGTATGACCAAATGTACAAATGTTATCAAAGGTTCTTAAAATTGTCCAGTGTAACTAGGAATGCGGACCCCAGCGTTGTAGCCATCTTGGGAATTCTCCTACTACCATCTGGGAACAGAAGATGCTCCTTAGTGGAGGGACACTTTCTTATTTGCTATGCTTATATTAATATTAACTAAAATGTCAGCTATTTGGATGAACTGACACACATTGTTTACTTCCTAAACTGTAAAATCCCCCCCCCCCACAATCACAACGTAACATAAGTCCTTTTAATAAAACAAATTCCACCATATACAACTAAATGTTACCCACAGAAACACCTGTGACCTAGTGAAATTATGTACCATAATACCCTAAAAACTAATTACTGTATAGTGTATACATACATATATGCACGTCAGGTATCTACGAGGACCAGCCGCAGAAACAGGGTTGAAAGGGTTTAAAAGGGGTTTCATTAATTTCGAAAGAGCTCTCCATTTGGGACCGACTAAATCATGAACACAAAATGAATGGGGAACCCGAACCACCTCTACCCAGAAAATAAACCATGAATGACATAAAAGTGTAAAACACCTTACCTTATCCAACTCATCGACATTCTTCGGCACTAATATATCCACCAGGGATTCCAGCGGTCCAGAAACAATTTTTCCATTCACGTACATTATGCCACCTGATCCCAGGACCGAATTCTGCAAAAAAAAAAAACGGAAACAACATAAGATATGACTGCAACCAACCAACAACAACTACAATGATAATGAAAAGATGCGTGCTCGTAATGAAAAATGTAAACTCCAGTCATTATTACAGGGACACCTTCCATTGAGTATCCGTATCCCACCCTCGACACCTATACGTTGGTTGTTATGGCAACCATGACGAAGTGTTTTGTGTATAACTAGTGAAGGTCTGCGTTGAATAATTATAGAGGAGCAAAATATCACAGATATCTCATGTATATCCGATGTGCGAGGATGGTAAAATGTGAAAAGAGATTGAATTGGATGCGGCATTCGGTAAATGTGGAAGTTCCTAAAACTCACATCATATCCTGCCCTTCAACCTCTAGTGCAATCACTCATCGACGTAATTTGAAAGATTTTTCGTTGCACGAAATTGAGAAATGTTTCCTCTGGCTAAAAGTGTTGAAAATTTTAATGAGGTAGACCTCAAGTTTTACATTTAGAGCGCTATGTTTGCAGTACCTAGCTCTCATTCAGATAGAACACATCTTGCAGGAAAATGGAACATTGGGGCATGGATAAAGGTATCTGTACATAAAATTAAATTTTGTGCAGTAAAACTATGAAATTTACTTTTTCTGTTTACCGCACCGGGAAGCTTAAACACGGATTAGGTATTAGGATGTGTCTGTGTCATGTCCTCACATATGGAAGTGCCTTGAAAGAGACTTATTGTTCTGATAGGATTGGATTGGGTTCGGTTGGGAATCTATGTGGGATTGGATTTGATTAATTAATTTCTGTGTTTGGTAGGTTTTGTGTTTTAATTATAAATGGATTTAGGTTATGCGGTGTTTGAATGATTTTAGTACACTATTATGAGTTTACCATTATTTTGTAGTATGTGTTGCTACGTCTTGGATTAGTTAATGGAATAACCAAAAATATAAATGATCATGTTCTGAAAATGGTTCGTCAGTAAGGCTATAAACTAGATAGCTAAACTCATTTTTGCGCTACATTCTCTATACAAGCAAACGTGACTATGATATTTGAGTCCGATAATGATGTTCATATCGTCATCGTATGCTAGTAGTTGCATTGATTAATGGAAGATTGTGTCTCTGGTGTTGGCTCGGGATTACTCTCAAAAATCAGATTAAATAAGCCACATGGCAGTGCATCGCGTTGCCTAAATCTTTTTTTTTTGGTATCGAATGTGTCGTTGAGGTAGTTTCCGACCCAGATGGAGCAGCAAGAATTCTCCATCGTCATCCTGTACAGACAGAAGAGTTTGTGCGGCATACATAAACTAGACATGACGCTGTATAGTTCTTCTCTATAAATGCTGTTACGGCTATACGGCATTAAAATTGGTGTTGGCTTGTTCCTTCAATTGTGTGTGCGGATTTATTATTTTTGCCATGAAGATGATCTCTTTCTGTTATGTAACCGTATGTTAGTTCTGTGGGTGAATACGACAACAAGTGGTATAAGAACTTCCCAATCGCCAGTTTGGAGGTGATTCAAATTTATATCCATATACAGAGATGGACCAAAGGTGGACTTTAGTACTGGCAGATTCTCAAAGAAACTGGTAATGCACAGATCAATCAGGTTTCCTGATAACATCAATGTTGTTGGCAATCGAAGAATGAATATTATCAACTCGGTGGTAAGATGCTCTACAAACTGGCAAGAAATGCATCTGCAAGAGATCGTGATATACACTCACTACAGTCTGCTATCTTAGAGAATGACAATATCAGGTGGTAGTATCCTACTATTTGTGAAATATAACAGAAGTTAAAGCTTCTTCATGAATTCGACAAGAACCGAACCTACGAAATTCTATATTATGAAAGTATGTCGCTGTCTAAGTTGATATAGACACTTGCCAAAACAGCCTTAGAAAGCACAAATAAAAATAAAATTTCAAGGATGCCTCTATTTATAGAGGACGCCCCTAACTTTCACTGCCACTACCTCACTTGAGAAACAGAATATTTGACTACTACTACTAAGGTATCCAGGAGCCTTCTGAAATATGGATGGGTTATTCATTGAGGAGGAATGAATGTTATGTAGGGCATTATAATGTGACTGAAGGGCATTAGTGTGGCGAGATACTACACCAATCCGTTAATTTAATCTTAAAAAAACACAAGTATCACAAATCAACCAACGCTTCTAATTATTAGTAATTGTACTTTAAAACTATATGTAAATAATCTCCCGTAATTAAACTCGTTAACGTCTTATACCTAGTCCTGCCATAAGTTCTGTTACACAATTCCCATCGCTTATTGCAAACAACTTCTTGCGGGAATAGAACCGTTAACTTTTTTTTTCGGAACGCATGCATTGTGTAGTAAAGAAAACTAGCCAGTTTGGTTTCAGCTTGCGATCTGCTAACATGGAGTGGGGCGTTAAAGAAAATCGAATCGCGATAATTGCGTTGCATAAGTGCGGGAAGAGTGCTGGCCAAATTTTCGAGTTGCTAAAACCACTCGGCATATCGAGAAATTTCGTTTATCGGGCTATTGATCGTTTCTCCGAAATGTCCAGAGTCGATGACAGGCCAAGAAGTGGTCGCCCACGCGTCGTCCGTACAAGTGCGGTAGTGAAGGCAGTGCGTGAGCGAATTCGGAGAAATCCCCTTAGAAAACAGAAAATAATGTCCAAGGAGTTGGAGATATCAACCAGATCGATGTCAAGGTTGATTCGGGACGATCTCCATACGAAAGCCTATCGTCGGTCCACTGGTCATCTCTTAACTCCCCAACTGAAAAAAATTAGGCTGGAAAGATACAAGAGACTTCTGCAGTGGCACGCGGCCAATGGCCATGAAAACATTTTGTTTACGGATGAAAAAATTTTTACCGTTGAAGAAGTTTTCAATAAGCAAAATGATAAGATTTATGCCACTTCATCTAAGGAAGCGAAAAAAAATGTTCCTAGGGTTCAACGAGGCCATCATCCAGCGTCCGTGATGGTTTGGTGGGGGGTGTCCCACCAAGGTGTCACATCCCTCCATTTCTGTGAAAAAGGCGTGAAAACTGGGGCAAATGTCTATCAAGGGGACGTGCTAGAGGGTCTTGTTAAAGGCTTGACCAATACCCTTTTCAAAGGAAACAGGTGGATCTTCCAGCAAGACTCTGCTCCAGCGCATAAAGCCAAAACCACGCAGGAGTGGCTCAGGCTCAACATTCCTGGCTTCATAGCAGCTGAAGATTGGCCCTCGGGGAGTCCAGATCTGAATCCACTGGATTATGGTTTGTGGTCAGAACTGGAAAACATGACCTGCAAGACTGCCCACAGAAATTTGGAAAGCCTGAAAACAGCATTGACCAAAGCAGCGTCCGAGATATCCATGGATACCGTGCGTGTCTCGATAGCCCAATGGCCAATACGTTTGAAGGCTTGTGTGAAAGCAAACGGCGGCCATTTTGAATGAAGCATTTTTTTCAAATAGCCAATAATGTGGGCTAATAAATAAAAAAAAAAAATTAATTCGATATGTTTACTCTTTTTTTTCTATGGGACTTTGAAGTTGTAACAGAACTTTTGGCAGGCCTAGGTAATATGCACCTCCCATCCATACACAACATCCGTAATTATAATTTATTTCTCCATACTAACCTCATAATTGACTACTTGTGCTTGTGGATAAGTTATTTTTGGTCGATCATATTGTACAATCTCATCCGCATTAATGTCGCTACAGCTCTTTACTGCTTTAAAAGTTGAAACCTGAAATTATAAAATAAAATTGTTATATCAGATAAATACACCACTATAGACAGAAATTACTAAACGAACACCATGGCCAATATTTGAGTGTATCAACGAGAGGAAACTTTAAAACGTCAGTATTTCTGAATAGAGTGCTACAATGGAAACGAAACACATATGCATATGCTCTACCAAGCCAAACCTAATTCTCATATGAATACATTTATATTTCAGTGCAGATATTAGCGCATAAGCATATTGAATGTGTGTCGGTACAATGGCATTGATCTATACATCCCCCAGGGTTGGAACCATGTTGGGAACAAAGGACAGATAATTTCATGATTATGAGTCTCGATTTTATTTGCACATATGGCTGTGCGGTTAGTTTGTCATAATGCCTATTCAATGGAACTTATTTAAATTTCGTTCATGTAGTGGAATTCTAATACAGCGACAGATTTCAACCACTCTGAAGAACACAATATCATCGCAGAGCAGTCCCCAAGGCAACATCACTCCGAATCACACATCGGTCTATTAATATTAAGCAATCTAGATCACAATCAATTAACCCTACTCAAAAATGCATTGGTTTTGCAAATATACCGACACTCCTAATGGACCTGAGTTGCAGTTGACCGTAGTTGGCCTTCCTCCTACCGGGCTATTGCACTCATATCCGTTTTTACTGGGTTTTTGTTTTTATGAGTTTTTCTACTGTCGGTTTTTAGGTGGATGTTTTGGTTCCACTGACATATTTAGCCCCAGGGATGCAAGTCGTAAATCGGACCATGGTCAGAAAGTTCACTTGTAATCCACTGAAAAGTTTTTTCTACGTTTACAACCAAAATAACCGACTTGCATTAGAACTGAAAAAAAAAATGATAACAATTCTTTTTGTTTGAAAACAAAAAAATCTAAAGCAACGAGACATCCAAAGCAACCCTTACTGCATTAATACTTTACACAGAACAGAATTTAAGCTTCCGGCTTGAAGGCATCCGCTGTGCTTGGATAGAGGAAGTTACATTGTTATTTGAATTGCAAACGTGTTATGCGCTTGTAGCGCGCAATTATAGTTGGAGGGCGGATTCGCGAAACACAGGGTATATGTACCTATATGTATCATTTTTTTCTCGTGGTAGGATATAAGCATTTGATGTTGATGCTTGTGCTAGTTCTATGGTAAAAGCACTTCTACATAGCTATATATAGATGCGAAGAGAATTTCGCCACGAAAAACAGAAAACCTTCGCAATGATAAAGTATCTCGGTGTACTTTGAGTGGAAGTAATTATTTAAAAACGGTTGCTTTTAGTTTTTCATCTCATGTACCCCCTAAAAAGTTTTATAAATCAAAAGTCTGAAGACACACAAACGAAATTGTAAATAAGGGCTAGGGCAAAACGCTAAACTGACATCGGATTATTAAAGTTTTAATTAAATTTGTCATTCGCATTAAGGGGAGTGTATTTCAGTGAAGGTTAGAAGGACATAGTGTTTGACTTTAAGTGCATTATTTGGAATAAATATATAATGATGAAATACTGTAGTAAATAGAAACACATGACCTTGATATCACAATCAAAACGTCATAATCAGAAATTAAATGTTTAACGAAATTCTTATAACTTTAATAGTAACCGCAAAAATCTGTTCGTATTTCGAGTTCTAAGATATAACGATATGAAGGGTAATGGCGATGAACAGGAAATCGTAAAAGGTGATGAATTGCCAAACATTGTCATCTGTTTTTCTTTTTTAACTGGCTTCTGAAATGTTCATAGTATCTCAGCCTGAGAAAAGGTACGCTGTTTCCTGTAAATCAAGCGCTATGGTATTTGCATCTGCTGGATTACTTACGACACTCCTCAATTAGTTATGACTAGAAAATCAGCTTCAAAAGTCCAATTTAGGAGAAGTGTGATCCCTTGTCTTGCTCCAACTACCGAGGCCTCTCCTATGAAGATTGTATTCTAGGATAGCGGGCATTGGTCCAATTTGTTCCAAAATACTTGTTAACATCAGAAGGTTACTTTCAGTGTTTCTCAAAGTGCAGTTGTAGGCACGGAAGAAATTATCTTAAAGAAATCTGGAATATACAGACGATATGTCAACATCAATGGTATGGGAGAGCGGAAATTAACGAGTGGTGGGTGCACGACTGGGTCGTACGCAACTTTCTCTTTCACAGCAAGTTGGGCGTTAGATCATATCATAAGCATTTTGATTATTGATATAAATAATGTCGAAATGTATTTATACGAATGTTTACTCTGAATTTTGAAGGAATCGATGTCAATGTGAATAATAATGATTTTCCGTTAGTGGCAAAACTGAAAATTCCGTTTAGTAATAGTTGGGCTAAAAATAATTATGTGGAATTGCTTCAAAATGTAATGGTAGTATATATATTAAATTTCATTCAATTTAACATAATAGTTTGCGAAAAAATAACAATTTTCTTTATATAGCCTATATGACAAAATCCGTTATATGGATTTTCTCGAAAAAAACTGGGTATGCAGTTTTGTTGGAACTAATATGCTTATAGTATATATAAAGTTTAATCAAAATCGTTATAGCCGTTTTCGAGAAAATTGAGGTTATGTGTAATTTTTATATGGCAGGTACCGTTATTAACATGGCTAAAACCAAACAAAAAAAATAGCCAAGAATTATGACCAAAACAAGTTGGATACGAAGTTTGAAGAAAATAGGCCAAGCCGTTTAGGCTGGAAAGACCATTACGGACAGACGGACCGACGGACGGAATTCCAAAAACCACTTTTTTATGCTCCGCTATGCAGGAATAAAAGTGATTTCAGAAAGAAATTTCCAACCACTGAACAAATCGTCAAAATTGATAAAAATGTGAGTTAAAGAGGTTAAAGATTTTTTTTGAATGAAGTTGACCATTCAAATTTTTCACCCTTATTTTATGACAGTTTTTTCCTCTTTTTTCTTACTTTTTTTGTTATTAGGTAATTGTTTTTTGGGGACAGTCGGAACCACCCAACTTATTAAAATAAAATTTTCAAAAATGATATAGGACATATAAACTTCAGTTAATGTTTTTGATTAAATAAGATTTTTATTCGTTATCACTCTTTTATTTAAATGACTACTCTCGTTCACTGCCGGCAAAAGAATAGGCAGACTATTCTCCAAGTGCTGTCGTTTTAAAATTAATGAAAAGCAGTAGATTTCCTGTTGGAGGAGTCAAAACAACAGTAGATTTCAAACCGTGTTTTTAACCGAAAAATTTTTTTTTGAATAAGTAAAAAGATGTAAAAAACGAATATATATTTTTTATTTACATAAAATTAACAAAACATAAAAATAAATAAAATTACATATAAATAGTAGTCTAAGAAGTGAATGTTATACACTACACTCTTCTTACATAATTAACAAAAAAGAAACGAAAATTAAGACATAGGAATATGATTATTTTATACTAGCTCTTGACTAGTTGACTAGTACATATTTCATTTTGTATTTATTAGTCAGTCTTTTAGTTCATTTGTGTCTTTTAAAAGTTGTCCTATTATTTTTGTATAGCGAATCCTTAAGGACTGGATAGATTTGTTGCAATTGGTTGAATGTAGACCAACTTCTTTAACATTACTAGCAACATCAACATCCACAACTATATTGCTATGCAATTGCATTTTACTTTTGTGACGAGTTTTTCAACATCCACATCAACATCAACAATGCTGCGCAGCCCTTTAATTTTTCATTAAACGTAAATGATTTTCAGTTACCTTAAACTGCGTACAATTTAATTCATTATCCTTCATGTGGAATCTTATGACCGCAATTGAATTTAAAGTCTCATTTCCTAGACAATTTCGTTTTTTGTCTTAACATCTGTTACGATGCTAAAAATGCGTTTGCATTCTGCATTTGAATGCGGCAGGCACAGAACGATCTCAGCCAGTTTACTGAGATTCTTAAATACAAAGTCATCTTTGTAGTCTCTAATGCTTGCAATCAGTTCCCAGAATTCTTCAATCGTTCCCTCTTTGAATTTTGTTATTTGTTCTTTATTAAAATGAATTGGCAAAATACGCCATTCATTTACGAGATCACAAGAGTTAACGAACTTTGAAAAGTGATTGCAAAGCATTTCCAGAGACTTCAAATTGTTGCTTCTGTTAAAATCAAGGGCTACGCATGGATCTAAAAATTTAAATTGCTGAAAAAGAATGCTATCAACTGGGAACCTTTTTTTTATCTCAGTACAGCTCGTCACATAAAAATTTAAAGCATTTTCCCGGATATTTTGTATGTCTTCAGCCGAAAGATTTAATCGTTTTAAATATTCCTCACATTCGGCTCCCAAATAAATTTCAGACAGTTCTTTATAAGAACCAACATCTAAAGTATTGACGGAAATATTTAATTTTTCTGGCAAAATAAAATAACCAGTTATTTTTAAAAAAAATTCTTTCTGATTCAGCTTGAAGCCTATGTATTAAAAACTTTTTTTCGATTGAAATAGTGCATTAAAATCGTTAAAGTAATTCAAGCCGAATTTCAGAAAAAAGAAATACGCTTTGACTACACCTGAGTTAAGATTTTCTAAAATTTTTCGGGTCGATGGAAGATTGTCCTCAAAATCGACTATACAAAAAAAATAGTTTAACTCTTTCCACATATCTAGCACCCTACAGATACAATGTTGCATACATAGCCAACGCGTAATACTTAGCTTTAACATTCGCTTGCAAGATATTTGAAAACTTTCTTGAATTTCTTCCAACTGTGCACATCTTTTTGGACTGCCAGTGCTATATGAACATATAGATCGTAAGAAATCCTCAAGGTACGAAGGCAACACCCTAACAGCAGCACAAGCAGCAAGCGATCCACTGTGGCATATGTAATTCATCGCAATTAAGCACTCGGTTTCTTCTTGTAGTCTTGACCAAAACGAATTATTTTTGCCTACCATGACATTAGCGTTGTCGAAGGCACACCCAATAATTTGTTTTGTATCCAAACCATGCCTGACAATACAGTCCTTGAAAGCTTTATAAATAGCTTCTGCACTACAATCTCTTGCATCCAGTTGTATGAGCTCTAGCAGTTCCGTTTTAACTTTGCCCCCAAGATAATATCGAACGAGCAAAGCTAAGTTCTTACGACAGCTGACATCCGTGCTTTCATCTATCAAGATACTAAAATATTTGCCTTCTAGATTCATGATAGTTTTGCGAACTTCTTCTGGTGCTAAGACTTCATGTATTATTTTGGTGCATTTTGTTCGATGAAGATGCATTTTTGGAATTGCACTGACATCTAATGATTTTAAGAGGTCTACTAAATGATCGATTGATTGTAGTGCAATGTTATGCTCGGCCATAAATAGCGATAGTTTTAATTCAGCAGTTTTTACTGCGTCTCCTTTTTTGTTCTTAGTGGCATTGGATGCTGAAGAAAATATTTGTTGCACACTTACTTGTTGCTGTGCGCTTTCATATTTTTGTATATGCTTTTGTCGCTTGGCGTGTCTTTCTAGTGCAGATTTATCAGTCTTATCAAAATATATATTGCAAGGAACGCACTTGCATTTGTAGCAGTCATCCGGAATTTCTTTAAGCCAATTCTTGATCAAGCCATTCTTTTTTGAACTTTTGGTCGTATTTTACTTGTTTTTTTGATGATGGGCCTGACCTATTAACATAAAAATGATTCCAATATGTAAAACGCACATTTAAAAATGATTTATTTAAAACAAATTACATTTCAATTGATAAATTCAAATCAAATTTCCGGAGCCAACAGCCAACGTATTGCGCACTTCTTTATAAACAACAAAAACAAAAACGAAAACGAAAAATCAGATGCGCTCACTTCATGTGTCAAATAATTACATTCCGCAGCAGAGATGTATGCTCAACAGGGATGTCGTGTGGTTAATTGGAGTTGTTCACAATTGCTTAGGGTGTGTTTACATTTTATGGCTGCTCACTCAAAAATTATTGATTTTTTAAGAAGAAAAATAAATTTATAAAAGTAACAGGAGAAATCGATCAAATATGCTGCGGCAACAGGAGACAGTAGATTGGACTTTTTTTCTTTGTTTTAACAGTAGTCTACTGTCAAGACAGTAGAAACGGCAGCACTGAATTTTCTCCTTGTTGTTCGCATGAAGAACCAAAATGGCCGCTGCTTCCCTAGTGAAGTTGTTGCTGCTGCTGTCACTGTTAAAGCTACCTACAAACTACAGAGGGCGCACTAACTAATAGAAAGATTATTTTTTAAAATCTATCGTTACAAACCAAAATAATATTACAGACAGTTTAAATGACAACAAATTGTTTTCACCCACTCACATGTCCAAAACAAAACAAAAGTTTTTCTAAATTCCGAGTTCAGAATGAATTATTAAAATTTAAAAAAGTGATACTGAGAGCGTAGTGCTCTGTGATGTAAAAAAAAATCTGGTCGGATGAAAGTATGCCTGAAGATGGAACCTCAGCATTGTCTGCGCGATCCACAACTGATCAAATCTTCACACTTCTTCACATCCTAGAAATAAACGTAAGAAGTCCAAATCGTTTCGTCCAATACGTTTTGGCCCAAATCTATAGTGTACCCAGATTATCTGGCTAATTTACTGTGAGAATGATAATCGGAATTAGCACTTTCGGAAAATCTAGTTTTTTTTGATAATAATCGCTTTACCAGTTGAGAAGGGTAAGACAAAATATTTTTTCGTTTAGAAAGTCCGAAGTGGGATTGATTACAATGATCCATCTTCGTCGGATCTCTAGTACAAAATCATTGGTGATTTTCTTTAATCATCAAGAGTGATGTTTTGTTCATCACTATATCGGCTGGAATTCACTTGAGCAGGATGCGAACAGAGAGACAAGGAGTTATTGTGGTAAAAATTTTCACAATTCCATTAAGAACATTCAAATAAACGGCAACGGACTAAAGAATGTCTAAGTAAGTTATTTGACCTATTTTTGTTTACATGTTAAGAAAACAAAACTTGTCAAAACTCTAGCATTCACAACAAAAGTGCAGCTGAACAGAGTGATGGTCATAGCATATCTTCCAAGTGGAACTCAGTTTTCAAGATTCACTTTAGCTCAAAAAGCATTCTAGCTAAACGAGAAACTCTCTGGGTTTTAAAAACCAATACGAAATATTCATTTAATATGGTTTATGTTTTTTATCTAGAAGGCAATAAAATGCCTCATCATAGTCCACCCGAAGGAAAGGGCGATCCATTTTGATAATAGGCGATCTATAAAGTTGATACCACTACCACACATCACCAAGATCGTTAAGTCGGTTACAAAAGGTATAGGGCAAATTAAGTTATTTCGTATGATAGCAGGAGTAACTAGGTTTGATCGTATATGAAGTTCAAGGACCTGAACTTGAAATCGGCATATCAAAGAACTAACCTCAAAATAAATGTTTAAAGCTTTTATCAACCAAAAAATTCCGTCCTCGCACAAACCCAATAACACCAGTATTACATGTCCATTAGCGACGGACTCCTTCCGATTCTTTCTATGTTTGAATCTGCGAATTCTTCCTTCTTTGTGTTAGCGAACGTAAAACATCAACATTATATTTTCCACATTTCTCATTATAGTTTTATGCTATTTTGTATTAAAAAAAAGATAATCAGTGACACCTTGGCTAGTAGTCCATCACACTAACCACTGCATCCAACAGCATTTTATCCACGCCTATAAAAAAGGACAATAAATCCCTGGTGATAGAACAAGATTCTATTAGCTTATACTTTTTCAATTGTTCTTAAAAATTTGGTTTGTTGCTGTCTTAAAAAAATAATATTATTAAACAACATTGTCAACATGTAATTGGATTCTTTAATTTTTAGTTCCTTAGTCTTTCCTTGCTTGGATAGCTGCGATTGCCAATTAGTTCTTAGGAAATTCTTGGAAGCAACTACACGAATCCTAATTAAAACACATTTCACGCAAGACCAGGTAAATCACTTTGCAATTAAAGCGCAGCAGCATTACCACTGCTGTGTGCATGAGAGTTGAGAATATTCCATCTAATCGAGTGTTTCATTGGGATAAGATGAATGCTTTTGCAAAATGAACGTACTCATGCATCGTAACGGAATGCAATTCTAGGACATATTGTGGGGAAATGTTCTTTGGTTCAATTAACGTGCACGAATGAACGCTCGAATGCGGCTTTGCGCTCGATGGTGGCATGCCTTTCGAAGAAAGTTCTGCATTGGTGTCGAATCATTTTCACACTTCATGGAGAAATGATGTCGTACTTAGATAAATATCTATAACCATGCCATAATAGGGAATGTACAATAAACTGAATTACGAAATGGTGCTAATTTGTTCAGCAATTAACAGTGGGAATTTGTATTGAGCAAAGGGAAAATGCGAAACCGATTAATCTATGTTTTTTGGGTTAAAGGGCTGAACCATTGATTGTTTAAATTGTGGAATAGGATTCACATGGGTATTATTTTATTACCATTCGGTAATATTTCACATTTAATACCTACAATGATTTCACATCAAACACAGAAATCTGTTTTAAAGGAATAAAACAGTTCCAATACAATCACAGGTTTTTTAAAAAATGTTTTAAAGGTAACAGTGCTGCTGATGAATTTTGTAACATTCACAATAGAATATTAATTATTGCTGCTCTAAGAGGCCACTTACAAATTCTCAAAATTCTCTCTCTTTATCAACTCATTTCACCATAAGGCGCATTATATAGCTGACAATTTAAATCGTCTAGGTCACGATGGGTTTGTTCCTATAAGCTTGAAACCAAGAGTTAAAAAAATTTCTTCACCAGGTGTTGAACTAAAACATATCTTTACATTATTTTTAATTTTTCCTTGAAATATAATTATTTATTGGGTATTCGCAATTATGCCACACATGACACACAAATTAAAAATAAAAATTTACGAAGTATAACCTATTCAAAAAATGCAGACTTAGAGTTCGAATAATAGTTTTTAAAATATTTCTATAGCAACGCTAACTAGTTAGCCTTACTGCATTGAGCGTTTTAGCTTTTTTAAATTTATGTTTAGCCTGTCTGTAATATATTTTATTTTCCACCCTAATTAAAAACATGCGAAAATGGGATATAATCTACTGCGTTTTGTTTCTCACCCTTGTTGGACCATCCCATCTATCAAACTCCAAAACATAGTAACACTACTTTACGTCAGCCTAAAACATGCTAGGGTGCTATCTTTTCGGACGACGAGAGGGTGGAGTCTCGTCTACCACATGGCTAAATGTGTGTGGCTTAAATTAATGGAAATTATACGAATTGTTAAAGCTTAAAAAATTGGCAAATTCATTTATGCTGCAGAAAATCCTCTTATGCACTTAAAAATAAATTTAGATACATTTAAAACTAGCTACTAGGGCTTATTGCAAACATTAAAATTATTTCCGATATCAAAAATTTCATTCAAACGGACATATTTTTAGCAAGCAATTTACGATTTTCATATAACAAACGTTAATTGTCATATTTCTGTTTAATAGAAATTGGTATATAAAGCCATTTTTGAGCAAATTGTGGTTACGCAAAACTGTTATACGGGAGGTACCTTTAATAGAAATCCTTTAACTTAATATTTTCTAGAATTATAGCCATTAGAACAACAAATACGAAGTTTGAAGAATATTGGTCAATCCGATAAGGCTGGTCAATGGAGTACGGATTGAGGGATGGATGCACGAATGGATGGACGAATGGAATTATGGGAATAACTTTTTTTGGTTCCCCTGTCATCAAGACATAAGAATCAATCAGTATTTTATTTTCCGAAATATTCATCAGAAATGCCTTTTTCTTATAAACGGCAGTTAAGAAAAGCTGAGAAATGAAATCCAATAAAACGATAAAATACTTCCTGTATACGAACTAAATGCTTAAATCAAATTTATAAATTAAATCACACAGAATATGCCTTATGTTAGAATTATATAAGGAGAATCAAATCTAAGAAATCAATAAAAGAAGTCGTATCGCTATACGTCAAAAACATCATTAACAGAGGGAAGTGAGAAATCAATTACATTATTTTGTGTTTACAAATTGTGTGAGCTGACAGCATTGGTGTGAGTCCTACGAATTTCATTATTAAAAGTAAAATATTTTCAAATACAAAGGCCAACGAACTTAATCATTTGAAGAGTTTGCTAAGCTTAAGGAAATTCCTAGGGTCCATGCTGTTCCATCTAGTCATTCATCATCAAAACGAAACAAAAAAAAAATCTCCCAAGCTAGCACCGAAATAGTTAATGATTTTCCCTACTATTAATCTGCCAAAAGTAGATATAAATCGTCTCATTAATTCTCATTCAACCGCATTTAAATACTTAATCATGTGTGATAAAGCGTTTCAAAAAGGTCCTCTGAATAAAATATCATTAATAAATATTTGCTCTTTCTTATCAATTTTTCACTTGGAAAAACGATGCCACTCATGCATTGAAGATGTTTTTCAACCATTTCACAATCTCTAGTGGATACAGCGAAAAATCCTGAAAAGTCACTTCTTCCACAATATTCTGAATATCCTGACATTTTGACAAATTGCAATTGATGATGCATGGTTGGTTGGCTGTTGTAACGAATTTGATAGAACCAAACCGCTAGGTTTTCCATCTTCATTTGGTTTATATCACGTGGGAAATCAAAATGCGGAATAATTGAGTAGTGTATTGATATGAAATAATATTTATCAAACATACATATATGCATGACTGTATACTTCACAACTAGTTTCAAGGCTCTTGAGCCGTGTGTCATTTGTCTTATTCGAATTGGCCATGTGAATGTGAAGTGTTTTTTTTTGAAACTTGAACAACAAGAAATAAAAGAAGAAAAGGAAGTAAAACATTTCAAACATTTCCGAAGGGATACAGGCATTGAGCTAAAGCATTTAAAGTGTGGGTTTAACGAATTAGAATTTTATTTTTCTTAAGAAGAATCTCAAAGTTACTGTCGTTTGAGAAGATTTATGACCAAGTACAAAATTTCCATTCATGAATAAAGGGTTTGTTGATCTTGGGGTTTATCTTTTGAACGATTTTGCCAATTATCAAGGACATGTCAAGGAACATTTTCTGTTTACTAAAGTCGGTCCACATTTGTTTTTATCCACTAGAGTACCTATAAATCAAACGTTTATGTTAATCGTAGAGTGATGGGGTATGATTTTGTTTTATTGTAAACATAATAGGTACAAAGAGCATTATATGTTATATTTAAAACCTTATTCATTAAACTTTTATACCGTTGAGTAAAGGCTGCACAGGTTAAACGCGTATGTATTTCCATTTTATAAATTAAAATTTATGTGACACTCAATAACTTATAAATTACTTTTTTAATTGTCGCTACAGTTTGGCGTAAATTGGGGCTTCAAAAAACTTGTCTATCCCATCTGCTCAAACATTAGCTAACTACCTCTAGTTTAACAGTCAAGTAAGTTGAGTTGGATTTTTACTTGTGAGCAACAGTTAAGGTGCAGTCTATCGTCTGCCTTGAAATTGAATACTCTTCGGTCCTGAGTCTTATTGTCCATTCGCACTAAATGAGGTTTTTATTAATAATTTGACGTTTAAGTGCGATTAAACTAAACTATTCTTCATTTTATTTTTGACGATGTCGTTTTCCGAGTTAATATGGGCGTCGAAATAGACACTTTTCCTTACTAACTCGCAGTTGTATCTGATAATTATGACGTTCTGACCAATTTATCGATGTCATCGTATACCAGTTAACCAGTAAACGAAGACAAAAGCAAGTTATGCTTTAGTTTACATATTTAAAATAGATGAGTAGGTGATGGGCATCAATTTTGACATCTTGGGTTTTTTAAGGTCTGCAGAAGTGTGAAAATTTAATTAAACAAGACTTTCCTAGGCTAAGACCATACTGATAAGAGTCGATCAGGTTGTTTCTGTTCGGGTTCAAGCGATTACATACTACGGCAGATTATTTCTTATAAGCAATGTAGAGAAGACTTATACCTCTTTAGTCAAATAAACACAAAGAACTAAATTATTTTAATCATTTCAGGCCCGACACTTCTTCAACTGGGTTAAGGGAAAGTTGCGATTTATGTAGGATTTATCACCGTAGGATTTATTTTGATCGGGTTACAATAAGTCATTGGTTGTGGCACAAATTTAAATCTAATTATTCTGTATGAGTACAACATCGTTGTGTCCTAATTGAAAAACCCTGTGTAAAAAATTCTAATTAAACACATAACAAAGAACCTCTTTTCTCATGGTGCTCTCTACAGACAATCATTTTCCAAATATTTACATATGGAGATATGCCTTAAACATGTCGAAAGGACTCCTAGCATTTATTTCATTATTCATGACTCAACATAATTTATAGTTTACTCCCATGAGATGAGCTACATTTGAGATAATAATTCGTCTGCTTCTTTCAATCAATCATTCGTGTCTACCTACCATATCCCCATCTACCAACAGTCACATACTTACAGAGAGCTACATTCTAACCAAATGGAAATGTCATGTAATGTGCAGACAAATCTCCAGCTATAAACTTTTTTTCTTATACACAATTCAGATTCAGTTACTCACAGGACACTCATAGTATGCATGTATTCATAAGAATCATGTAGGAAAATCTTTAATTATCTTGTGCACTTTGTGGCAGTTAGGAAAACTGTCACTGCTATGACAACTATGTCGAAACTCTAGTCGCTTACAACACAGAGGACAGAATATGAAGCTTATCCTTTGTCTTTCTAGTATTGTTCGTTCCATTTGCCTGTTCTAATTCCCTCTTTATGATTTAAAACAATCCTGAACGAATATCTGACATTAATTTATATGCGAAATAATTTCTGTATGCCCTCAAAATCCTTTCATTTTATTTACATGGGAGAAAGCTATTTGTATGCACTACAACCATACTATGAGTATACGATTGTATTAGAATGCAACTGAGACTGTTTGGTTGGCCCTTGTTTGAAACACACGCACGAGATCCAAAATTACATTTGTTGGAAAAGTTTTGAATTTCATCGTTCATAGTGAATTAACATTTTACAGTTCATAATCGTATTCCTACAAAAACGTGATTGTATGTTGTAGTCTCTTGATTCGAATGGAATGGAGACGTATAATTGGGATGTGGCATTTTTAATGTAGCCCCTAGTTGTAGGCCTACAAATGTAAAATTGATATCTTGTTGTGAGACTTGTACCAAATAATAATGCATGTGTTCATTTTCACTAGATATGAACATTAAACGTCTGTTTGATTCTTTCACTGTGAAGTTTTGATCTGGTTGGAGGGTACTATTGTTACTTTTATATAAATGTTTAGTTAGTGATCGAATTGAAATTTTAGACATTTACCAAATCATTTTGAAGACGCCAGATATTTTTAAGGAGGCAACAAATTTTCCACTTCACCACCAGTCAAATTTTACCATTTGCTTAAACGTTGTGCTTCTTTGGGTAATGTTCTTCAACATTGATCTCCTCTTGCTGCGGATTTATAATGAAGTTAACTACAGACTCAACAAGAAGTAATTGACAGATGATGTCTCCTGTATATTGAACATTTCTCCATAAAATATTTATGTGAAAGGAACTTCTTTTTGGTTTTCTAACATATTTGGTTTTATAGATTTCGTGTTTCAACTGCAGCATCAAGAGGATATCCATCTTGTTACGATAGCATTATTATTAAGTAGAACCGACCGCTTATTGACACGCGTTAATATCCCATATTATTTAAAGGAATATTGTGTTTAACAAACCCTTCTTGTGATCTAATCAATTGAAACATTAATACCCTTCTTATCATTTTTATAAAAAGTTTAAAATGTATTTTAATTTTTGCTAGAAAACCACAGCGGCTAAAGCATTAAAGAATTAAAGAGTAAAAAATTCTAAAAAAAATGGTAGAAGTCAGCATTTTTTTTAGAGTTTTTTCCATTTATTTGGTCGGAATTTCATAAAACGTCGTTATTGATTTAAAAAAACATTAAGCTTATTGACATACCGATTACCTCATATCAGTTAAAATAAAATTTAAGTCCTTTATAATAAATAAAAATTACGTCACTGTAATTTGTTTTTTTTTTTAATTTAAAGTGTAAAATTTTATTAATATCTTTAGTGGAGTTTTCGAAAAAATGTTAACCAAAAACAAATCTCACTTGAATTTTTCTTGTGAAATGCGGAACATGCTTTATGACCATCTAATATAAACTGCTTTACTCAAAAAGAGAACATATAAATCTACATCAAATATGTAAGAGCTTTTTTGGAGATATTTTCTTTTTCTCCAAATTTTTATATGGGAAGTACCGTTATTTTTATAACTATAATCCCAATTAGGCGTCGTTCCATTGTTCAGCAACTGCCTGCAGACCGGCGATCACGTCTAAAATACGAGGCTAGTCCTCTCTATACGCTGCAGGTATCAACGCGCCTAATGACTGAACTGAAACTAATCATAATACATGTGGTGATATAGAATCTGGATCATCGGGTTTTTACTGGCATTAATTAATAAATTATGACTGGAGGACATGAGGTTCCAAAAGGATTGTTCAGCCGCATACGCGACAATGATCATTTTGAAGAATGCGTTTCTGTATCGTCTAATGTCTCGTTGTGCCATTGTTTGTTACATTGTTGTTAGTGTGTGTTTCAACAGCTCAGTGTAGTGGTAGGAAATTCATTCATGAATTGTTTAGTCTTTCAAATTAAAAATTTAATTTTTGCTCTCAGATTCCATTAGCTATGGAACTGTTGAGCCTATTTCGATGAGATTTTGTAAACGTTTATTTTTTTTTATGTTGCCAATAGTTTAGCAAACGAGAGAGGGGGAGGAGTGTCCTCTCACTAAGGCACTCACTCTCAGGTGGCAGCGGAGGAATTCCCTAGATGGAGTCAACGGTAGCGTCTACAGCTCCAGTTTTGAGCTGCTTCGACTTATTTGAACACCAGGTCTATAGGGCTTTCCAATACTGAGCCAGGGTGTTGGAAAAGAGTTGGTGGCGGCGGAGCCCTCAATGGCTCAACGGCAGCCCTCATATCCCAAAATGGGCTACTGACATCGGTATTTTTCCGACCCGCTGTTCTAGGGTCAAAACAAGGGACTGGCCCTCCAGGCCCTCCAATAGCCTCGGAAAAGACTGATATTATTGTTGACGACCATGCTAAATGAAAAAAGGACAACAACGTTCGTATCTGCACCTGGAATGTGAGAACATTAAACAGGAGAGATGCAGGCGAACAACTACCGGAAGCCCTAAACTGCTACAAAGCAGACATTACTGCCATCCAGGAAATACGATGGGATGGGGCGGGCAAAAAGAGGATGAATAACTGTGACATCTACTATGGACCGTGTTATAGTGAGCAGAAACAGCAACTATTTGAATGCGGATTTGTTATAAGTGCCAGACTTAGGCAAGAAGTCTCATGTTTCCAAGACATTAGCGAACGAATTGTAACAATCCGCATCAAGGCCAAATTCGCCAACATTAGCCTTATATGCGCTCATGCTCCGACGGAGGAAAAAGATGATTGCTTCTACGAGCTCCTCGACAAAACCTATGAGCGACTACCACTTAGGCTAATTGACTTCGCTACGGAACGAAATGCCACTATAGCCAGCACACGGTTTCCTCACCATAAGGGGGCATGGCGGTCTCCAGATCAACGAACAGTCAACCAAATTGATCACATTGCGATAGACAAGAGGCACACATCCAGTATTTTGGATGTCCGAACATTCCGAGGGGCTTACATCGACTCGGACCACTACCTTGTTGTAGCCAAGGTAAGGATGCGGATATCCACCACGCCATAAAAAACCAGAATACTGTGAAAAAATTTAATGTCGAAAGACTGCAATCGCCAGAGACCGCCAAGACCTTCGCGCAACGCGTATCCCTTAACCTCTCGACTCACAACATACCACCAGCATCTAATATCGAAGAACAATGGCAACGATGCCAACAAGCCATTATATCAGCCGCAACTGATGTGCTAGGTTTCTCGCGGCCACCAGCAAGAAACTCCTGGTTTGATGAGGAATGCCGACAGATGCTCGCAGCCAAGAACGAGGCCTACAAGGCTAAGCTGCAGGTGGAGACGAGACTGCCATTGAGCTCTAGAGGCAAATATAGAGAGGTGCCACTCCAGGAACGATGTTCGCAAGTTTTACCAACGACAGCGAATACTGCCAACCACCCGACCTAAGTGAAGTGAGGATAGCAATACCTAAACTCAAGCTACATAGGGCCGCCGGAAATGACGGCCTTCCCACTGAGCTTTATAAAGCTGGCGGAAATGACTTGGTAAGTACCATCCACCAAATCAGAAGCCAAATATGGTCGGATGAAATGCATGCCTGAAGAATGGAACCTCAGCATCATTTGCCCGATCCACCAAAAAGGAGACCCTCTGAACTACTTCAACTACAGAGGAATAAGTCTGCTCAACATCGCCTACAAGATCCTATGTGCCGTAATATGTGAACGCCTTAAACCGTTTACCAACAACCTGATCGGCTCTTACCAGTGTGGTTTTAGGCCAGGAAAGTCCACAGTCGATCAAATTTTCACACTTCGGCAGATCCTGGAAAAAACCCAAGAAGTCCAAATCGATACACACCACCTATTTATCGATTTCAAAGCCGTAACGTTGACGGGCTATGGAGGCGAAGATTCAACCACGAACTATACGAGCTGTACAGCGACATACCCCTAGTCAAAAAACTCCGCATTGGACGTTTAAGATGGCTAGGACATGTTGAACGAATGGACACCAACACTCCGGCTCGCAGAGTCTTCAATTCCCAGCCAGAAACCGAGCTCAACCAACTTAGAGTGCGCAACTGGAGGCAGTTACCTAAGGACCGGGCTAATTGGAGAGGCATGTTGGTTGAGGCCCAGGTTCATCCCGGACTGTAGCGCCACTTAAGTAAGTGAGCAATAGTTTAAGGGCAGAGATAAATATTAGAAATCAGCTGCTACATATAGGTGATAACGGTTTCGTCAAGATTCACAAAAAAAAAATCGATACATTTTTATATATCTACATATAAATTTATTCCCCTTTCAATTAACCATTTATGACCAAAACAAAACAACATTTGTCGGAGCAGATAGTTTATATATAGATTTACATAAAGACGTATAAAATCATTTTTACTTATTTCAACTGAAGATTTCTACAATATAAACGTATACAAGTTCCCAATTGGATATACTGAACTTGCATATCGGACAATACACTTAAAAATGTCACCGGAGATCCTCTTACGAAACTCCTTTGAGTATATTAGAAGGGTAATTCTCATAATTATAGGGTCATGTTCAAAATGTTCAAAACATTCTCATACAAATTTAATGTTATTAAAGGTAAAACTTTTTTCCACAGCCCCAGCTGCAAAGCTCTGTGCATACATCTGATGCATTTCCATTTCTCTTCAATATTTCGAAGTAAATTTTATTTCAAAGTACAAAGAGTATAGCAACAAAGTTTTCACAGCACTCCTGTTTGTTTCTTAAGGACTGGGATCGGGATGCTTCTTCGTTTACTATGATTTTGTATTCTCTACTGAACGAGAAGGCAGTGTTGGGCCATTTTACTGATTTGCCATTCTCCTTACACACGCTAAAAGGTATTGAAATAAACTTTAGGACTTTAGTCCAGTATTTTTGAAACAAAATGCGGAAAAGAACTTCTACGTTTTAGTTGATGGAAGTGAGACATTAAATAGTCTACAGTCGGAAAAGTTTTTCGGAAGATTTAAAAGTGTAGTTAATCTTTTGTGTGGCAATTTAATTCAGAACTATATACACCTAGTTACTATGGTATCAATTTCTAGAAATTACAACTTCGTGGCAAGTGCACTTAAGTGATTTTAAAACAGACAAGAAATCCATGCTCTTTTGTTAAGTGAATTTAAATAAATTTCACACGTTCAGATGGTGTTAACAGATAGGGTTTCGTTCCGTTAACGATTCAAGTTCCTTACGGAATATAAATGGGGCTGAGGCGAATTGTAGAGAAAATGGGTTTATTGAATGAAAGTGTTTGTTCTCAAGGACGAAGAATAGCAATGAGCTTGTTGATACCATACAATTCGATTTCAATTTAAACATATCGAACTCGTTCAGTGTTTTGATAACAGTTTTCCAGTTGAAGTATTTTACGAAACTAGCATTTACATACTTTAAATGAATACTCAAGTGTATGGTACATAAACTCAAATAGATGTATCTACTTTTATGACCAATTTGAATTGAGTGTCAACGATATTTGTGGACTACCTTACCGATTGAAAAAAATACATTTTCGAAGAGTCAGCAAGCATTATTGGTTTAAAAAAAAATCGATTATATTAAAAAGCACATTTACTGAAAGTACAATTATTTAGGGTAAACAAATTTAAGGAATGACTATCAGCTCATATTAAACTTACAAATAAATTATTAACAGCCGTTCGTTAAAAAGGTGGGTCAAATAAGTAGAACGAATACCAGCTTTTCAGAAAAAAAATGTTTACACAGCGAATTTAATTTTTAAATACCTGAATTATTTCTACTACGGATAGAAGTAGAAAAAAGCAGATTTGATCAATTTGGTGTTGTACAGTTTTTTTTTGAGCACTTAGTTTATTTCTTAAATAAATTTGTAACAATGTTTGTTTACAATGTTTACAATGTTTTATTGAAATCGGCGTACCATTAGTAGCTTTGGACTCCTAATATTGCCAACAGAACTTCTTTGAAACAATTTATTATGGTGCTTTAAAAACGAATTATGGGTACACAACTTTTTCATGAATTTATGAACTCCTAATACTAAAATTGAAGAAAACCAATTACAGTGAGTTTTGGTTATTTGCCAAAAGTGATAATTAGGTTAAGAGACATTTGGGCTAAAACTAATTATAGGGCATTGTTACAAGCGGTAATAGTAAAATTCAGTTTGGATTTCATTAATCTATATTTTTAGTTTTGGTCTATATCCAAAAGTCCATTATTTCGATTTATTGGTAAAAACTGTGTATGCAATTGTATTTCAATTATTATTGTTAATTTACGTATTAAGGTAATCCAAATCGTTTAAGTAGCTTTTGACAAAACCGTTCATGATTAGTTTTGGTCAATTTAGCCAATTTCAAATATTCTTCTGGCTATTGATCCAAGGATCTCGTAGTTAAGTAAATCCTTCCAGCCATTGAGCCTACAGTTACGCTTTTTCGGCCAATTCTATCACCGTAAGTTTTTTTGTAAAATATTTCTCAAAAATTAATTTATTTTGGATTACAGCTAAATGATAAGATAGAATAGATACTTGCCAACTGCATACTTATATTAAATTATGCGTTCTGTAGGCACAAACGATAAACTTAATTTTTAATTTCAAATGATCCCGTGTTTATTGGCTATAAATCGTTAGATAGTTTTTTTTAATAACTTCTTAATAAAAAAACATATGACAAGGCTACAATCCGCTGTGATATCCTCAAAAAGTGGGGGTGCCTAAAAACTTTTTGGGATTGAAATTAGAAAATGACATTGTCAACATACTGTCTACACAGTTGATCAAAATCATTTTTGGTTAGACAAAAAAACGAGGTTTTTCTATGGCATATGCTATTGGGAGGATATAGAGAGGAGCCATTTCAGGAACGATGTTCGCAAGTTTTAACAAAGTGTAAAGCGTCAAAGAGAAGGATACAAAGCTCGGACAAAATGCTGTCAAGGTGAACAAGGAAATATCGTAGTTGAGACACAGTGCCTAAAAAATGGAGGAACCACATCTACAGACTGTTAAACGGCGGTGACGAACAACGTTGCGCTGTCAGGTAGAACGTACCATTCAATATTGACAACGACAGCGAAAACTGCCAACCACCCACCTAAGTGAAGTGAGGACGGTAATATCTATACTCAAGCTTAATAAGGCCACCGGAAATTATGGCCTTCCCGGTGAGCTTCATAAAGCCGGTTTAGATGACTTGGTAAATAGCATCAACCAACTCATAAGCCAAATCTGGTCGGATGAAAGTATGCCCGAAGAATGGAACATCAGCATCGTTTGCCCGACTCACAAAAAAGGGGACCGACCCTCTGAACTGCGCCAACTACAGGAACATCCTTAATATCGCCTACAAGATCCTATTTGCCGTAATAAGTGAACGCCTGAAACCGTTTACCAACAATCTGATTGGCCCTTGTCAGTGTGGTTTTAAGCCAGGAAAGTCAATAACCAATCCAATTTTCACACTTCGGCAGATCCTGAAAAAAAACCCAAAGAAGTCCAAGGCGATGCGGTGTCATGTGAATTCTTCAACTTGATTCTTGAGAGGATTGTGCAAAACTAGCAGTAATTGAGGGTAAGACTAAGTATATGCTGTCAATACGAAAGTACATACAACATCGACAAATTGGACAGAACGTCACCGAGATGGGACTTTGTCTACAACATCACGTCAGAAATCGAATGGAGAATTACTCTTCCCAACCGCTGTTTCTTGAGGCTAAGAAGGCAATTTAGTAGTAAAGCCCTCACTCAAACCACTAATGAGATCCTATATAAGACCCTGATCTTTATCATCCAGTCCTGTTTTACGGCGCTGAAGAATGGACCTTATTAAAATCGGATGAAGAAATCATTGGTCGATTCTAGAGAAAAATTCTTCAAATAATCTTTGGCCCATTTGCGTTGACGGGCAATGAAGACCAAGATTCAACAAAGAACTAAACGAGCTAAACAGAGATATACCCCTAGTTTTGTTGTTGTTGCCTAAAGCATGGACCGTATTAAAAGCGGATGAAGAATTACTTGGTCGATTCGAGAGAAAAATTCTTCTAAAAATCTTTGGCCCATTTGCGTTGACGGGCAACGAAGTTTAAGAACAAAGCAATAACTATACAAGCTGTACAGCGATATACCCCTAGTCAAAAAATTCCGCATTGGACGTTTGTGGTGGCTAGGACATGTAGAACGAATGGACACCAAAACCTCACATTAAGTGGCGCGCACAAGTAGAAACCGACCTCAACCAACTTGGAGAGGGCAACTGGAGGCAGAACCGGGCTAATTAGGGAGGCATGTTGGTTGAAAACTGAAAACGCCCCCAAAATGTGGGCGTGGCAAAAAGCTAATGCAGACGAAATAAAGATGTTAGGATTTTCTTAATATGCTACTCAAACACATTTTTTTTTTTAAATTCATAACCGTTTGACAAATGATATTTGTAAGAAACCGCCTCCAAAAAGTGGGCGTGAGTTCAAATGATCTATAGACGAAATGTTTACCTATACCTATTATCATAACCAATGATTTTACAATGAAAGAATTTTCGATTTTATTAAATTTTACTGAAAACGCCCCCAAAATGTGGGCGTGTCAAAAAGCTTTATAGAGACGAAATAAAGATGTTGGGATTTTCTTAATATGCTACTCAAACACATTTTTTTCAAAATTAATTCTTGCTCAAAATTTAAGACCCAAAAACTGGTAACGTACGGACGAACGGACAGACATGGCTAATCGACTCAGCTAGCGATTTTTTAAGAGCAGTTTTTTTACAAAATCCTATAAAATACTGAAATTTGCATTAAACATTCAAAATCTTTATTGTAATCGAAAAATAGGCCTTAGCCATTTACGTTTGAAAGACAACTTCATGTAAATGTTGTCCGCGGCTCCGTTTCAAATGGTCCATTCGGAAGGTCCAATTTTGCGTCACTTTTTCATACATTTCTGTATTCCACGAATTACGCGTGTTATGTTATCCTGTAAAATCTTCAATCGTGTTCGGCTTGTCCACATAGACTAACGACTTTACATAACCCCACAAGAAATAATCAAGAGGCGTTAAATTGCATGATCTTGGCGGCCAACTCACAGGGCCATTTCGAGAGATAAGCTGCTCACCAAATTCATCCTTCAACATTTCCATTGTTTTATGAGCTATGTGGTATGTGGCACCGTCTTGATGAAATCACATGTCAACCAAGTTCAACTCAGCCTGGGGCAAAAAAAGTAGCGTATGATGGCTCGATGTCGTTCGCCGTTTTGCTTATTTACGTATCCATTGCGCCAGAAATGAGCCTCATCGCTGAATACAATTTTTCGATAAAACAGCGGATTTGCACATTTTTCACAGAGCACGAATTTTGATAAAATTTCAATAATTTGCAATCTTTGTCCGTTTGTAAGTCTTTCCATGATTAAATGGCAGAGTATACTGACAACTTTTCATTTTGACAGATAACGTTTGGACGCCATTACTAACCAGTGCTGCCAACCTGAAAACCTGAAAAACATAATTCTTAAAAAGTCACCCTTAATATCTAGCTAAATTATTTCTCTATGTTACAAACTATGTATTTAAACTAATATACCCCTATGAGATAGGCTTCAATCAAAAGAGGAGCACTCAATATTGGTAAATTAAATATCTTTCGTGTGTATTTTAATGTTGCTATGGAGAACTAATAAATAGAAATATTTTCCCCAGAGTGTGGTTTTCTTTACTTTTTGAAACTACCAAAGTCATAATTATCTCTTAAATTTGCGCTTTCCTTTGTTAATTTAAAATAATTTTAAAATGTATTATTCATGCGGTTTCCTTTGTTAATTTAAAATAATTTAAAAATGTATAATTCATACCGCACACTTTGGTTTTTTATAATTCGGAGGTATAGGTAACTAGGTATAGTTTTCCTCCTTATGCAACTAATGTTTAAAATACATATACAATTTGTATGGAAGGATTTTATTCTATTATATAATTAATACAACCGCAAGGATATCACTTGAGACATGAATATAATACGAACATTCCTTCAACTATTTGAGAGCTTCTTGTTGACCCAGAACTTAACGATGCTAAACGAAGTCAAGTATTTCAAATGAAACGTCTGCGGCTGTCGGAAAATTGAATAAGATGCGACTAAGGTAAGTATAGACATAATATTGTTATAGGGTTTTAGAACTCTTATATACATCGAAAACTCAATAAATGAATAAGAACGTTTATTAACTTAGGCCTTCAGTGCACCAACAAGAGGTGGCGACATCAACTTATGTACAAATCTGTTTTACTTTCTTTAGAGGAATAAAAACAAACCATCAAGATTCTGTCCTTGTAAGCACTTAAGATGATTACAGAGTCCGTCATCTATTGAAAATGTCTAGGTACAATGACAGTAATTACATCAGCGCTAACGATATATTCTCGGCAGCAATGTTACGACTTATATTTTTGTTTTTGCTTGATTAAAGAGTTTATTGTAGTAAACAAAAGAATGTGAAATCACTCTTCACCAGCTAATATAAAAGATATTCCTGGTATGAGATAAAAGTGTTTCAATAATTTTCGAAATAAAAAATAATTACAGTTCAATGCTATACTTTTTTGATTAAGTTAATGGACAATTCAAGAGTAGGCGCCTTCCGTTGAGATGTCTAAGCAATAGTTTTAATAAAATGTTTTCAATGTACCAGCATTTATACATGTTTGTGTGCATACCTATGTATGAAGAGCAAGATATTTTGATCCGAAAATTCCGACCGATTGATAGACTACTAATACCTACCGTTTGCAACAGTTCCACATGATTCGTTTTTTCCCTATTATTCTTAACCGGAATTTTCAGTTTTTACCAGTAACAGAAAATCGTTATTATTCACATTGATACCAATTTCATTTAAATTCCAGAAAAAAGTTTATCTTTTAAGTTTTAACATCAATGACCAAAATGAATGTAAAGATTTTCTATGATATATTCAAATTATGAAAATCTTCAAATTCTCGCATTGTTGATATTTGATCTTACGCCTACCTGAAAGAGAAAGTTTTACTTACTTACTATCCCATAGGGGTATATTATTTTTTATACATAGTTTGTAACATATAATAATTCAGGTAGATATACCTATGTAAATGGATCGACTCAGAATCGCTAGCTGAGTCGATTAAGCCATGTCTGTCTGTCCGTCCGTCCGCCTGTCTGTTCGTCACCGATTTTTGGGCCTTAAATTTTGAGCTACGATATTGGAATTTGGTATATAGGATCCTTGTCCGTGCCACCAGAACAAGTGTACAAATTTTCAAAATCTGACCACTGCCACGTCCCCTTTAAAAAAAACGTTGTTGTTGGCCAAACGGTGGATAATTTTAAAAAAAAAGTGTCTGAATATTATAATTAGACAATCCTAATATCTATATTCCGTCCATACAAAGTTTTTGCCACGCCCACTTTTTGGTGACGTTTTCTATATAAAAAAATCGTTTTTCAGTCAAATTTTAAAATATTTTATATACTACTTTGATGCAGAACGGTTGGTTATGGCAATATGTATAAAGATTTTGTCTATAGATCATTTTAAACCACGCCCACTTTTTTTTGGAGGCGTTTTCGTACAAAAACCATTTGTATACCCAACCCCATTGGATATGCAGTAGAAAAACATTTTTTTTTGTTATAAGGGGTTATGAATACCCTTTACCTTTGTCGAAACATAAACGATTTTGATAAACTGTATAAAGCCCACACTTTGGGGATATTAATTTCAACGATGGGATGGGATAGGGTATTCAACGCACAGCGGATTGTAGCCTTCTCATATGTTTTATCCAGTTTTCGATCGTGAAAGATCGAATTAGGAATTGCGAGCTTGATTTTGGTCACCAATTTCGCCAATAAGTTGTAGTGGAAGAGCCTTGTATATAGTGTATGCCCCATAGAAATTTGTTGCAGTGCCACTACATCTATAGAAATACAATTTTGGTGTCATTTTGATGTAAAACGCTATATTGAAATAATTGGAAATCATACGCATTTTTTTTATCTTAGTCAATTAATTGGTTTAAAACCAGCTTCTATTCTTAGAGCTTCGATTGGTGCTGTCCTTAATGCTTCTGCGGATGTACGGTAGCATTCGTGTATGCCTATATCGATTCTCCCCAAGTTGTTAGTCGTTGTCCACATAAATAAGGTAATTCCGTGCTGTAGGATTCCTTCAACCAGAGTTTTGGTTATTTTAAGGCAGGTTTCCAGAACTTTTCGGTTTTCAGTTGACTAATAGTATTTTTGATGTATGTATAAATATCCCATTTGATATTGCTACTAAAAGTAACACCGATTATTCTAAGCTCTTTTCTCAGATTGACTGTGGAGCCGCGAATTATGAATGGTTAATTTGTGCATAAGCATTTCTTTTTCCAACAAAGATGAAGTGCCTCTATTTTGGATGGTTGAACAATAGCACCGCTTTTTTGGGTAAACGTATGGATTTCTTCTTCTGCCGATTTTAATATAGTCTTCACAGTGGAGGGATCTCCTGAAGGTACCATAAAGATCTTATCCGTAGTGTTGTGTCTAATTCCATTTTGAAATGTCGTCTATAAGCTCTAAGCTTAGGTTTTCTTGATGAGGAAGATCACTTAAAGTCAGTTTCCTAGTTATGACGTAGTCTAAAAAGTACTTACTATATTTTCACAATGTTTAAAAGAAAGTATTGGATATTTTTTTCGGGATCATTTTCCAGAGTGCCATTGAGGAAAATAAATATAAGAAACTTGTTGAGTGTAGTTTGATGATCTTAAGTCCCATGATGATCTTTTTGCTATGATCCTCTCATATTTCACTTTTCTGTATGCTAAGCAATTTTGAGTAATTGGTTATTTTCAAACGGACAAAATATTATAAGTGAAATTGCCTAAATCACCGAAAATCGCTCTAAACCTATAAATGTCGCAAGGGCCATATAAAAAAAATTGAAAATAAAAAAAATTAAAATTTTTAAAATCGCTTACTGATACGCCCACTTTCAATTTTTATTATAATTACATATACATTTCTTTTGCTTAATAGAAGGAAATAAACTATTCCCACAACGGATTACAGCTTTCTCATATGTTTGCCTTTGTATTCATTTAAGCAATTGGCGCGGCAGGACCGTTGTGGTCCATGAAATTATTAATTTTTTTCATTTCGTCGAGAGCTTGCCCTTGATCGATTATAAATGCTTAATTTTCAATTCGAATTAATGGCCCGGTAGAAGGCGTTTTTGATAAATAATAGAGTGTATGCGAAAGAACACGTTTATGTCATTAACGGGATCTTTTTTACGCAGTTTCTGAATCAGAAAATCTTACCAAAAAAAAAGGTGTTTGATAATATATTGGTGCGTTGCATATTAAAATTATAAATCATTAAATATTATTATTATAAAAACAATTATAGTATTAATGTAATGCATTTTGAATGAAATTCGCAAAAGATTAAATGCCGACGTAAAACATGATTTTTCGTTATTAGCCAAAACAGGATATTCTGTTAAGAGACTTCAAGTCTAGAACTGATTGAATGCATTATTACGAATCTCAACAGGTACACTGGTTTTCAATTTTGTTCATTCAGCTAGACAGTATAAATGTTGACGAAAAATTGACGGTTTTTCAAATTGTGTCTAAATACAAAAACCCTTGGACCTCTGCGGCTTTTTCAAAAGTGATCAGCTCTGGACACACAAAAAGTCTCCTCATGTGAGAACAAAAATTTCTTCGGATAATTCGAAATGCAATAGTTAAAATCGTGTAAGATCCTTCTGTAACTGCATATTTTGCCTCGTATCCTTTTTCAATGAAATTTTTATTGAAAAATGTCATTTTGTAATTATATTATATCTTGAATAATCGATTTTAGCAGGCAAACATGCTTGCTTCACTGAAGTAAAAAGCCGGAACACCAGTATATTGATTATGTGAATTAAATTTGTAGATCGGAATGAAGCATGAAATCAAAGTTCCCCTTATAAAATGGTTATTAAACACATGTACCTATACTTCAAAATAACTACCCACCATGATTGCTTTTATAAAACAAGTTTTCTAGATAATTCTTATGAATACCAAATCAATGTTAACTGAATACATCCGTTAGTGTACGAAATCCACTTTAACGATTCAAGTTGATTTCTGTACAATATGTAGTGCTTTTGACATATTTTAATATAGTTACAATTCACTTGTTTGTGCACGTATTTTTTCGAAATTTCTTATTTTCTGGAATATGAAACAAAATCCATTTAAAATTTGCAAATCTGTCATAACCGAATGTAAGCAGACATGTACACCCTGTGTTTGCCAACCAAGTCAAATACACAAGCGCTCGCATACCGGTGAGTCCTTTTCAAAAACATTGCTGCTCACGTTGTAGATAAAAGGCAGCAGCAAGTGGTGTATAACGACTATTTGACATCAACAGAATTTCAATGAGCAATCGATTTTCTTCTCCATTCTCATATGCTTTCATAGTTGCCACCCACAAACACCTTTAACCTACCCCACATCTTGAATCGAAATGGTTCTGTCATAAAATTGTTTGAACATTTTTTTTTAATTTCCCCGTGTTTCAGAATGATTTTGAAGAAACTCCTCGGTGCTTTCTTTTCCGACTCAATGGTTGTCCAATTGGTGTGGTCGTGTGCTAGATGAACTTGGGTTGGTCGCGTTAGAAAAAGATATTTACACCCCTGCCTAGGGGTTTCTCCCATTCACTGAGAATCTCGAAAATATTTTACATGTTTTTGTTGGCTTCTTGTTTTCTTTTATCGTTTTTTTTTTTTTTTGCAATTTCATCCTGATTCTAGGTTTTATAATGGACCCTAGTTCAACTGTTGGCAGGTGCTGTGGTTATTTTTTTTCGGAGATAGTGCTTTAAGAATAATATAGTAGAGTGTGGTTAGTCGGCTTGGGTTATGATAGCATTATATTGTATACCTCTATAAGCGGGCCTTGATGGTAGGAGGGATCCTTTTGATCTCTCCTAAATAAACTCACCAGGTGAAGGTTTATTTTGTTGGTTTCAGAGAGCAACGGGTGTGAATTTTATGGAAGAATTGCTTTAGGGGAAGATTTGAGCAGTTTTAAAGGTTTCTCGCGCTATTATGTGAAGATGGATTTGAATGTGCACAGAGGATATGAAGTAGGTCAATAGTTTTCGGTTGGAAGATTGTGGATTTGGTTTTCATTCTAGGGAAATATCCTTGTAATTATAGGGTGTAAATGTCAGGTTTTCCAGATCGATGAATAAGAATACATTAGTTGGAGGTTGTCGGAATATTTCAAAATGTTAATGGAATACTAAAGAAGTTTGTATTTTGCAAATAAACGGTATTAGATATTTTTGGACTACGATATTTTGAAAGTAGTGACATAAATTTTTATTTCAAAGGAGGAGAACGTTTTAATTAATGTTGTGAAACATAAAATAAATGGCCAATAGAAAAATCTTTTTTACAAGGTATTTAGACAATCTATATATCATTTTCATCCATATAAAATTTTTCCTGCTCTAAAACCACTGTTTACGATATTAAACAAAGATGACGTCACACCAAAATAACTAAAAGTGCTGAATGCAACCACCTTTTAAATATCCCATTCAGGGAAATTTGATAAATTCCTTTTTCTGTTAAATGTCAAAATGTTTTGCGAAATACAATAAAATTCGATATTCAGTTTTGTAACGTTTTAAAGAGCGGTCTTTTTTATTCCAGTAAATTATCAAATAAACGTTAATACGGAATCTTTTCTTTGTTTAAGAACCGCAAATAAATTCTTTGGTTCACAGCCGAACATTTGGTCCTCGAGCCGGATTTAAGAAAAGATTCCAAGTCAACACTACACAATTGTTTACATTTGTTGTTGTTTTTTGTGTGCTAAAAGTAAAAATTAAATTTATTGTCTCGTGTGCATTATATGCATTTTTTTTTTGTGCGGAAAATTATCTTTTGGAACAATTCGTTAATCTGAGAATTTTCAACGATATCATCTGTTAGCTGTTTGCTGTATCATCTGTTAGCTGTTTGCTGTATCATCTGTTAGCTGTTTGCTGTATCATCTGTTAGCTGTATCATCTGTTTGCCTTATCATCTGTTTGCTGTTTTCTGTGCTGTGTTCTGTGCAACCATAATACTGGATCAAAGTTGAAGAAATTTGCAAGTAAGTGCTTTTACTTCTATTATTTGTGTCTTTATCTAAGAATTAAAGCCAATTCAAACAAAAATGAAACAAAATAAGCTTACACGAGTACTCACTCAATTAGAAAAAGATGTTTCAAATTTTGCAAAAAGAGGGTCCAGTACTCGTACTTCAAATTATTTGTCTGGTCGTTTAACATTATTGGAGAAGTCGATGGAGTCAGCAGAAAGTGTGTATGAGAGGTATATAGGAGAGCTGTCGGACAGTGATGAGGAAAAATGTTCGGATATAGAAGAAACGTTTGAGAAGTTCCGTGAATTATATTTCGACTATCGTGGTGATATTTTAGATGCAATAGATAAGGCTAAGGTTCAAGAATCCAAATCTGTAGAGTCTAAAGTAGTTGAAAATATTAAAATATCAACTCACAACTCAGATGTTAGGTTAACAAACATTCCTGTACCTGTTTTCTCGGGAAATTACGAATCGTGGAGAGGTTTTCGTGATCTTTTTGTATCTCTTGTACATCACAATTCGTCTTTGTCCGAAATACAAAAAATGCACTATTTGAAAACGAGTATCTCAGGTGAAGCAGAGAAAATATTGTCACATTTACCCATTTTAAATGGCAATTATGTAAAAGCTTGGGCTATTTTAGAAGACAGATATGATCATCGGCGTTTCCTGGTCAACACTCAATTAAAATGCTTCTTCAACCAAGCAACTGTAACGCAGGAGCGATCTGAAGCCATCAAGGAACTACTGGATACGTCAACAGAGATAGTGCATAGCCTTGCCAACTTAAAGGTACCGGTTGAACATTGGGATGTGATGATTATTTACGTGTTACTACAAAAACTACCAACAAAAACACAGCAGCTGTGGGAAGAGAAACTGGGTCTCAAAGAAAACTCTAAGGAGCTGCCAACATTAGAGGAATTTAAACAATTTCTTGAAATGAGATTTCGTACTCTTGAGGCAGTAAGTTTCCAGCAAGGAAAGATGTCATCTGAATCCTCGAAAAAGATTCCACAACGAATTTCCTTTCACACGCAAGCCAATACATCAAAGTATGCATGTAAACTTTGTAACAAAGGACAACATGCTATTCGCAAATGTAACCGTTTCATTAAATTAAGCATAAACGAACGCAATCAATGCATTAATAAGTTGGGTTTATGTAAAAACTGTTTAGCTTATAGTCATTTGTCCGATAATTGTCCAAGTACTCGTCGATGTTATTATTGTCAGCAACCCCATCATTCGCTTTTACACTATGTTCCGCAACCGAGTTCTTTGTCGAATCCTGACCCCTGTGATAATGTTAATCGTAGTCAAATTTCTCAACAACGTTGTCAACAAAATAGAAACTGCCTTACCTCTTCAATTAACAATTTGCAATGCATCGATTTTTGGTATATGGTTAAAGTCTTTCAGAAATTACGCTAGGTATAAATTTTAATGGGATGATGACTTATGATTCTCTAATTGATTAAATAGTTTGATGCTCTAATGGCTTATATTTTAAGGCTTTTACTACACTGGCAGTTGGTTTCTGCTGTGTCTGTTGATGAATCAACAGCGACGAGTTTATTGGAGAGGCAGTCTCTGGAGTCCCTGGTTATTCTAAAATAGAGAAAAAAAATCTCTTGAATTAGACAAATGCAGCAACACCACATTATTCACTTCAATGAAGAAGTGATCCTAAATTTGAAGTAATTCAGATAATATATGATTTCATACCAGCAAACCAAAAATCCTGACCAGTAGGAATGCAATTAAGAAGATGAACTATGGTACCTCTATTAGGATAATGAGCCAGGTGAAAATAAAAGAAGAAGATAAATAACAGGTAATGAATCTTTAAGGCATTCATTTTTTGGTAAATAATTTGTTGTGACAATGAATATATACATACTTACATGTGCAGCCATAATCGTAATTAACAATAGTTCGCTCGATAATTACATATGGGCACTAGTCTGGTGACCTTCTGCGACATTCTGGTGACCTTTATTCACCGGATTAATACAACCCAAAGAAACTGTTCATAAACGCTGCACCACTTATTGTACAACAAGACTTTCCCTCATTTATATATACTGAAACCGGTTGAATTACTGGCTTTGAGGGATGTGTGCTATGCAATTAGACAATTATAAGGCAGAAAGACCTGACCTTCAGTGGATTTCGGTGCAAAATCACTCTTAGGCCATAGTAAAATGTAAGGTGTAAGATTTCTTAATTTTTTTAAAATAGCCGAAAACAAAATGAAAAACCTACCCGGATGTGTCATTTCAAGGGAAATCTAGGCACTTAAGAACTTGACAAGGATACAGGTCATCATAAGTTGATCTTTTAAGGAGATTTTCTGGATGGTAGCGATCATTCCTGTCGACTATCATGTTAAAGGACTGGGTATGTCCAATGACACTAACTCTTCTTTGCCAAACTTGGAGATCTCTCTAATAAACATATCAAAGATAAATTCGCTTTCTTTAATACCACTGGATTTCCGCTAACAGGAACTTATAAGTGGACTAATAGTTTTGAAGTAATTATCAAATGTTATGATCGCTTTTGATAAAATGATACCGATAAAGGATATGGCACTACGGTTGACAAAATCTATATACTCACTTCGCGTCGTATTGCTTGGGTCAAGATAAGTGATATCGAGAGGCATAACATTCTCCCACTTTCACCAGGTGAGAGTTTAAGACACAATTTTGCTGCTCAAAACAGGAAATTTAAAATTTTAACTGAAAAAATGCTTAAACTAATTTGTCGCCTATCATTCTAACACCACTAACGCATCTTGAAATTTCCCTAAAATGCCAGATAATATTGTGCATTGTAAATCTTGATAGTTAATAGTAATATAGTTTTGCATAGCACTTTAACATGGTAGAAGAACCCATTTTGGTAATATCGCAAAATTATCTAGGAATCTATACGTTTACATTAACCTCAGGGCAGTTTCAGCATTGTCATATCAAAAGTCTCATTGGAATAGTAATTTCAAATTGTCCCAGAAGTCAGTCCATGGTTTTCTTCACAACTTGCTATGTCGGATATATCTCATAGGCAAATTACTTTGTTAAGCTGATCCCCTCTGGGACAACCCATGTTATATTCTGTTGAGTGCTCACCTCTACGTTGGCTCGCCTCTTATCGAGACTACTTTCATCTGAAACTTCAAACAAAATCTCCTTATACACCAAGAGTCTGTATGTGTGTACGTGATAGCTAAAATGCTTAAACAGCTTGGGCGTCATTTATATGCTAATCGCTTGTGCTATCATAAAATGTTTCTATCATATGTAGGAGGTGCCCTGAGGTGATGTTATCAAATAATTATCCCCATGCATGAGCTTCGCATATACATACATACAAAGTGTGGAAACCAAATTAGATGTATGTACATACCGATTTGGGATTATCTAAAAGTGAGTGTGTTTTTTTACACAGCACTTCCTTAAGCCACTTTAATTCGATGTTAAATTAATGCAAATGTAACACCATGTTTTACACACAATAACAACAGCAGAAAATCCTGGCATCTATAAACACTATCACTTTCATTCGGCAAGGGTGCTGCGCTGAACAAACGTTATTTTAATTTTAAATTAAGAGTGCATCCCCGATTGGTCTGACTTAGCCAGTAAGTAGAAAGAAATCTATGTTAAAGGACTTGCGACAGAAAAAATAAAATAAATTCGGTGGCTCTGTGAAAGTGGTAGCTGTGGCAAACAAGCGGCAGGAAGAGGATAAACAAATGCAAATAAGGACATGGGTACTTTTTTGACTTGGGTGTTGGTTCTGCTTTTCTTTTTTCTCATCCCTACCTTTCCACAGAACAGGTCTTTCAGAAGGAAAAGACGTTGATACCAGACAACTATACCAACGATTGGTTGCAAAACGATATCCTGATACAGAGAGAGTCTGAAAGTGAGTTTCTGTTCATCTTCTGAATGCAAACATCAATTGAAAGAAAAGAAAATAGGAAAGACGGTCTAAGGATGCTGAGGTTGTATAGTTCCTTTTACAGAAAGAAATGGAGAAATCTTTCAATAGTTCCTTGACAGGTATATTTGGATATATACATAGGTATCCAAATGATGAAAGCGCTGAAATTGTATCCCAAATTGGTTTTGAATCTGCGAAATTGGAATTTCACTTCAACCGCATTTCGGTTGAAATTATTCTCGCATATACGGCATTGAATTGAAATTGTTTCATTCAATGTTTAGAGACACTTTTAGAGACATCTCATGCTATGAATTTTAGTCAAAAATGCCCTCGTTTCTGCATCTTAATATTTTAATGGAAAGTACTTCAATTGTACATCATATGCAAGTGAAGAAGAAAATGGAACAGAAATGAGCCTTTCAAGGATGCAAATGCGAAATGCACACTATATATCTGCGTACTTAAAAATTCTCTCAAGGCAAGATTCCAGCATATATTCATGATGATCCATCAGAGTCGGCTCTACTCTTCACATACAAGCATAACTATACACTCAAATGTATGACAGTATGCCGCTTTGGAGTTTGTGACGACCATGATGTGCAGGATGTGTTGTGAACTGAAGTGTAGTTCTGCATTATGCAGGATATTTAGATTTTAAGAAACTTTCCAAATTTAATACCATAAAGTTTTCTAGTATTTTTTTTTTCAAGTTTTATGTTTCTAATGATGGGGTATTGGATTGTATTTGCTACAAAGTGTCGAGGGAACGCCAACGTTTTTCGAGTTATTAATTATTTGTTCAACAAGGACATACATTTTTCGTTCTGGAATAGAATAAGTTTTTATTTTTTGCTTTAGTTTTTCTGTATGCTATGGACAAGGGTAGATAATGAACAAGAATTGTACATTGGGTAGGTAAACGGTTGTATAATCATGTAACGTGAAAGTAATTGTAGATATGTGATCAATTAGGAGATTACATTAACTTTATTCCAAAATGGATATATTAAGCAATTAAAAAATATTTTGCACTCAATTTAAACTTCCATTCCCAATACTAGAAATACAATTGAGGTTGAATACAAAAACTAGTTTTAACAAGGACTTGTGTAATACTTATTTCAACGCTACATTGAAATCGGATATGTAAGTATAAATTATTTATTTAGTCTATTTTTTAGATTTTTAACCACCAGATAGAGTCCCATATATTTTTGCCATATTTTTCTTCAAAACTATACAAGGGTTATGGTTTGTGTAAGATTTAAACTCAAGATAAGTCTTACGCATTTTAAATTATTACTACCTAAAAAACGTTTCATTTTAACAGCTGTTCCTTAAAAATAGTCATTTTTGTAATACTTTTATACAGCTTTATATGCCGTATTTGAATCAAGACATGACCATAAACTTTTCAGAGAAATGTTCACATCGAATTTTAAAAAAACTAAATTATAAAATTGACAAATAGAAAAACCAAACCTTCAAAGAATGCGTAAATGAATACATTTAACTCTATCTTACACTGAACCAAAAAGGTTAATGATTCACATGAAAAAGTTCATACCGTTTATGTATTCTCATTCATACGCGTATGAACAATTTATAAAATCTATGAATATAAAGTGTGGAAACTTTCGCTTTATGTAAAATTTCATAAAATTTAAGCATCAATTCTATGGATTATGAATTCTTACATACGGTTGATGTTTCTCTTTATTGAATATATGTACCTGTTCATAATTTTATGTAAGTGTTCATATATATTATGTAAACGCTTATAGTTTTGTATGTACATTTGATAAAATTTAAGATCCAATTTATGATGAGTATGATAATAATTTTGTTTGCACCTATACATATATAATATATTTAATATGTAAGGATTCATAAAAAACGATATAGATATTATACAATTAAAACACACAATTATTTTCCAAGTATGTACTGTGACATCATGTGAGTGTGGAGTATATGTTTGGTTACAAAAAAGGTGTTAATATACAATGAGCACTTACAATAATTTTGTTCATGCTAATTATGAAAAGTTTCAAGTTTCATATGAAAATATGAATTTTTACATTATCCGCATTAATACTGCATTAAAATTAATGAATTTGGGTGTATGAACGCCGTTCATAAAAACCATGTAAACAATTATTTTTAGTGTAATTAGATCTATATCTTGCTATCTGCTGGAATACATGTCACTTCCACCGATTCGGCAAGGAATTTATAGAACAAAAATTTGAATTTGTTTAATTATAAGGCTTAAACTTCAACAAACATTACCCCACAGACTGGCCGATTCTTGAATTTTGTAAGAGAATCCATTTTTAACTTTTTCTTACAAAGAGAAAGACATTGTTTTCGTGAACATTTTTAAACTTCTTAATTGATTCTTACATTACGGTGACACAACAAAATTATTTTCGTAATTCTATCTGTCGGTCCTTCTACTACTCTTGGGGATGGTGTTTCAATAGGGACACTTGAGATTTTGTTTGTAATAGCGGCCATGTTTTCTTATTTTCAAACATGTTGTGAATTGAGAACTATACGAATCGATTCAACAAACTCTCAGCTTCCGATGCTATATTTTATTCTTAACCTGCTGGATATGATAGTTTTGGTCGCTCCGTGTTCAATTTAAACGAGTGGTGGGTGCACGACTGGGTCGTACGGAACTTTCTCTTTCACAGCGAGTTAGCCGTTAGATCAACTAGAACGCATTTTGAATATTAATGCTTAAAATGTTATAAATAATGTCGAAATGTGATTATACGAACGTTTACTACGAAATTTGAAGGAATCGATGTCTATGTGAATAATAAATTTTTTTCGTTATTGGCCAAAACTGAAAATTCCGTTTAGTGATAGTTGGGCTACAACTAATTATGTGGAATTGTTTAAAACTATAAGAGTAGTATATATATATATTAAATTTCATTCATTTTCATTTGACATAGTAGTTTGCGAGAAATTAACAATTTTCTTTATATGGCCTGAATGACAATATCCGTTATATGAATTTTCTCGAAAAAACTGGGTATGCAATTTTGTTGGAACAAATATTCTTATAGTATATATAAAGTTTAATCAAAATCGTTAGAGCCGTTTTCGAGAAAATGGAGGTTATGTGTAATTTTTATATGGCAGGTACCGTTAATAACATGGCTAAAAGCAAACAAAAAAAAATGGCCTAAAATTATGACCAAAAGAAACTTGGATACGAACTTTGAAGAAAATCGGTCAAGCCGTTTAGGCTGGGGAGACCATTACGGACAGACGGACCGACGGACGGAATTCCAAAAACCACTTTTTTGGGTTCCGCTATAATCGTAATGTTAGAATCAATCAAAATCTCGAGGTCAAAAATTTTCACGAAAACAATATCTTTCTCTTTGTAAGAGAAAGTTAAAAATTTGGGTTGCTATAAAATTTAATAATTTTTGGCGGTGTGCCAGTCAAAGTTATTTCATTTTTCTATATATTGTTTGACACGACTCACGCGTTATCTGTAATTATTTTATACTGAAAAATGATATCTCTTAATTAGTCACCAATTATTACATTTCAGCAGTACGATAGCCCAACTACATTTTATCCAATTGAGAACATAACCCCCATTGAAATAATTAAATTACTTATTTAGTCTATGGTCCCTGAATGATACCCACAGAATTAATTGATTATGTAATTTCAAAAGAAAAAGGAAAGTGATCTATTAACATGAAGTGGGACATTAAGGGATATTGAATATCATTTTAGAAAATGTGATTATGGGCCTTGATTTTGATTTAATAAACAAATTGAAATACCTAATTTGAATTTCGGTTTATCAGGCTGACTGTAGTATATCCAAGAAAGGGTCTTGACTACATCGAAAAGATCGACTTCTTTTTCGAGTTGGGAGATTCTGCACATGAAAGCCTATTGACGATCAACCTTCTTAAAAGCAAATGAGTTTAGCAGCAAAATCCGAGAAATAGATATGAAACTATTTTGCTTACTGATGCGAAGATTTTTGACGTTTATGAAGATAATAACAAACTAAATGACGATATCAAAACAACCAGAAGCAGTGGGTAATCTCCCAACAAGATGCAAAAGTTTGTCAAACAAATTAGAGTAGGTAGGTATCTTGTAAAATGATTAATTCCCTTCGTAATGAAGAACGACGATTATTTCCAACTAACTCTAATAATTCACACAATCTCAAAACAACACAGGAGTGTCATTATTCACGATATTATTACATAAATTCTGTGGAATAGTGCTAGTTTTGAGTATTGAAGACACCTCTCAGAGAAATGTTGAACGATTTAAAGAATGATTGGCAAAAATATTTTTAAAAAAAAATACTGTGACACTATAGCCCTTTGGTGACACCTATAAAAAGATCGCATAAGCTAAAATTTATAGCTGACATGTGTATACTGTATATATTTTGAAACTATGCCTTTTCTTATATCTGAGAAATAAAGATTACTCGTTTAATTGCTTAATTTTATTTTTATAACATATTTAATATAATATTATCCGATATAAACAAAAAAATAGCCATGAGGAACCCATCATCTATGTATATCAAGTTATATCATAATTATGAAATGAAAGCATACATTTCAAAAAAAGGAATAAATCAATATTATTGTCCACTTAAATAAATTTATAAAGCAATTAATGCATTTTATATATTAAGTACATCATAAAAGAACTTAATTAAGAGATAATCATTTCAAAAATGTTCTCGCGAATTAAAGCAATTCCTAAATCCTCTAATTCTCTGTGTTTTTGATTAGCATCCACAATGTAATAAATTATTCAACTGGCCATAAAATTGACATAACATTAATCCATTATTTATTCAACCATTGGATACAATGGTTTTCCTTCAATAAAATATTTAACCCTAATCCAGCCACCGAAAAATGTTCACATTAATCCGCTGTCTACCGCTGTAGCTTAATTACACCATAATGAATTAATGAGACCTAAAATGTCGCCATAATTTCCCCAACGGAAATGATTTATTATTTTATAATGCCCACGTCATTTGATTCGTTATTTTTTTTATTAGAGTAAATTAACTACTTATGCCACCCACTGCCCATTGAAAACCACTAATTATATTAAATACACAATACGTGGATATACTTATAGAGTATCTACTACTACTTGTTTGTGTTTTTCAATATATACATGTATTTGGATACAAATGTATAAATAGGTGACCATTTATTGAAAATTCGAAAAACACAATAAATTTTCAGCAAAAACTCAACAGCTCTGAGCTGTTGAGGTCGTTAATATACTTTTATAACCGCGTGACAAAAAAAAACTGAAAAAAGCTTATTAATGCCACAGTGAGACAATTAAACAATAATTGTGTTTTAAATAGTGGCACGACCAAGCTTTGCTTGGGTAGTAGTTAATATTGCTGTAACGGATAAGAAGGGGTTATCTTGCATTATGTGTAAGGACCTATAAATGCCTTCTGAGACTGACATGTCATAACTTTCACAATTATTTCAAAATGGTGTCTGGTGTACTATCACACCAGACACCATTTTTTAAAATCTATTTTTAATTATTATATTTTAATGTTAAGACTGTTTAGTTTTAGTTAATGATTTCTTTAGTCTTGCTGATGCATAACTAATACTCTAACCGGAATTTGAGATCGGTTAGTCCTAAGACCCAAAGTTGGTTCTTCCATGCGAATTATTATTACCTTAATATAGCCAAGCCAATGAAAGTTTTTTTTTTTAATTTTTGATCTCATTAACATCTTTATAAACCAATTTCGGTTGAAAGTAAATATTTCAGCTAATCTTTGCCATAACCCCCATCTGCAACTTAGCCGAAACGCACTACCTGTTTCAGCACAATATTGAATCATCATCTTGTGCTAAAGCAGGTATCATATGATAACGTATCATACGATCAATTAATAAATTATGACGTTTATAAAGCTCGTCCTTGAAAAACAACTGGCTGCTGGCTACAAAACCGGAAAGCAGGCTCTTCGGGACAGCGAAGGAAACTAAGTCACCGAAGCGCAGGGAATAGTAGATGTCCTTAAGCAGCATTTCCATCAACTGCTTAATAGGCATTATGCAGAAAGAGTGATAGGGCAAGAAGAGAACCCACGTCCAGTCAATGAAGAACTAGTTCCACCACCTATTATAGAAGAAGTTGGCTAAAAAAAAGCTTAACAACAACAAAGGCACATTCTCTGATGGCTTATCAGCGGAGCTTTTAAAATACGGTGGTGATATTTTGATAGGAAGCATGCATCGAATAATCAACCAAATATGTTTGGAAGAAAGCTTGCCCGATGACTGGACTATCAGCTCCATATGCCCCATCTACAAAAAAAGCGTTCCTATGTCTTGAAGGAACTATCGAGGAATATAACTGTCTAACATCGCATACAAGATTCGATCTAATAACTGTGTGACCGTCTTAAAGCGTTCTGCAACACATAAATCGGCAAGTACCAGTGTGCCTTCCGTCCCGGCAGATCGACTATAGACCAAATTTTCATACTGAGGCAAATCCTAGAAAAGACCAACGAATTTCAAGTCGAGACTCACCACCTATTCAAAGCCGTGATTGATAGCATACATCGTCAGGAGCTCTATATGTCGATGGCCGAATTCGGAATTCCGGCAAAACTCGCGCTGCAGAGTGCAGTTTGGAAGCAGCTCCTCTGAACTGTTCCAAACATGCATCGGATTTCAGCAAGGAGACACGCATTCATGTGTCTTCTTCAATATTGTACTGGAGCAGATAGTGCAAAGGGCAGCTGTCACACGGAAGGCACTTTTTTTCAACAGGTCCGTCCATTTGCTGGGCTATGCGGACGATATTTATATCATCGGTCGCTCCCAGCTTGCCGTCATAAAAGCATTCTCGGCCTTGAAGTAAATGAGGATATTACTATTCAACAAACAAACAAGCATCTCTCCACCGCCAAAGACAAAACGGTACTATTGATAGCAGCAATTTGGAGGAAGTTAAGGAGTTCACCTACCACGAATGACAACCCTAGTGGAGATCCCGCGAACAATTACCCTAGGAAACTGTTGCTACTTCGGTTTGGCGAAACGTTTTTTTTTCTTTATGGCGCCGAGTGCTGGAAACAAGAGGGAAGAGTTGATACTGGGCTTCCTCGAAAGAAAAATACTTCGGCCGATTTTTGGTCCTGTGCGCAAGGAGGGCGAAAGGAGGAGAAAATACAACCGCGAACTCTATGAGCTCTACCAAGATGTGGGTATAGTCCAAAAAGCCAAAACACTACATTGACTACATTGGCTCAGCCACATCGAGCGAATGGAGAATAATGCTCCAGCTAAGAGGAACATCGAATCCCAGCCCCCAGGTTCGAGAAGGCAAGAAAGACCGAACCTCCGTTTCAACGACCAAGCCTGGTCTATACAACTGGAATCAGCGATCCCGGGATCGTAGAGGATGGAAGGCTGCAGTGTCTCAGGCAGAGACTCTTCACGGGTTGGGTTAGTAAGTATAATTCCTACAAGATTATTCCCATTAAGCAGCTGTTGATAACATTCTTGGAAACACTAAAATAATACCGACCATGATAACATGCAGTGGCAACTATCATAGTCGTCCCGACTATTGAGTTTTGAATGTGTTTGGTAGCGGAGATCTTTACCAATTTATATGAGGACAAGATTGCTGTGGTTGGTGGAAATAACAATGAAACCATATAATACCACTTGACATTACATTGGTAAATGCCTTAAACCATATTTAATTATAAGCAACACCAACCCAACATCCTATAATCATAGCAATATCAATCAACATTGATTTCAAGCCATACCATAAACCTGTTACAACTCATGGGGTGAGGAGCCACTGTTGTTCTGCGCTTTGTTTTGCTGTTCGACCATCTTAAGATCGAAAGGGTGCTTTGCAGCCGTGTTGAAGGTGTTTTAATTTTCGAACGAATTATTCTCTGCGAGTGCGATTTTTACATAACGCTAAGAATAGGTTCAGTAGCATTCGTCCTGGTTGATATAAAATTTATTTTTGAGAGAACATTGTTATAAAGCTGCCCTGTATTCTTGATTTTACAAAACACATATTTTGGATATATATTTAATATTTAACCCATAAACCTGATTGTTTGTCGTTTAAAACTGTGTCGAAACTGTGTGTTAACAGTCACTAAAGCAAAGATCTAATTAATGGAGAGACCAAGCCTAACAAATACACGTAAAACGTATATTTAAATTTAAAGTTGACATTTTGAATACCTTAAACCATATGCATTTTATTTCTCGTCTTAATTTATAATATAAATTCAATAAATCATATAATAACATTTAAGTTCATAAAAATATGCAATTTACTCTGAATATTGCAATTAAAGTTTTTTTTTTTTAATTTAATTTCTCAATTATGTTCACACACACATAATTCTCGAAATTTACCAAATCTGAATACAACGAAGTGTACCTATATGTATATAGATCAGACATGGGAGTAATGCATTACTACACAAATGAAATTGGAAACAGCATTAGCATTGAGTGAAAGTAATGCCAATGAAAAAAATTTCATTAGCATTGAGTAACACAATGCTAATGACATTTTTTTTTAATTACCATTGAAAATTTTCAATGCATTCAATTTTCATTACCATTTTGCAATGCTAATGAAAAGTATGAAAAAAATAAATTACACCATTTTTTTTTTAATTTTTTTTAAGATATTGGGATGATATACCATAATCATATGTAAGCCCAACAGAGCACTGCGACCCAAAAAAATCGTTTGTGCTGTCCTCTTCTTATTTGTTACTTAGCAATTTGACCCAAACCCTGCATAGACCTCTGTTTGGAAAATGGAATTATTGTTTTCTAGTTCCATGGAGAGTTTGTAGTTGGAAGCAACGATTTCAGTTGCTGCTACCATGCACATTCCATTTTATTCCACTAGGTTCACACAGTTAATTAATAACTCAACAAACATTGTGTTTCTTCTATAGTTGCATGAGGTTTTTTTCAAAAAAAAAAAAAAAAAATAATAAAAAATGCCTTATTACTCAATGAAAATAGATTTCATTCAAAATTACTACTTTTCATTGGCATTAAAAAAATCAATGCCAATGCAATTTTTTTCCATTGGCATTATTATTTTCAATGCTAATGAAATTTTTTTCATTAGCATTACTTTCACTCAATGCTAATGAAATCGCAATGCCAATGCATTACTCCCATGTCTGATATAGATATGTATTTTCCAGGTATATCGAAAGTAGGTATCAGATGTGACAGAGTCAGCTGGTTGATTCCATTACGCAAACCCCATTAGCAAGCAGTTATTACTATACATTAATAATAAAAAAATAAGAAAAAAAAATGCAAAATAAAATGATCATAAAAATTTAATTACAACTCTGATTGTGTTTACTTTGAGGTGTTGACACCATAATTATGAAACAGCTGATGCAACGCGCCATATATACTTAAAAGTTCTGCGTGCAGACAAAATTAAATTGAATTCTTTCATGAACACACAGAATATGATGTCCTTCAGGGTAAGTGAATATACATAGTGTAAAGTGTATTACATTTTTTTAATTACTGACACAAATGGAATATTTTGATTGATTCAAAACGTGCAATGATTTTTCCTTTATAATTTTAATTTTCATCAGAATGTTACCATTAAATGAATATAACATTTATGGGAAGCTTTGCGTTTCATTGAAAGAATAATTTTTACTTTTGCTGGATGAAAATATAAAATAAAAATATACCTATGTCCTAATAAACCTATACAGATTATTACGTCCCATAACAAATTAATTGAGTAACGATTGTTAATATCGGCATAATGGGATGCGTTCGCGATCGCGGATGCCTGAACCCTTGGATTAAATAACTTGCAGCAGACGTGCCAAGGATCGAAGAGGATGGAAGCCTGCCCTGTCTCCGACAGAGACCCACAACGTTATCGGAGCCCGTTCATGAAAAAAAGGCTGGTGTCCCCTAATCGATTGAATTTTTTATTCCTCTTATACATCAGGCTCGCTAATCCCTTAATACGAAATATAAGCACTTCAAAATTACACTCGCCAACGAGTATGCAATTTAAGTGATTGATACTGGAACCTAATAGAGAAAAAGTATAAATACCAGGAATATGCTCCCATCTGGAATAGGCGGCGTTTGTATAACGTAAATCAGTGGTACACGACACAGAAATGTTCTACAGACTAAAATTGTTCTTTGTCTCATCTACTCCTAGGTTTTTAGCCATATCTATGATTCGGTTTCAGATTACTACCGCAACATTGATATTTTGTTGGCAATGTTGGATCACAGACTAAGGGTTATGGCGCACCCATTACACCAAAACAAAAAACCTTTGTAAAATCAATCATAAACCTTATTTGGTTTTGCGTCAAACACGAACATACTTAATTTCAACAAGCTGGTATTTTCATTTTTTTTTATTTAAATGATATAATTTTTACTGCTCAAATCGTTCTTAAAATATCACGAAAATAATGGTAACATGAGCATAAACATTGTTAACCAACTACGTTTGTGACTAGAAACATGAAAATCGTTTTCTTTAAAAAATAAAAACGTATATGTGCGACAATTATTGTGCCCGAATAAATACGAAATTGAGCACGATCGTCGTTGATCAACAACGTTTGAGATGTTGTAAAAAAAAACATGAAATCGTGTTGCCATGAAATATGAAATATGAAATGATGATTGATTGTCCACTATCGTTGTTGGTCCATAAAGTTGCTGGTAATTTAACGTTTTGACTTACTTTCCTGTAAGGAATATTTATTTTACTTAAATGACCGATTTCCTCCCCCTCACAAAAGAAAATTTATAATTTATGATGGCAAGGGTAGACAAAATTTAACTTCGCGGAACTCCTCTCCTTCAAGACAGTGGTTCCGGGTTACAACTATACAATAACAAACCTTTCTTCCTTAGAACCATACAAACCTCGTAGACCATACAAACTTCCTAGTTTAAAAAAGAACTCCAAATAATAAGATTGATTATAATGCTTCGAATGAGTTCTCGTGATACTTTAACAACGTTTGTGTTTCTTAAGAAATTCTGTTGATTGGCACAGAGTTAGGGTCAAAACGCAAACATAGTAAACTTAACTTAGTGCGTTTACTTTGTTTGCTGTTACTGGATACCCATAGAGCTATGACCGATTTGTTGATTTGAATATGAAATGTTGTTTCAATCACAATCGTATTCATTTGTATAATATCAAGTTAAATTGTAAATTAAACATGTTTGTTGTTGATTAAGTATAAAATCAGCAATGACTTTGTTGCTTGAAAATAAGAAAATATTTAAATCAACTTCAAACATGCTTAATTTTAAAATGTTAATGAGACCTTTAAAAAAATTGCTCACGGCTGAATTGTTCACTTGAAAGTGCGATCTTTTTTGGTTTTATCACGAAACTTGTTTGAATTTACAACTATTGTGGAATTTTTGATTAACAATGAAACAAAAGTGCTGCACCAATGTCAATAGTCAATCGTATAGTAACATCATCAATAAAAATCTTAGGCATGGTTTTTTAGTGCTATGTTAACTCGAAGTTAATCCAGAGATAACTGACCCCAGAAAAAATGTAATCTAGAGTGAACTCATGAAGCAGTTTTTCAGTGCAGGATTAAATTTGACTCCGTGTGTGGTGATTTAATTTTTTAACACTTATAATTTGTCGATTTTGCTGTAAAGTTATCGAAATGTATAGAATCTGAGCTGCTGTCAGTTTTCAGCTGTTTGGTTTCTTTTTCCCCAAACAAATGAAAAGGCCTTTGTCGTGTATTTGTATACCCAATTTCATAGGGGTATAATATTTTTGATACATAGTTTGTAACACAAAGAAATAATTTAGCTAGTTATACCTTAAAGTATTTAGATCGGCTCAGAATCGCTAGCTGAGTCGATTGAGCCATGTCTGTCCGTCCGTCCGTACGTCACAAGTTTTTGGGCATTAAATTTTAAACTAGAAAGATGAAATTTGGTACACGTGCCCTTTGTTTTTCCCAACAAAATAAGTGTAAAATATGTTAAAATACGCCCACCGTTTTTTTTTATCAAAACGTAAGGAAGTGTCTAAACAATATTTGTAAAAAATCACAATGTCTATATTTCGTCTACATAAAGTTTTTTGCCACGCCCACGTTTTGGGCGTTTTCTGTAAAAAAACGTCATTGCCTTTTTCAAAATATTCGAAAAAACCTTCGATGCAGGATCATTGGTTATGATAATATAAATATTTCGTCCCTAGATTTTAACCCACGGTTACTTTTTAGAGGCGTTGTCTTACAAAAACGATTTGTATACTCTACCCGACAGCATATGCATTAGAAAAACGTCTTTTTATGTCGAACCATATAAGATTTTGATAAACTGTCTGAACAGTATGTTGTGACAATGACATTTTCTAATTTCATCCCCATAAAGCCATACATTTTTTAACCACGCCCACTTTTGGGGATATTAGTTTTAAACGATCCGCACAGCGTATTGTAACCGTCTCATATATTTCTTCTTAAATTAGTTATACTCAATATTCAAAACAATTTGAGTCGTTGAGATCTGAATTGGAATATATCTTACATGTTTTTAGTTTCTAAAAATTAAATAAAATGTCCACACAAATGATATTGAAAATAATTCTTTGCTTAGTATTTCTCATCTGTTAAATCCCAATATCATTGTGGACAAGGCATTTATGAATTTTGTTAATCGACATATTCCACTGAAGAGAAAACTCCCCCATGTGGAGTTCCGCTATTAACTTTTTCTTAATCACTATTTCCCCATGACTACAGTTAGAGATTATGATTTTAATCATGTTCAATTTGTTGGTAATACTTTCTATATATACACCTAAAGTATGTTCTTGCAATTAAAGGATTTTTCAATTGTTCTAGTTTCCTCATATCTGTAATCACAGATCTGCGTGTTAAGTGCTCTCTATTTTTTATGTTCCATCGGCTGTATATAATATCCTAAATGCTTTATGCCAAATATATCTTTTTATATGCGATTTTGTGGGGTTCCTACTTTGGTGCAATATTTCACCGTTGGGATAAAAAAGATTTAAAACTCATAGTAAATGGCTTACAAAACAATCTGAAATTTCCATAGCAAAACGAATCTACTAAATCTTCTTAAATGTAAAAAGGCAACAGCATAACAAAAAGTAACGAGATAACTTACCTCTTGACATCTAAAATCCACATCGATAGCATTTTCGTTATCGTGTATATATCCGTATGCATCGAATTTATCACGATCTCGCTGTCCTCTGGATTTCTGCAGCACCGTCTGCTTACATCGTGTTCCGCAGGCGATAGCCGATATTTTACTAGCATAATAGTACATAGCCATGTGTCACGATTTTTTTGTAATCCTGCTCATTTGTTAGTGTAGACAGTTGGTTATCTAAGAAACTGAACCCGCATTGTCTAATCGTCTTGTCTTGGAGACACACCTGCACGGAGAGTTTTTCTCTTCCTAGCGTTCTAAAGCTATTATGATGATGCCAAGCAAATGCTTGAGATTATGTACACCCAAGAGCGCAATTATATCGGCCCAAAATTATTGTAATAGATAAGTAAATACCACCGTTTATTACAATACAAGTATCTATGTGAATTTTGGTGTAAACTTTTGTCATAATGGCATTTTCTATTAAGTGTAAGTTTCTTTTATTTATATCGAAAAGTTTCTTCTGAATGCTACTTTTCTTTTTCTTATGATTTAACGCTTGGGATTTTATGTATGGGGGTGTGTTTTATCGCTAAGGATAACTATCTTTGATAGCTCGTCGTTCGATGACATCGATTTATAACTGCTACATCGTTGCGGGTCACTTCATGATGAACACTGATGGGAGTGATGACTACGAGCCTGTGGAGGACAAAAGAAAAGAAACAAAAAGAAGTCAAAATGAGATCCACAAGACTGAACATGTGTATAAAAATGTATAATAATGTAGAATGTGTGTATCGGAGGAGCTTGGTGGAAAGCGAATTCTTTCTCATAGCTGTGGCAATAAATCACATTGAACGAATAGCACCGCTGGGAGCAATTTTCTAGTCCATAATAGAGGTAGTTCTTTTGGGTTAAATTGGGCATTTAATAGAACAATGTAGGTACAATGACATTTGAGAACCAAAGGAACGACCATTTTGTGAGATTTTTTCGTCGTCCCTTTTGGTTGCAAATCAGAGTTGCTACCGAGTGCTGATTCGAGAAAAGTCATGGTTAAAGGAAAGTAGTACGTGGGTGTTGGATTTATATTTGCTTCTTGAGAGAGTGTGACGTAAATGAACAAATTGGCATCGAAGTGAAACCCTTTTCCTGTCGCTGTTGAGCAGACGTTTATGTGGTCGTCTTTGGTTTCATGTATGCAAGTATGTTGGAAGTTAATAGAGACGATATATCTGAATTATTTAAGTAAAAAGAATTTGTTGCTGTACATATAAAAAAAATAAGCTGATAAGGGATATTATATAATATATCCATTACCGGAATTTTGTATGTTAATATAATAAGAAGATTAATAGATTATGGGACATGGCAAGCCTTCTGCAACTTAAAAATGCGCTATATTTGGAAAATGCGTTTTAAAAGGAAATTATATAATTTGTGCCTAAAATGCAATCTAGATTTTTAACTTTCTCCTACAACCTCCAAGTTTTGATTGATTCTGACATTAAGATGATAGTGGAACCCAAAAAAGTGTTTTTTGGAATTCTGTCCGTCTGTCCGTAATGGTCTTTCGAGTCTAAACGGCTTAACCGATTTTCTTTAAACTTTGTATCCAATTTTGTTTTGGTCAAACTTCCAGGCTATTTTTAACTTTCTGTTACAAATAGAAAGGTATTGTTTTCGTGCAAAAATTCGAACTCCAGATTTTAATTGATTCTAACATTACGATGGTAGTGTAACCAAAAAAGTGGTTTTTGGAATTTCGTCGTTTGGTTCGTCTGTCTGTAATGGTCTCGCCATCCTAAACGGCTTGACCGAATTTCTTGTTAAACTTCTTTTTTTTTTACTTTAAGTCATTATATTAACGGTACCTGTCATATATAAATATACCTAATTCTAGGCCTTCTTTTGTTTTTACTTTTAGTGATTATATAAACGGTACCTGTCATATAACAAATATACATAACCTCAATTTTCTCGAAAACGGCTCTAACAATTTTGATTGCATTTTTTATATACTATAAGCATATTAGTTAAAACCAACATACCCAGTTTATTCGAGATTTATTTACATATAAAGGTTTTTACATTTAGGCCATATAAACAAAATCGCAAATAGTTTTGTCAAATTAATTGAAAATTCATTTTCATACTACTATTACCTACTATGGTTGGGTGTTGTAGACGAGGGTAGACTCTGATTGGCGTTAACTTGGCAATGCCAGTGTTGTAACTCTGACTACACATCAAATGTGCTTATTTTTAGATGGTGGCAGATGAACCGAAAGGCCAACGGCAGCGCTCAATCCCGTACTGGATACTGATGGCCCCGTGTCCTATGGGTATCTAATAAATTGGAACTGGCCCTCCAGGTTGGGGGTTGTGCTTTGGGTTAACTACCCACCCACAGAAAAAAATATGGTTACGAAGCAACCAATAGCCTCGGAAAGGACTGATTTTATTGTTGACGACCCTGCTAAACGACATTACTGCCATCCAGGAAATACGATGGGATGGGCCGGGCAAAAAGAGGATGAAAAACTGTGACATCTACTACGGACCGTGTTATAGTGAGCAGAAACAGCGACTATTCGGATGCGGATTTGTTATAAGTGACAGACTTAGGCAAGAAGTCGTATGTTTCCAAGACATTAGCGAACGCATTGTAACAATCCGCATCAAGGCCAAATTCGCCAACATAAGCCTTATATGCGCTCACGCTCCGACGGAAGAAAAAGATGATATAGCTAAGGATTGCTTCTACGAGCTCCTTGACAAAACCTATGAGCGACTACCGAAGTACGATGTTAAAATCGTGCTGGGAGATTTTAACGCAAAGGTAGAAAGAGAAGACATCTTTAGAAGTATTGTCGGAAAACATAGCCTACACGACAACACGTCTGGTAATGGACTTAGGCTAATTGATTTCGCTACGGAACGAAACGCCACTATAGCCAGCACACGGTTTCCTCACCTCGATATCCATAAGGGGATATGGCGGTCTCCAGATCAACGAACGGTCAACCAAATTGATCACATTGCGATAGATAAGAGGCACGCATCCAGTATTTTGGATGTCCGAACATTCCGAGGAGCTAACATCGACTCGGATCACTACCTTGTAGCAGCCAAGGTAAGAATGCGGATATCCACCACGCCACAACAATCCAGAAATACTGTGAAAAAATTTAATATCGGAAGACTGTAATCGCAAGAGACCGCCAAGACCTTCGCACAACGCGTATCCCTAAACCTCTCGATTAACACCATACCACCAGCATCGAATATCGAAGAGCAATGGCAACGATGCCAACAGGCCATTAGATCAGCCGCAACTGATGTGCTAGGTTTCTCGCGCCCACCAGCAAGAAACCCCTGGTTTGATGAGGAATGCCGACAGATGCTCGCAGCCAAGCACGAGGCCTACAAGGCTAAGCTGCAGGTGAAGACCAGAGCTGCCATTGAGCTCTATAGGCAAAGAAGAAGGGAAGAACATCGGCTTTTCAGCAAGAAGAAAAAAGAGCAAGAAAAGCGCGCGATCGAGGATATAGAGAGGTGCCACTCCAGGAACGATGTTCGCAAGTTTTACCAAAGTGTAAACGTCAAAGCCAACACCAGAGGCACAATTTTCCAAAAGTCGGTGGGACTCAACGTGATGTCATAGCCACGTTTGCTAGTAAAGAGAAGGAAGCGGCGAAAATGGGTTTAGCAGTAAATGAGGGTAAGACTAAGTATATGCTGTCATCACGAAAGGACTCACAACATCGACGAATTGGACAGAACGTCGCCATTGGCAGACTTTGTCTACCTCGGCTCCGCTATTAACTCTGACAACAACATCTCGTCAGAAATTAAACGAAGAATTACTCTTGCCAACCCTGATCATCCCAGTCCTGCTCTACGGCGCTGAAACATGGACCGTATCAAAAGCGGATGAAGAAATCCTTGGTAGATTCGAGATTATTCGAAAAATCTTCGGTCCCGTTTGCGTTGACGGGCGATGGAGACGAAGATTCAACCAAGAACTATACGAGCTGTACAGCGACATGCCCCTGGTCAAAAAACTCCGCATTGGACGTTTAAGATGGCTATGACATGTAGAACGAATGGACACCAATACTCCGGCTCGCAGAGTCTTCGATTCCCAGCCAGACGTCGGACGCAGTAGAGGAAGACCTCGCCTTAAGTGGCGCGCACAAGTGGAAACCGACCTCAACCAACTTGGAGTGCGCAACTGGAGGCAGTTAGCTAAGGACCGGGCTAATTGGAGAGGCATGTTGGTTGAGGCCCAGGTTCATTCCGGACTGTAGCGCCACTTAAGTAAGTAATTACCTACTATAATAACGTAATAACAGAAAATCCCATAGACTCCTATTCCTTCAAATTCCGGAATAAACGTTCGTATAATATCATTTTGACATAATTTGTATCATTTTTAGCAAATTATAAATATCATCAAATTCTCTCATGCTTGGGATTTGATCTAACGCCCAACTTGCTGTGAATGAGAAAGTTGCGTACGACCCAGTCGTGCACCCACCACTCGTTTCGTTTGCTTTTAGTAATATTATTACCGGTACCTAACACATAAAAACTACACATAACGTAAATTTTCTCGAAAATGTCTCTAATGATTTTGATTAAACATTTAAAGGGTATTCATAACCTCTTAAGTGCGAGTAAATTACAAAAAAAAAACACATACTATAAGTGTATTAGTTACAACAAAACTGCGTAGAGATACCAATACCGAATTCTCTTAAAAAGGTTCATCTGCCGTCAGTACTTAGTTATTGGATTCGGAGCGAATACCACAGAATGGATTTAATTGAGACTTGGTACGTAGATACTTTTTGGCCCATAAAGATGGTTGTTTTTTTGAATAGAAGTAAAACAATGGTAGCTTTCAAAATATTATGATGTTATTACAGGACGAATTTTTTAAAAAGGCTTTAACAATTGAGAATCTTTTGACCGAGAGAGAATAATTATAAAACGAACAGCTACATACATTTTTAACTTTCTCTTACAAAGAGAAAGATATTGTTTTCGTGAAAATTTTCGACCTCGAGATTTTGATTGATTCTAACATTACGATGATAGCGGAGCCTAAAAAAGTGGTTTTTGGAATTCCGTCCGTCGGTCCGTCTGTCCGTCTGTCCGTAATGGTCTCCACAGCCTAAACGGCTGGACCGATTTTCTTCAAACTTCGTATCCAAGTTTGTTTTGGTCATAATTCTAGGCCATTTTTTTTGTTTGCTTTTAGCCATGTTAATAACGGTACCTGCCATACAAAAATTACACATAACCTCAATTTTCTCGAAAACGGCTCTAATGATTTTGATTAAACTTTATACATTTATTAGTTCCAACAAAACTGCATACCCATTTTTTTTCGAGAAAATCCATATAACGGACATTGTCATTCAGGCCATATAAAGAAAGTTGTTAATTTCTCGCAATTACTATGTCAAATTGAATGAAATTTAATATATATACAACTATTATAGTTTTAAACAATCCCACATAATTAGTTTTAGCACAACTATCACTAAACGGTATTTTCAGTTTTGGCCAATAACGAAAAATAATTATTATTCATATTCACCGATTCCTTCAAATTTTGAAGTAAACGTCCGTATAATCACATTTCGACATTATTAATATCATTTTAAGCATTAATAATCAAAATACGTACTATTTCATCTAACGCCTAACTCGCTGTGAAAGACAAAGTTGCGTACGACCCAGTCGTCACCCAGCACTCGTTTTTTATTCATTTAGTATTTTTAAGTTGTTTTTAAAGAGTGTTTTTGTTTTCGGTTAGTTTTTACTGACTATGGAGCCATATAAGACATAATGAAAAATCTCCGCAATAAACACTTTATGTGTGAGATATTCTGGAGAGTGAAAAAGACATTCTACCTGAGCTGGAACAAATATATTCTGATTCTTACATATGCGAATTCATTTTTTCAATTGAATACATTCAAATATCTATGATCAAAGGTGGAAAACTTCGGTATATATTATAAACATATACGGTTGTCAGACAATGTAAAAAGGGATAATAGAAATTTAACAGAAAATTGAGATAAAGGTGGCTTAATGGAATAGCAAGTTTGAAGACCAAAAAAATAGTAGCTTCAACGATAACAATACCTTGTTCAAGAAGTTATCCACGGTCTCAGTGGCATTGCATAATCAATCAATCAAAGTTCCAATACGAGTGTTATGTATGAGTTACTTGTACATTAGTATTACCAAAATAGAAAAAAATATTCTCCCGAAATCGATTATTACATCTCACCAAATATAGGTAAGGAAATTTTGTAATAACTATCTTACACTGTTTATGAGCATGGGATATAACATGTAGTTAACGATATTTTCAAACGTTAATCACTTACTTTTTACTCGTTTCTAATAAAGCAAGTGTTTGTTCCGTTAAAAAATATCAAAACTCGAGATTTCAAACCAAACATTACCATGAAGCCCGAAAAACGATTCCGAAAAGTAATTGGTTATTATCGAGTGACCTTAAACGCAATAGAGTCACAGTGTGGAGTGAGATTTCATCAAGCTGCGTTATCGGGCCAAACTTTAAAACATTCTCTAATACAGAGAGGTTTTGATTTATTCTAACATCACGCTGATAAGAGAACCCACAAAAAGTGTTTTTTACAATTCATTCCGGCCACTGAAGACCGTTATTTAAACAAGAATTTCAAGGAATTTGCATTGCAGCTACGAAGAAAGATACTTCCTTTGAACTCAGTTTGGTCTCAACAAGTGATAAGTTCACACATTACCAGGTCTGTTATAGCCGATAGAAATATTTTCAGAAACTCCTAATTTCGTTCTGATCTGATTTTCAGTTGGTCATAATAGAGAATGTATTCATTTCGTGAAAAAAAATGTACCCATGATTTTGATCTAATATAATATTACGATGACGGAGAAGCCCGATAAAGTGGGTCTGGCGATCTTATCAGTCTGTGCAAGCAACTGAAAGCAAAACAGCTAAATGGATTTGATATATTATGGAGTTATTGGTATAACTCCCAGCTTTTGGTAAAATCGATTCCTCTCAAAAAATGGCTGGATATTTTTTGATTAAAGTTAAAGTGTACCTTAACACTAATATTTTTAAAATCCAATTATGTACCAAGTTTTAAACAAAGAATCGAAATAACGAATTGTTGTTTTAACAAATTCCTTATAATAATTGTTAGCTTATAAAAATGGTTGGGTGTTGTAGAACGAGGGTAGACTCTGATTGGCGTTAACTTGGCAATGCCCAGTGTTGCAACTTTGACTACACATCAAATGTGCTTATCTTTACCTCCAAGTGGTAACCATCGGATACTGGTCTCATCCAACCGGATTTGACTTGCTAAACGATAAGTGCGAGTGTTGATAACACGACGAAAAACAGCAACACTATAAACACCCTGGTGAGAATGGCACGGATGAATACCCGGCCTGCTGTCCCAGGCGAACCTAGATGAGCTGCTCTGACATATTCGGACAACAGGTTGTCTTGGAATTTCAAGGGTTAGTCAGGCCCCTTGAACAGAGATGGTGGCGGATGAACCGAAAGGCCAACGGCAGCGCTCAATCCCGTAGTGGATACTGATGGCCCCGTGTCCTAGGGGTATCTAATAAATTGGAACTGGCCCTCCAGGTTGGGGGTTGTGCTTTGGGTTAACTACCCACCCACAGAAAAAAAACATGGTTACGAAGCAACCAATAGCCTCGGAAAGGACTGATTTTATTGTTGACGACCCTGCTAAACGAAAAAAGGACAACGACGTTCGTATCTGCACCTGGAATGTGAGAACATTAAGCAGGAGAGGTGCAGGCGAACAACTAGCGGAAGCCCTAAACTGCTACAAAGCAGACATTACTGCCATCCAGGAAATACGATGGGATGGGCCGGGCAAAAAGAGGATGAAAAACTGTGACATATACTACGGACCGTGTTATAGTGAGCAGAAACAGCGACTATTCGGATGCGGATTTGTTATAAGTGCCAGACTTAGGCAAGAAGTCTTATGTTTCCAAGACATTAGCGAACGCATAGTAACAATCCGCATCAAGGCCAAATTCGCCAACATAAGCCTTATATGCGCTCACGCTCCGACGGAAGAAAAAGATGATATAGCTAAGGATTGCTTCTACGAGCTCCTCGACAAAACCTATGAGCGACTACCGAAGTACGATGTTAAAATCGTGCTAGGAGATTTTTAACGCAAAGGTAGGAAGAGAAGACATCTTTAGAAGTATTGTCGGAAAACATAGCCTACACGACAACACGTCTGGTAACGGACTTAGGCTAATTGATTTCGCTACGGAACGAAATGCCACTATAGCCAGCACACGGTTTCCTCACCTCGATATCCATAAGGGGACATGGCGGTCTCCAGATCAACGAACGGTCAACCAAATTGATCACATTGCGATAGATAAGAGGCACGCATCCAGTATTTTGGATGTCCGAACATTCCGAGGAGCTAACATCGACTCGGATCACTACCTTGTAGCAGCCAAGGTAAGAATGCGGATATCCACCACGCCACAACAATCCAGAAATACTGTGAAAAAATTTAATGTCGGAAGACTGCAATCGCAAGAGACTGCCAAGACCTTCGCACAACGCGTATCCCTTAACCTCTCGATCAACACCATACCACCAGCATCGAATGTCGAAGAGCAATGGCAACGATGCCAACAGGCCATTAGATCAGCCGCAACTGATGTGCTAGGTTTCTCACGCCCACCAGCAAGAAACCCCTGGTTTGATGAGGAATGCCGACAGATGCTCGCAGCCAAGAACGAGGCCTACAAGGCTAAGCTGCAGGTGAAGACGAGAGCTGCCATTGAGCTCTATAGGCAAAGAAGATGGGAAGAACATCGGCTTTTCAGCAAGAAGAAAAAAGAGCAAGAAAAGCGCGCGATCGAGGATATAGAGAGGTGCCACTCCAGGAACGATGTTCGCAAGTTTTACCAAAGTGCAAAACGTCAAAGCCAAGGATACAAGGCTCGAACAGAATCCTGTCGAGATGAACAAGGAAATATTGTAGTTGAGACACAGTCGATGCTGAGGATATGGAAGAACCACTTCTGCAGACTGTTAAACGGCGATGACGAACAACATTCCGCTGTCAGGCAGAACGAACCATTCAATATTGGCAACGACAGCGAAAACTGCCAACCACCCGACCTGAGTGAAGTGAGGATAGCAATATCTAAACTCAAGCTTAATAAGGCTGCCGGAAATGACGGCCTTCCCGCTGAGCTCTATAAGGCCGGCGGAGATGACTTGGTAAGTAACATCCACCAACTCATAAGCCAAATCTGGTCGGATGAAAATATGCCTGAAGAATGGAACCTCAGCATCGTTTGCCCGATCCACAAAAACGGAGACCCTCTGAACTGCGCCAACTACAGAGGCATAAGTCTCCTCAACATCGCCTACAAGATCCTATCTGCCGTAATATGTGAACGCCTGAAACCGTTTACCAACAACCTGATTGGCCCTTATCAGTGTGGTTTTAGGCCAGGAAAGTCCACAACCGATCAAATTTTCACACCTCGGCAGATCCTGGAAAAAACTCAAGAAGTCGAAATCGATACCCACCACCTATTCATCGATTTCAAAGCCGCATATGACAGCATTTATAGAGACGAACTGTACAGAGCCATGTCTAGTTTTGGTATACCGCCCAAACTCGTCCGTTTGTGTAGGATGACGATAGAGAATTCTCGCTGCTCCATCAGGGTCGGAAACGACCTCACCGACACATTCGATACCAAAAAAGGATTTAGGCAAGGCGATGTGCTGTCATGTGACTTCTTTAATCTGATTCTTGAGAGAATTGTGCAAAACTCCAAAGCCAACACCAGAGGCACAATTTTCCAAAAGTCGGTGCAACTACTAGCATACGCTGACGATATTGACATCATTGGTAGGACTCAACGTGATGTCATAGCCACGTTTGCTAGTATAGAGAAGGAAGCGGCGAAAATGGGTTTAGCAGTAAATGAGGGTAAGACTAAGTATATGCTGTCATCACGAAAGGACTTACAACATCGACGAATTGGACAGAACGTCACCATTGACAGATATAACTTTGAGGTAGTACGGGACTTTGTCTACCTCGGCTCCGCTATTAGCTCTGACAACAACATCTCGTCAGAAATTAAACGAAGAATTACTCTTGCCAACCGCTGTTTCTTCGGGCTAAGAAGGCAATTTAGTAGTAAAGCCCTCACTCGAACTACTAAGGAGACCCTATATAAGACCCTGATCATCCCAGTCCTGCTCTACGGCGCTGAAGCATGGACCGTATCAAAAGCGGATGAAGAAATCCTTGGTAGATTCGAGAGGAAAATTCTTCGAAAAATCTTCGGTCCCGTTTGCGTTGACGGGCTATGGAGACGAAGATTCAACCAAGAACTATACGAGCTGTACAGCGACATGCCCCTGGTCAAAAAACTCCGCATTGGACGTTTAAGATGGCTAGGACATGTAGAACGAATGGACACCAATACTCCGGCTCGCAGAGTCTTCGATTCCCAGCCAGACGTCGGACGCAGTAGAGGAAGACCTCGCCTTAAGTGGCGCGCACAAGTGGAAACCGACCTCAACCAACTTGGAGTGCGCAACTGGAGGCAGTTAGCTAAGGACCGGGCTAATTGGAGAGGCATGTTGGTTGAGGCCCAGGTTCATTCCGGACTGTAGCGCCACTTAAGTAAGTAAGTAAGTATAATTAAATTCAGTAATAATAGTTCAAATAATTATATTTTTTGGTTAAGTACGCAAGGAGCATGTATATACAATAGGGTTGTCTACCCTCCACTTGTTTCTTCTGAGGTTTTTGAAAAAAATCGATACCATCAAATTTGAATGACTTAAAATAATCGGTTCGATCAATAATTGAGGCGATTCTTATTTCAACTCTACAGGCTAAGATGGTATTCATCAGTCTACGTCTACGCCACTATTCTATCATATTTAAAAACCTTTCAAATACAAAACATTTGAATAAAAAAAAAATATATTAAATGCAAACATGTTTTTCTAGTTTCGCATTTGTCCAAGAGAAAACTCCAATTTAAATCGCAAACATCGGGCACAAAAAGAACCCTTCACTTTTTAAAACTTCAACCGGTATACGCTTTTGGTCTTGACAAAGGGAACTCTGAATAAACCGATTTGTTCTTCAACAAAATAACATCTCAAAATAAAAAAAGAAAAAAAAAACATTATTCCTTATTTCTTCGTATATGCGGGTTTCCACTTCCTAGTCTCTTATGTATTTCCATTTCTCAACCATTCTTTTTTTTTACTATTATGCTAGCACAAATATGACATAGGAAAGCAAAATCTTTTCTCCATATGATTTCATGTTTTCCTTCCAGGAAAGAAAATTTAAAATGCTCGGAAAACTCAAATATAATTTTCCATTCATTGTATTACAAGAGTCAAGTGGTATATGTACCCCACTAGAGAAAGGACATTCAAATACAAATAGTTTGCATTTGAATGAATGAAGTCAAGTGTGGTTGTACGTGTTCACACACTTTTAAAAATTGATTTTCATTGTATATTGCAGTCGGATAGGAGTAGTTTTGTTTGAATTCTGAACACACAAAAAACACTCTTTTCCTAAGTTTTATTTGCAATATGAGGATAAGAATATATTATGATTTAAATCTGTTTTTTGATTTTAGTTTTTTTTCAATGTTTGATTTAAAACTGTTTTGGGTAAGATGAGGAGGAAAATAAAATTTGTGCTGATTGTTCAAAAACAGCTTGACTGTGTTTGACATTAAAAATTTGATGGCAGATTTAAATCGGTAGGTAGTTAGCGACAGACGAACTTAGATATTTTATCCAGAAATTAAATCTTGGTAAACAAGAAATGACGGAAGGTTCTATTTGCGTTAGTTAACGTTCGCGGCCCAGCATAATTCCAAGATTGCGAACTATAAATGGTGAATTGTGAAGCATGTATAGAGAAGCGTGCCAAAGTTTGCGATTTTTAGAGAATGACACTCATTGGGATTACACCATCGGAGTTTTTATAGTTTCTTAATGGCGCATGAAAAGTCTCTGGAGGCGTTAGACAAAACGATGCAAGATTTACGAAACAATCATAGACAGTTAAGTGGTGCGATGATTCTGTTGGCATGTGATTTCCGGCAAACATTGCCAACGGTTCCATAGTCAAGGTCATCCGATAAATTGTATGTATGTTTAAAGTCATCCGTTTTGTGGAAATACATCAAGAAACTCAAACTGACCACGAACATGCGTGTCGATCTGCAGAACGAAAAAATCCCTATTGACATTTCGACCGGCTGTATTCATTTCCCCGTTGCTTTTTGTCAGCTTACCGAATCAAAATCCGAACTCATCCAAAAGGTGCTTCCAAACATTGCACAAAATTACAAAAAATCATGCCTGGTTGAGCGAACGTGCAATATTGTCTTACGAATTTAATGATGATTCCAATGATTCATATAACCTTCTACCTAAGACAAATGTTAATTCTATCATGTTTTGTGTTCCACTGAAGTTTTTTAATGGTAGCTATAACTTGATCCTTAATCATGCTTCTCGCATGGTCAATTGTATTATTTGTTCACGCATCAGACAACAAAACAAAAAATGTCCTGTATCAGAAAGCATTGCAATGAACAAAATTATATCGCAGCAAAGCAATTTATTTATTTTAATTTGTATTTATATAGATTGGTTGTAATGTATGTAAATAAAACACCTAAGATTCATTGTAATTGCTAATGTAAATAAAACATACCCCAAGCCTATATAAATACAAATTGTCGTTTAAAGCTACGTTTTAAAATTTGAAAGCAAAACAACATTTGCCTTGTACAGTACGTATAATATTCGTCTCTCCAAAAAATTTATGTGTTTGAACTCTCGAGCCTCTTTAGCCACGCTAGCTTAAAGTGGTTCATTGGCTTAACATATAGGGGAGATCTGACTTTACTAAAAAAACATAGCCTTTGGTTGTAATTGAACTTCACTTTCTTGCGATCGATTATCACCCATGATAAACTGTGGCTTGAGCGTAGCTCCTAGCATTAGGAGCAGCATTCGTATTTCGGTTGATTTTGATTTGGATGGCTCTGAACTGTTTAGTTTCTCGTTGTGCTTCTGGGTCTATAGATGTTCTGCCAGATCTACTTGCCGACAGTTGCGGCCAATATTTTATTTTTTGGTTGCAAATCAAATAATTACTAGTAATTAATGTTTGCTGACCGATGAAGTACTCAAGATATTTTATTTGTATGTAAAATATGTAATGATGTAACAAACGAATAATGCTATGCAATTTACCTAATTCACATATCAAAAATATTATAAACATATGAGAAGGCTACAAACCAATGTGCGAATCGTGTAATACCATATCCCATTTCATCCACAAATTAAACATCTTTAATTGAATAAATTATGTAATAATCACCCCCATAGTATTTTTTTTTATTTTCATACGAAAATCGGTGAAATGAGACGAAAATAAAAGTTAGATGGATCAATAATTAAACTAAATATTTCAGTCATTTTTTTGTTAAAGCCCGCAACATAATTTTCTAAGTTGTTAAATCCCAATAAAACCACAAACAGAATCATATATTTAATTCGCAGTATCTACATCTCATAGAGCAGTATATATCACTTCCAAAATGATGTTTATGCAGAATATTATAAACACCCCATAAACAAGTAATCGCTGACAACTTAAATGCTAATCTTCTTTAACCAACTTTTATCTCTCTGTCAATAGAGAACAATCGATTCGTTGTAAGCTAAACAAACCAAATCTAGAACGACAAAGTCTCGAACACGCTCACCCAAAAGTTTGCTTCCTTTTTGTATAAAAAGAAAACTTTTCTGTTGACATCCGCAATCCTCTATGGAAGCTAGAACTTAATTTGTTTTCATGTGAATTATTCCCATGTGACCATATCCGTAAAAGCATTATTCCATGGCATTGGGGCACAAAGATACCGACAAAAAGGAGCAACAACTATACAACTTTAATCTCGAATATTTTCAAAAAAAAATCCTCATCGAAAAGCCAATGTGGCATGCAAATAAACAGTATAAAAACGAATGGATAACATGTGTCCCACTCTTGATATCGATTTTCTTCATCATCTATAAATTATAATGAGGTAGCATCGGAAAAAAAATTCTCCCCAAGGATAACACCATATTGCATGAGCAACAGCAACAACAGCGGCGAAACCATTTCAGTCAAATGACGATGATGATTTCCATGTCGGCAATCTGTCACAAGTGCCAATTTCAACAATGTAGTAAGGCAAAAGGACCAAGGAAAAATATAAATCAGGAAGACACAAACTTATCATGGAATCCCGTTTATTTGAAAAAGACCTGGTAGTATTTTGAGATGATTTGAAGGACTTAATGGGATTTCTCGTCATTTTCCGTGGCATTGTGGTTAATCCTTAAACTGGACAGAGTGACAGCCGTCAATTAGCTTTCGGATTACTATCATCAGCTCACCCGATCAAATGACGTTGCTAGTGGTGCCAGTGCCATTGTCTGCTAGGGTATATATATTATTATTTTTTGTTAGGTTTTATAAATTTTCTTTGCGATGATATTACCTCAGTTGTTACGGTTTGTTCATTTGCGAAAAAATATTGGAAAATAAATACAAGACGATTGGAGATTATATAGGTGCCATGATGGTTATTATTTTTTGAGCTGCTCGCTGTCAAATGATTAGCTTTGATGAGACTGCAAATATTACTTGTGTATAGGCGTGTTGAGGCACCTGTAAATGTAATAACGAGTTCAGGTATTCCAAAACTATGAGATGTTTATTTCATGGCAGCAAAATTACTGCCTTGTCATAGTAGTATTTTGAGTTTTTTCTTGCAATTATTAGACAGTATCAAATCATAAAGGCTTTCAAAGATTACTTAGAGAAATTGTATAAAGAAATTGTTAATCGAGGGAAATACAAACTTCAGTGCAAACACATGAAAATTAATGGTATTTAATGGTATCGCACTAACCATCGCAACACTGAGCTAGTCAGGAGACCATCAAGATGGAGGATTACTTAATGAAAACGTACATATGTTGTTTACATAAAATTCTCAGACTATTTTCACACCATTAAAGGTAGGTAAACTGGATTAGATCCAGGTTTTGCAGTTTTCCTTCAGTTGCTTGCTTAGCCTGAAGAAACAGCGATTTGAAAGAATCGAAATAGACAAAATCCCCTACTATTTGAATGTTAAAGGGGTCTAGTACTACTTATTGGCAGCTGATATTCTATTTTGGTGTGAAATAAGCATATATCCCCATACAGGACCTCAAACCAAGGTTCTGTGTTTTTGTATATGTGTAAAATTATATTTTTTACACAAAAAATGAGACGACGATTCCGAGCGGTAAATCTGAGCAGCTTCTCACATATACTCTTTCATATTTGTCAGACATTCGCAAGTGGTAGGACAGTGAAAACAAATCAGGTGTTGTTATTTTTGGGTTTTGACCCAAAAATAAGTGTTGAATACGCTAACCATACAGTGTAGGAGTATGAGGAACACCATGATGAAATTTACTTTGTCATAATGAAATAAATTTGGTCAAATAACCATTTTTTTGGAGGTTCGCCAATTAAAGTTGAGATACACTAACACGATCAGAGCCCAGTGGGGCTGTGGTAAGTGCGATGAACTGCCGCGCAGAAGCTCTGGGTTCAATTCCCAGCAGTAGCAATACCTTAATGATTTTTCACTGGCCCTCCTATCGTGATGATCTAACAAATCATCCGAGTAGTATTAATTATCAAGAATAACTTTTCTCAACTTAGCCGTTCGGAGTCGGCATAAAACAGCAGGTCCCGCCATCGTGCAAGAAGTAAAAAAGCACTCATTAATGGTTGTGAGAAAGCTAGGCCTTGGGTACTAACGAGCCTGTTGCTCCAAAAAAAATGTATTTGTAAAAAAAACTCCCAAAGACTGACTTTGTTATCTTCATGGAAACCGACCTAGTCGTTGGACTAACCAGCAGTTAATTTTTAATTTGTATAAGACATGGTGACCAAAAAGTCTCTTTCCGTTGCAAAACATTAATTTATAGATATTTTTTAGGTTTTTTTTTTATTATTTCAGACATCACGCTTTGGAGATTTAGGATGGAGCACTACAGGCTCGCATAGCGAACAAAAAATGTTAAAATATTTTTCGAAAATAGCCACCCTGTATAATACAGGGTTACTCAAAAGTCAATTTCCTACGTAGGTATACCTGGAATAACTTTTGAACGAAATTATAAAAAAAACTAATTAAATAAATTACAAAATACAAATAAAAGTTTATTTCAGGGAATTTTATGGAAAATCATATTGGCCATCATTAGAATGCATGCACTCATGAGGTCTTTTGATGGCATTTTCCATGACATTTTGAAGTAAATTGGACGATTTCTGTGCGAATGTTGAGTTTCAGTTCCTGTATATAGTGTGTGGTTTGTTAATGTTACCATTTTCATTCAGGTAACCCTATAAATAGCCGATTGCGAGAGAGATGAAATAGATTTTTGGCCACCCTGTATGATATAATCACAAAATTATTTAACTATAATGGTATATAATGCTGATATAAAAAAAAATGTATTTTTTTGAAATTCTGTCCGTCTGTTTTTAGAATTGCCCATGCCGCTAAGTGGTATTAACAGCCATATTCTTTAATTGTTTTAAATAATGCAATTCCTCTGGTATTCGTTAGTCTAGATCCCCAATACTTATTTTTGGGATTAAAATTCCTTTTCACAATATATTTTTTATAAAATTTACTGAGAGGAACTTTAATTTTTTTTCCTTCTTAAATGTTTATTGCTCCATGGCTTGTTGTCAACAACTTCTTTTGATAAAAATGTCAATGGATAATAATTTTTGATGCTATTTTCAAAAATTCATGACATTACTTTTTAGTTATTCACCTGTTATTGATACATGCTAGTAGTATTGTTTTACTTAAAATATTTTTTTCGACAACAGTAATCTCCAGCCAATTCAAGGACTTCCATGCACAAATTGCATTAGTGCAAGTTTGAAGATGTTGGATGTTGAAATTTCCTAGCGGTAATTTATTCATTTAAATTACTTTCAACACAAACGCTATTAGTCAAGAGTCGCTGCAAAAGTTATTTAAAGCCCACCCTTGTACGTTCATAGCTGGCACATTTTATGAATTGAAAATCTGAACTCAAAATGAATGATCCTTTTAAGATGTGAAATCTTAAAACTAATGACAGACATTAAGAACCATAACTTTTTACATCAGCCACGTCGCTTTAAAAGTCAAGCATTAACAATTTGCCCTGTACTATAGTTTTCCATTTGTTCTGATTTAATGCCACCACTAAACTGTCCCTAACATTCTACTACCAAGGGGATTTAAACATCCATATAACATTTCACAGACATTAAAGTGATTTAATACAACAATCTTAGTCAGATTCTGTCTGCTGTTGTCTCTACATGTTTTACAACTCATTTGGCCTCTGGTAATTGATGACAACTCATCACAACACCCAACCACCCAACCATCCGTTCAAAGGACTTGTCACTCAAATTCATCTAAATCAACATCTGTTCAGACAAAGAAAATTCTTCTTTACCGTCATTGTCATTTTCCTGCCATTGTAACCCATCAGCTTGCAAAGCATTTTCCAAATTTGACAGAGTCAACTTGTGAGCTTCCCACTCTGCATGTAAAGCGACCTCGTCTTCGTCGGCGTCGACATTTAATGGGAAGCACACACAAAAACATCCGCACTGGGATCAAATCAACAAATGCGAACCGACATTAATTTTCTTTTCCATTTTCTCCGAAACTCTGAATAACCAGGGGGGCACAATATGCAAAGCTTAAAAAGTATTCAAGCTACCCAAGCCGGCGGTTTCCCACTTGTACGTCCAACCGCTTAACCATCTCATTCGCACCACATCACATTTGTCGGCTCGAATAGGGAATGAAACAACAACCGAATCGGGAGAGGGAGTGTGGCACATCAACAAGGGTTCTATCGCTACGGCAGATTGCATATTTGAATCCTAAAGTGGAGCGCGCAAAAAGGACCACTCGTACATGTAGCATTTGCTGTCAGTCATACATGTACATATGTTGTATAGCTCCGCTCAACATAATGTTGGGTCCGACACTTTTGTTTTTTTTTTTTTGTTAAAACTTCACCACCAAGTCAACAGTTTCTCCATTCGCTATTTACAACGCCTGTAAGCAACAAAAGGACATAACAAAAAACAAAAAAAATCGTAGAAGTTTTCATCCATTTATTTGTGTTCCACTTTTGTCCACCCTGGTGTCGTACCTACATAGTTTGTGTAGTACAATTCTCAAGCCTTTAGGGGTATGCTTTGCCATCATGGCATTTGCAATGTGTTTACTTGTACAAAATTGTAAACAAGTTGAAAACGAAAATTTATACATTTTTCATCTGGAAATAGTTGTAGTCCAGTGGACACAAAAAGCTCGGTGCGAGTGACTCCCACTTTGACATAAATTAAGGTCTGACAACAACAAATATTTTACAATTTATTATTCTATTGTACTTTTCGCGACCGAAATCGGGTGGGGGCGAAAGAAGACAGTTCGGGGTGAGATGTGCCCGTTGAAATTGATAACGGTATTATATATTAAATTGTAGTATAGCTGACGGTTCATTGTATTCGTGTAGAATGCGATTGTGATGCGCTGTGGTTTGGTGCGTTGTTTCGAGTGTTGACAGATAATTGACGTTCACTTTGAGGGAATATAGGTGGGATGGAACACGCAGAGTAATTGCTTTTGCACTGAGGAAATATAGCCTCATTTGGAGCTTAATTCGACTTGTAATTAGAATGAAAGTCACTGAAATGTGCTATGTTGGGGAGTTATATTGTTTAGTTACAACCACGTATAGGATGAGAAATTAGTTTGGCAATAAAATGGTAGGCAGTGCAATTACATAAAAACATAAGCGATTTCCGCTTGGCACCACTGGGTTTCTACTGTCTAGTACCATGATGGTACTAGATTAGATAAACCCATGAAAGGTCTTGGGAGTTGAAGATGAAAGCGGCGGAGAATGTATCCTTTCACTAAAATACTTTAAAAAATTACGGTGCTCAGTCTCAATTAGGCTGGAAAAAGTAAACATCTCACATAAACTAAAATGGATAAAAAAAGTCTGCAAACACATAGCTTTCAGTTCCATTAATGTCTCCTAAACTGCCCTTAAAAATCATAGTCATCTTGAAATGCTACATGGTAAAAATTTTGTATTTAGACTTATAAACCAAATAATTTTAAAGTTATGAGTATTTATCTGACTTAATTCCGGTATAGTCCATTACACAAGTTTTACAAAAACGGCGATAGGTCAAGCATACATCTCATTAAAAGTGAGTTAATAAGTTCAATAAGACTGTTTTAACACTTGAAGAACAAAATTTTGTGCGATCAAGATCATCAAGCCCGGTAGACAACGTGGAGAGTGTTAATCATTATGTGACGATCCGAACGCTTCAATTCGTAAGCGAGCAAGTCCTTAAAATGTGCATTGATTATCATTAAATCTTATGTTGCAATTAAAGCCGCACGATACATGTCAGACCTTGTTAACCTTTCAATTGAGCGCTTTTCAACGTTTACCAACATCTCATTTTCTGATGAAGCTCATTTTCATCTTAATAGACAGATGAATAAGCAGAACTGCCGCAACTGGAGTCCAACGTACCCGAAAAACAAGTACCATAAACCTCTCCATTCGAGTAAAGCGACGGATCCTCACTTTTTTTTTTATAAAGAAAAGGCATTGTGTGGAGATGATAGACAACTTTTTGGTGCTTGATTTGCAAAACTTACTTGGCTTTTACCAAAGAACATGATTCCAACAAGACGAAGCAATGTCACAGACATCCAATATGTCTCAACCATTAGTTTGTGAAATTCGCCTCCACGCAGTTCTGATATAACAATTTTGTATTTTTTTCTGTGAAGTAATCTCAAATCTAAAGTTTACTGCAATAAACCGACTTTCCTGGTACATTTTGAAAAAAAAAAAAAAATATCCATACCCATATGGCATCCATCTTACTGTTTGACTGTTTATTAGTTTGAAGAAATAAATTCCCAAAGTGTGTTCTTTTATATTTGTGAGAAAGCTCGGCCCTGGGTACTAACGAGCCAAAAAATTGTATTTTTTGCACTCAGAATTGTATGTACGATGTTAAGTAGTCAAATTCAAATCAAATAGATCACTGTACCTAAATTATGGAACCCCAAATTCTCCTACCGACGAGGCTGAAGATCCCATCAAGGAGGAGTTTTAGTTGGTAAGCACAGAATGCACGAAACGACAACAGACAACAGACAATGGCTACCGACTAACCGATTTTGCATCAGCTCATAATACGGTGATAAGTAGCAGTAGGTTCCCAAATCCAAGGATCCATACAGCAACCTGGCGCTCTCCAAACGGTCGAACCGCAAACCAAATCGACCATGTGCTGATCGATGCAAGGCATGCATCCAACATCCTCGACGTGCACACATTCCGACAATTTTCTTGTTGATGCTAAATTCAGAGCTCGACTATCCAACGAAAAAGAAATTTGACGTTGGACGCCTTAGCACACCTGGAGTAGAAAGAGCCTACAGCGAGTGCCTGAGTATGAAACTCTCCCCTGTGCACTCACCTACCACAGACGCAAACAATCAGTGGTGCGAGTATCGCGACATCATCAAGGAGGTAGCCGAAACCACTGTAGGGTATCACCCCCGTGAAAGAGCCCGTGGTATGATGATGAATGCGTGTACTGGAAATGGGTGACAGAAGATGCACACAAGAAAGTGCGGAAGCGCAAAACAAGGGCAGCGAGAGAAGAGTATAGAGCCAGGAGGAGGGAGGAAAAGTAGACTCTGCGTAGAAAAAAGAGGGCTTACGCAGCTTCCCACCTCAAAGAGATCGAAGAGTCGTGCGATCGTAACAACATCCGGAGGTTTTATAAAAAGTCCAAGCAACTGGCTGCTTCGAAACAGAGGAGGAAACCTATTCACCGAAGAGCAGGGATATTAGATGTGTTTAAGCAGCATTTTCAGCAGCTGCTTCATGGGCATCATGTAGAGAAAGTGATAGGGCAAGAAGATTACAAATGTCCAGTCAATCTAGAACTAGTTCCACTACCTACCTAGTATAGAAGTTGGCCTAGTTATAAAAAAGCTTAAGAACCACAAGGCCACAGGTACTGATGGCTTACCAGCGGAGCTTTTTAAATACGGTGGTGATGTTTTGGTAGGGAGCATGCACCGAATCATCAACCAAGTATGGCCATCCTATGTCTTGCAAGAACTATCGAGGCATATCCCTGCTTAATATCGCATACAAGATCCTATCCAACGTACTGGGTGAACGTCTTAAACCGTTCTGCAACACACTAATCGGCATGTACCAGTGTGGCTTCCGGCCCGACAAATCGACTTTAGACCAAATTTTCACACTGAGGCAAATCCTAGAAAAGACTAACGAATTTCAATTCGAAACTCACCACCTATTTATCGACTTCCTAGCCGCGTATGATAGCATACATAGTCAGGAGCTCTATATGGCGGTGGCCGAATTCGGAATACCGGCAAAACTGACATAGCTTTGTCGCGTGACGCTGGAAAAGAAGCGCTGCAACGTTTGGAAGTAGCTCATTCCAAACATGCACCGGACTTCTTCAATCTCGTACTGGAGCAGATAGTGCGCAAGGCAGGTGTCAACACGAAAGGCACTATTTTCAACAGGTCCGTCCAACTGCTGGGATATGCGGATGATAATGACATCATCGGTCGTTTCCAGCATGCCGTGGTAAAAGCGTTCACGGCGATTGAAGAACAGGCGATATCCGTTGGCCTAGAAGTAAATGAGGACAAGACTAAGTACGTGATATCAACAAACAAACAAGCACCTGTCCACTGCCTAGGACAAAATATCACTATTGATAGCAGCAATTTTCAGGTAGTTAAGGAGTTCACCTACCTCGGAGTATACATAGACTCCACGGATCGGGAGCCCGATAGGTAAGTATTGATCAATACTTGATTATAATGACCATAATATAAAACGTTATTCTATTGTAGATATTCTTTTGGTGTTGTCACTAACAGAAAATAAATATAAAGAGATATATGCAGTTAAATCATCATTTGTAGAACCCCAAGTCGACACCATCTATTCATTCCTAATGTAATGTGAAACGAATTGATGTGTGTAAAAATCGATACCACAATACACAATGCTATGCAGTTATATTGCTTACAATACGAAAGCAAAAAAATATCTGCGGGCGCAATAATTTAAAATAGATAGATTTTTTTCCTATCGGACGCTAACCACCGCAAAATGGAAACTTTTTCTTGTACATGTATGTAAGCGAAACTGACAGAGTATTGTAATCAAATGAATGGTTGTTGGGCCGGCCGGCGGCGGATTGATTTTGAAAACTCGTTAAAAATAATGACCAACATTGAAGGATAGGAATATCTAAAATGGAATTAGAAAGGGATTGCAAGATTTAATTCCATTTCTATGTGTCAAAAATACGAATTCTTTGTGGCTGAGGCAACTGTTTGTATACTATCGACAACGTGAAAGGAAAACCAACGAAATGTATATTTCAAGTATGGTTTGCTAAGGATAGTTAATTTTCTGGTTCATTTGGTTTAATGAAATCATTCGATATGTATGTTTGAAACCTATATGTGGAGTGGCTAAGAAAACAAAAAAAAAAAACTTATTTCAAGTTCATTTATTACTGTTTTTCTTTGTATTTCTTGTGTGTGTGGTTGTTTTTTTTAGCTAGCTGAATTAAACATCAGATCTTTTTTTATATGGCTTCATTTCGAAAGCAACAAAATCTCATTACTTTTTGATTAAGCCAACTTTGAAAGTTTCAGTAGATAGTAAACATTTCCTGTAATGACATTTGAGCTTCATGTTTTACTTTTCGACTTTAATTTGATCAAAGGCATGGGTATTTTTTTTTGTTTTCATTCAAGGGAACATAAAATTGTTGGGATATGTAGAGGGAGAGACAAACATAAAGATACTATAATTAGAGTGTAATTTTCTTGACATCAAGCATACAAATTATTTAGAAACCTATTTATACATATAAGGAATTTACTATATTTGCTTTTACAAAATCAATATTTATTATGTTTTATAGTGAGTAATTCCAAAATATGAGGCAGAATATTTTTGTAAGCTTAGGACATCACGTGGCGACCCCTCAAATAAGTAAAAATTAAAGTTTGTCAGCTCATGTCATTGGAATAAAGGAATGATTGTATCATTGAATAAAATTGTTTAAAACGAAATACTGAATAATAGTATGTGGTGTATTGCACTCAAGTTCTATCCCAAGAAAGTAGTAAAGTAAAAGTATTTATGCCCCAGACGCACTGTTATCTACTCAGACAAGAACTTTAAAAAAAACGAGTGGTGGGTGCAGCACTTACCACGGTGTTAGATAAAATAGCCTTTACAATTATTTTGGTTACTGACATACTTAACAGGCGCTACAGTACAAAATGAACCAGAGCTTCTTCTAAAAGTATTTATGCCCCAGACGCACTGTTATCTATTCAGACAAGAACTTAAAAAAAAACGAGTGGTGGGTACAGCACTTACCACGGTGTTAGATAAAATAGCCTTTACAATTATTTTGGTTACTGACATACTTAAGTGGCGCTACAGTACGAAATGAACCTGAGCTTCAAACAAGCCTCTCCAATTAGCTCGATCCTTATCCAGCTTTTCACTTGGGTGCGTCAATTAAAGCAATGTCTTTCTCTACTGCGTCCGACGTCTGGCAGCATCTACTGTTAAAACCTCATTTATTGCTAAACCCATTTAAGCCGCTTCCATTTCTATACTAAAACACGTCTCTCGAGTTGGGTCGGGACTTTTAAAACAATCTTCTCAGGAATCAAATTAAAGAAGTCACCTTGCCTAAATCCGCTTTTCGTATAGAATGTTGCGGTGAAGTGGTTGCCGACCCTGATGGAGCAGCGAAAATTCCCCATCGTCCATAGTTTGGGAGGTATACCAAAACTAGACATGGCTCTCTATATTTCGTGTCAATAAATTTCGTTGTAGGATTTGAAATCGATGAATAGGTAGTGGGTATCAATTTGGGCTTCTTGGGTTTCTTCTCAGGATGTGCCGAAGTATAAAAATTTTATCAGTTGTGGACTTCCCTGGCCTAAAGCTTGGTTAATGGTTATAGGCGTTCAATTATTACGGCTGACAGGATCTTGTAGCCGATGCTAAGGGGACTCATGCCTCAGAATTAACCTTTTCCACAGTGTTTCTTATTTATTGTAACAAGGTAGCATCCTGAGTCGATGTTAACCCCTCGAAAGGTTCGAAAATCCAAAATATCAATTCATTGACAGTTCGTTGATCTGAAGACCACCATGTCCAAGCCTTATGGATATAGGGGTGGGGAAACTGTGTGCTGTCTATAGTGACACTTTTTTCCGCAGTGAAGTCAATTAGCCTAAATACGTTTATAAGCATTTCATGGCTTAAAGTTAAAATAATTTAAACGTACTTCTGAAAGAACTGAAGTGCACTACCATTAACTTTTTTATTTAATTTGTCCATCATCTCCAAATTCGATTCTCTTAATTAAATTCAACTCTTAACCTCTATAAGTGGATCAATTTCAATAAATGTCACAATCAACTCAAAGCAAATAAGACATGAAAGTTCAAATACATTACCCCCAAGACAGATCCCCAAATAACAAACAAAACTTTAACGTGTTTGACCCTTGTTAAATAGTATTAAGGAAAATTGCGTGCAGAGATTTGAAAATTCTGTTCACACAGCATACATTTTTAAAATCTTGTTCGTGTCCTTTCTCCTAGCACATTCTTATTTCGATACCATAGGACGAAAAGTGATTCTCACAGCTTGAAGTGCCCTACTTTCGTAGGCCATGGTAGAATGAAAATGGCCACAGAGAATCCATAGGGACACTGGCAAAAATCCATTAATGTACGTGATTTGTGTTCAAAGTTAAAGGAGTATTTTTTCTTTTCAATTTGTTCACCTATCATTGAACAAGAAATTTAAATCAAAAGAATGCTAATAGCGAACCTTTAGATACATTAAATTTTTTTTTTTAAATTAAAGAAAAAATCCTGAAAAACTTTGTTAATTAAATTTCCTACTCTAAACTTTAAGGACGACTGACAAAAGAATTGAAAATACAATCTGCAGTGGACATTTGGATTTGGGTAATGGATTTCGTTCCTGTATAAGTAGTATATGGAGCATCTGTATTATGATTTTGATGGCCTGTAGCATCATTTTTCTCTGATGCAATTTTTTTTTTGGATTATGTTCGATATTTTTTACAATGTTTTTCTTTCACCACCATACTTGCAATATTGTGTTCTCATTACTCATATTACGAGTATGGTTGCTCTTAATGAACGTTAATTATGTTTTCACAAAGCAATTGTGTTCCGACAGATTAACGAAAATTCCTTAATCTTCCACCAACATGCGCAACTCGGCGCGTTTAAAAATGCAAAGTTTACTCAACCACCACTATCACACCATCATATCGTGCATTGCCGATGCACACCATCATGTGTCTTCTCTTGTAATCCGACAATGAAAATTAATTTCGTTTTCCCAAAACACACACTCATTAAAAGATTATCCTGTCATTTTACAAAGGATTGCTAATTAAAATTTAATAAAAGAGCGTAATAATGAGAATGGTAAACAACAGCAATCTTTGGAAATCACGATCTTTGGTATCGACAGGACTCTGGGTGGTTGTTATGCAAAAAAGGATACACAATTAAAATTTTAAATTAAATAAAATACATATAAAAAAGACAAGCATCATCGGCGTAGTGAATTTTGTTCACACATTCGATTAAATTTAAACACAAATATTTACGAAAAATTCTCTTGTGAGGTAGACATTTGGAAAAAAGTAAACAAATAATACAAAAAAATCATCAGCATGCAGGGTATGTATGAACCACAGTCCAAGTTAAAATATAAACTATTCATGCAAAAATTCGGAATGTACACAGACAACCCTACTCTTGACTTTGTACGTATATATGTGTATATGAAAATTAAATTTAAAACTCACAACACCATTTGCATTGTTTTGTCGTGTCCTTGCTTGTTGACCATTTTTTATACTGCACAGAATTTGAACGTTTTTGTATGAATTGTTCGCTGATGACAACTTGTTATTTAAAAAAATTAAAGTTGAATACAATTTTTTTGTGGAGACTATATTTCCATTTAGTTATTTCGGGATCATCTGGGTGTTTTAATTTAGTTATAAGTTCATGACCTGACCTGAATAAATTTTTCCGGAAACAGAAGTTTGATTTTATTTTAATTTAATTTAATAAAAACAAATTAACGAAAACCATACGATTTGGAAAAATAAGTAAATATTGCGTGAATATTTAGTTATTAGTTTGATGCTTCACTACCACCAGCGTTCTAATGGGTATTCAATGGATATGATAGCATTTTTTGTAAAATATCATACTGAAGATAATAAATATAACTCATATGAGATCCTATTCTATCTTGTATCAATTGTGGGCGTGGCTCGAAACGGCTTTTAGTTAAACCATTTTGTTTAAGGAAAAAATCTATAATTTTTTTTACAAAATGAGTAAAAGAAAGAAGACGTCTACAATGACACATACATTTAAGGCCCAAAAACATGTGACGAATTACAGACAGACCACAAATTAGCTAGATCGACTCCGTGTACTACTTTATTCGGATTATTTGATTTTTATTCCAGCCACATCAGTACTGTCGAATCGACTTTTCGATGCATAGTGGCTAGATTCAGGTAAAGCTGTTAGATAATTAATCATTCAACACCCATACGTCACAGAAACACAAGATCACACAAAATATCGCAGCTGTGAATGAAAGTGTAAGTAAAGATCCGAGGCAGTCAATTTCTCGTTGTTCACAAAAATGTATGCACTACAAGTTTTTCACTAAAATTCACTGCATAGACAAACATGTGGTAAATTGCGTTCTTTAGTCGAGGTGCAACGACAGCGACATTCTCGACTAAATGAGATGTATGAAGCCTTCCATAGCTTCTTCAATAATCCAGTCTTTCAACGCAACCCATTAAATTTGCTCCAAAATTACTGTCAAAATTAAAAATTCTTAAAAAAATTGAAGAGTATTTCGCGATCATGAGGTAACAAGCGATTTTGCTGATTGAGTAACATGAACTTTAATTTTTTCTGCGTTAAAGTGTTATTTTGATATTGAGGACAAAGCCATATTCAGTCGAGATTTAAAATTTTAATTTTAAAATTTATCACTCAAAATTTCCATTGAATCACATAGAAAATAAATAACATATCAATTTTTTTTACACAAATATTCCATATCAGTCGGTCAAATAGAACGGCAGAAGATCAATTGACGGAAAATGCATTGAGACAAAGTGAAGCTTGTAAACAAGCCACAGATGCAAACTGATCACATAACTGTCAGCGCCTACAAGTACATCGCACTTTGAACATTCATCACTTCTCCGAATATGAGTCGGATATTGACAATTCGTCACATTAAAAAATTGTCATCGTCGCTATAGACAAACAATGCCATCACAGCAAGTTTTAAGGCGACGTTGTTCTCCTGCCAAGGATCACAATGATACCTACAGACTCGCCTACTTTTTACGCCTCCAATTTCCAATTCGCTTGCTATTTCCAATGTATATTAATAAATCACAAGGCCAAACAATGTCCATTTATTGGTTGGATCTAGAAAACCCGTGAATCTCACAAGGGCAAATATATGCTGCGTGTTCTTCCGTTGACAAACCACCACTTTTGTTCGTTTATACACATCATGAAATGACGAAAAAAAAGGCAAAAAATATTGTACGTATCTCTTGTTCAACATATTATATTTCGAAACTGTCCTTTTTATTTAAATAAAAATATAAATGTCATAAAAATTAGTAGAGTTTTTTCTTTGTTTGTTATTATTTTTAATCAAAATGAAAATCGTAAAAACTAGCATTATCTGTCATTGGTAATGTATCATAATTCCACTGCTTCTCGCAGCCCAAAATGTTTCTCTATATTCAAATATTAATTACTGAATGGCGAAATTCGACCTTTCAAATATCAACTTGCCAATAATAAATTGTTGCTCTCAATACTAATAATTAGATTCTATAAACGAGACAGATACTTAAAAGGACTTTATTTTCTTCTCACATTTTAATTAAAAACTTCGGAAAAGTATATTTTTTTTCAAGTCGCTGGCATACATATTAATAGGTTGTCACCTTTATGAATAATAAACAATTTAATAACATTTCGCCTTAATTTAAAATTTATTTAATTATTATTCTTGTTAATCGATGATTAGTGAACTTCTCATTCGGTATGCAGGAATGTGTCGGTTAGGTCGGAAATGACCTCACCGACACATTTGATACAAAAAAAAGGCTTAGGCAATGCGATGCACTGTCATGTGACTTCTTTATTCTGATTCTGGATAGGATTGTGCAAAACTCCCGAGCCAACACCAGAGGCACAATTTTCTAAAAATCGGTGCAACTACTAGCATACGCTGACGATATTGACATCATTGGTAGGACTCAACGCATGATCTCATATCCACGTTTGCTAGTATAGAGAAGGAAGCTCCAAAAATGGGTTTAGCAGTAAATGAGGGTAAGATTAAGTTTATGCTGTCAACACGAAAGAATTGGACATCGACGAATTGGATAGAACGTCACCATTGACAGATATAACTTTGAGGTAGTACGGGACTTTGTCTACCTCGGCTCCGCTAATAACTCCGACAACAACATCACGTCAGAAATTAAAAGAAGAATTACTCTTGTCAACCGCTGTTTTTTCGGGCTAAGAAGGCAATTTAGTAGTTAAGCCCCCACTCGAACTACTAAGGAGTTCCTATATAAGACCCAAACGGTTCCGTTTGCGTTGACGGGCTATGGAGGAAGATTCAGTCAAGAACTACGCCATACAAAATACTCTGCATTGAACGTTTTAGATGGCTAGGGCATGGACACCAATACTCCGTCCCGCAGAGTCTTCCATTTCCAGCCAGACGTGCGTCGGACCCAGTAGAGGAAGACCTCGCCTCGTGGCGCGCACAGTAAAAAGCGACTTCAACCAACATGGAGTGCACAAGTGGAGGCAAATAGCTAAGGACCAGGTCCAGGTTCGTTCCAGACTGTAGCGCCACTTAAGTATTAGACTTACAACTAAGGCCGCAGAACTCCCAATGCTGCAAGTCAAAGATATGTACGATCAAGTCAAAATGACTAGCAACGCAAAGCGCGAATTGAAGTTAATCAGAATCGTAATCAACAACGTAGAAATGTTGCGAGCTGCATTCAATTATAACGTGCCAATCGAATACTGTTCAAACGTCGTTGCTGTTGGACAAAAGTTGTGTGTCTTCATTGCAAGGCATTCAAGTTTAAAAATGAAGCATCTGGATTGTGTTGTGCCAGTGGCAAAGTCAAATTTACTCTATTCATACTACCAGCAGAGCCACTACATTCATTATGTTGCGGAACATAAACCAGCCACGTCTTTGTAATGGCACCGGCTTGCGTTGAGGAAATTAATAAAAAACGTATTCGAAGCCATAATTTTGCATTCCTGTGACTTCGAATGACATGTTATTTGAATCTAAACGGTTACAATTTCCAGTGCGGCTTGCATTTGCATAGTCGATAAATAAATTGCAAGGGCAGTCATGAAGTGTTTGTGGCATCAATCTTGAAAATCTATGCTTTTATATGGCTTTATAGGTCACCTATTCACGTTTCAGAAAACCATCAACATATGTGTTTAAAATCTTATTTTTTATCATTTTATCCAGTTCGAATTGAATATTCTGAGCTAAAACAGAACAACGTCTGACGGGTCAGTTAGTTTAATATAATTTAACTTAGTCACCTTAACATAAGTAACAAATCTCTGCAAACGAATTAAGAATATCTATCTATATATTATCTACATATCTGTGAGCATAGTACTCAAACATTTTGAAATTGATTTTTGAAAATAATTCAATTTCATATATCAACATGGATTTCCATAATATTATGAAAATAGGTTACAGATATATTATTTTATTTTAATGTGTAGTCCATCTTTACCACGAAGTGGACAAAAAGGCTTTAAAATGTTGAATTGTTGACTTCCAATAAAACACTTGTTTTAATATATCATTTTTAAAACGTTTTAGCTCGCAGCTAATTAAAACAAAACAAATACATTTGTTCGCATAGAGAAGAGTATAATGGAAAATTATTCAGACAAAAACTTTTCCAATTTATACCCATTAATGATAAGATACATGAGATAAATGAAAATAAAGTACCTTATTATTGCTCTGCCTAGAACAAAAATGTTTACAAAATGAAAATTGTTTTGATTGGTATACAAAGCAAAATGCAAATACTAATATAATAATCATTTGAATGGGAAAGCAATTTTTGCGCATAGGTACTTTCGAATTTGTTTTGAGGGCTTTTATATTGATATTTAGTTTTATTTGCTTTAGTATAGAGGGTCTTTGAAATGTTGATGATGAGTTTAAAATTAAAGTTTTTTTATATATTTTGAATTAAAAACGCTCATTAACAAAAAACGGGTGGTGGGTGCACGACTGGGTCGTACGCAACTTTCTCTTTCACAGCGAGTTAGGCGTAAGATCAAATAGTACGCATTTTGATTATTATTGCCTTAAATGATATAAATAATGTCGAAATGTGATTATACGAACGTTTAATCCGAAATTTGAAGGAATCGGTGTCTTTGTGAATAATAATTATTTTTCGTTATTGGCCAAAACTGAAAATTCCGTTTAGTGATAGTTGGGCTACAACTACTTATGTGGAATTGTTTAAAACTGTAATAGTAGTATATATATATATTATATTTCATTCAATTTGACATAGTAGTTTGCGAGAAATTAACAATTTTCTTTATATGGCCTAAATGACAATATCCGTTATATGGATTTTCTCGAAAAAAACTGGGTATGCAGTTTTGTTGGAACTAATATGCTTAAAGTATATACAAGTTTAATCAAAATCGTAAGAGCCGTTTTCGAGAGAATTAAGGTGATGTGTAATTTTGTATATGGCAGGTACCGTCAATAACATGGTTAAAAGCAAATAAAAACGAGTGGTGGGTGCACGACTGGGTCGTACGCAACTTTCTCTTTCACAGCAAGTTGGGCGTTAGATCAAATCATAAGCATTTTGATTATTGATGCTAAAATGAATGTCGAAATGTATTTATACGAATTTTTATTCCGAAATTTAAAGGAATCGATGTCCATGTGAATAATAATGATTTTTCGTTATTGGCCAAAACTGAAAATTCCGTTTAGTGATAGTAGGGCTAAAACTAATTATGTGGAATTGCTTCAAGCTGTAATAGTAGTATATATATTAAATTTCATTTTATTTGACATAATAGTTTGCTAGAAATTATCAATTTTCCTTATATGGCCTAAATGACAAAATCCGTTATATGGATTTTCTCGAAAAAGCTGGGTATGCAGTTTTGTTGGAGCTAATATGGTTATAGTATATATAAAGTTTAATCAAAATCGTTAGAGCTGTTTTCGAGAAAATTGAGGTTATGTGTAATTTTTATATGGCAGGTACCGTTAATAACATGGCTAAAAGCAAACAAAAAAATGGCCTAGAATTATGACCAAAACAAGCTTGGATACGAAGTTTGAAGAAAATCGGCCAAGCTGTTTAGGCTGGGGAGACCATTACGGACAGACGGACCGACGAATCGACGGACCGACGGACGGAATTCCAAAAACCACTTTTTTGGGTTCCGCTATCATCGTAATGTTATAATGAATCAAAATCTCGAGGTCGAAAATTTTCACGAAAACAATATCTTTCTCTTTATAACTTTATAAAATTATAACTGAATTTACCTTAGTCATATTAATTTTTGAGAATGGGACTTAATTCCATGCGACACGTTCAGACTCACTTATTGCGACATCTCAGGTCAGATGAAAAATTAAAATCAATATTAAGTATATTAAAATAAACAGGATTGCTTTTCGATTCATTTCGATTCAATTGATTGAACATAAATTAAGTGCCTATTCCGAACTGCAAATTTGAGAAGCTTCTTATATGAATGTTTTATATCCTTGAAAGTTTTCAGACTTTCGAAACAAAGATTCGTATGATTTCAGGAACTTAAAATCAATGGTAAAGGAAATTCCAGAATTCTTCGACATGGACTATAAAATACTGTGTCAACTTATATCTTTAACCGTTCGCCAATAATCTGATCGGCTTCTATCACAAATTTACACTTCAACAGATATTTATTTAATTTCAAGAACTAAAAATCAATAGTGTGGCACGATGATTAGTGCGTAAAAGGCCTGAGTTCGATTCCTATAGCTGCAGCAACACCTATAAAATTTTCACTGGCCCTCCTCTTGTGATGATCTGACAAATCATCCGAGTAGTATTAATTACCAAGAAAAGCTCATCTCAACTAAGACGTTGGTATTCGGCACAAAACAGGAGTTATCGCCATTGTACAAGAAGTGAATGGTTGTGGGAAAAAGCTGGGCCCTGGATACTAACGATCCTGCTGCGCAAACAACTTTTTTTTTATAGTTAGCATTTCTGATGAACTGTTAAAATAGAATCTATCACGATCACCAGCATTGACCAGCCAGATGAAAAAATACTGCGTCATTTCTGCGTCATTGCTCAAGGCTCAGTCAATTAAGAAAAATATTTTTTTCATGTTTGCAATAACTTCGAGACAAATGGAGAAGCTACAAATAATCATCGCAATGATTTTGCACTGGTCTGAGTGCAATGAGAAATAACGGACATTAGCACCCTCACTAAACAACCTACCTAACCTACTGCACAGTTCTTTAAAACTTTAGAAATTGTGAGAAAGGGTTCTCTTTGGAACCTTGTGAATTCAATAATTTAATGTAAATGATGCTGGTTACCCATGACATTATTGATTTTATGTATTGGGTATTCAGAAATATAAAATTCAAATCAATTTTTATTCCTTCCTTAAAGAATATTTCATCGATTTTTAATTTAATGACTTTTTATGACCAATATAAAATATATGATTTCGGCCATTCGAGCTACACAAATATGACTTATTATTATTATAATATCAAACCATTGTGTAAGGATGAAGCCGGTAATTCTGTTCTTTTGGGTACTCAAACTGAGGGTTAACTGTAAGACAGATTTGGCTTCAAATTTAAAATACCTACGAGGTTATTGGGATTAATAGTTTTAGACTAATAATACCAATAATATAGGGTTGGTATTATTAGTCTTAAACTAATGGTACCCTTTATTGATACACTCCTTCAATACACTTTATATCAATCATCCGCTGTTCGGCATTATGTATTCATTCAAAATAATTAGTAATTTAAAATATTCATACTCATTACTAAGCCAACCCGAATGTAAATCTAGCCAAATAAGTTCGATGAATTTTTAATTTAATGCATTTACAATTATCGATGAGAACTTCAGGCAATAAGTTATCGAATTTGTGTTTGTTATTCCCTTTGCAGTCTTCCAGAGTTGTTGGCTTCTTTTTATAGATATATTGCCAAAACGAGGCAATTTACGAACCGGGAACGCATCCTACAAAATATCTATTGTTGCGCGAATTCAGTGACGAATGTGCAATTGTGATTTAATCGGGATTTACGGGATTTCTTCTGTGACGTGTTGTTCTAGTCTTTTCGAGCCAAGCAGCTTAATTATCCAATAAAAATCAACTCAGGCAATCTGCAATGAATTTTGCGATGAATTATCCTGTAAAAAATATTTACGAGTATTCAATAATCTTGAGAAGTAGCTTGACGTTTATTTACAAATATCAAACCAAACCTTACAGCTCCCGTTATAAATAGAATTTTCCGATAGGGTGATACATTTTACCCGCTCTCTATAAAATGTCATTACAAATTAAATGCAAAATATAAATGCATTTTATAGGTTTTGCAGTTATTGGTAAAATAAAAATGTTTTCCACACTCAATCACAATGCAATCAAGCGTTTTACAATTGATTGTTTCCAGTTTGCTTCAAACAATACAAAAAAAAGCATTTTATTATTTTAAAAGAGAAAATAAAAGGGTAGACATCCATTATTTTTGAGAGGAGGAAAAGGAAATCACTTTAAAAATGTCATTGCATTCAGTCGATTGAATAAATTCAGGTTTTTGTTTGTGCATTCATTTTTCACTATGTCGCCCTACATCAAGTTGAACTGGTCTATTGAAATGTAAAGATCGATTAAAAAATGCGCAATCCGAAAATACCCAGGGTTTTTCAATACAAAATAAAATGTAACAAAACAAATCGCGCTCCATGGTTGATAGCATTTTAATTACTTATATATTTGTGGATTGGCATATATGCCAATTAAATATAAGTATAACAACGAGAATTATTTTAATTGAAAAGCAATTCAGTTAAAATTTATGAACAGCGAATTGAAAAATTGATGAGCTGATGTATTATTTTTAGATATACAAAAAGTATGATGTCAAGTGATATGTAGTATTTGTTTTTTCAATTGTTTTGCATTTATCATCAATTTATTTATATACAATGCTTTGCGTTTTGTATTGGAAAAAATATAGTGCATGTTAAAAAAAAACTGTAAAATGAATACATATACATCGTGAGGAGTTTATTAGTTTATTTTTGTTTGAATTTAAACAAAAAATAAATGTTAAAATAATAATTATAATTTCGGAAATAAGTGATCTCTATGCCGGCTTCAATTATTCTCTCATCTGTGAAACATTTCAATAATATTTTTTATACCCTATCCCATAGGGGTATATTAGTTTTGATACTTAGTTTGTAACATAGAGAAATAATTTTGCTACATATACCTCAAAGTATATGGATCGACTCAGAATCGCTAGCTGAGTCGATTAAGCCATGTCTGTCTGTCCGTCCGTCCGTCCGTCCGTCTGTACGTCACCGATTTTTAGGCCTTAAATGTTGAGCTAGGATAATGAAATTTGGTATATAGGATCCTCGTCTCTGCCTACAGAACAAGTGTAAACATTTTTGAAATCCGCCCACTGCCACGCCCCCTTTTAAGAAAAACTCAGTTTTTGACCAAACCGTAAGGAATTTTAAAAAATTTTCTGAACAGCATACTAAGACAATATTAATATCTATATTTCGACCATATAAAGTTTTTTGCCACGCCCACTTTTTGGGGGCGTTTATAAAAAACTGTTTTCGGTCAAATTTTAAATTTTTCGACAAAAATTTTGATGCAGAATCATTAACATTATAATATAAACTTTTCGTCTATATACCATTTTAACCCACGCCCACTTTTTGGGGGCGTTTTTATATAAAAACCATTTTTATACCCTACCCCATAACATATGCAGGAGAAAACCTTGTCTTTTGTAGAACCGTAAAAGTGTTTTGTAAGCAGTCTGAAGAATTTGTTGTCACTATATCATTTTTTCTATTTTATCCACATCGTGTTTTTAGCCATGCCCACTTTTTTGGGGATTTTAGTTTTATGGATAGGATGGGATAGGGTATCCAACGATCCGCACAGCGGATTGTAGCCTTCTCATATGTTTATACCCTATCCCATAGGGGGTATATTAGTTTTGATACTTAGTTTGTAACATAGAGAAATAATTTTGCTACATATACCTCAAGGTATATGGATTGACTCAGAATCGCTAGCTGAGTCGAATTAGCCATGTCTGTCTGTCCGTACGTCCGTCCGTCCGTCTGTCTGTTCGTCAGCGGTTTTTTGGGCCTTAAATTTTGAGCTAGGATAATGAAATTTGGTATATAGGATCCTCGTCCGTGCCACCAGAACAAGTGTAAAAATTTTTGAAATCCGCCCACTGCCACGCCCCCTTTTTAGGAAAACTTATTTTTTGGCCAAACCGTAAGGAATTTCAAAAAAGTGTCTGAGTAGCATATTTAGACAATCCTAATATCTATATTTCCTTCATACAAAGTTTTTTGCCACGCCCACTTTTTGGGGGCGTTTTTAGTAAAAAACTCTTTTTGTCCAAATTTTAAAACTTTCGAAAAAAAATTTTGATGCAAATACTTCCGAAATGGTAATATAAACATTTTGTCGATAGATCATTTTCACCTACGCCCACATTTTGGGGGCGTTTTCTTAAAAAAACCATTTGTATACCCCATCCCAAGGCATTAGCAATAGAAATACGTTGTTTTTTGTCGAACCACACAAGATTTTGAGAAACTGTCTGAGCAATATATTGTGACAATGTCATTTTCTGTATTTCATCGCCATAAGGCCTATATTTTGAGGATATTAATTTAAAGAATGGGATGGGATAGGGTATTCAACGATCCGCATAGCGGATTGTAGCCTCTCATATGTTTTTTTATTACGAATGTTTATTCCCTATCCCATAGGGATATAAGTGTTTTGACACATAGTTTGTAACATAGAGAAATAATTTAGCTAGATATACCTTAATGTATATGGATCGACTCAGAATCGGTAGCTGAGTCGATTTAGCCATGTCTGTCTGCCCGTCTGTCCGTACGTCACCAGTTTTTGGGCCTTAAATTTAGAGCTAGAATGATGAAATTTGGTAGAAGTGCTCTTTGTTGCTCCCAGTAGAACAAGTGTTAACATTTTTGAAATCCGCCCACTGCCACGCATCCTTTTTAGAAAAACGTTGTTTTTGTCCAAACTGTAAGGAATTTTGAAAAAGTGTCTGAACAACATATTCAGAGAATCTTAATATCTTTATTTCGTCCTTATGAAGTTTTTGGCCACGCCCACTTTTTGGGGGCGTTTTAAGTAAAAAACCTTTTTCGGTAAAATTTGTAAATATTTGGAAAAAAAAATGTATGCAAAATCATAAACTATTAATATAAACATTTCGTCTATATGTCATTTTAAGCCACGCCTACTTTTTGGGGGCGATTTTCTACAAAATTCATTTGTTAACCCTACCCCATAGTATATGCAGGAGAAAAGCATTGTTTTTGTCGAACCATGAAAGATTTTGATAAGCTGTCTAGTGTCTGTACAATATCTTGTGACAATATCATTTTCAATATATCATCTCCATTAAGCCCACAATTTGGGGATATATATTTTAAGGCAGGGATGTGACAGGGTATTAAACGATCCGCATTGTAGCCTTCTCATATGTTTTGTTTTAATTTTGTGTTGTCTTATTTGTGATGCAATAACGACACATTTCTTTTTCTGGATATTTTTTTTGTTATATATTTTTAAATATAGTCAGATGACAAAAATAATGGTACTGTGACCTTTTAAAGTTGTGCGTCCGAAATTTGTAACATCAACTTGTTATAATTGGCTGTATATGCAAGCAATGAAATTATTTGCTGGAAGATGTTATTATTAGTTAATTTCTTACTTTGGGCTATTAGTCATCCTCCTGCGTAATCCTCAATCTCTAAAATACTCAATAAAATTATCACTAAAAATGTTCCATCTATCTATCTATATTTAAACTCGGCCAGACTAGAAATTATTAAGCTATATGTATTACAAAAACCGTCGTTTTGAAAAAAATGTGTGAGCGACTTAAATTCTAAATAGTTCGCTATACCAAAAAAATGTAACACCCAATTTCTATTAATATATTAAATAAACCATATGAAGTATATAGTAAAAAATATAGCAGCGGTAGCTAAGAGTGTTGAACGTGTTGAATCTATTCGGCGCTGTTCTCAATAGTTTAACCCTACATAATCTACGTCTGGCAGACTTATGGTGCGCAAAAGAAATTTAATATTTTTGTAACTGTAAACCGTATCGGGTTGGCTACCCAAATATGCTCAGTCGGTGGTAAGTACCTGTGGTGACAATTTATAGCTTGGGCTATCATAAAAAAATATGAAATGCTAAATACGTAAAAGATTAATTTTTTTATTACAAAGATTTATTAGTAGTCTTATTTTTAACCAAAAAATGCCAATTAGCAAACTTTTAAGACTTAAAGTCAATGTCAATGTTCCTTTAAAAAATACTTTTTTTTTTTTAATTTGTATTGGATTTAGGTTTTTTGTTTTTATTGTTTAAATTAATATTTATTTTTACTAAATCTTTTATTTATTTCTATTAATATGAACTATTCTAATTAAAAAAAAACAAAAATATATTATAAAAAGTTTATGGGTTTCATTTAATACACGTCTCTGAGACGTATGATTATCTTTAACGTCATAAAAAAAATGATTATTTTTCCAGAAACCTTAAAAAAGATCCACCGTTTTCGACAAAAAATAGTTTTATTGAAAAGCATTATTTAATCGTCACTTTGACTAATCAATCGCTAAAAGAAATCCTCCTAGTATTAAGAAAATAACATGAGAAATGTTTATAGCATTAGAAGAGGATTTGACATTTAAGTGATAGAATGCAACAAAATACCTAAAAACTGTCAAATTGCAATTTTGTTTGTTGTTAATTAGAAAGATTTTGCAAAGATACTGAAACCTTGTTCATGAAGTGAATGCGAGACTAGTTTGGGTGGAATAATGGAAATGGTTTTAATCCTTGTAGAACTACAAAAAAACTAAGCAGCTACTCCCTCAATAAAATTGTCCCTCAAAAATCTTGGTGTGGACTGTGGAGGTATAATAAATTTGACAATGATCCGATTTGACTATACAAGTTTAGTGTCGTCTTTAATGTCTGCTATTGTTATTTATGTTTAACGGTACATATCGGCAATGACCTCTGTATGAATCATAATCAATAATCTAATTAATCTAACATATCAATGTGTTTTATTTTTTCATTAACTTAAACTAATTATAAATGTGTATATTAATTAAATTTATAGCAAAACTGTGTCAACACATTTTGTATTAATCATAAATTTGCTAAACTCATAATTGTGTCGTCAAAATTTCCAACACTAAATTAATGAATGCATACAATAAATTGAATGAATCCAAATCAATGGCATGTTTTCGACATGTTGCATGACAATTTTGGTAAATTACGAAACACAAAATAATTGAATATTTTATAGCAACAAATATATAACTAATTAATTTTAAATCCCTTTCGAATGCCAAATGTCTATCGTATTGTGTCCCATTAATCATTGAGCATGATTTTTTAGTACTTAATCCTTTTATTCCGGCTCTCTTCCTGCAGTCACCCAGCCAGAAGCCAAACAGACAAATTCCATTAATAACGTTTAGAGACCCAGTTTTTTGTTACAAATTTTCTATTCTATCCGCACGCAGACATAAATTGCCATTCACTCATTTTCTGGTTGGAGGCAAGAATCAAAAATCCCGAATCGGGAGTTACGATTGATTTATGAATGCCACAGATTTTCTGTATTGATATTTATTGTTTGGTTGGCGTTTGGAATAGAACACCGAACAAAAAATGAGCAAACAATCGGTTTAAAATTGAACAAAAGCAGAAAGTAAACCCAACATAAGGGTTAACTCATGCATGTTGCTGAAAAATAACTGCTATATGTCATTTAGAAATTGCCTGTATTGTGGTAAAGAGGGCATACTCCTGGGGTTCAATATATTTATTGAGATTTTATTTAACTTCGGAAATGGATTATTGAATTATATTTAAAAATAATGTAACTTAGAGAAAGCTCTTAGTATAAGGTGAAGAATTATAATTCAATCAATCACTCAGAAACACATTTTTAATGGTAGGAGTCGCTTTGGGTTTAGGTTGACGTAGTTTGTAGAGTACTTATCTATAGGTAACTGAATTGATTGAGCTCCATGAGTTCAAGAAATGATATCAATAATAAAAAAACACATGAGAAGGCTACAATCTAATTTGAGGATCGAATATCCTATTCCATCCCATTCCTAATATGATTATCCCGAAAAATTACGCGTGAATGAAATATAGAAAATTACATTGTCAACACATCTTGTTCAGATAATATTTAAGTCTTTTTAAGATAGACAAAAAACGACGTGTTTCTATGGCATATATTATGAGGTAGGCTATATGAATGGTTTTTGTAAGAAAACGTCCCCAACAAGTGGGAGTGGTTTGAAATAATCCAAAGACGAAATGTTTATATTGACATTATGAAAGTATTTGGATCGACACTTTTTTTTCGAAATTCTTTAAAATTTCACCAGAAAACTAAAACTTCTAAAAATTCCCCAACAACACTTTATATTGATGGAATATAGAGATTTAGATTGTCATAACATTTATATTGTCATAGCATAGCTAAATCGACTCAGCTAGTGATTCTGAGTTGTTCCATATAATTTATGGTATATCTAGCTAATTCATTTCTCTATGTTAACTGTGTTTACTGTGTATCAAAACTAATATACCCCTATGGGATAGGGTACAAAAAGGGGACTGAATCAATGGTCAAAATACTTATAACGACTGATTTTTTAGCTGGTTTGGTTTTGGCAACACTGGTTTTGACAGCTGACGTGTGTTTAGTACCTTGTGTCACTGTCAAACAGCTTCAGTTTGGTTTGCAATTTAACCATGTATCGTCTTACAAATGAACAACGCTTGCAAATTATTGAATTTTACTATCAAAATTCGTGCTCGGTTCGAAATGTTCATCGCGCGCTGCTTCCATTTTATGATCGGCATTCTCGACCTTCTGAGCAGTCTATTCGGAAGATTGTGACCAAATTTCGCACCAAATTTACTTTGTTGGACATTAAACCACCAACACGTTTACGTACTGTGCGTAGTGAAGAAAATATTGCGGCCGTATCAGCTAGTGTGACAGAAGACCGCGAAATGTCGATTCGGCGCCGTTCCCAGCAGTTAGGCCTTTGTTACAGCACTACGTGGAAAATTTTGCGGAAGGATTTGGGCGTAAAGCCTTTTAAGATACAGCTGGTGCAAGAACTAAAGCCAGCCGACCTACCACAACGCCGAATTTTTGGTGAATGGGCTCTTGGAAAGCTGGCCGAGGATCCGCTTTTTTATCGAAAAATTGTGTTCAGCGATGAGGCTCATTTTTGGTTGAATGGGTACGTAAATAAGCAAAATTGCCGCATTTGGAGTGAAGATCAGCGGATTGCATTGCAACAGCTACCAATGCATCCCGAAAAAGCCACTGTTTGGTGCGGTTTATGGGCCGGCGGCATTATTGGGCCATATTTCTTCAAAGATGATGCGAATCGCAGCGTTACTGTCAATGGTGAACGCTACCGAGCGATGATAACAAACTTTTTTTTGCCCGAAATGGAAGTTCTTGACTTGCATGATATGTGGTTTCAACAAGACGGTGCCACATGCCACACAGCACGCGAAACAATGGCGCAATTGCGAGGCGAGTTTGGTGAACAGTTAATTTCACGTTTCGGGCCGGTCAATTGGCCGCCTAGATCGTGCGATTTGACACCATTAGATTATTTTTTGTGGGGGTATGTCAAGGCTTATGTCTATAGGGACAAGCCCGCTTCGTTTGACGCACTGGAAGCCAACATCCATGCATTCATTCGTGAGATACCGGCCGATATGTGTGAAAGAGTATGCCAAAATTGGAATCAGCGGATGGGCTACCTGAGACGCAGCCGCGGTCAACATTTGCATGAAATTATCTTTAAACATTAAATTGCAAGGTTCAAACTATCGATTCAAATAAATATTTCATTCATTTTTTCGAATTTTTTGTGTTTTTTTTTTTAAAAAAGTTCTAAAAGTTTTCACAAACAACAACAACTCTGAATATTTTTATATTGTTTATAATTCGTTTTGTTCTTACACTTTTACACCAATAAATTTTCGATCATGAGATTTTGATTGATTATACATTTTGAGGATAAGAAAGAAAAAAATGGTTCCCCCAATTTTGTCTGTCCTGTCCATCACATAAATTAGTCCGTCTAGTTATACTCCATACAAATATTTTTCAAACTTCGTATTCGGAGGATTTATGGCTATATTCTAGTTTCAGCCCTTCTATTAACGATACCTCCCATACAACTGTTTTACATAACCACAATGTGCTAAAGAGCTGCGCTATTGTTTTTGATTAAAATCATCAGAAATAATGTCTTACAGACAGTTTTGGCCTAAATATTTCTTAATGAATTTTTCAGTTTTTGACAATAACGAACATTTTTTTTTAATTTTTAAAGATGCATATAACTACAGTTTCTTAAATATCATGTACTTAAATTTAAGCCAAATTATGCAATTCTAATATAATTGCATTCTTGTTATTTGAACTTACCCTTACATCGCAGTAGAAAAACGGCTACAACCCAGTCGTGCACCCACCACTGTTGTTGATATGAACTGAAAATTCCTAAGCATTTCAATTTTATCTTTTCAAGGTAATTGTTTTTGTATCATGTTTTGTTAAAACTGAAATATCCTTTTTTCGTACAAATAAAACAGTGCTGAGTAATTAAATTCAAATCCAAAACTGTTATGTATTATCTAGACTGATTTAAATCAATATCGAGTAGAATTCGGGAAATTCCGAAACCGTTGAATAGAAAGCACCCTTAAATTTGTCAAAATTCGATTTAATATTTATACCTCGGCTACTTTACAAACCTACTACCTGACAAAAAAAAAACAGATAATATAATCACACCCACTATTTACGCATTCCCCAGCATGGAACCGTCACATTCTATAAAAATGTGGTATTTCAAACATTTTGTTGTATATTTGCCAATATATATATATATATATATATACATAGATCCTCAAATATGACTTATTATATTAATTTTTTTTATTTATTTATTTAATTAGTTACTAAATAATATTTTAAATTTTAAATCAGCAGTGCTAAAACTTAATGCTAAAAATTAGTGATCATATCATAAGATATTTTTGGATCAAATCTCTAATAATCTTAATATATTTTAAAAAAAACTAAGGTAAAAGTCATTATATATAAAATCAAAATTAACTAAAATAACAGCATATTTATATTTTAAAAATATATGTGCAATTGTAAAAATAATAGAATGGCTAACAAAAAATCAACAAAACGGAACATCAAAATTATTTTATATTTATCAATATAAACCTGTTGCTAAAATTTCAAAGACGCAGTTGATATTAAGAATATTGGAGAACCACTTTTACAGACAGCTGTAAGGCAGATCAAACCATTCCATATTGCAACGACAGCGAAAACTACCAATGATCCGACCTAAGTGAATTGAGAATAGCAGTATCTTAACTTAAGCTGAACAAGGCTACCGGAAATGACGGCCTTCCTGCTGAACTATACAAGGCCCGTGGACATGTTTCGGAAAGTAACATACACCAAATCAAAGGCAAAATGTTCATCGTATGCTCGATCCTGAACTGCGCCAACTTAAGAGGCATAATTATTCTCAACATCTCCTAAAAGATCCCATCTGCCGTAATAAGTGAACGCCTGAAGCTGTTCATCAAAAACCTGGTCGGCCAACCAGTGAAGTTTTTGGCGAGGAAAGTCCACAACTGATCAAATCGTCACACTTCCGTACCACATATTCATCGATTTCAAAGCCGTATATGAAGGGACTTTTAAATCAAGTTTGAGTTGTATACCTAAATTCGATTGAGAATTCATGCTGCTAATTCAAGTTATACGAAGACGCGTTGTTCTGTGACTTTTATAACATAATTCTTGAGAATATTGTGCAAAATCCGGAACCAACATTGGAAGCAGATTTTCCGACATTTTTATCATAGGTCGAACTCTAATACTCCGGCTAGCAGAGTCTTCAATTCCCCACAAGATGCCTGACACAGTAGAGGAAGACCTAGCCTTAAGTGGCGCGCAAAATCAGTCACATACCTCTACCGAGCGTCTAACTGAAGACAGTTAGCTTAGAACCTGGGTAACTGGAGAAGCATATTGGTGGAGACTAAGATTCATTCCGGACTGTATTCGGTTTCATGCGGAATGGATGCATGTACATTTATTAACTACAACATTAAATGATCCGTCTATTTTTTTTCATACACTCCGAATCAAACTGAGTTGTAATGATTGATTCGATATCTTTGAGTTCGTATATTTCGTTTATCTGGGACAGTTTTCTGTTCTCATTTGCTGATTATTGTCTTGCTTTTCCTAACCAAATGTGTTTGAATTGGATTTTATACAATATTGTGTTTTATTGTTGAGTTTGTTCAATCGTTCTCCAACTTAGTTTGATCTTAAATACAACTTGGGTTAATTCCAATTGACAAATTTTTAAATGTTTTCACATGTATAGTTATAGTTTTAAAAAAATAATATTTATATCGTTTTGTTAAGCACATCTTAAGTACCTAGTTATTAATTTAAACCTTACATTTTATTAATTTGACTAACAGTGAACGGATTGCATTGTAGTACACAAACCACTAAGCCACTACAAAAAACAGTGACTTTGTTCTAATATCCGAACTTTTTGTTTGCTTTATCATTATGGAAATTGTGCGTAGCCATTTATGCTACTTGAGTAGTATGAATTATGATTGAGTACAAACTTAGTTTGTACGCGACGGATATCCCGTCTTACTCGAGAGGAAATTCTTTTCTGGACTTAGCCCTTATGGACAATAGACTAGAACTGACAAACAACGAACTCGCGCGGAACTGTGTGCGAGCATTCGATTACGATAGTGACCACCTCGGAATCGATGCCGTATTCAGGATCCCAAACGAGCAAACTCAACTGGAGGAGTTCGACCAGGTGCGTTCTTTCGAATATCGAAGGACGAACTGGCCGCGCTTCGCCAGAGTTGTAAAGCGAGAATAACGTTTGAGCGAAATCAACCCTCCGACAAACCGAAACCTTACGAATGATGAAATCGACCAAAATTTATTAAAAATTAATTAGGTCATTAAAAGGTCAATGGATCGAGTTATCCCCAAGGTAACTAGTTCTGACGACCAGACGGAGAAGTATCGAACGCCAACAATCGATGCACTCTATAAACACAAAAGCAGACTGGTCTCGAGGCTTAAACGGCTGCGGAGGCAATTTACTGACAGACAAGACCCGGAGGTTCGGACATTGAAGTCGTTGATCAAAAACCTTAAACAGCTAATCACAGAGAATTACAGACAATCTGTAAGTTTGTACTGGGGCAAGAAAATTCGGGCTATAAAAACCAGTAGCCCGAATATGTTCCCGCAAATAAATAAAATTTTCAGGAGAAAGGATCATAACGACATTCCATGTGTCCGAATTTCCCAAACTACAGAGAACAGACAGACACTGACGGCAGTTGGTATAAGTCCGGAAAGTGTTGATTCGAACGACGGTTTTTTCACGATCGAAGATCCACAGGAGAAGGCGAACTCGATAGGCGCTGTCTTCGAGACCGTGTATACGGTGAACAATCCTGTTCGCCCAAATCGCGATATCGAGGAGAGAGCCTTTCTGAATCACTTTTATCTACGCACCGAACTTCAAGCTTGGCGATCTGAGAATAACGGTTTTACCATATTCAATGACGAAAACCCTTCAGATGGCATAGTCGCCAATAGCCTGATGCTGTTCGTGCAAAAAGATGAACTCCTGGACATCTTTGTATCACTGAAGAATAAAAAGTCGGCGGGAGAGGACGGGGTCCCAAACGTCGTGTTGAGACATCTGCCAGTAGAGGCAGTCGATATTTTCACCACGCTGTTTAACAATGCACTGAATAATGCACATTATCCGGTGCGTGCACAGGAAAACGGCGGTGGTACATCCTATCCCCAAAAAGGACAAGGACAGAACAAACCCTGCAAATCTTCGGTCAATAAGCCTTCTGCCAAATGTAGACAAGGTATTCGAAAAGATAGTCAATAGAGCTCTGCTTAAGTGGGTCGAGGAAAACAAAATTATCCCGGAAAATCAGTTTGGTTTTCGAGCGAGGCATGACACTATTCATGCCGCGTCGAAACTAGTCTCCGACATCCAATGGAATAAATCCAAAGGACAATGCACAGGGGCCTGTCAGGTTGACTTTGAGAAGGCCTTCGACACCGTAGGGTTAGAAGGGCTTTTCTACAAGCTAACCAGACTTGGCATGCGTAAACCCATGCTATATATGATTTATGAAATGCTTATGGGAAAGAAGTTCGTTGTCAAATGTGGCAACGTAACTTCGAGTAAAGTCTTTGAAATTAAAAACGGTTTACAACAGGGGGCGGTGAACTCCCCGATATTGTTTAACATTTATACAAGTGATCTTGTAGGTTCCCTTAGTCACGCTATAGCGTATGCAGATGATCTAGTGGCGTACAGATCAGGTCCGAAAATCGGAGTCATCAACATACTCTTGCAACGTGACTTCGATCACATTAAGGGATATTGCGACGGTTGGAAATTGAAGATCAATTTCCAAAAAACCGAAACAATTCTGTTCAGGACCCCAGTGCAGAGGGCATCTTACGATACCAGAAAAAACTGGAAAAAATTGGAAAATGGACGGCCGTTGGCGCTGAGAACTGAAGTCAAATACCTTGGCATCTGGCTTGACAAGTTTCTGTATTTCAATAAAAATGTGGATGCTTGTCTGGCTAGGGCTAGGGGGGCTTATGCTCTGACAAGAAGATTGTTTCAAAGCAGTCAACTTGATTCAAGGGTGAAAGTCATTTGCTACATGGCCCTCATAAGGCCGATCATCGCCTACGGTTGTCCTGTGTGGTTCAATATTTCACCATCCTACATGGAAAGGATACGGCTGTTTGAGAGGCGTTGTCTCCGATCCTGCTTAGGATTGTACCGAACGCCGGACTCTGAGTACATAAAATATTATCGCAACGAGGTTCTTTACAATGGGGCCCAGCTGAACAGAATCGACAATTTCCTTATTAAGGTGATACGAAGGCACGCTGCAAGGGCGATGGCTAGCGACAACAGCCTGATCTTCGGGGCTTATTACCCCAATGAAACGTACATGGAGAGTACGTTCGTGTCTGGCTTTATTCCACCAGAGGCGTTTATTTATATCGATTCGTTAGGGTTGGTACAGGACAGGAACGGTATCCCGGTTTTATACCACCGCTACCGTGACGCGCGTGACAAGCGGCTAATCCGCGACGGGTACGTCGACAATGCTCCGGAGCTCCTCCGCTTTAGCACTTCGGTATCGGATCGCGATAGGACCGATGCTGAAAGGCAGAGTACGGAATTTTGGTGGCTGCATGAGGAAGGCGATTCTGCACTTCCTCAGGACTTTGCGGACTTTTAGTCCACTCCTTAATGTTTAAGACAAATACAAATTTAGAAACGAGGCCTGGGGCGGGGCATGTACACCATATTGGGGTACAATATGGTTTAATGCATGCAGCCTGGGGGCCAAAAGTCTCGATTGGGATGGCGACCCCTCGGGGCATCTGCAACGAGTGCTCGCCATCCCGATTATAATTAAGTTAGGTGTAAGTAGTTTTAAGTGGCCTTAAGTAGTATTAAGTAGTCTTAAGTTAGTTTTTAATTTAGATTAAGCGTTTTATAAAATTAAAAAATGTCGATACCAAAGTTTTTTAAATTTTCTTTGAAAATAAAAATATATTTCAATAAAAAAATAAAGATAAATTTAAGCCGAAAGGCAAAATTAAAAACAAAACTATTAGATATTAGCTTAGAGCGCCCGCTTAGGGCCGATAGGCTAATTTAAGAAAAAATTGTTAATTATAAGTTAGATTTAGTCATTTTTGTCTAGTTTTAAGATAATATTTTAAGTCAATAAAAATTTAAAAGTAAAAGTAAATAGGTGTATCAATTGTATGATCATAGTTCATCCTTTCCTATTGACTTGGCTATGATCCGGATTGAAGAACAATTTCCCATTTTGCATTAACATCAGTTGGGAATCATTATGTCATTATTATATTTTTTTGGTAGTCTCTTTTCAAAATCCTCACGCTTCTCTATTTTTTATATTTCTATGGTGACACCTGTGATATAAAGTCTTTTAAGCCTAAAGCTAAAATGCAAAAATTTCTTCCAGGTGATGACATTTCCTAGATGTGTTTTTGTTAATTAGTTCCCTATTTCCCGGTGATATTGTCGTGATATTCTTAGAGCGCTCCTACACAAGATACATTTTAATATTAAATATTCAAGAAATTTTAGAAAAATCAAATGTTATATGGGTGAGTAGAAACAAAAACTTGTATAACTTAGTTAGAGGTAGCCTGTATATAATAGAAATTTATAAATATGATATATTAAATAGATACAACATTATTTAATTTCGTGTTAAACAACATTACATTGTTGCGGAATAGTATCTCATTAAACACACAAGCTCAATCAAACAAAGTCCCCACGCCAAAAGAGGGTGAAACAGAATACAAAACAAATGTGTATATTTGCAAATCGGTGGCGTATACGTAACATTTTTTTAAAATCAATCATTTCTGATTTATTTTACATAAAACCTATTTGCATATCATCCATTATATTATTAAAACAAACATAAAACCAAACAAAATATTGTTATACACGACGTATATTAACATGAAGCATTGAAAATCAAGAAAATAAACAAAAATTACCTCATCAAATCGATTAACCATTGACAGTGCAACTTCGCAACTTCACAAATCATCCAATATGGGTATATAAAACCACCAATATATTTCGGTACTCATTTCAAATTTTCACAAAACCAAAACATCCAAAAAATATTTTAGCAATTTATTATAGCGCTCAATACAACACTCAATTACCACAAATCACTTAGCTTAGCAATTGTTTACATTCACCGAACAATCAATGGCTTTTCAATATTTTTCATTTCAAATTTGCAAGTGCAGCCATTAGCATTTATATTTAAAACAGCGTGACAACAACCACTCGAAATAGGATGATGAGTGCATCTATTAGATGGTAATTTAAAACCCCTAATCAGAACACCACATCGACAACGACAACAACGACGACGACGAAAGCCGCAATAAACACATTTTCCTGCACATCAATCCTTCAAGAGTAGGGTTGCAAGTTTCGGTACACTTAAAAAAAATTGTTTTACCAACAATTTACAATTTTCTGATCTTTCACTTGGGATAGGACAATCAAAAATAAAATCCTCCCCCCTCACAATTTCGTACACTTTTTCATTTCCTTTTATTACACTTCCATTTGGAGCACACCGAAATAAGAAACCTTGAAAAAAAAGTTACTCAAACATTTCTGCGTATCATATTCCCACATCATAATCATCTCCGAAGCACCAGCTCATGAATTTTTGTTACATCCCCCTTATGGAGGACTACCGACGTGTAATCGAAAAACGACATAAACAAACAAAAAACAAGCAAGCGAAACCCGATTTTGTAAAAATAAAAAAAAAAACGGATAACGATGCTTATTTTGGAAAAAAACTGAACTTACAAAAAAACTAAAAATAAACACGTCGATTACGAATAATATTTCGTTATCCTTCGATTTTCAATTTGTATTCTACAGGAACACAATACCGATCAAATCGAACACTCGAAAAGGACTGACGAGCTTGTCTTATCAAATCGATGAAGTTCAAAGGCAAACGCTACATGAAATACAGCGTGGGGAAGTACTGAATGAACTGTGGATGCTAATGGCATGCGCAACGTGGAATCCTCTGCAACATGTTGATGAGGGGGAGTTGGAGCTTACATTTGAAATATATTTCTACGTCAAGGTTGTTATTGTTATGCCCATTAAACGAGAGGTTTTGTTTTCTGCATTTTCTCTTCCATATTATTTTTTTGTTTGTACACATTACACCCCTCAACAATAACAATAATCGCTGGGAAAATTGTGCGCTTCCTCCCAATTCATTAAAGAATTAACTTAATAGCTCGGAGAAGGATACGACATAAGAAGTCAAAACGACACGCAGTTGAACTTCGGCGGATGGACTAAAAAATTAGATTACATTCGTGGTCACACAGATGTGAACGAATCTCCTGCCAAGAGATCCTCGTAATAATGTGGTTTTAAAGACAATACACAATTCTAGTAACCTTGTTTAGCCGGAAGTAATAATAAGATACAATCATTACGAGGGTGTGTTTCTGCGTGCCAGGTGTTAAAATATTGTGCGGTGTTGTGTGTGTCTGCTTTATTGCTTTATGTGCCCATTTGCCCCATTGAACAGAAATTGTCTTATACGATAGATGTGATGTTTTTTCGCTGTTTGGTATACCTCTTGGAGTTCAGAGGAAATTAAGTGGTCTGAAGAAAGGTTACTCAATTACTCGCTCACACAATACAAGCCCAACTGCAATTTTTTATACCCTATCCCATAAGGGGGTATATTAGTTTTGATACTTAGTTTGTAACATAGAGAAATAATTTAGCTACATATACCTCAAAGTATATGGATCGACTCAGAATCCGTCTGTACGTCACCGATTTTTAGGCCTTAAATTTTGAGCTAGGATAGTGAAATTTGATACATAGGATCCTCGTCCGTGCCTACAGAACAAGTGTAAAAAATTTTGAAATCCGCCCACTGCCACGCCCCCTTTTTAGAAAAACATATTTTTTGGCAAAATCGTAAAGAATTTTAAAAAAAGTGTCTGAGCAGCATATTTAGAGAATCTTAATATCAATATTTCGTTCATATAAAGTTTTTTGCCACGTCCATTTTTTGTGTGCGTTTTTAATAAAAAAAACGTTTTTCGGTCAAATTTTAAATATTTTGAATAATGATGCAGAATCATTAGTAATATTAATATGAACATTTCGTCTATAGACCATTTTAACCCACGCCCAGTTTTTGTGGGCGTTTTCTTACAAAAACCGTTTTTATACCCTACCCAATAGCATATGCAGGAGAAAAACGATGTTTTTTTTTGTCAAACAACAAAAGATTCTAATAAACTGTTTGAACAATATATTGTGACAGTGTCATTTTCTATATTATAGGCCCATAAAGCCCACTTTTTGGAGATATTGATTTTAAGGATGGGTTGGGATAGGGTATTCAACGATCCGCACAGCGGATTGTAGCCTTCTCATATGTTTTTATTTCACTTGCTTTAGGTAGTATTTTAAATGTATACAAGGTAGAGTTACAGGAAATTGGAAAAAGCATAACTGAGAGTTAGAAAATATCTGGCAATGTTTGCTGATTAAAAACAGCTTTCGAGAATTCGCATTAAAAATTTTACTCCAAAAAAGGGGTTGCTATACCCGTCATCGTTAATCGCCGCAGTCAAGTTCTTATAGTTGAGACAAGCAACATTTTAAACATTTATTATTAAATTGATAGTGGGATCATTGGCAAAATAATTGCAAAAAAACATGAAAACGGTGAAACAATGCACATTGCTACTTGTAACTATTAAATATTATTAATCTTGAATTGTATACAATTGGCAACCCACAATACATTACTCTTAAACATTCGCTCTTAATAACATTACTTCCGTATGAACTCCAATATAAACTTTTGTCTTTATTATACATAAGTGCAGTTTAAAATAAAACTCCGTTGAAGTCGAATGTGTTTCACTTTGTCTTTTTAATCCAACAAAGGTTATGGGCCCAGTCCCACGTTGTATAAAGATTTGCATAAACTTAATTTATTGTTGTTGAAAAGGGCTAAACAATCAAAATGAGTTCTTTATACCAAATAGAGAAACTCAATGAGGAAAATTACGATGGACGGAAAGTTCAGATGAAATCTATCTTGGTGCACAGCGAACTATGGTCGTATGTCTCTGGTGCTACACCGAAACCGGCAGCTCCTGCAGAATTGGTAATATGGACAGCGAAGGATGAGAAGGCGCTTGCAACGATTATGCTGAGTATCAAAACCACACAAATAAACCACATCAAAAACTGTCAATCGTCGAAGGAAGCATGGGAAAAGTTGGTAGCGATTCACCAGCCGACTGGACCGGCAAGAAAGGTAACCTTGTTCAAGCAATTGTTGGCTTTAAAAATGCTTGAACATGGATCAATGTGTAGTCATTTAAGTAGTTTCTTCGATATTTCTGAAAAATTAAAAGAAATAGACATAAAATTTCAAGATGAATTACTCGCGATTCTGCTGTTGTCTAGCTTGCCAAAAGAGTATGAAAATTTTGTTGTAGCTATCGAATCAAGAGATGAACTTCCTACAACAGATGTATTGAAAACTAAACTCTTAGAAGAAGGAAAACGAAGAGAAGAAAGTTTCCAACAGACCACTGAATCTACATGTTTCATACGTCATCAGCAAATGCCTTCACAAGCACAGTTCAAAGCTCGAGCTAAGGGGAAGTGTTACAACTGCCAAAAGAAGGGCCACTACGCGTCTGAGTGTAGATCACCAAAAAGCTCGACAGCAAGAAAAACGACGTCATCATTTGCAATGCTGAATACTAACACAAACCCATCGAATACATTAAATAATTCTTATACTAACTCTTTGACATTGGATAAAAACAAATGGGTATTTGATAGCGGATCAACCTGTCACATATGTTGTGACAAAAGCTTTTTTTCAACTATGCAACCACATGTAGAAAAAAAAGAGTTAGCCGGTAATTATTCACTAAATTCAACGGGTATAGGAAATGTCAAAATTGTAACAACTAACAGTACAATTGATCTTCGCAATGTGTTATATGTTCCCAATTTAAATACCAATTTCCTTTCATTAAGCAAAGCAGTAGTAAACAATAATACCCTTCAAATCAACGAAAATATGGCAAGAATTTTTGATACAAAGAAAAATTTAATTTTGCATGCTGAGAGATATGGTGATTTGTTTGTGCATGAAAGTATTAGAACATTAAAATTGTGTAATATAAAAACATCTGCTGATGATTTTTTATTATGGCATGCACGTTTTGGCCATCTCAATGTAAACAGCATGAACCAATTATTTAATAATGATATGGTTAAAGGAATGAAATTTCAAAATGTTCCCAAATCATTAAATTGCACGACTTGTTTTAAAGGAAAGATATGTAGCACAGTGTTTCCAAAAGCTAAGAGAATATCCATAAAAGGGCTGTTGGAAGTTATTCACTCCGACATATGCGGTCCTATGCCAACAACTTCTATTGGAGGTGCGAAATATTTCGTGTTGTTGATAGATGACTTTAGCCGAAAGATGTATGTGTATTTTTTAAAGGCAAAAAGCGAAGTTCTATCTGCATTCAAAGAATTTAAAACTGAGGTAGAACGTGAAACTGCATGCAACGTTAAGATCTTAAGAAGTGATAATGGTGGTGAATATGTTAGTTCAGAATTTTCGAGGTACTTATCAGAGCAGGGAATTAAGCGCAACTTACTGTGGAATATACACCACAACAAAATGGCGTAGCAGAACGAGCAAATAGAACGATAGTAGAGATGGCGAGATGCTTATTGTTAAGTTCTAATTTGTCAGTCATTATGGGCTGAAGTAGTTAATACAGCTGTGTACCTCAGAAATCGGTCCCCAACTAAGCTACTGAAAAACAAGACTCCTTACGAAATGTGGTGCGGTGAAAAACCATACGTAGGACACCTTAAAGTTGTTGGTTCCAAGGCTATTATGTTGAATAAACGACCAGGCAAATCAAAATTTCAGGCAAGAGGAATAGAATGCGTGATGGTCGGTTACTCTAAAGAATCGAAAGCCTACAGATTATATGAGCCCGGAACAAAGAAAGTTCTAAAAAGCAGAGATGTAAAATTTATAGAGGATATTGCTAACCATGTGCAAGTAGATCACACCATAGGGTGTAATAGTGATATAAACCAAGATTTACCAACTTCTAGTAAAAATATTAAAGTTCAACAACATAGTATTGAGGAAATAGATAGTGACTCCGGTGATGTGTTTTGTGACGCCGATTTTGACAATAAGTCCGAATCAACTGTGGAAGTAGATGGTGAAATTGATGGCGGGGATAGAAACATTTCGAACAATGGAATAGCTGAAACTAGAGAAGATGTGGCAAATAATAGGGAGCATCGCATGAAACTCAGACCTCGAACAAGAAATGTGACATACTTAATGGGAAATAATCCTGTTTCTGTATCAGAAGCATTAGGGCGTTCTGATGCAAAATTTTGGTTAGAATCAATGAATCTCGAATATAACTCCTTAATAGCGAATGGCACATGGGAACTAGTGGACCTTCCTCCAAATAGACATGCTATAAAATCAAAATGGGTATTCAATGTAAAACATGATAAACATGGGAAGGCAGTCCGTTATAAATCTAGACTCGTCGCAAAGGGCTGTAGCCAACAACTAGGCGTTGACTACAATGAACCATTTTCACCAGTTGTTAGATACTCAACTATTAGACTGATATTGGAATTGGCTGTAGAATTTGATCTAATTGTTCATCAAGTGGATGTATCAAGTGCATACTTGAATGGCGATATTAAGGAAGAAATTTACATGTATCAACCAGAACACTTTGTCGCAACAACTAAAAGGCAACAAGTTTGTAAATAGAAGAAATCCTTATATGGACTGAAGCAAGCAGGAAGAGAGTGGAACAGTAAACTGGATGCAACTTTAAAGAATATCGGTTTTTCTCGTTGTGATGCAGATCCTTGTGTTTACACCATGAATAAAATGGATAGCTACAATATAATCGCTGTTTATGTTGATGATATTTTAATTGCATGCTCGAAAGAGGACTCGGTCGCTAAAATAAAGCATGCAATAGCCAACGAATTCGAAATAGTCGATCAAGGAATAGTGGATTATTTTCTAGGTATAGACATTAACCGTGACAGTGATACCGGAGCTATAACATTATGTCATGAGCAATATATACGGAACATGCTATTGCAGTACAACATGGCTTCGACGAGAAGATGTTATACTCCCTTTGATCCTGGGGAAAAGCTGAAGAAGAGCTTTGACGACGCAACCAAAGTTGATCCAAAGACTTATCAGTCGTTGATTGGGTCTTTGATTTATCTGGCGGTCTCAACAAGGCCGGATATAATGCATGCAGTAAGCAAATTGGCTCAATTCAACTGCGATCCTCATAAGGAACATATGATTGCAGCAAAGCATTTACTGAGGTATGTTAATAGTACAATTAATTATAAATTATCATTTAGAAAATCTGGGGAGCGCTTAAGAGGTTTTGCTGATGCTGACTGGGCCAGTAGCTGCGACGATCGAAGATCGTACACTGGTTACACTTTTGTTCTTGCTGGTGCAGCAGTGTCTTGGGAGTCCCGTAAATACAGAAGCAGAGTATATGGCATTAGGGGCAGCTGCAAAAGAAGTCGTTTATCTTCGGAGGCTATTGACAGAGATCGGATTTGGCTCAATAACAGATGGGCCAACGGAACTGTGTGGAGATAACATAAGCGCACAACATTTAGTTAAGAATCCAGTTTTCCATGCAAGATCTAAACATATTGATATCAAATATCACTACATTCGTGAGATATATAACAAATCTTTAATTGAACTAAAATATGCCCCTACAGAAGAAATGTTAGCAGATATTTTCACTACAATTTTAAATAAAACCAAACATGGTAAATTATTTGTAAAATTAGGTTTAACTACTTAAACATTAAGAGATAATTATTGAGGAGAAGTATTAAATATTATTCATCTTGAATTGTATACAATTGGCAACCCACAATACATTACTCTTAAACTTTCGCTCTTTATAAAATTACTTCCGTATGAACTCCAATATAACCTTTTGTCTTTATTATACATAAGTGCAGTTTACAAAATGCCAACAGGCCATTAGATCAGCCGCAACTGATGTGCTAGGTTTCTCGCGGTCACCAGCAAGAAACCCCTGGTTTGATGAGGAATGCCGACAGATGCTCGCAGCCAAGAACGAGGCCTACAAGGCTAAGCTGCAGGTGAAGACGAGAGCTGCCATTGAGCTCTATAGGCAAAGAAGAAGGGAAGAACATCGGCTTTTCAGCAAGAAGAAAAAAGAGCAAGAAAAGTCCGCGATCGAGGATATAGAGAGGTGCCACTCCAGGAACGATGTTCGCAAGTTTTACCAAAGTGTAAAACGTCAAAGCCAAGGATATAAGGCTCGAAGAGAATCCTGTCGAGATGAACAAGGAAATATTGTAGTTGAGACACAGTCGATGCTGAGGATATGGAAGAACCACTTCTGCAGACTGTTAAACGGCGATGACGAACAACATTCCGCTGTCAGGCAGAACGAACCATTCAATATTGGCAACGACAGCGAAAACTGCGAACCACCCGACCTGAGTGAAGTGAGGATAGCAATATCTAAACTCAAGCTTAATAAGGCTGCCGGAAATGACGGCCTTCCCGCTGAGCTCTATAAGGCCGGCGGAGATGATTTGGTAAGTAACATCCACCAACTCATAAGCCAAATCTGGTCGGATGAAAATATGCCTGAAGATTGGAACCTCAGCATCGTTTGCCCGATCCACAAAAAAGGAGACCCTCTGAAGTGCGCCAACTACAGAGGCATAAGTCTCCTCAACATCGCCTACAAGATCCTATCTGCCGTAATATGTGAACGCCTGAAACCGTTTACCAACAACCTGATTGGCCCTTATCAGTGTGGTTTTAGGCAAGGAAAGTCCACAACCGATCAAATTTTCACACTTCGGCAGATCCTGGAAAAAACTCAAGAAGTCCAAATCGATACCCACCACCTATTCATCGATTTCAAAGCCGCATATGACAGCATTTATAGAGACGAACTGTACAGAGCCATGTCTAGTTTTGGTATACCGCCCAAACTCGTCCGTTTGTGTAGGATGACGATAGAGAATTCTCGCTGCTCCATCAGGGTCGGAAACGACCTCACCGACACATTCGATACCAAAAAAGGATTTAGGCAAGGCGATGCGCTGTCATGTGACTTCTTTAATCTGATTCTTGAGAGAATTGTGCAAAACTCCAAAGCCCACACCAGAGGCACAATTTTCCAAAAGTCGGTGCAACTACTGGCATACGCTGACGATATTGACATCATTGGTAGGACTCAACGTGATGGCATAGCCACGTTTGCTAGTATAGAGAAGGAAGCGGCGAAAATGGGTTTAGCAGTAAATGAGGGTAAGACTAAGTATATGCTGTCAACACGAAAGGACACACAACATCGACGAATTGGGCCAAACGTCACAATTGAAAGATATAATTTTGAGGTAGTACGGGACTTTGTCTACCTCAGCTCCGCTATTAGCTCTGACAACAACATCTCGTCAGAAATTAAACGAAGAATTACTCTTGCCAACCGCTGTTTCTTCGGGCTAAGAAGGCAATTTAGTAGTAAAGCCCTCACTCGAACTACTAAGGAGACCCTATATAAGACCCTGATCATCCCAGTCCTGCTCTACGGCGCTGAAGCATGGACCGTATAAAAAGCGGATGAAGAAATCCTTGGTAGATTCGAGAGGAAAATTCTTCGAAAAATCTTCGGTCCCGTTTGCCTTGACGGGCTATGGAGACGAAGATTCAACCAAGAACTATACGAGCTGTACAGCGACATGCCCCTGGTCAAAAAACTCCGCATTGGACGTTTAAGATGGCTAGGACATGTAGAACGAATGGACACCAATACTCCGGCTCGCAGAGTCTTCGATTCCCAGCCAGACGTCGGACGCAGTAGAGGAAGACCTCGCCTTAAGTGGCGCGCACAAGTGGAAACCGACCTCAACCAACTTGGAGTGCGCAACTGGAGGCAGTTAGCTAAGGACCGGGCTAATTGGAGAGGCATGTTGGTTGAGGCCCAGGTTCATTCCGGACTGTAGCGCCACTTAATGTATGTATGTATGCAGTTTACAATAAAACCCCGTTGAAGTCGAATGTGTTTCACTTTGTCTTTTTAATCCAACAGTAACGATATAAACAAGATGACCAATTAGTCGTGGTTTATATGTATTTGTTTCGAACTAGAAGATCGAACATAACAAATCATAATGGAAAACTCATTTGATGAAGCTGATGTCGATTTAAGTGTAATACACGGTGTTACCGGCATACAAAAAGTGTTAGTTTTAACATCAGATCAATAACAAACATGGGATGGGTTTATGGCGGAAATTGAAAATGTTTTATGTTAGTTATATTAGTTTCAATTGTAATTAATATACCTAAGAATAAGAATAATTTCTATTACATTGATGGTTTTAAACCCGAATTTATTAATCATGATACAATGAAGGGAGGAAGTGTCGCAATTTATATAAAAATAATATTACAAAATATTACCAGCGAAGCCAATTAATTATGAAGGAATTCATCTAGAAATCACTCATAATGGTGAACATAAACATGTGCATGCTGTTTATAGACGATCAAGTCTTTGTGCAAGGTTCATTGACGAATTGAACTGAATAATCAATGAAAACAAGAAAAATTTTTAAGGTATCTACGATAGTGTCAAACTGGATATTTTCTCAGCAAAAATAGAAACTGATCTATTTGATGATTACGCCATTTTGTATGCAACAAAAAGCATAAATAAAAAAAAAAAAACAAAAAGTTAATGAGCAATATTTGCTCGAAGAAAAAGATGTTGAAAAACTTTATAATAACTTTGTACAATAAATTAATAATGTGTATGCTGAAGCAAACAAAACCAAAACATCCAAAAGAACATGCAATCAAAAAATATGGATAACAACCGAAATCTTGCCAATGTGTAAGAAGAGAGATGAGCTTTTTAAAAGATGGTCAAATAGCCCGAGGAGTAAATATGAAGGCTATACTCTTGCTCATATGTTTACTCCTCGTTTTGGAAATATTGTTAATAAAAACATACAATATATAAAAGCCAATTTCTATAAACAAATATTTGCAAGTGCTAACAATGATACAAGAAAAACATGGAACATTGTAAATGAACTACTCAGAAGAAAGAAGCACTATTGAGTGCTTTTTTCTATTGAGTGCTTTCATCTGTTGAGATGAAGCTATTAAAAACAATTTTCCAGATACTGACGGTTTAAACAATGTTGTAGACAAATTTGCGGAACAATTTTCCAACCATGCTTCAACGATTATACGTATTTGAAATACCAAATTCAACAAAGTATGTACATAGAAGAAGCAACGGTACAAAAAGTCTTAAAGATATTGTATCAATTGCATACCAATTAAGGTCCTGGAGCGGACAACATTAGACCAGTTGATCTTAAAATAAATGCTGTGCATCTGGCTTCAGTCATTACAAAAATAATAAATCGTGGCATACATCTGAGCTATGTTCCAAAGTCGATGAAACCATCGATTATTCGCCCGATATATAAGGGAGGAAATAAAAAAAAACACGGAAAATGACAAGTCAATCGCAATTTTATCTGCTGTTGAAAAATGTATGGAGGAAGTTATTGTCAGCCGAATGAATAGTTTTATAGCCAAACACAAAATGGTAAGAGTACTGGATTGCTTTTGAGAGAGTTTGCCAATACTGTTAACGCCGGACTAAACAAAAACCATGATATCCTTGCGGTTTGAGGGGAGTATTGGCAAACTGGCTTAGGGGCTATCTGACTGTTAGAACCATTTAAGTCAAGGTGTCTGATAGAACAAGCAAAGAAAAACCAAGCAAATATGGTAAACCACAAGGGTCTAAATTGGGCCCTATTTTATTTATTCTTTTTACCAACGACCTTATTCAATTATTGAAAAGAACTACATACTATGCCTTTGCCTATGTAAGCGTGGTTAAACACAAAAACCTAAATTCTGCTTTGAAAACATTGCAATACGAGTTCATTGCCGTATCTAAGTAGTGTCATAATAATGAGTTGGTTATAAACACAGCCAAAACAAAGGTGAAGCACATTCGAACACCATCCAAGCGAGAGGAAACGGTCCAAATATATCATCAAAATGACTTCTGTCCACTTTCAGCCAGCAAAAAAGTAATTGAGGTAGTCAAAAATATAAAGTATCTCAGAGTAACCACTCATTAGCATTTCCTTCAACTTAAGAGCACTATCTTTGTAATGGTGTACCTTAAGCCGCACTCAAATTTAGTAGTGTGAAAACAGGTGTATTACTCACTAGCTGAATCGCGTATTAGATACGGAACTCTTGCATGGGGAAACGTAGCAAAAATTCATTTGGATGAAATATCTAACATATCTACAACATGGCCTTGTTAAAATTGTTAGAAATGGTAAATTAAATCTCAATTTTTCAGACATTAATGCAATGACAATACTTCTACAATACATGAATGACCAGCGATTCTGCAGCCTATAAGCAACACACTTAACACACAAAGACGAGCCCAGGGGATGCTAGACTTTCCAGAAACATACAACGCTAACAAAAACCGAGAACTAAGATGCTTTTTACCAAAAATTGTTAATTCACTTCCTCAATTTTTAAAAGCCATTCCGAATTTTAAGAAAAGGAAAAAAGAGCTAAAAAAGTATTTACCTAATTTTTTTTGTTTTGTAAAGTTAGGAATAATAAACTTAAACTTAAACTTATAACAAAATAATTTTGGAAATTTCAATCACTTTAAAGTAACATTAAAATTTAGCACAACCACCTGCAGATTAGCACTTCGCTTTGCAGGTAAACAATTATTGTAAATACTAAACAAATGTGTGAATACAATTTCTTAACTAAAAAAAAAATTGATGAGAAGTCAACGACCACATTCCCAAAAATGTGTATAATGTTAATATTTTAAAACTTTGCTCACATATATTTCTTCGATCGATATTATCGATTCAACGTATTTTCGTTTACCGAATTGACCCTAACAAGTACGGAGAAAAGCTGTCTTACTTTCAGTGTTGGGAAATCGCATTAGTAAATCAAATTGTTGTCGACGAACAGTTGTGTATGTATATTATGTATATAATTAATGAAGTAAGATTGGTTTTGATTTGTTGGTTTTTATCTCCTATAAATGCCAGAAAATTACTACAAATCTATATGAAACACATTAGCAGTAATTTACTCGCCTTTGACGTTATCACTTGTAGAAGGGGTGGTGATAAGCATATTCAATTCAATTATATACATGAATGCGAACATTCATCTTCTAACGGTAGATTTATTTAAAACTACCTGACCCGACAGACGTTTTCCCGCCTTATCTATTAAATAATATTAAAAAAATATTTTAAAATCATATTGTTTATTGTAAAGCTTTTTGATACAATAACATATTGTTAGTTTTCTTTTGTAGCGCATAAATAAATAATGTTTATGGTTTTTCGTCACTTGAACAGGCGACACATAAATTCAAATGTAAAAAGCTTGGATTTTTAAGATTGATGACACAAACAAATGCAAATCGCACTGGAAATTGTAACCGTTTAACCACAGGGATGCTGGGAATCAAAATTGTGATTTGCCGATCTGACTTTAATTGCAGATGATGAGGTGGTAATCTGGGCAATTCCAGCGAATTTGAAAATTGACAATAGAATCGATCGTCTTCTAACAACGTTTTTCCAGTTCCACAGAAAAATCCACCAGTTCCATCGTGGGAAGGTTTACTTGAACGGTTTCTCTCAATGCATCGTATATTGGACGATTGGACACTGTCGTTCCTAATTTTATTTTTATTGCTTTATTGTGAGCATATGATGATCTAAGACGCATCTTCGGCCATATGATCTTTTTCTTTTATCTATAAATCAATCGGTGTGGATGGGAAGCATGTAGGTAAGATTATAGAAAATCATGTTCGTATTTGTATTCTTTTGACTTGGAGAGTGTTATTATTTAGTAAAAGCAAACGTTGACAGGAATCTCTGCATGTACTCTGTTTTAATTCGTTATAATTCATTACATTCATTACATTACATTACACTTCTACATTGTTGATTTCAATTCCTTTCAACTTTAATTCGCACTTCGCGTTGCTCGTCATTTTGACTTTCTCGTTCATATCTTTGACTTGCAGAATTCCGAGTTCTGTGACCTTAGTTAGCACTTCTAATTGCTCACATTTGGATGAAACAAAATTCAGCTGAAAATTGACTTCCTTAGTTTTTTTGTATAACCATATATACATTTATTATGGTTACTTATTTACTTATTTAAGTGTCGCTACAGTCCGGAATAAACCTGGGCCTCAACCAACATGCATGTCCAATTAGCCCGGTCCTTACCTACCTGCTAAATGTTTCTACTTGTGCGTGCCACTTAAGTTGAGGTGAGGTCTCTTCTAATGCGTCCGATGTCTGGCTGGGAATTGAAGACTCTGCGAGCCGGAGTAGTGGTCTCCATTCTACAATCCTAGCCATCTTAAACGTCCAATGCAGAGTTTCTTTTACTAGAGGTATGTCGCTGTACAGCTCGTATAGTTCTTGGTTGAATCTTCTACCCCATAGCTCGTCAACGCAAACGGGACCGAAGATTTTTCTAAGAATTTTCCTCTCAAATCTACCAAGGATTTCTTCATTCACTTTTGACACGGTCCATTCTTCATCCCAGTAGAGCAGGACTAGAATGATCAGGATTATTATCTTATATAGGATCTTCTTAGTAGTTCGAGTGAGGGCTTTACTACTAAATTGCCTTCTTAGCCCGAAGAAACAGCGGTTGGCAAGAGTAATTCTTCGTGTAATTTCTGAAGAGATGTTGTTGTCACAGTTAATATTAGTTTTAGTAACATAGATTTTAAAATACTTCAATTTGAACAGATAGTTTGTAGGAAATTGTAAATTTTTATTCTATGATCGAAATCTACAAATCCCTTATATGGATTGTCTCGAAAATAAATTGGTTATGTAATTTTCTTTGGAACTACTGTGTTTATATTAAATGTTAAGTTTAATCAAGCTCGTTATAGCCGTTTTCGCGAAAATCGTCGTTATGTGAAATTTGTATATATGGGAAGTAGAGTTAATGAGATTGCTAAGAGTAAAAAATGACCTAGAATTGTGATCAAAAGAACTGTGTATACGAAGTTTGAACAAATTCGGGTTAGCCGTTAAGCCTATGGAAACCATTACGGACCGACGGACGGAATTACGAAAACATTACCATCCTTATCTTAAGATAATTAGAATTATGACAACAAAAAACATGGATACGATGTTTGAAGAAAATCGGTCAAATCATTACGGACAGACGGACAAAATTCCAAAAAAAAAACACTTTTTTGGGTTGCTACGGTTGGGGACTTTTTGGGAGTAATTCATCGCACTAACCACTGCACTACATCAATATGGTCAATAGTAAAAATTCTTATTGCTTGGGCTAACGTGGGAATTGCAGCTAGTTAGGAATACCTTAAAGGTAATATTCCTAAAAAAAATAAACACGACATTTTCGTTTGTTTCTTATTGGAATTAGATAACATATCTGCAACACATGTTTTTTTTTTGTCAAAATTGTACTTTCACGATAATGGAACTGCGATTTTAATGAAAATAAAAACGTAATGCCCATTGTGATCAAAGCCTAAAAAAACTAAAATAACGTTTATAATATTTTAAAATGAACGGTAGGTTATTACGTATTATATGTTCAATAACTAAGTTTTATCAGTAGGCCTTAAGCAATCGAATTCGTAACAAAACTGCATTTGTTACGAACGATTTTCCCAAAAATGGAGATAACGGAAATGTACTAAATTCAATGCCTAGAGAACAATACCTTGTTCAAACATTATATAAAAACATTTTTCTAAATTCTTGGAAATGCTCGTCCAATTATGCCAGCCTACTGTGAAATCTAGATTGCAATACAAAAATTTGAATCGCACTTGCACCAAACTAAGAATCCTTAAGGAATATATGATCTCCCTTGCATCAATAAGAAAAGAAATAAATTTGGAGAAAACTCAGTCTCACTCAACCATCATAAGATGACTGCAAGATTTCCAATCTCAGGAGATTCTTAGAGAAAACCAATACCACTTTATGTGATTGCTCAGCTAATTTATAAGACGAATTGCCCCTTACCCAATAGGGACAAACTCTAAGGCGGCATAAAATCTAAGACTCGGTCAAATCATTTTTATTTTTTTATTTCCTCTTCCTTTTCTTAGGGTAATAACAGTGCTTTCTCTTTGTGAATACTCTAATTGAATTCCACATCGATGAAAGGATATGTAAAAGAAATCACAAACGATAAATCTACAAGAAGGCAACACAAATCTTTTATTGATAAGAGTTTCCTTTTCTCTCGCCTCTGTTTACTTTCCATTAATTTTGTTTTTGTGTCGGCAACAAAAAAGTGAAAAGCGAACCGAAAATGGCAGAAATGGGAACTTAAACGAAAAAGCATTGGAATTAAATTAATTTGTCGAAATTGGTTTGTGTTTGTTAGGGCGTTTCTTTTGTTAAATGCGTCCCTCGTGGGGTTTTTGCAGAATTGAGTACACATTACACATGCCTTATGATGATTTTTATTATAGAAAAAAATAAATAGATAATTTGTTGGTATAACCGTTCCATATTACAAGCAAGTTACCCCTTTTAAATTCGTTTGGCAAGCTTTCCAATTATTTGTTGTAAGATGATGTAATTAGGCTGACTTATATTTTTTAACATATTTACTTGCCTATATGCAGACTTAATTTTTAAATCCTTTCATCTTATTTTATTATTGTGCCTTTGCGAAACTAACGGCGCGTAGTAACACGAAGGAAAATTTTTGATAAGCATAAATTTTATGTGTAAGAAATTTTTGTTTGAAATTTTAGTAGCTTTATTTAAATATTACCATAGATTTAAACAAGGTCTATTTTATATTCATATAAAACGAGAGCGTTAATTTTTCAAATATATTCAATCTCGAGATTTAGATTAAAGTTATATATTAATCGGGTGTTGGAACTAAAGAAATTGGTTTCGGTGATTTCATCAAACTGTCAGTCTTTGAATAATCGCTTCTGGGTATATGGCTTCAACGATTTTCCAAAAGGATTATAGCTACTAGTTTTAACACCATGCATGAGAAACCAAAGAAATTAATTAAAATGATATTTGGACAAGTAACGGTTGCCGGTAAATCTTGTTTAAACTAAAAAACATTAGTTGTTTAATTTTATTTCATTTGAAATTTTTTTTAGGACGACTTAGTCTTTAAATGGGTTTGGAAAATTATTGATCTTAAATGGCCTCCAATAATGTTGAAAGATATCTTCTTAAGAAATAGGGTTGCTTATATTATTATCAGACTTCGGTGGGCAACGAAAAGCCATATACCTGGAAGTCTTCAAAATCTTAAAATAACCATACCCAGTAACAATTACCGCCTTCTTGATGAAACTTTCCACCCACTGTGACCCGGGTTGGTTGCATAAAGAAATGATAAAATTCTCTCACGGCAATGACAATTCCTCATTTTTGATAGATTAGTTACATTGTTGCTATGATAATATTGGTGACCTTTTATATCAATTTAAAATAAGTAATGGATGGAACGAGACAGCATGCAGATGATGTAAAGAGGCATTTTCGAAAATAAAACTGAATTTTGCTGAATAATTTCTTTAAAAGTTAATTTTTTTTATTAATTTCAGAAAAAAATCTATTTAGTAATGTAAAACTAGTTGCTCTGTAGTTTTTTCAATTTTTTTATGATTTCTTTTTTGTAACGGAAATGACAAATTTGTGGGGAGTAATCAATTAAAACTATGTACTTACTAAAACATTTAAAATAAACTAGCCGAGGGTCAATCCCTATTCTGCCCATAAATATTGGTTATACCTGCACTGAAACATTCAATTCCAAAAAGTTCTTTAATTCTATCGCTGGACCAGCGACTTAAAAACGTTCTCAGATATCTTTTACCATTGTCCCAACTACGGATTCAGAATTTTGAATATACTGACCCAATGTACTTTCACAAAATTCAATTTGTATAATACAATTTAAAAAAAATCGAGTGTGAGCTCTCACGCGGTAGAAGTGAATCTGGGGTCGAATTATCACTTCAGTTGTCGACTTATACCGCGTGAATTAAAAATGTGATCGAGTATATTTTCAAACTTAAAAATTTTTAAGTACACCAATTTATTTTAATAACATTCATAGAAAAAATATATTTGACATTGTCAGCCATCAAACATTAATGTAGCAGCATTTTGCTAATACAATTTTAAGTGTGCATTCGATACGTGACCATTCGTATGTGATCATGCCAATGTAGTTACACTATCATTCACTCACTCGATAACTGATTTGGAAATTCGACCCCTGTACTGCTTAATTTCTCTCTCTCTCTCTCTGTGTTTACCACCTCAATAGTGTATGCATTTCATTCGAGATGAGTTGAACTGACATATTGACAATTAATTGACTTAATTGGTGAAGGATGTGTTTTGATTAGTTTTCAACATTGTTCTACGGCACAAACTCGGTTGAAGAATTTCAACTATTTCGTACCCCGTAAGCTCAGTTCCGTCGCTACAAAACCGGTTTTATGAATGTTGAACTCATCTCATTCTCTTACAATAACCAACAACACGCGGTGTTCCTAAGTGTTCCCATATCTAAGTATCTTAGATATATATCTTTTAGATACATATCTTTTTCGTTTCATTAAATCGAATTCACAACGTCCCAAAAGAAGTTTCACTTCAAAACACATACATAATCGCATTTAGTCCCTTCTGCAAGATCTCCAGTATGAACAAAAATCAAATCGTGATATTTTTATGTTTCATAAGATCCAATCCACACCATCCCAAAAGAAGTTTCACTTCAAAAACCAATTCCCAAAAAAAGGAGAAAATATATGCCTAAAAACGACAGACAAATTTATTTACAATCCATACTTTCAAAAGTAATGGAAAAAACAATTACCTCCTCGTTTACCTAGAAATCATGGTGTAATGACTAACCGGCAATATGGATTCCAAAAGAAGCGCTGAACTGGAGAACTGCTAAGTTATGTAACCCAACTATGCACATCATTGAGAACCAAGAGGTGTAGCCTGGATATTTCGATAGTGTTTCGCACTATGATTTGCGCTACCCAAATCGACAGCATACGAAAATTTTAAAAACAGATCTTTGTAAGTAGTGGACGATGGCTTTTCCTCTGAAAGATTCTCTATAAACGCTGGGAATCCATGCATTTGCTAGGCATCACAATTGGATCAGATGTATCATATTGACAACATGCAAAATATTATATTGCCAAACTAGTAGCGTCCAAACTAGGTTACCTTTTCAGAGTAAAGAAATATATCACACCAGCCTTAATTAGAAACCTTTGGCACAGCGAAGACTTGTAGTAGATCTCTTTATAACAGATATCATAATAGCAGATGTTCGAAGGAGCTTAGAGAAATCATCCATAGACTCGTTGCGTTTCATTCACAAAAAAATCTTTTTGTTAGAGAATAAGCAAACAATGAAACGAACTCCCAGAAGACGTATTTCCACCAATTTACAATCTATTCAAGAGCAGGGGTCGAATTACCAAATCAGTTATCGAGTGAGTGAAATTCGTACGTTATCGACTGATCAAGTAACTACATTGGGATGATCCTATACGAATGGTCACGTATTGAATGCACATTTAAAATTGTACCAATTGTTCTATCAAAATTCTGCTCCATTGACGTTTGACTTTTGTCAGCCATCAAGACAAAAGTCAAAGTCTATGAACGTTATGAAAATAAATTGGTATACTTAAAAATTATTATGTTTTAAATGGAGCAATGATTTTTGTTTTCTTCCTAGTCAAAATATGGACATTGTGAGTCTTTGAACAAAAACGTTTAGCATTTATCTTTACAAACTTATTAATTTTCTTGAAAAATATTTCACAATTTAAACTTACTACAGTTTTATTAAAATGTTCATAGTGAATAAGAGTGCATTCTTGTTTATAATGTAGAAACTTAAAATAACAAAATGAAAATATCTTACATTTTTTGTTACAAAAATGCATTCGACACCTCAAACTCTACCGTATGAAAAAATAAACGATCACCGATGACAGAATATAAAAATTCGATACTCGATACTCGAATTTCATATGCAATCATAGTAAATCAACATTTTTCAGACACGTATGACTCCATAACTGATGTGGTAATTCGACCCCATAGTCAATGAACATCTTCAAAGATCATCTCAGGACACTCCTGACGCGTTATTTGTTCACCTTATCTGAGAAAAGATAATAAAAAAGTGTCATACTTAAATTTGATGACCTTTATACTTTCCATCTGATGTAAAGATCAGCCACAACCAGAACATCATCAGCGTCTTTAGACCCACTGCTTACAATTAAGTAAACTTATGCACATGTCTATCCATATGAAGCAGTAATATTCCTCCAAACTTGAATATAAATTCTCATAAAACGGGTAAACTATAACATTTGTGAGTAGACCACAATATTCACATTTATGGCATAAAACATCAACTTCATCGCATTAACTTAATTTACTAATAATTTATTCCTCTTTGTAGGTTTAACTTACAAATACATAGTCACTTTTGAAAATATCAACAGGATACCGAAAATTAGGCACACATATTATATGTCTACACGTCATTCTTCATCTTTCATCCGAAAAGTCAGTAAGGAACTTTCAAATAACGAGGTAGGTAGGTAAGGAAATTGTGTGTGGTATTCACATCTGTCTGCTTATATACCTTTCCGGTATCATCTGGTTTTCATCCTTAGCTGGAACTTTTACTTTGCCCCATCTCATCCTCAAACCGGACATTCTTACGGATGTTTATGAAAAGTTTTGAAAACTTAATCAATTACCTTGAGGAAATCATATTAGCCACACAATGTGATGCGTTATTAAATCAAATTGATAAGACCGATTATAGGCACCGAGGTTGAAGAGTCTAAGAGGCATGACAACGTGTGATGGTGGCTGGGGCACTTTGTTTGTTTTTCTATTTAGGTTTCTTTGGTTACTTTTTTTGTAGAAAGTTTATCCTCGTGAATGGTTTTGGATTATAATCTATTTAACTGAAATTATACTTTGATAGTGGAGCATAGGATTAGATACTTTTCAAGATAGCGGTAATTTGCAATATTGTTTGTCTTTTGGATAAAGTAGATTGAAGTTACAGTTTTTGCGGTAAATGAGCCGGTAATCAAATGGAATATTAAAGTATTAACTGTTAATCTCAATAAAATGGATGAAGGTATTACCAGTATTCTTGTCTTTTCTCGACAAGATTAGTATGCGGTTACAATGGATCAAACCATATCAATAATTGGACCTATTAAATTATCGTTAATCATTCTGGTTTATTATTTCATATTATTTCGTTAATGATGCATTCATTTGAGTACATGTGGTTCTGAAGTTGAATGTGTGTTGCTGTTTTATAAGGAAGATGTGTGACAATATAGCTACTTTCAATGTCAAATGAATAACCGTCATTTCCGCTTTCATTATATAATTGACTGTTACAGTCCTATGAAAAAAAAACATATGAACAGAATACAATCTACTGTGTGAATCGTTAAATACCGTATAATATTCCATCCTTCAATTAAACATGCCCTAAAAATGTGCAGGACTAAAGAATTTATATGGGTGATATATATCAAATGAGATTGTCAGTATATCTTGATACTTACTTATTATCAAAATTTAGTTTGACCAACATCCGTTATGGACGGATTCTGAAAAGATTTATTCCTTTACTGAATCCATGAACAAAAAGCTACTAGACAAAATTTATCTATCCCAGCTCAACATTTTCGGAATGTCCAACATACCCATATGACCTGCCATAAGCAATGGCATATGCTAAAAAAATCGCCCCCAAAAAGTGGACGTAGGTTTAAACGATCTACTGACGAAATATTCATAGATCAACAAAGAGCACGAGTACAAAATTTCATTTTTCGAAATTTAAGACGGACGGACAGACATGGATAAATTGTCTCTGCTAGCGATTCTGGGTATGTATCGACACTTTAATGTATATCTAGATAAATTATTTCTCTATGTTGCAAACTATGTATCACAACTTATAATGGGTGATCCATTTCGAGGTTCCCTACTTTTTTAAAGAAAAAAACATAGAAAATTCAAATTTAATGGGGAATGTTTATTATCATTTGAAAGAACATTCTTTGGCATTTATTTTTTGAAGATTATGTCTATCAAATGTTGGCCGTTGCTACGTCGCAGATGGTCCATCCGTTGAGTCCAATTTTGGATCACTCGTTCGAGCATTTCGACTGGTAAATGGCGAATGACACGCGTGATGTTTTCCTCCAAGGCCTGAATCGAAGCGGGTTTGTCGGCATAAGCTTTTGACTTTACATATCCCCACAGGAAAAAGTCTAACGGTGTGATATCACACGATCTTGGTGGCCAATCGACCGGCCCAAAACGTGAAATTATGTGCTCACCGAAATGTTCTCTCAATAAGTCCATTGATTGATGCGATGTGTGGGAAGTGGCACCGTCTTGCTGAAACCAAATATCGCCGAGATCACGAGCTTCAATTTCAGGCATCAAATAGTCGGTTATCATGGTCCGAGTTGCTGCGAACGGCGCCGAATCGACTCTCTACGGTCTTCGTGTACACTCTCAGCTACGGCCGCTATATTTTCTTCACAGCGTGCTGGACGTGGTCTATTCGGTCGAATATTATCCAATAATGAATGCTGGGTCTCAAAATGGGTGATGGTGTTGCGAATAGTACGCGTAGTAGGCCGATTATGTTGACCATAAGTTGAGCGAAGTGCACGAAACACATTCCTCACAGAACGTGAATTTTCATAATAAAGTTGAACAATTTGTAAACGTTGTTCACGCGTAAGTCTTTCCATTATGAAATGCCAAACAATACTAAAAAAATAACATGACAGCATAACACGACTCACACGTGATCTGTCAAAAAAGGCTATTGAAAAAAGTATCTCTACTTGGATCACCCGTTATATCCCTATGAGATACAGTATAAAACGAGTTTCAGAAATTTCAAGTGGCATTAGGGTCCTAAAAGTCTTTATCAATTTGTATGAAATATGATGTTAGTAAAGTGGGAGCCTCTGGTCATGGTGCAGGCGAGCTCTTAAAAGAGCACATTCATTTGCATAACAATTCGGGTGTAGTTTCAGGAATTTCGTTTCTAATGTTGGGTAAGCATCGAAGGCGTAAAATCAGGGGATCGTGTGGCTCAATTGATATCACTCCTTTTTGACATTATTAGGCCGGGAAAAAATGCTAGTGAATTCGCATCGGAGGAAAAGCTGTTTGTGATGAGGCACTGTTTTCTTGGAACCACATGTTCTCTAGGCCTAACTGATCCAATTCGGGCACAAGAAAGCATTTCAACATGTCCCGATGGCTGTTACCAGTAATTGTTTTAGCATATTCGTTACTACTATATAAAATTTTCTATCGTACGTTGGCTAACTTGTTACTCAGTTTTTACTTTATCTCCCGGGGTATGCAAATTGCTCAGCACATGATAAACACTAAAAAAGTTACGTTATTTTCTCTGCGTATTTACAATTGAACAAAACATTGACTATATTAGTTTCTTTAAGCATGATTTCCTGTGACCCTAAGATAGGGTTTCCTTTTCATTTAAAAAACACAGCCCCGACAAACGGCTTGTGTAACTCTAGGTAAATATATTATTAGGTTACATCACTCTTCACATCTTTATATATAAAAACAAAAAAATTTTCATGTTTTTTTTTATTCGAAATGTCAACAGTAGCTAAGGTATCTTCTAATTTGAATTTTTTGTAAACACGCGTTCAATTTAACATCAAATTGTTATACCACACATTCCGGAATTCACAGATTAACTCAACACTCAGACCTGGATATGAACTACTCGCACATCGTTTTAAGGGTGGATATTGCACTAATACAAGTTCTGACATGGCACGCTATGGAACTAATTCGATAGGTACATTGATTATTTTATAGTAAATACAAACATGAAGCGAAAGTAGCAATATCTTAACTGAATTTGAACAAGGTACTACATTACATTTAGGCGACGGAAATCATTTCGTAAGTAACATTAAAAATTTGATCAGATTAATGTTTACCTGAAATATAAAATCTCATCATCGTAATCCAAAAAGGAAGGACTTTCTCAACTGCACCAACTAAAGGTAAAAAGATCAGCTTATCTGATTGAATCTTAACTAAAAGATCAGATCATGGAAAAATCTAATATTTCCAAATCAGTACCTACCTACAATGGGCGTGATCTCGTTAAAATGTTTACCCTTCGCAGCGTGAGATATCCATGTCCTCGAGCAGAATGTCCGTGGCTGGCATTATTCTTTTGGAAACATATTTTGTCGGTATCTATATTATCGAGTTTAGTCTGAAGCGGCTTATGATCGATATATATTATACTCCCCGTTGACGTTTATTGCAATATCAGTTTCGTTTTGGAATAAGATCAGACCGTTAATTCTGAAAGACCAAATGCGCAATAGTGAAGATTTCAGGATGAACTTTTGATTTTACATTACAATTTTTATTTGTGACATTTGGTTCCAGAAAGCATATTAAGTTCAATGGTTAATCCCAATGCAAAATTCTCTGGAAGATCTCGGCAAGAACAAACTGAACCACACAGCAATATCACTTCAATAATTACCTACACATTAAAAATATCGGTTTATGCAGCTCAGTAAGACTCAAAGAGTCAGGATGCTGGACTGCAAGGCCGTATGGCTACAGTAATATCATGTTTCCAACAGACTACATAACACCCACACTAAGCTTCAAGAAAGACTTCCACATAGGCTTTCTTACCAAAGCTCAGTGGAAAGGGAACGAAGTAGTAAGAGATTTAGACACATTCGTCTACACCGACTGTGGTGTGGGGTCCGGAGTCTACTCGAAATCACCGAAAATATCAGTCACGTACTGCCTACCGGAGTTTACCGGAGTATTCCAGGCGGAACTACTGGCTATCCGAGAGACTTGCCGGCTATTTTTGCGAAAAAGAAAAATATTGCTATCCTCATAGATAGTCAAGCTGAAATTAAGGCAATCAACTCGGTTACCATATTCTCCAAGCTGGTACATGGATACCGGAACGAACTTGCCCACCTGGGCTAACGCTTCAGGGTCACACTTCTCTGGGTTCCAGGGTACAGTGACATTTAAGGAAACGAGCGTGAAGACGAGCTGGCTAGGCAAGGCTCAGCTCTACACGGATCACTTGCGGAAAGGGTTCATATCCCGTATGGTTAAGGGAAAAATCCACTCATATTTTCTTCCTACGACAAGAACAGAACAAACGACCTACTGAATAGAACCCACCCAGATATCGCAACAATTACGGCGATAGTCACAGGGCACTGGCCAACTCCAGAAGCCGCAGTTGCGGAAACACAAATGAGAGAGAAACCCTCTTCTATTTCAAATGTCTGACACTAGCAAGAGCCAGATTGCGTGCATTAGACCAACCAAACTTCGAAAACCTTAGCGAGATCCCGGGTAGAAGGATACAAGATCTTTTCCGTTTAGATCACAGGCTGGATCTAGAGACCGCCTGTATCACATCCACAACAATAATAAAAAAGGTCATGCGAGTCTACCTATCTACCAACCCTAAATTTGAAAAGACGCCAAGGTATTGTGAATGGCAGTACTTGCGTTTGCTGCTTAATTGTGAAATTTGACTCGAAAAGTTTATTCGGCAAGAAGGTTGTGGCGAAAATAAAAGTCAAATACAGCCTTTTATTTTTCGTAATTTTGTACTGCAAAAAAATTGACAGATGCTGTTTTAACAACATGGTCGCTGTAATCTAGGAAATGTCAGGCGTTCCTATTAAAAGACCTTTTATAACCACATCATAGACATTCCGAAATGGAGATTCATGTTAGCATATCATATCAAGTACAGTCATGTCAAATGTAAAAATGATTAATACCCAAATTTTTTGCAGCCAATAATTTTAGAGGACAGTTCGTACAAAAATGTGTTGCCATTTCTGACGTTATGGAGAAGTCCAAAAAAGTGTGTCTGGTGATTGTGTATCTCTGTCAGCATGGGAAATGAAGTAATTTTTAACAGCCAATTTGTTTAATACAAAATAAAATTTTTATCTGTTTTTGAATAATTAAATTTTAATATGTAATGATTGCAATCATCAAAGTTCAGTGGCTTATATCACCCATTTTGTCCTGTTGTACTTTTAAGCCAATAATAGTGGTCTGTCCAAAATTAAAATCATGATCTCTTCCTAAAATTGCCCTGCATGCTTCTCTTATTTATATAATTGCCTCTCCCATATGCGATACATAATATTAATCTCCAAAAATGGCTTAAACGAGGGGATGAACAGCGTTGTTGTTGCATGTCATCCATTATGCACCTTAGTTACAACCTATGTTATGGAATTACTCTAAACGCACACTCTATGCTAAAAAAAATGTGACACGAAAAGTTGTTTTCACCGCTCTCATGATTTCAAGATTTCCCAACCACAAAATTGGAACATAGACCATGTCCTCTAGTTAACGTCGTAATTATGATTAATAATAAATCTACTGCATTGAAAGTCTTAATAGGTATAAACTTTGGCCGAACTTAAATGAAAACTTTATCATTGGCTTGGATACAGATAGGGTTTTCTTTATGCAGCTGAACTTTGGGATTTGTGAGATGTTCATTAGTTATAACTCATTTATTTCTTTTCAGTGCAAATGCAAGAACTCTTGGTTACCACTCGATTAATTGAAGAAAACTGATTTAAAACTTGGCAGTTTCATGCACGACCACAAACATTATCCTGCAAAAAGGATGTGAAAGACATCTAATCAATAATGTACATGTATGAAAGTTACTTTCTACAAGTGCACTTTCTTGATTAGCGAATGACCTTTGAGACAACAAGTATGAAGATAAAGTTAAAACCACCAGAAATCAGCAAATTTTGCAGCTAACTTTATGATGCGTGGTCTGATTTAATACTTTATTTCAAAAGATATAAATGTCAATAGCTTTCATAATTCCAAGTAATTTTTTATAATTTTGTATTTAAGATTTGTATATTTAATTGAAATTCATTGTTATTATATCCCAACAAACAATTTAGATTCGAAGAAATTACTTCTAATGAGCTTTTAAAGTACTTGTGCGCGAAAGTTAGATCGATTGATTTGTTAGGGGTATGTTAGAGACCTATCTTAAGTTAATCAACAGCTTTAATACACGACTTAATGGTTTTTGCTTTGTAATATTCCATATAAGGTTTCGGAAATGTGTGTTGTTTTAGCCTATAAGAGCCCCCGCACACTACAGAATTTTGATCGGACGATATTTTGGTTGGGCAGTTCGGAATCGGCCGATAAAATAGTTTGGTAGGCTAAGCAATAGCCTATGCCTTCAAACTAAGGTATCGTCAAACTCTCGGCCTATGCTGCTTAATCAGTATGGCGTTATAGCAACGCGCGCACACTACCGATTATATAATCGGCCGATTGCTCATTTTGCTCCAAACTTTGGCGTTGGATTTTTCGTGATGGCACTGACAAGTTTTCCTCCATCGCTTATCGTTAAAACGGACATCGTAAATTTGATAGAAGAATTTTTTAACGGAATTCCAGTCAATAACAAACAATTTTTATTTCCTGCTTAACGAATGCTTTCACTAATATTCATCCAATTGCGTGTTAGGAGTTCTCATAATCACGGTTTCAAAAATTTGTATCTTTTTAGTTATATCCTCAATACTGTACCTCCCATATAAAGGATAAACAAATTGAAAATATACAAAGCAGCAAAGTAATTTAAAGTCATTTATTATAATTTAAAACATTCTTCTAATAATGAGTTGGTGTATTCTTTTAATTTCGCACAATTTTATGTAACTCGTGAGATCACCATTCTGGCCCCTTATTAGTTGATAAGTATTGTTATGCCGCGAAAGTTGGAAGTTGATTTTTTGACAAATTTGTTTCTAATTCAATTCGACAAGATTCTGTTTGAACTTTATATTCCTTGCCTTGACATTTTATATGTTTTTAAAACATTCTAACATCGCATCATATCTGAATCGAGCTTAACATGAGGATGAGTGCGTTGGGTTCTTGCAAAAGTCTGACAAAGATTCATGAGTAAAAAACTATCATGAGAAGCTTCTCAATGCCGATTGGAGTTTAGCTAGGATGGAGATCTGTAATGGGTGGATAATGCCACAAATTAAATGTTTCGTCGCACAGTGTTTTACATAATGGGGTTATGGTTACCATAACATAAAATAAAAATAATATCATCACTAAAAATGTTAATACTTGGATCAAAGCAAAGACAGACAATCCACATTTGTGACTTTGTGTTCTAAAAACGCCCTCGGCTGTTGCTATCATTCGCATCAGCAATCAAAAAACGTTATTGGATATTCTAAGTATCGCTATCCTGACCACAGTTATATTTAACCTAAATGCACACTGCTGTATTATTATTTTCATGTACATGTTTCAGTTCAAAAACATGTTCAAGCTGTACTGGAACATATTTATAAGCAATCTATCCGTCTTATAAAAACATTCTCTTAAACATCAGCTCAATAAAGACAAGTTAAAATGAATGCCAAAATGACAGCATTTCTATCTGATGGCTATTAATTTAGAAATAAGATTTCTATATTCTATATTTTATCGGCCATTTATTTCAATATTCGGTATTCGGCCGAATAGTACGCTATATTTGGCCGAATACCGAATATCAAACTATAAACAAAAAAAAACGCATAAATATAACTCAAAATGTGTCCATTTTATTTATAAACTAGCAAACGTGGCTATGAAATCAAGTTGAGTTCTACCAATGATGTCAATATCGTCGGCTTATGCTAGTATTTGCACCGATTTTTGCACCGAGTTTGCACAATCATCCCAAGAATCAAATTAAAGGAGTGACATGACAGCGCATAGCCTTCCCTAAATCCTTTTTTGGAATCGAATGTGTCGGTGAGGTCGTTAATATTAAATGCCAATAACCGATCAAAATCGGGCGGCTACAGATTTATATAGGTTAACCAACCTAACCGTAGATTCTCTGGTTAATTTTTTGGTGAACAAACGTATTCGTGGGTTTTCGGCTGATATAACTGTTGGTTAAAGTTAACCGACAGTGAACAAACCGGGCCTAAGGGTCATTGGAACATGATAGAATTGAAATTTTTGTTAGGTAGTAACGGGTGATCCAAGTAGAGATACTTTTTTCAATAGCCTTTTTTGACAGATCACGTGTGAGTCGTGTCATGCTGTCATGTTATTTTTTTAGTATTGTTTGGCATTTCATAATGGAAAGACTTACGCGTGAACAACGTTTACAAATTGTTCAACTTTATTATGAAAATTCACGTTCTGTGAGGAATGTGTTTCGTGCACTTCGCTCAACTTATGGTCAATATAATCGGCCTACTGAGCGTACTATTCGCCACACCATCACCCATTTTGAGACCCAGCATTCATTATTGGATAATATTCGACCGAATAGACCACGTCCAGCACGCTGTGAAGAAAATATAGCGGCCGTAGCTGAGAGTGTACACGAAGACCGTAGAGAGTCGATTCGGCGCCGTTCGCAGCAACTCGGACTGACGTATGGAACGACTTGGCGCATTTTACGTCAAGATCTTAAATTGAAAGCGTACAAAATACAGCTTGTGCAACAACTGAAGCCGCTCGACCTTCCCAAGCGACATCGCTTCATAATTTCACGTTTTGGGCCGGTCGATTGGCTACCAAGATCGTGTGATATCACACCGTTAGACTTTTTCCTGTGGGGATATGTAAAGTCAAAAGCTTATGCCGACAAACCCGCTTCGATTCAGGCCTTGGAGGAAAACATCACGCGTGTCATTCGCCATTTACCATTCGAAATGCTCGAACGAGTGATCGAAAATTGGACTTAACGGATGGACCATCTGCGACGTAGCAACGGCCAACATTTGATAGACATAATCTTCAAAAAATAAATGCCAAAGAATGTTCTTTCAAATGATAATAAACATTCTCCATTAAATTTGAATTTTCTGTGTTTTTTTCTTTAAAAAAGTAGGGAACCTCGAAATGGATCACCCTTTATTTATAAGAATCATTGGAAAATTCTGGTTCATTTGCCTGGAATTAAAAACATTACTCCAGAAAAATTATTTTTGAGCATTGAAATACAAAGTAATTTTCTGTGAAAACTTTTATCATAAATTAAAATATTTTTGGATAATCTTGTTTTAAAATGCATAAGCTTTGTTTTGACATAAACTCGCCAATGATTGAATTTATGAAAAAGTTGCATGAAGTTTAAGAAAATTTTGAATGATATTTATAACTGGATTCTAATGCGGTAAACGTGCAATGACTGCCCTTAAGACTTGTTAATTTTTCGGATTTTGATTCGGTAAGCTGACAGAAAGCGACGAGAAATTGAAAACAGCAGGTGAAATGTCAACATGGATTTTGCCGTTGCAAATACTTCTCCAGATTGGTCGTTATTCAGATCGACACGCACGTTTGTAGTCAGTTTAGTTTTTTTGTTTGTTTCCACAAAACGGACCATTTAAAACAAGCATTTTTGGCAATGATTACCGAAAATCATGTGCCAACAGAATCATCGCACCACCAAACGGTCAAGGATTGTTTCTTAAATCTTGCATCGTTTTGTCTAATGCCTCCAAAAACTTTTTATGTGCCATTTTACACTCATCCCAAACGATCAGTTTCCTTTGCTGCAAAACTTTGGCCATTGCACTGTTCTTGGAAATGTTGCACGTTGGATTTTCATTGATTTGCATATTCAATGGGAACTTAAGTGCTGAATGAACAGTTCGACCGCCTTCCAACAATGTAGATGCAATTCCTGATGAAGCAAGTGCAAGTGCAATATCATTCTGCTAGCGTATTGTTGCCAAAATCAATTCGATCAAATAAGTTTTTTTCAGTTCCACCGGGAGCGTCCAAAAAAAAAAAACATCCATCCAGTTCGCTGGCTTCCAACTTTCATAAGAGTGTCGTACGCATATTCTTGTTGCCGATTCAATAGTGGAACGTTCGTTCGAACTGATTCAATCAAAGCATTATTGAAAGTGAGATAATACTTTGTTTGACATCATCAAGCACATGTTCTCAATTAATATCAAAGCCTCGTTGTGAATTCGCATCTAATGCAATATATCATCACTCAAGGCATATTTGTATTTGCTCCACATATTAGTCGGTTTGGATGGGAAGCATGTCGAGCTAATTATCGTAGAGGACTTTCAGGTACTTATGGCTAGTTTTTCAGCTCATATGCCATTAAAAGCCAAAGCTAATTTTAATGAGAATGTTGATCATAGTAATCCAGATAGCCTTCGAATACTGAGGTGGGTGGAGAATACAGCTCCTCGATACAAAACACTTTTAAATCAACACTGTAATCTTCTTCCGCTTCAATCTGCGAGCGATGTTGAACAAATTGAGAACAGCATCACTAGAGTGATTTACGCCTCCGCTTTACCTACGAATAATAACAACAGGTTCACATCCAAAAGTAAGTGGTTCGACAGGGATTGCTACAACCTTCGCAAACTCTCTTTTAAGCTCTTGAAATTGTTCAGATCGACAAACTCTGTAGCATTCAAAACTATGTACCTACGTGCAACTATGCATCCAGAAACGAATGCTCTACCATAAAAGCCTTGCAACCAGGTTACAGCACGCCAAAAACTCCAAAGAATTCTGGTCTAACGTTCGTGAGCTGGGTGGGTGTAGCCGAAGTATGAAGATTGCTCTCGAAGCGGAAACTTTAGCTGCTCATTTTAAAACACTACTGTCAGCAGAGGAGAATCTTCATACTTTTAGCTATGCATTACAGAACGAAACTTTACCTGTGCTTGATCGTCCAATTTCTTTAAGAGAACTTGAATCATCTCTGGTAACCATGAAGAACAACAAAGCTCTAGGAAGTGACGGTATCCCTATTGAATTCTTTAAAAATGCAACAGATCAACTGAAAAACTACATAGTGGAGTTTTTCCCTTTATCTTTAACAAGGCTTGTGTCCCTTTTTGTTTTACCAAAGAGCTTGTGTTTCCTATTTTTAAAAAAAGGGAACGCGAGTTTGGCAGAGATATATAGAGGAATCTCCATTCTCAATTCTCTCAGAAAGATTCTTGCTACGATCCTGTATTCAAGACTGTCCATTTGGATTGAAGACAACAATCGTCTGAGCAATTATCAAGCTGGATTCCGTGTAGGCTTTTCTACTATTGATCACATTTTTGCATTGACTAGTATCGCTAGAAAATATATTGAAAGGAACAAGAAGCTGTATGTATGCTTTGTAGACTTTAAAGCAGCGTTTGACACCGTCAACAGACAAGCTTTAATCTACAGACTGGCATTGCTTTGAGTAACAAGAAAGTTCCTTATAGTATATGAAAAATTTTTGTCGTCATCAAGTGCAGCTGTGTGGGATGGGTCTAAGTTGTCTAAATGGTTTGACACGTCTGCAGGTGTTCCACAGGGTTGCATTTTAAGCCCAGTTCTGTTCGCCTTGTACATTGATGCCATATCAGATATTCTGCCTGGAGGCGTAAGCTTTGCGGGCAATCACATAAAAGTACTCCTTTATGCAGATGACTTGGTGTTGCTGGCGGATAATCCATTTGCGCTCCAACTGCAAATAAATAGACTTCAGTCGTTTTGTGAAACTTGGGATCTCCAAATCAACGTCATGAAAACAAAGGTCATGATCTTTGAGAACCGACAGCGAGCAAGACGTCGTGAAGAATCCTAGCGACTCAACAATGAGCGGATTGATGTGGTTAATGAATTTAAGTACCTCGGTGTGCTATTAACAAACAACTTAAACTTCCACAATCATGGGAAAGAAAAAAGCAGCGAGGCAAAACTGGCACTAAACATGATGTGGCCGAAATTCTTCGCAAACCAAAACATTGATCTGTCCTCTAAATATCAAGTATTCAACGCAACGTAACACCTGCATGTGTTACGGTGTGCAGGCCTTTGGTGTGAGCCCCTTTGAAGAATTTGAAGCCGTTCAAAGATTTTTCTTTAAGCGTCTATTTCGACTACCGAAGCAAACAAATGCTTCACCTTTCAGAGATTGGAACCAACTGGCGTTATCGCACGACCTCAATATTTCTCTTTCAGAGAGCAACATTACTGAATGAAGAATATATTTGCAATGATCATCGCTAAGGTCGATGAAAAAATATATGACCAACATTTAACTAGAGCATCTTCCTCGGCGTCCAGATTATTGTACAGGAATTTTAACCATCAAATCCTCTCCCAAGAAAGCTATTTCAACATCAAATATTCGTCGGAAATTATTAGCACCATTTTCAGAGCCAGAGTTGAAATACTTAAGTTATTCATTCCACATAGAGCCGATCTTCAACAAACTTGTAATCTATGCAACAGGAGAGAACCTGAAAACATCTACCATTTTATTGCGGTTTGCCCGATCCTACAAGAAATCCGACGTTTACATTTCCAAGAAAGTTTTTTGTCCGTAAGTAGTCTATACGAAGTATTAAATGGAGCACGAGGTTGGCTCGTTTTGTATAAATTTTGTAATCATGCCCTTATCGTATTGTAAACCTGTAAACAATAGTTTTACTAGGTATGATTATTCCAAAGGTAATTTTAACGCAATTGCGAATTATATCAATGAAATTCCATGGAAATTACTTCTAAAAAAAAATGAATTGTCTGCTGCTTAGAAGTTTTTTATCGAGACTCTTAAAAGAACAATTGACTTATTTGTGCCTAAAGTTTCTGTTATTAGTAATTCCAAGCCTCCTTGGTATAACAAAAGGCTTTGCAACTTAAATAACAAAAAAAACAAAGCATACAAACTTTTCCGGAATTGTACGCATAATAATTTGTTGAAGATAAACTATAAACGTCTTCAAAAAGAATTTAATGTTTTAAACAAATTTTTATACAAAGATTTTTTACTCCGCACTGAAACAAATTTAAAAAAAAAATAGGAAGCAATTTTGGGGCTATATCAATCTCAAAAGGCATTCGAATGGAATTCCAAATTGTATGCGATTCTCCCAAAACACGTCATCTGATATACCAACAATTTGCAATATGTTTGCTGAATTTTTCCAATCCGTGTATACCCACTCTTCTATTGTAACAAGAACAACGGTTCCTGATATTAACACTAATTCTGTCAACATTGGTAGCTTAGTTTTAAGCATCTCAGATGTTGAAAATGCCCTGATGTCCCTGAAAGATGACACAAATCCAGGCCCTGATGGCATTCCTCCAATCTTTCTAAAAAAAATCAGTAGTTGCTCTTTCAGAACCGTTAAAAATATTTTTTAATGCATCTCTTGAGAGGGGTATATTTTTAGATGACTGGAAAACTTCTTACGTTATTCCTACATATAAATCTGGATCAAAACAAAATGTTTGTAACTATAGACCAATATCAAAAATGTCTACCATTCCAAAGTTGTTTGATAAAATAGTTTCTAATAAATTATCGTTTCTCCTTAAAGAAATTATTTCTCCATTTCAACATGGATTTGTACCTGGGAAATCAACTACATCAAATTTAACTATTTTGTGTAATAAGGTGACCTTAGACATTGAAAATGGAAACCAATGTGATATAGTTTATACGGACTTCTCTAAGGCATTTGATAGAGTAAATCACTGTATTCTATTAATGAAATTAGAACAAATTGGATTCCATGCATCTTTTTTAAAATGGATTGATTCCTACCTTACAAAACGAACCCAGTTGGTTCGCATAAATAATATATTTTCGAATCCTATTCTTGTTTCATCTGGGGTTCCCCAAGGAAGTCATTTGGGACCTCTTTTGTTTTTACTTTTTATAAATGATATCCCCAATATCATTTCCAACTCTCACTGCCTTATGTACGCAGATGATTTAAAAATTTTTATGCGCATCAGATCTATTGAAGATTGCAAACTCCTTCAAAATGATTTAAACAAACTGGAGGATTGGTGTGTATCAAACCAATTATTTCTGAATGTTTCCAAATGTCAGTGTTTAACTTTCTGCCGTAACAGAAGTCCTTTCATTTTTACTTATAAGATTGGTAACACACCCCTTTTAAGAATTTCCGAAAAAAAGGACTTAGGTGTTATTTTTGACACAAATCTCACATTTGTATCACATATTGACTATGTCATAGCCAAAGCTAATTCAATGTTGGGTTTTTTAGTTCGTAACTCCAAGGATTTTAATGATCCATATACGTTGAAATCGCTTTTTACATCTTTTGTTAGATCCATTCTTGAATACAGTTGTGTAATTTGGAACCCGTTTTACAAAGTTCACTCGTTGCGAATTGAAAGCATCCAAAAACGCTTTACAAGAATAGCAATTTATCGCCTTCACTGGAATATTCGAATGCCTTCATATAGGTCAAGATGCTTACTTATTGGTTTACAAACACTTGAAGTACGCCGTAAATACTACACAATTGTATTTATAAGAGACATATTATTATTCCAAGTCAATTGTCCTTATTTGTTATCTCTCATTTACTTAAGAGTTCCATTAATTGCTTTACGGGCACTTAATTTATTTAGTGAAACTTTCCACCGAGTAAATTATGCAAGAAATGAACCTATTTCCCGTTGTCTAAGAGAAGCAAATTCAATATGTGATTCCATTGATTTTTTTAGCAATCAAAGTAGAGAAGCTTTTAACATCATTTGCTATTTACTTTAAGCCAACTTGGTGGTTAATCTATGTATGTTTTTTTTTTTTCTGTAATCTATATGATTGTATATATATATAAATGTATAATCTAATTGATGAAATAAATAAATAAATAAATAAATAAACTTATTGGAATAGCTTCTGATAAATTAATACTAACACACGTCTATTTTCATTAACTGCTTTTTAACATTATTTTATTTGTTTTAAATCATTTAAAATTACAAGCTATTATGTTTCAAATCATTAAAATTGCACATTGACCTCTCGTTAGCTCATTTTTATTTATTCTCTTTTCAAATATTAATATTTATGTATCTTTCGATTGTTCGCAATTTCTTTTTTTGTATGTATATATATTTTTGTTACATATTCTATTTAGACCATTTTATCCATATGAAATGTCATTTCCGGCAGACGGCATAATTGTCAAGTCCGTATTTCTACTAAAAAAAAAAATGTAATTGTTAATGAAATAAAGAAGAATATAATAATAATAATAACAATTATCGAAAACACTGATCGTATTTGATGGGCATTTGACGAAAGTACAGCATTTCGAGGGTGTAATCCTTATGAGTATCATTCTCTTACAACCGCAACGTTGGAAGGCTTCTCTTTACGTGCAAATCTGGAATGTTGGGCCACGAACGTTAACTAATAGTTACCACTAATAGGAGCACTCGTCGTTTATTGTGGACCAATACAAACATTTTAAAAGTAGCCAAATCGGTCAAGGAGTAAACCGATTTTAGGTATATGAAAAAAAAAATGTGGGCGTACAAATGGGCGTATTCAATTTATTTTCGCTAAAACTTTAAATTGTATTAGAATGAGCATTTAAAAAAAACCGTTCTCCGATTTTATATAAATCTTAATAAAGTGGGAGTGGCTAATTTTTCTTTCCATAAAAACCTAAGTTGGGTAATGATTATGCTACAAACAATAACCAGCATCGATAGATAATGAAAAAAAAATCCCTACCGTTGTTTCAAAATATAACACATCTCTGAAGAAGGTTGGTTTAAGTCCTTATTTTGACTGTTAATTTTTTTATATTTATTTATTTATTTTCATAGTCCACATTTAATGGATCAGTGAACTTTTAATCTGATTTCATAAAGATGTCATCTGGCATACACTGAAATCGTTTAAGTCTGGGTGTAAATTGGATATCCAATTTACAACATATCGCGCGTTTTTGGTGGTGTGTGAGTATTAATAATTGGCATTTATAAAAAATACTAAAACTTGACTGTTTCTCTGAATCAACAACATCACTTAAATCCATTTAAACCTTTCTTTCGACTTACCTTGGAAATTTTACACTTTTAAGATTATTTGCAAGATTAGGAACTGAATAAAATTGCACCCTGACAGAATCAAATCATTCTTCTCCACAGGACATCATAACAACCGGTGTGGTTTGTTATGATGTCCTCTTTAGTGGATAGCAGATATATTCAAATGAAATAATAATAGAAGGATCACATCTAAACATGACATAAATCCGCTCATGTAATAAGAACCATTCATCCTTCCGGTTCGTAAATATCTAAACATACATATATACAAACATTTTCATAATGCTCACCCCTCTGTTGCCAATTCAAACTGCCATCCTTCTGAAAGGATAAACCATTTCTGCAATTTAACTCGCATTGAGTGACATATGTTTTCATGTCACGTCCCATTTTGCGTCTACATAAACAAATGCATAAGGATGAGAATGTTTTCGAAATATCCTGCGTGCTGTCCCATAAAGGGGGCAATGGTGAGCATAAGTGTTATGTGAATGACCAAGTATATGTGTTTTGCTTGAACTGTATTATCCATCTTGCAAGCATATTGAATATTCAGTGAGGCTCAGGGCCGGTCTTCATCCCCATTTTCTCTTTCAACGAAACCATCAAGGACATATTCGTTATTTGAAATTATACTCGGGCCTGCTCTTGGGGAAATTTATTTAAAGCCTACCCTTTACTGCCTTTAAGTTAATCCAGACGGCAATCAGGAATTTTCGTATGAGAGGGAGGTTGTGTATATATTATGTTTGGGGCTTGAGTCCTTCCATGAAGTGATTACAATCTTTTTTAATTGGGGCATCTGTCAGAATCTCCTTATGGATATGACAGGCAAAGTAACTGACCTAGGAAACGAACTGATTTATGATATTGATAAGTATAAGTACTTAAATATTGTCATGCTTAATATGGTATAAAATGACAGGAGCAGTGATTGTTTTGAAGATACTCTTCAAAGGTTCCTTCCTAATATAAAAATCAAATCTTGTAAATTGAATCAAAATCATATATCAGTAGATCCTATTTGACCTGTATTCTCAGAAATAAAACAATTACCCATTTTGGGGGAAACAAATTGTACCATCACAATATATTCCATTTATAATGGGGATGTCAAAAATTTGATTTTGTGTTTTCATCATTTCACTTAGATTTTATTCAATGAGCTAACTCAGATCCCAAGACATCGACGGTAAAAGCGTTATTATTGATCATCATTCATCATTTCACAAAGTACATTTGTGGGAATGATTGTACAGAAAATAACTCCTGACTTGGGTAAAGAAAATGGGACGAAATATATAAAAAGCAAACAATTTCTTTCAAAAATTGAGGTGAAAATCCTACAAATGTGTTTATTTTGATATAGTAAATATTATAAATGGAGTGTTAATTACTCAGGGAAAATTGAAATCTGAATCACAGACTGAGCCAATCTAGATATATTTGTTTGTCTATCGTTTATAACCCAATTTTAGGCCTTCGATTTCATAAATTCTGTTTATAAGCTCTTTGTTCATGCCATCTATAATAAAAAAAAAGATATGTTTGGTCAAGTTCACTTTTTGAGATTTTTTGATATATATAAAAAAGTTTTTAAAAGAATTTTAATAAATGTTTGGATTTTGTTTTTTAAAGTGTCTTCTTTAAAAAAAAATATTTCTATGCACTTTTCAATAAGACATTAATTCATTAGCAAATTTTAAGCTAGTATTATTGAAAAGAGATCTCTTTTTTCATGTCTCCAGTAGAGGTGTTAACATCTATAAATGCTGCCCATAGCAACCCTTACTCTTACTCATCCACATAAATTTTAATATCCTTTCCCATAGGGGTATATTAGTTTTGATATTAAGTTTGTAACATAGAGAAATAATTTCGATAGTTATACCTTAAAGTATATGGATCGACTCAGAATCGCTCACTGAGTCTATCCAGCCATGTCTTACTGCCCGTCCGTCCATCCGTCTGTGTGTCACCGATTTATGGGCCTTCAATTTGAGCTAGAGTGTTGAAATTTGGTATTTAGACTCTCTGACCGACGAAGCAGAACAAGTGTAAACATTTTCAAAATCGTCCCACTGCCATGCCCACTTTTTAGAAAACCTTATTTTTAGTCAAACAATTAAGAATTTTGAAAAAGTATCTAAAAAGCATATTTAGAAAATCTCAATATCTATATTTTGTCCATATAAACTTTTTGGGGAAGTTTTTAGAAAAAAAAATGTTTCGGTCAAATTAAATTTTCAAATATTCGAAATAAATTTTGATGCAAAAATTTCAATCAAATCAATATGAACATTTCGTCCTTAGATTTTAACACACGCCCACTTTTTGGGGGCCCACCCCAAGCATATGCAATAGAAAAACGTTGTTATTTGTCGAACCATAAAATATTTTGATTAAATGTCTGAACAATATGTTTTGACAACCTTATTTTCTATATTTCGTCTTCATAAAGCCCACATTTTGGGGATATTAATTTCAAGGATGGGATTGGATAGGGTATTAAATGATGCACACAGCGGATTGTAGCCTTCTCATATGTTTTTTGTAAATGTTTGAGTAAATTCGATAAAAGGTCCATGAAAATAACTTAAGTTTTATTGTTGTATATGTGTGCTTTTTCTAAGCCACACCCACGTTTTGTGACTGTTTATTTTAACGATTTGTTGGGATACGATATAGAAATATAAAGTGAAAGTAGTTATTTCTAAAAGATATATTCAAAGTGCGAATGACAGTCTTATAAATGCTTAATAGTTCCCTAGGAGTTCGCCAAATGTTTGTTCCACGTGATCTTATACAGTTAATGTTATATAACTCTTATATTATATGAGGTGAGTCTGTAACGCTGAAGCAGCACCCATACATGCTAAGGATTATAAACTTAATTCCCAAAATGTTGTGGCTGGATTTGGTAATTATGTATTTATATTTAAAAAAAAGCTTAAGTATTCTTATAATGTGAAGAATTTTATAAGTTTAAATATTTTCTTCAAGCTCATTCCTTAAGTTATTCATAACAAGCTATATATTACAAGGTATTACTAAAATCCATCAGTTCATTTTTCAACTAAAAAAATCACATACTCTCACAAATCGATTTTCAACAACCCCTCATAGTAATTCAATCATCAATCATTAATACTACATTAAACGTAACAACCTCAACCTTACATCAACTTCGAAAGTTGAACTTTTTTGTAACATACTTGTCATAACCATCGCCTTTTGCCTTGTAGGTATGTTTTGTTCATCTTGACCGAAACACAATTCCCAAATGTGTTGTATAACCCAACCCTTATATATGCTGTTTCAGACACAAGAAACCTACCAGTCCTACGCACTTAACTTTGTATCAAACTCATCCCAGCAAAAAAATGTATTTTTAATATGACCAAAGAAATAAATGACGGTCTGGAAAATTGACAACATGTTGATGTAGCCGACGTGATTTCAATTGGGTCTCGTGTTTGGTCGTTGAAAAGGCGTAAAACGATAACAAAACATCCCCACTGTCCAGCTTCATTGTAAATTTCAGGTACAATGAAACCAGGACGATACCTGGGCAGACCCTCACCTTCATTCTATAGATTCGTTGGTTACAATGAAGTGATATAAAACATTTTCACAAAACAAAATCGAAAGTAAATTTGCTATACTCCGGGCTGGGTTGAAAAAAGGTCAACATTTCATTCGTTTGTTGAAAATATTCCTTTTCTTTTCCTTTTTGCTGACCCTTTTTTATTATTTAAGCATCGCTCCATGGTCATTATAAAAAGATTTATCTCAACTTTACGAAAAGAGTTAGAAGAAAAATTAACAACAGATTTACCCAAACTTGGGGGAATTGAAAAGGAAAAAGGACCTTTTGAGTTCTCCATGCCCCTTTGGGGTATGCGAATTGGATTAGACAAAACAAAAAAGTCACTGTTGGTAGGTAGACATCTGGTAACATGTTGGGATTAGTGTAATACATGACGTTAGTATGATAGGACTTATCATTGTAAGACATAACTTTTTTTATATCGGAAAATCGGTCTTACCGCAGCCTTTGGAAAATTTTAAAGGATCTTAAGCTATACATCTCAAATAGGAATTATTTTTGAAGAAAATCCACCAGGATTGATTCAATAAACCAAGATTTGGCGAGAGTAATAAATAGGGCTTTATATCTTATATATGAAATCCCTTTTATGATCCCTATTTATGATTTGTGTTGAGAGTAAGTGATTTTTGGGATAAAATATTTCTTTGATGATGATTATCTATGGAAAACATAAATTATTTGTTTTAATGGGTTAACTTTTTCATAGACACTATATTTATGTTGACATAAAAATGTGGACATGTTCTGTATCAAATTTTATTTTTGACATAACGTTACCTAGCTCGTTGGACTACTAAGTACAGTGTCCCTGGTTTGAGTCCCGAAAGTAAAAAAACCTTTTTTAGTTTTGAGTATAAAATGTTCATGAGAAGCTAAGCAAAATTTAAAAGAGAAGAATTCATCTCGTTTGGGATTCATGTTACTATTATTAAAAGAGCAAATAAAAATATGCATTAATTTAAAAATATTAATATTTTTTTTTTAGAAAAGTAATAGCCATGGCGTAAAACATTTTATACCTTGAACAAACATATTGTTTTCTTGCAAATTTTGTTAGGGCCAAAAGGTAAATCTATCAAATAAAAGAACATCCTTAGATAAAGAAATTCGGATGTAGACTATTCCTGAATTGGAACTCCAATTGTAGTATTTTCCCAGGCCTATAAAAATATACATACAATAAATATTGTTTGCTTTTTAATATTAATTATATTGAATAAACTCATTTCGGATGGCGAATATAATACTTTGTGATATAATTAGTGAATAAAGTAATCCTTAATATTTTTTTATAATGTTGCAATCAGTACTATTTAGTTGGTAATAAAATTTAAAGTTGGTAAACAAATTTAAAAGATAATAATTTGTTTAGCAAATGGTGCTTATTGTTTACTTTGACTAGACATACTATTTATATTTAGAGTGTTTTCGCATCTAAGAATTTCAGAAATAGAACACATATGTATGTTTTTCTCTAATTTTGACCCTAAGCTGTTGTATCTCTAATGATTTATATCCATATGTACTAACCATCAGTTGGTACCAAAGAAAGGATTATGAAGTCGTAAAATTTTTCGAAATTTATATTATTTGTATATTAAATTATTAAATTTTTTTTCAACATTCTATTTGATTCATTTCCCTAAAAATATTTAACTCTAGATTTTGATTGATTTTAGCATTGCGGAATTCCATTTGTCAGCCTTTCGATCCATACACGTCTCTCCTGTCAAAACCGATTTTCATCAAACTTTGTGTTTTTTTAGTTTCTTTGGACACTATTCTGGGTATTTTCTTTAGATATAGCTGTACAAAATAACAGAACTGTGTAACAAGTACAAAAAAAAACATATCTGAAGGCCACAATCCACTGTGCTAATCGTTTAATATACTTTATGATAACTTTATAGCAAATATATAAAAAATTTCAATTCATCTTTATCATTTTTCATGCTCATTTACAATTGTTCTTTTCTATTAATTTCATATGTTATATTGTTATTTTTATTTATAAATGTATTCCGAATAAAGAATGTATTTCTGATTGTACAGCAAATTCGTATTTAAATAAATACAAATAAATACGAATACAAATGCCACTGTCTTAATATTTTCTTCAGACGTCTTATCAAAATTCATTTTTTTTTTAACAAACTCGCTGTTTATTTTCTGTAACAAAGAGCGTATATATCAAATATCTTTATTCTAGCATAACATTTTTGGACAAATTATATAAATTTATTTATATTATTTATTCATTTATATAATCTACCATATTCGTGTATATTAACAGATTATTTTGACTTAATAGTTCAATCCTGAAAAAAATAATTAAACTTAAAAATAACTTCTATGTGAAGAAACACATATATATTAAATAAAAACCCTATAGTCATAGAGAAAAACATAGTAAAAAAAACCTTTCTAAGAGTATAGACTTAGCGAAGGATTTTTAGTATTTGGGGTATGAAATTGTTAAGTTAGTGAAAAGATATGGAAAGATGTTTTTTAAATGCTAATCTACTATTTAAAAAGTCGCATTTGAACTGCACATTTCGTTGAAATATGTGATGCATCTTGATATTGGTTCATTTTCGCAATAGGCTGTTCTGTGCCTAATCGCTATGAACATATCTTTTTGGCGAAGATGTCTCACAGGTGCATAAATAATAAGACTAGCAAGCAATATAATAACCCTAATGAATAAAACACCTGTTAACTTCCTTCGAGTAGAAAGAGTTTGCAAGCCCAGTAATAAGCATCGAGCTTTAAAATCAGGTAGATCATCAAACCAGTTTAATTTTTTGATTGTATACCTGGTAAAGTTTTTCTGTACCCGCTCGATTCTATCTATATTCGTTTGCTGGTAAGAAGACTAAACAATCGAAGCATATTCCATATAAATTTTGAAAATAAATTAGATTGAAGATTTTGAAGACACATATGTATGTTTTTCTCTAATTTTGACCCTAAGCTGTTGTATCTCTAATGATTTATATCCATATGTACTAACCATCAGTTGGTACCAAAGAAAGGATTATGAAGTCGTAAAATTTTTCGAAATCGGGAATTTATATTATTTGTATATTAAATTATTAAATTTTTTTTCAACATTCTATTTGATTCATTTCCCTAAAAATATTTAACTCTAGATTTTGATTGATTTTAGCATTGCGGAATTCCATTTGTCAGCCTTTCGATCCATACACGTCTCTCCTGTCAAAACCGATTTTCATCAAACTTTGTGTTTTTTTAGTTTCTTTGGACACTATTCTGGGTATTTTCTTTAGATATAGCTGTACAAAATAACAGAACTGTGTAACAAGTACAAAAAAAAAACATATCTGAAGGCCACAATCCACTGTGCTAATCGTTTAATATACTTTATGATAAATTTATAGCAAATATATAAAAAATTTCAATTCATCTTTATCATTTTTCATGCTCATTTACAATTGTTCTTTTCTATTAATTTCATATGTTATATTGTTATTTTTATTTATAAATGTATTCCGAATAAAGAATGTATTTCTGATTGTACAGCAAATTCGTATTTAAATAAATACAAATAAATACGAATACAAATGCCACTGTCTTAATATTTTCTTCAGACGTCTTATCAAAATTCATTTTTTTTTAACAAACTCGCTGTTTATTTTCTGTAACAAAGAGCGTATATATCAAATATCTTTATTCTAGCATAACATTTTTGGACAAATTATATAAATTTATTTATATTATTTATTCATTTATATAATCTACCATATTCGTGTATATTAACAGATTATTTTGACTTAATAGTTTAATCCTGAAAAAAATAATTAAACTTAAAAATAACTTCTATGTGAAGAAACACATATATATAAAATAAAAACCCTATAGTCATAGAGAAAAACATAGTAAAAAAAACCTTTCTAAGAGTATAGACTTAGCGAAGGATTTTTAGTATTTGGGGTATGAAATTGTTAAGTTAGTGAAAAGATATGGAAAGATGTTTTTTAAATGCTAATCTACTATTTAAAAAGTCGCATTCGAACTGCACATTTCGTTGAAATATGTGATGCATCTTGATATTGGTTCATTTTCGCAATAGGCTGTTCTGTGCCTAATCGCTATGAACATATCTTTTTGGCGAAGATGTCTCACAGGTGCATAAATAATAAGACTAGCAAGCAATATAATAACCCTAATGAACATAACACCTGTTAACTTCCTTCGAGTAGAAAGAGTTTGCAAGCCCAGTAATAAGCATCGAGCTTTAAAATCAGGTAGATCATCAAACCAGTTTAATTTTTTGATTGTATACCTGGTAAAGTTTTTCTGTACCCGCTCGATTCTATCTATATTCGTTTGCTGGTAAGAAGACTAAACAATCGAAGCATATTCCATATAAATTTTGAAAATAAATTAGATTGAAGATTTTTACAGTCGCTAACAGATTTTATTTGAGTGTAAAGATTCCAATCATCGGCATATCCTAATCATTTAGAATGTTTAATGAAATTTGAAGGAATCGGTGCCTATGTGTTTGTTACCAAGTCTTACCAAAGCGTAAGGATACAATGCTCGAACAGAACCCTGTCGAGATGAACAAGAAATATCGTAGTTGAGACACAGTCGATGCAGAGGATATGGAAGAACCACTTCTGCAGACTGTTAAACGGCGATGACGAAATACATTCCGCTGTCAGGCAGAACGAACAATTTAATATTGGCAACGACAGCGAAAACTGCCAACCACCCGACCTAAGTGGAATGAGGATAGCAATATCTAAACTCAAGCTTTATAAGGCCGCCGGAAATGACGGCCTTCCCGCTAAGCTTTATAAAGCTGATGGAGATGACTTGGTAAGTAACATCCACCAACTCATAAGCCAAATCTGGTCGGATGAAAGTATACCTTAAGAATGGAACCTCAGCATCGTTTGCCGATCCACAAAAAAGGAGACCCTATGAACTACGCCAACTACAGAGGCATAAGTCTGCTAAACATCGCCTACAAGATCCTTTGCGAGTATAGAGAAGGAAGCGGCAAAAATGGGTTTAGCAGTAAATGAGGGTAAGACTAAGTATATGCTGTCAACATGAAAGGAAACACAACATCGACGAACTGGACAGAACGTCACCATTGACAGATATAACTTTGAGGTATTACAGGATTTTGTCTACCTCTGCTCCGCTATTAACTCTGACAACAACATCTCGTCAGAAATCAAACGAAGATTTACTCTTGCCAATCGCTGTTTCTTCGGGCTAAGAAGGCAATTTAGTAGTAAAACCCTCACTCCACTAAGGACTCACAACTACTACGGAGATCCTATATAAAATCCTCATCATCCCATTCCTGCTCTACGGCGCTGAAGCATGGACCGTATCAAAAGCGGATGAAGAAATCCTTGGTCGATTTGAGAGAAAAATTCTTCGAAAAATCTTCGGTCCCGTTTGCTATTGGCCAAAACTGAAAATTCCGTTTAGTGATAGAAATTAACAATTTTCTTCATATGGTCGTAATGACAAAATCCGTTATATGGATTTTTTCGAAAAAAAAAAACAGGTTTGCAGTTTTGTTGGAACTAATATTCTTATAGTATATATAAAGTTTAATCAAAATCGTTAGAGCCGTTTTCGAGAAAATTGAGGTTATGTGTAATTTTTATATGGCAGGTACAGTTAATAACATGGCCAAAGCAAAAAAAAATGGCCTAGAATTATGACCAAAACAAACGAAATTTTAAGACGATTACGGACAGACGGACCGACGCGATGGACGGAATTCCAAAAAACATTTTTTGGGTTCCGCTATTATCGTAATGTTAGAATCAATCAAAATCTTGAGGTAGAACATTTTCACGAAAACAATATCTTTCTCTTTGTAAGAGAAAGTTAAAATAGTTGGGCACTGCAGTGGTCGGATTTTAATAACACTCTTTTAGCTTGGTCTTTATACCAAATTTATACATTTTAAAAATTCAATAGAAGTATGTACTTTTGTTCTGATTTGTACGCGTATACGTAATTTACCAGTGGTTAGCTGTCTGAAATCAATCAGAAATGGGTTGGTGCAAATCAGCCCAAGTAATATACTTTCTATAAGTTAATTCGAATTTATAACCATTCTTAACCCGAAAGGGTTACAGGCTGCCCGTTTTTAACCATATGTGTATAATGTAAATTGGTTACAACTAAATTATGCTTTCACAAATAGCTTCATACATAGATGTATGATTTGAATTCAATTATAGCTGAATTAATATATTCCACAAACAGAAGACGAATTCAATTAAGACATAACGCAGGCATATGTTACACTTCCCACAAGATTCGCAGCTAATTATGTAAAAAAAGTTTAGAGAAGGTACTTACAACACTACCCCTTTATATTTTTGATGTTGAACAATGTGTCACTTCAACTTTGTGTGTTTTTCGAAAAGTAAATATTAAGTCCATATAATACAAGATGCTTTGTCTATCTGATATGAGTGTTTCTGTTCTTAAATTTCCATCATATACCTAAATTTATAGCTTATTTAACGAATTGCTGAGTCTCTATCACAGAAACATGACAGCCAATGAAAAATTCCATGTATATAATGAAAAATTTTATACATTTTGCACCATTGCACGCGTTCATACCATTAATGAATTCTCATACGTGTATGAACAATTAATGAAATCTGTGAATGCTACATAAAACGACTGAGTTATATCCCCTATAATTATAATGTAGAGGTTTATATATTTTATGTTTTTTTTCATATGAACTAAAAAATGTATTTATTCATAAATTGCGGAAACTTTTTTTAAAAACTGTTCATGAAGGTTATGTCTAAATCTACGTTCATATAAAATATGTAAGACTTCATATGGCATCTATTCATGTTGATTATGAATGGTTACATATGGTCTATGTTTCCTTTCATAAAATATATGTACCTATTAATATATTTTATGCCAGATTATTTAGAGTTCATAGTTTTGAATGTACATTTCATAGGATTTAAAATCCAATTCATGTTGAGTATGAATATTTTCGTGTTCATCATGTATTCACTCATAATTTGTTATGCAACTATTCATACTATATACGTAAGGATTCATAATATATACGAAATAGCGTCTGCCGAAAAGCTGTTCGGAATATTTCTCCTATATTTTTTAACGCATCCCGGCGAATTGCGTTGACGTGCGTTCAGGTGAAATTTTTGACAGCTAAGTGCCATTATTTTTCCGAATTTTAACTACGCGAAATTTATTTACAAATTGTAGTGAAGTGAAGCCGTCGCGTCGTAGTATTTTAGTATTTTTTTCGATGACACATACCTCAAATGGAATTTGAAATTCCGAGGAAGTAAGCGTTGCAGAAAATTGTCCGCTCCGACGGATACCTCGAAAGGTAATCAGCCCTCTAATTTTTATAGCAAGTGAGTGAATTATATTTTTCAGCATTTTATGTAGTAGTTCATAAAAGGTCGTAATGTAGTATGAATTGTTTATATTTTAAGTGATTACGATCACATACATTTGGATTGTCCCTTACAATGTCAAACCAAAATGTGAGTATGAATGAGGTTTCATGCATGCTATGATTTATTCATGCAGATAATTGTAAAAAAAATCACTATGGTATGAAAAAAATCGTAAAATTTTCGATTTTGAATTTCCCAACAACAACTCCAAATTAGAAATTTTTGTGAATGCAATTTCATAATCTTAATGACTTAACGTCATAAGTTTTATGACTTAACGTCATAAATATAACGAAGAATTACTCTTGTCAAAGTCTGTTTCTTTGGGGTAAGAAGGCAAGTTAGCTACACTCACTCCAGTAACTTGATTTAATATCCGAAGGGTTTTTTGTAATAAATATTATAATTTCAAAACTAATAGTATCTCTCATTTTGGATTATTAACGTTAATATTTGAAACGAAACTGCATATCCATTTTTTTCTCAAAATAACTGAAATATTGGATTCTTTTAAGTCTTCCATCATTTTTACAATTTACAAACTATAAAATTATATTTGAAAAAACTGATAAAATAAGAGGAAAAGTATATTATAACAACATTTGTAATAAAATAAAAATATTATTAAAAACCTGCAAAAAGGTAAATTTAGGGCTACGAAAAAAAAACTTTTCAAGTGAAGAGAAAAAAAAATTATAAAAATTTGGAAACTTTTTGGAAAAAAAATTAATCCCAATTAATTACCCAAAGGGGAAACCGCTTTTAATAATTTTAAATTATTCTATCAAAATTAAAAAACAACCTTATGAGCAATAATTATAACAACATTATATATATTTTTTGTACAAACTTTTATTGGGAAACTCGTATTCTTTACGAAAACGAGAAAAGGTCAGTTTATATATTTGAATGCTTTGTTATTGGTGTTTTTCATATTGCAAAGCTGCCTATTGAACCATGGATGCTTTCGAATTTGAATTCGGCCTCAGTCTTCAAAACTGAAATGAATGTTCTGTACTTTATTGATAAATTCGAAACATGAAACATTTAGGATAAATTTAAAAAAATAATCAATTTCTCGATACATACAAGGTGGCGCAAAAGTTGTCACCCGTCGCAAAAGTTGCCACCCGATGTTTTTTGGCCGCCATTTTTTAAAGTGTTTTGCAAAAAAATCGAAACAATTATTATAGGTGGCGCATAAGACATGAATCATGGAATATTTTTTTCTACTTTTTTTGCTGAAGAATTTAAATATTTGCAACCAAAAAACATCGGGTGACAACTTTTGCGCCACCTTGTATAATAATCTAGCTAAATGAAATTTAACAGCTTAATTACTATCAACTTAAAAAAAACGTCTTAGGTTGAAGTTTTATGAACTAATCTATTTCGTTGTACTTAGTCCGATCAGTTGGAAAGCTTGAGTCTATTAAACTGTGAATTGTTTTGAGATCTACCTCTGAAAAGACCATTCGGTATCCGTTTTTGTCTCCTTGCCCGTTTATTTAGAGTAGGTACAAGGTGGCGGAAAATTGTCACCCGTCGCAAAAGTTGTCACCCGATGTCTTTTGGCCGCCATTTTTTAAAGTGTTTTGCAAAAAAAAATCGAAACAATTATAGGTGGCGCATAAGACATGAATCATGGAACAATTTTTTCTACTTTTTTTGCTGAAAAATTTAAATATTTGCAACCAAAAAACATCGGGTGACAGCTTTTGCGACGGGTGACAACTTTTGCGCCACCTGTTACTTATAGTGCAATCGGTTGAAAAACTTGCGTCTATATTAAACTGTGAATTATTTCGAGCCATAACCTACCGCTGGAAACTCTATTCGATAACTGCTTTTGTCTCCAGATTTACCCGTTTATTTATGGTTTTTAAACATCTTCGGTATGCAATAGTTACCGTGCGAAACAATAACCGATAAGTTTGGAAGCGGTCTTTGTCAATAAAATTGCTTAAAAAGCTCTATGTAATTATGCTAACAGATGTTTCTTGATCTGCATTTGTATTTATATAGCGGATATAACGGTAGAAAAACGTCTGATGGAATACATCTCCATTGTTTGGTTTTTCTTTAATAACAAATAATGACACATAGAGTTGCAATCAACAAACATTGATTATGATAAAATTGGCTCTTTTTGGCAGAGGACGAACTCTTTAAACAAAGTTAATAGTGGAGTCAACAATCCCGATTAGGTTGAATATTTTGAGCATTTAACAGCTTTAAGATATTCGGATAAACGATTTTCTAGATCATTGAATGAAAATTATCTAAATTATCATTTCAAATCAAGAAATATTTTTTTATAGTCACCTCTGAATATCTGCCCTTGTATTACTTACCAAAAAAGTTTACGATTCAAAGTAAGGAAAGAGCCGTCTTTATATAGTGTCCAGTATTGTGTTCTGATGCGCCCCGGATAGAAAAACTGGTAAACCATTAAGCTAAATAATACTTTCCAAGTTAGCAAAACAAAAAATGTTAAGTAAACGTAATAAATAATTAAATAAAAATATTTAAATGCTAAACAAACTTACAACCACTAAAGTAACACGGGTTTATGTATTACATTGTAATTACTAAAGTAAATGAATAGTTGAAATAAATAAATTAAAATAGAAAACTTACTGTCACGTTTTTTTCACCACTCAGCAGTAATAATGCAGATTGAGTATAAAAAAGAAAATAAAAATCCCGCAATGCGGAAGCAATATTCCTATGCTCTGGTGGAATACGTTTTTTTTTATTTCAAGTGTAGTTGAATTTTAGGTCAAGGTAATAAATTTCAATGCCTCTTCTTTTGGCTATAAAGTTGATCTGAACTCAAGTAAAACTTTTTTATGCATTCTGAGACAAGCAGTCATTAAATTATAATTATCATTTTAAAATTGGATGAAATATTGAAACCACGTTCATGTATTTTATCCTCAAATTTATGGCCATAATTTCCTTAAAAAAATTTACAAAGTAAATGTATTTAAAAGCAAAAAAAAAGTAAACGATTTTTGTATTACACTGAATTAATTTATTATTTAGTTTTTAAAAGTTGTTTCAATAGCAATTAAAATCTCTATTGTCTCTGGTTGCTGTTGTGAAAACGCTTTGTCAATTGAACTATATAGCACAAGCTTATTTCTCACTTACCTATATACAATAAAGTTCAAAATCTATGATGCGCTCGAACTACATTGTGGTCTCCGAAATATTTTGAAGAACGCAAAATGCTATTGAATCCTTCTACCTCACCGCTTCCGGTTGCATTTAATTTAGCTCCTCTGTGATCCAAAGAGTGGATAGTCGAAAGCTTTGGAAAAGTGTGAAGGTAACTTGTTTTTGGTTTTTTTCTTTTTCAAAAAACAGTGGTGCAGTCTGTGCACCTCCCCAACCTGAACAATGCATTTTAGAATTCATAACCTTCGGTTGCTCTGTGGGCGATAGTAGTCACACTGTTTGGAGTGGAACCAAGGGAACGCAAAACTTTGCGAATAATTTCGTCTATTGTAAAAGTTTTTTAGGCAATTTATCCGATGGTTAGCAGAAACCTGAACTCCTTCTATGGCCATTGCTGGATGTAAAGGATTTTCTTTAGAAAGCCGGTTGCTTGATAAAGGTATGTGAATTGTGTAGTACCCGATGTGACGGAAGCAAGAACGGAAGTTTCTCAGCGGAAATTTGTCAAAATCATAAATTAGTTATCGGCTGGTGAAAGTTCCTAACCGCAACCGCGTGTCGGTGAACTACAGTCTACTTTTAGTGTACGGCTCTGGATATATATTTGTATGCGTATATGCGTGGATTGGTTTGTAGTTTTAGTTTCTACTAAGTTTGGAAGTTCATCAGATTGAGCTATATTTTAGGGTTTCGTATAGAAATCGAAATTTAAAGCTTAGAGAGCGTATATTGTTTGCAAAGAAAAATACAAATATTTCGCAACCTCATTCTCTATAGGGTGTACGGTGTACCTACACAAAATAAATGAAATAAACAATATTTTTACCCATATACTTAGGGTATGTTCGTTGTTCTCTGTTATAAATTAAAAATAATGCAAATAAATTTATATTTATGTACATGTAGTAATCTAATCAGAAACAGAATCAGTAGTTATGGGAATCTGGTTTTGTGTACGTATATTAGGTATTGAACTTTTAAAAGTGGTTGTCTAGATCGTTAATAGATATTTCTTTTTTTTTGTACTACATTTAATCCCAATAGTCCATACATTTTGAGCAAGGCTGATGAAAGTCGTTATATCAACTTTTTGTCCTTGCCTATCTATGTTTTATCTTCATTTTTATTTGCGTGACAACCGGTTTAATAGGTGTTTTCCTAAAAAAAAAAAACATTTCGAAAAATGTTTCTCACAAATTTCGTAGACAACATTGTTTGCACATTGCACAATGGACACACCGCCCAAGGCGTTGGTCGTCGTGGGATTGTTTGCATAGACCTTTTACTTCAGAAAACCACAAATCAAGAAAAAAGTCCAAAGGCGGACTGTAACCTTCATTATTTTTAATTACTTACTTACTTACTTTAGTGGCGCTACAGTCCGGGATGAACCTGGGCCTCAACCAACATGCCTCTCCAATTATCCCGGTCCTTAGCTTACTGCCTCCAGTTGCGCACTCCAAGTTGGTTGAGGTCAATTTCTACTTGTGCGCGCCACTTAAGGCCACTGCGTCCGACGTCTGGCTGGGAATCGAAGACTCTGCGAGTCCTAGCCATCTTAAACGTCCAATGCGGAATTTTTTGACCAGGGGTATGTCGCTGTACAGCTCGTATAGTTCTTGCGGTTGAATCTTCGTCTCCATAGCCCGTCAACGCAAACAAAGGGACGAGTTTGGGCATTATACCAAAACTAGACATGGCTCTATATTGTTCGTCTCTATAAATGTTGTCGTATTCGGCTTTGAAATCGATAAATAGGTGGTGGGTATCGATTTGGACTTCTTGGGTTTTTCCAGGATCTGCCGAAGTGTGAAAATTTGATCGGTTGTGGACTTTCCTGGCCTAAAACCACACTGATTAAGGCCGATCAGGCTGTTGGTAAACGGTTTCAGGCGTTCACATATTACGGCAGATAGGATCTTGTAGGAGACGTTGAGGAGATTTATGCCTCTGTAGTTGGCGCAGTTCAGAGGGTCTCCTTTTTTGTGGATCGGCCAACGATGCTGAGGTTCCATTCTTCAGGTATACTTTCATCCGACCAGATTTGGCTTATGAGTTGGTGGATGTTACTTACCAAGTCATCTCCGCCAGCTTTATAAAGCTCAGCGGGAAGGCCGTCATTTCCGGCGGCCTTATTAAGCTTGAGTTTAGATATTTCTATCTTCACTTCACTTAGGTTGGGTGGTTGGCAGTTCTCGCTGCCGTTGCCAATATTAAATGGAATGTTGTTCGTCATCGCCGTTTAACAGTCTGCAGAAGTGGTTCTTCCTTATCCTCAGCATCGACTGTGTCTCAACTACGATATTTCCTTGTTCATCTCGACAGGATTCTGTTCGAGCCTTGTATCCTTGGCTTTGGTGTTTTACACTTTGGTAAATCTTGCGAACATCGTCCCTGGAGTGGCACCTCTCTATATCCTCGATCGCGCGCTTTTCTTGCTCTTTTTTCTTCTTTCTGAAAATTCGGTGTTCTTCCCTTCTTCTTTGCCTATAGAGCTCAATGGCAGCTCTCGTCTTCACCTGCAGCTTAGCCTTGAAGGACTCGTTCTTGGCTGCGAGCAACTGTCAGCATTCATTAATTTTTTAATTACTTAACAATAAAAATACGTTATTCTTTCGTATAGTTCTCCATTATTACAAACCCCGTCAGCTGTTACATTGTTATCTTTTTTTCCGTTGGCAACTCAGTACTATTAAATGGCCCAGAATTCAAATTTTGTGTGAATAAGCGGAGACCCTTTATTTGAGCACATTATACATGTTTTAAAATGGTATGAAATACAAAGTATATTTAAGCTGATATTATGTGGAAGCTGGTACGTAATAAATATAAAAGATACAATGTTCGCGTTGGCTAATCCCTTTTTTCGAATTATATCGGGTAATCAAAAATAATCATATATTTATGTTGAAAATATCTATATTGTACAGAATATCTTATCATATATTTATAGGTAAACAATTATTTCTTCATCACATACCTACATCTCACTTATAACGATATTCATTTCGAAGAAAACATTCCCCGATCCTAGATGATATCTAAATTTCCTTTTCCTTTGACAGACATCAATTCCGAACTCCAAAGTCGAATATTGCTGCCTACAGCTGTTTTATGCACTGTGCGTGAACGCTACCAATTTGCAATTCTAGAAACAAACAAAGATAACTTCAACGAGTCTATTTCCTTTTTGACTTTTGCCTTTATTTGCAAGCATACATTTCTCATTCATGAGCCTGAAACAATATGATGTAATAAGCCTTCCACAACAGATAAACTGCCTTACTTGCTATATTCATTCTCACAGGATAGCAGTGTAACATCTGAACAAGAAACAAACATACAAAGAAACAAAATTCACATCACGTTCGAAATAGGAAAATCTGATTTATGCCAACACAAAAATGTTGTCAATACTCGCATTCAGAATGGCGAGCATGCTGTTCGTGTCTTTTCACCAACGATAAATGAAACTTATCGAAAATAGTCTGCCATATTTCTCTTGCCCTAATATTTACTCACTCCGCCATCATCAAGTTGCCGGCCCGCAGATAAGAAAAGTACATAACCGGAAAATATTGAAATGAAACAGGAATCCTATTAAGTCGACAGAAAGACTGCGTCGTGCCCAACATACAAAGAAAATCAATTCAATTCAATTTTCCACAAATATACTTGGGATAAAATTAATGAAAGTAAGATCTATTTTAAATGGACTTCAATTTTCATAAAACAGTCATCGTCGCCTCCGCCTCCCCCAAGGGCGGGTGAAATCCACTTCACAAATTATCATGAACATTTTCTTGGATTCTCATTATGTTCAATTTACTTTGAAAGGTAATAAATTTTGCTCCATCCTGCGGTAAATATGCGCCCGTTTAAGTGTTCTTTTTCCAATTTCTTTATGCGTCGCGTATCTTGTCATCCTTAGCGTACTCCCCTCATGGGTCCTGTTTTATCCCGGCGCTGTGTGTTTGATCCTTGTGTTTATCTTACCCTTATCTCGTGATGGTCGGCATAAACTTAGAAAACGAAAGTGAAGGCATTTTTGCCTCTAAAAATACGGAGCGCTACGACGACGAATATGAACATTGAAGCAAATTGTCGAAAATTATGTTAATTCATAAGCTGACGAGCTGAAGCCTCCAACCGCGCAATTGTGACACACTGCTAACTTGACACCGGAGAGTGTATAACGATAATAGGGAAGTTGTACGTTTTCCCGTTTTTTGATGTAGTAGGTCGGGGTTGGATTCCCATGTGCGTTACATAAATGGAAGTGAGGATGCGGATGTTATTTAATTTTTTTTTATCTAACCTGTCTCTAGTGAACCATCTTTTTTTTTCTGGGCAGTCACAGTGGAACAGGTCAAGTAACCTACCCCAACGCTGCTAACGATACCATCGGGGGGATGTTGCTGCAATTAGAGGTTTTCGGTAGGTATCCAAGTGGGAACAGCATCCAAGGAATGGAGACATTTCGAAGTCATTAATTTTAATGGCGATTTAATGGAGCGAATCTGGTTGGCACTGTATGCTGCATATTGGGATAACTTTAAACGACGATATAAGCTTGTACTTACCCGGCACTTGGAGTGAGGTATAATTTAGCAAAGATAAAGAGGTTTAATGGACATTATATGCTCAACATTGTGCTTAATCACACAAGCGATAAATCGAATTCTTCAAGGATTTGCTAACCAGGAAAATGTAGGTGTTGTCGGGAATGTATAGGGACGGAAGTGAAGTACATAAAAATGTTGAACATGGGATAATACGTATGAATATATTTTTGATTATCATTACTTAACAGATGTGTCAAAGAAAATTAATTTTTATTAGATTAATTTAAATATTTTACAGCACTTAAAGGATGTGTGATGAAAGTACGACTGTCGAACTGCAAAAACAGTAACCTGCATACTGACTAAGATACAAAAATATAAACATAAATTATAAATTGTTGGGTTAACAAGTTATTTAGGACCAAGGGCGTAGTTTCTTCTCTTAACTATTCATTCGTTTCCGACCCTGATGGTGCAGCGAGAATTCTCCATCGTCATCCTACACAAACGAACGAGTTTGGAAGGTATACCAAAACTAGACATGGCTCTGTATAGTTCGTCTCTATAAATGCTGTCGTATGCGGCTTTGAAATCGATAAATAGGTGGTGGGTATCGATTTGGACTTCTTAGGTTTTTTCCAGGATCTGCCGAAGTGTGAAAATTTGATCGATTTGGACTTTCCTGGCCTAAAACCACACTGATAAGGGCCGATCAGGTTGTTGGTAAACGGTACTACTTCAAATATTTACATGGTCAGAGGGCTAGCTATGATAGGAAGGGTGTCGAGACATAAAGGGTGAGAAAGCCAGACTTTGCCAATAACAACTGGCTAATTTTGGGATCGATTCGAATCTATACTGCTGTGTAATATTGGAAAGAAATTTTCCTTGTCGGTTTTCAGTGATATTGACAAAAGTCTTTTATCATTTCTTTTCACCTTTTTCTAGAATCTTTATTTTTTACTATAGAGACCTTATAGTCCATCCGTGGTCAACCTAAAGTAACTTTTTTCTTTTTTTTTAATTTGTTTCTGGCACGAACAAAAATGTTTGTTGAGCTGGGATGTTTTATTGAGAGGGCAAGAACAACTCCCGTCCAACGAGTTAAGCTGAGCAATCGCAAGCGTGCTATGCCCTTCTCTCCTGTATCTAGGAAGCCGTAGTGGCCTATCGTGACTCAAAACAAGGGTGATTATAATCTTTTGTCTTTTCTGAACACTGTACTTTATTAAAATAACTGAAGAACAAGAAGGTAGCCAGCTTTAAGGGATTACCGTATTTCTTCACTGTTATGTATATTATCCGGAATTGCTATGTAGTATACGCGGCCTTGGAGTCTGTAATTTGATGATGAGTTTTGACCTTGAATTCATTGATATATATCTTGATTTGTTTTAGTTTGTCTGTGGTTGACCTGTTGTTGTATACGTACTTGCACTCATTCATAGCAGTTGTTAAATTCGACCATAACATAATAAAAATAATTTTAAATTAAGACTATAGGAAATCAACAACCTTGGTGTTAATTGATTTTTTAATCCTTAAACAATCATTCTGTTGTTTTAAAGTAAATCGGTTGTACTCGAACAGTTTTCTAGTGCATAATTCTTACGTTAAATAAAAAGAATTCTGTCAAGTCCAGAATTCCAGATAGAATTCTTCTTATTTAAGGTAAGACCGCGTACTAACCGCGACCGACGCTGCTTGGATAGGATCAGACGACAACCGATATATTCTTTGATCTCTTTTTCGTTACACTTTTTCGATTCATTACATCAAATTTAAAACGCCCAAAAGAAGTTTCACTTCAAAAAGACAATCATACAAATATTGCCATTATTCCCTTCTGGAAGATCTCCAGTGTGAAGATATTCTCTTTTCATTGTAAGCACAAAATCCAACCAAAATCCAAATCCAACGCTCCACCTTTCGGGAAGACTCCCAAATATCGATAAAACCATCGAACATTCAAAAAGCAATCTTAGTCAAGAGTACCATTATACAACTCATACATCAAATCTGAGTACTTCATTTATTATATTACATTATAGATGGTAATTTTCTTGAAATCTATCTACGTTTAACATCTAAACTAAATCTAAGCAGACTTATATGAACCTTTTTAAAAAGAGCTTAGCGTAATAATCCTTAGATTTATAACATTTGAACGATCAACAAGACAGGCAGTTGCCCCACACTTCATCTAACAACGTTACGAAAAACATAATAAATTGGCTGTTTATTACAAAAACAAGCAAACATAATATAATATAATCCAATTATTTGAGAGTAATGTATAAACAAAAATAAAACAATGATCTTAAAATCGATCTGTAAGTTTTCGGACGCTAGTAGAAATAGATTTAAAATTCTTTTTATAATTTATACACAGATTAAAAGCATAAAATATCTCAGCATTCTTTATACGTGACCGATTTATTAAATTGTACACTTAAAGATTTTAGGGAAAAAAAATCATCAGCAAACATTGGTAGATGTTTAAAATCGCTGCATGCCTACGCAACGTGCCAATATTTTTCGTTTCCTACTTCAACAGTTCAATGGGCTCATTAAAATATTTATCATCACTTCTCTCTAGTCTTCAGCTAATGAAACACATCCACTCATCATATGCCGTGCATCTCTGACCAACATTTGCCAACATCAGATTAACGTTCATCAATAAATGAACGAGTTCAATGGATAAAACTGTAAACAGGATTACCGGTATACCTACCACTGGTTATGTAATGAAATTTAATAGATATTCCAAACGTATCTCAGCCATTTGCATAGCAAAGCGAAGCAAAAGAGCAATTCTGGTATTTGACCAACAACGATTGAAGTACCTTTCCTCAAATTAAAGTACATACCTCCGTCTATTTCATGTTCGCCAATTTCAGTGTAGTGCGCTTTTCATCATCAATGAAGTTTTAGCACAATCCGTTTGCCAGAGCAAAATGAAAATTCGATGGTGATTCATTTGTGGAATTGGAATTATGGGTTTTAAAAATAATTAATTTTTGGATACAGTTTGATTGATGTTAGGCGCACCAGTATAATACTATGATTAGTGTACGTCACATACTACTGATTTGACATTTTCTGATTTATCATGAATGAATATAATTCGAGTTGTCCTCCATATGAGGTTTCTCGTCGAAAGCTAATTATTGCACCAACGTAAGCCATGCTTATTCCATCAAGGTAGTATATATTTGTTGGCAATTGTAACTTAGGAGTTTAATCAACATAACAACTGAAGCTTACATTTAAGAACACATACATTGTAAAGGGATCGTACTGTGTGCCTATCTATATAAAGAGGGTGCCCTTAACAGCATAAGAAATGTCCCCGAATCACAAAAGTATAAACAAACATAGGTACTTAAAATATATTCAAAAATGATGCTTGAACATCAATAAATGATTTGTCACGGGAAATTCAATATTAATATCCGATGCAGGCGGGAATGAATTGTATCATCTCACATGTGGTCATTGGTCATTGATGAGCTCTTTTAAAAGTTAAGCAATTTAAGTTTCCAGACAAATGAATACTCATATGATACTTTCATAAATAATGCAAGTGAATTCACAAAGAAATGCAAAATGCCTCTAAGACTACACTTTAATGGTGCAGTAGGGATTAACCATCAGTCTCATTTTGGTTCTATCACAACAGTATTTACTAGTAAATTATTCAAATTTTACTTAATGGAATGGTTAAATGGTTGAGTTCCAGTATGGGCTATTAATGACAGATATTTATTTTTTTTTGCAATATTCTTGAATACGTGTACACCATCTCAGTTGAAAATCGTTTAAACCGAATTCGAGAATGTTAAGGTTTACAAAAATTAGCATGAACATGTACCATTAATTAACTTTTTTTAAAAAATCTTAAAAAAATGTGTGTGATTCACATATTACTCTACATACTTATTTGTATTCAAAACAATCCGATCGTTATCGACAAATGCTGCTTTATGCATTTCAGTAGAATCGAGACGATAGTTTGGGAAAAACATTTTTAAAATATCCTTCATTTTTAGCTTACCTTAAAACATAAAAAATGTTAAAAAATGAAACTTTTAATTCGCGCGCCACTTGGTATACAGGGAAGGACTTCAGACCAATCAGTAATTGTAATAAAAACCCTAGAGCGTGTTCTAGACATCCACATGTGAAGTTTTCTAGAAGAATCTTCTCTAACCAAATCACAGTACGCCTACCTCAAGGGCTGATTCACGGAAACGGCTCTCCACGAGGTAGTGCGGACAATCAAAAATCTGTGTACTATAAAGAATACACTCTATTCTCCTTCTTAGACATAGAGGTAGCTTTCAAAAACGTCCTTACTGGAGGTACTCTTGAATCTCTGATGGAGCTAGGTATAGAGGAGCAAAACGAAATTGGTGCTATTCACCACCAAAACCAAAATACCCAACTTCACCCTACACCGCCTAAATGGCCAACCACTCACACTTTCTGACAGCGCTAGGTATTTGGGTATCATGCTTGACCCAAAGGTTTATTTGAAACACATCATCGAACATAGAGTAAGGGCAAAACCTTTAGAAAAAAGTGCGCACTTCAACCAAAGATGACCTTGGGGATGCAGTTACAACCTCACATAACTAAAAAGGCTGCGAAGAACAGCCAATATAGGCACCACGGGCGCGCTGAAATCGGCGTCAACAGCTGCCATTACTGTTCTTTTGCATCTCCTGGGTATCGACCTACACATTAAAAATACCGCACTATGCAGCGCAGTAAGACTCAAAGAGTCAGGATGCTGGACTGCAAGGCCGTATGGCCACAGTAGTATCCTGGACTCGTTACCAAATGACATGGTTACGTTTTCAACTGACTACATCACACCCAAACTAAGCTTCAAGAAATTCTTCCACTTAGGTTTTCCTACTAGAGTACAGTGGAAGAGAAACGAAGTAGTAAGGGATTTTGACACGTCAATACCGACGGATCTATGATTAACTGTTGTGTGGGGCCGGTGTCTACTCAGAATCGGCGGAAATATCAGTATCAAACCACCTACCGTATTTTGCCCGCATATTCCAGGCGGAACTACTGGCTATCCCAGAGGCAACTGGGGCGTGACACAATACAAAAGCAAAACATTGGTATCCTCATAGACAGTCCCATTAAGGCCATCAACTCGTCTACCATATCCTCCAAGCTGGTACAGGAATGCCGGAACGAACTTGCCTGCCTAAACCGCTCCAGGGTCACACTTCTCTTGGTCCCAGGTAACAGTGACATGAAGGAAACGAGCGTACAGCTGAGCTGGCCAACCTCATAGGCTGGATTTAGATACCACTTGTATCACATTGTCAATAATCATCATAATGAAAGTCACACGAGTCGTGGTAACAAAAAGGCACATCAGTGCTGCTTGGGTTCATGCTGAACCGCCATCTCTAGCTACCTACCCCTATACAGGGAACATAAAACTTAACATAAGGGCCACCGGTCAATACACTGCCTAAAACCTAAATATTTTCTACAACGATTTGAAAATATTTTTAGCTAAAACAAGGGTAACATTATTGTATTTTTCAACAATTAAAATTGAAAAAATGAGATGTTTTCTTATAACAGTCTTATGAGTGTTGGGAGTTTTTCAAAAGTTTATTTAATAGGGGAGTGAATAAAATATTACTTGGACGATTTGTTCGGTTAGTAATAGTTGTCCAAAGTACTCATCATTAAATCACTGCACCCAATCACTTTTATACATACTCAAATAAATCCTTAAACTCATCACATAAAGCCTGAGTAAACACCCAAAGACCTTACACTGGTTTAGAAAAACACCAGCTTGTTTTTATTAATTTACCACCAGCTAAATGTGCACTTCTGGTCCTTCACTGGAAATCATACCTTTTTCCCCTTTGCTGTATCTTGAACACTGGCTGGCTTTGTTTATACACACATAAAGGTATGTATATGAAATATTTCTCAAACACAGAATATGATTCCTTTCGTATCTGTTAATACTCCAGTTTTATGATATTTCTACGATGTGCTGTGTGTGTATTATCGTCCCGGTGCACCTGAAAATTATTACTTTCCTTATTTCGGTGCGAGCGAATGTTTTATTAGCCCATAAATTCCGTTAGTAATGCATTTCCATTAAAAACACATTATATCTGGCTTGAAAGGTATACTTAAATTAATTTTCAAGCACACGAGAATCTTGTTTGTACTTCCAATGGAATTTTAGCTTGTTAGATCTCTGGTAAAATGGAATTATACTTGCACATGGAGTGGTGGCAATCTTATGATTAGAAATCAAATATTTGGAATTAGGAATTTTTAAAATACGTTGAAAAACTACTAAAAATTTTAAGGAATATTTTTAATTTGGAAATACATAATCTATTATAATGCAAAGGTGATTGAAAACAATTTAAAATTAATCTACTAGAAACTAAAAACACTTTCCTCGTTAAAAATACATTCAGGATAACTACAATTAAATATATTCATTTTATATTTTGATATCGATAGAATGCAAACTTTTCAGGATAGAGGTCGACAGCCATGTAAGGGAATACTAAATATAAATTCTTAATAAAACAAAGAGACGATTTATTTAATTAAAGAAATTTTTTTAACTTTCTCTTTTTTTTTTGTTTTTTGTTTTTGTTAAAACGATAGTACTCGACTTTTTGATTGATTTTAACATTACAAAAAAAGTGTTTTTATTTTGGAATTCCGTCCGTCGGTCTATAAGGTAAAATTGAGTGAAATTGAATATCCGTGTTACTATTACTATTTGTAACAATTCCACATAATTAGTTTTAGCCCAAATAGTTTTTAACGTTTTTTGTTTGGCCGAGATCGGAAAATCATTTTAATTCACATAGACACCGATAGGTTGGGTACGATTGACCGCATTTTAAAATCTCGTTTTCAAAATTTCGCTATTACTAAACTAAACATATGTAGATACCTGTTCAAAATTCAAATAATTGCATTATCTTAAGTATGTATGTATGATTGCGTTTGAATTGCTACAGATGTCAGTTTATAATTTGACACTGACGTTGTCCTGAACAACTCTATTGTGTATTTTGGCCAAACTATAAAAATTTCAAATTTTTGCATGGTTGATATATGATCTTACGCCTACTGAAAGAGAAAGTTATCCCAAGAGATATTATTCAATTAATTTTAAAAAGGAGCAGTTAATCACTTGATCACAGATGCGGACTATGGATGGATGAATAAGAACCTCCCAATCAAGCTTCCGGAGCTTCTATGTGACCTGGAGTTGCACTGATGGAAAACAATACCTCTCCTTTTGCTTCCTTCAAACGGTCCAATTGTTGATAGCGCAGGTCTAATTCACGAATTTTGCCATAGTAGAGCAGCTCATAGTAGAACATCCTCAAACTAAACGCAAAACCTTTCCGGTCATCAATCCTGTCTTGGTCATTATTTGCGTTTGCTCACCGCAATTCGACCACGATCGATGCCAATGCGCTGCACAGGATTTTTTTGATTAAACTAGTGTGAAACCCATACATCCAGTCTTTTGATTTGTATCGTTATATTAAAATATATATAATTTTCTATAGACAATAAATTTGGTGTATTGCATGCATCCACACTATCTAATCACAATCATAAGACTCGTTAGAAAATAATGAATAGAACGAAAGTCCACCGAAATGTAAAATAAATTTAGTGCTTTGCTGTTATATTGGTTAATCGTACTGCTAAAAGTTTGACCACCTTAAACGTTTTGCAGTACGATTTGTAGCGTACACCTTTAATATAAAGTATAAATAAAAAGATAAAACACCATGATGTTTGCACTCGAGTATTGTCGCTTAGTAAAAAGTGTAACTGGTGTTTAAACCTAATAACCTTTTGAACACAGCCGCATGCTATCGATAAGTGTTCCACTGAACTATAAGTTTAGTAAAAGAAGTTAGGGAGAAGTAACCATTGTGTTAAAGCGCAATTGAAAGCTAATTTCTTTTCTGGTGGTCAGTGATTGCGACAAAGTGTGCTCCAAGAAGCTTAACCAAAAACCTCCTAATTTTCTTTTAAATATAACACACTCGTATTTTTTGACAAGGTAAATGAGTTATTGCAATAAAGTTTGCTAGAAATTAAAGAAAATATTCTATTGTTCTTAGGAGCATTTTTTTTAGTAAGCCATCATTCACCATAAGCCATACTCGTGCATTGCAATCAAATCCAACATTCTTTTGCACATCATCAAATAAAATTAAAAGGTATGTAATCAGCAAGATGGTAAAATAAAATATTAACCCCGAGTATTCCCAGCCATAGCGGACGTTCAGCAGTACAGTTTAGCCGTAAATTCGCTACCTTCTTATGTGCAGTAAATACATAAGAGCTAAACGAGAACGTCCGCAATACTTTTGTAATGCCTGTATGATCTTAGGGAGAACAGCACGTGACAAGCCGCTGCAACACTTGTACGAGATCGACCCACGCTTCATAAGGCATCTTACCCAGATGATTTCATCATTGGATGGATAAGCCATAAAAATCCGTAAAAAGACAGTGTTAATCTTGTAATTAACAACAAAAATAGACCATAGGTGTCTCTTCAATGTGCAGCAAAAATAATTAGTTAACACAAAAGTGGTATAAGTGAAAACGTAATACATAAAAGCTAAAATTAAATACATAAAAAAAAGACATATACCTACATTTTCAATAACGTGTGCATGCAAATAGTTTAAAAAAAAAAAAAATACAAAAAAAAAACACAAATTGCTTAAGAAAACATATACATAATTAAAAATATACATACAACACGATATACATAAAGGTATACGTACAACTTCTACAAAGCAGATAAGCGGAACTTGTGGCCACAACTTTCATCAAATCTGGAGTAACCGTAAGTACATATTGTACATTTTACAAGTTTTCTTGAGCAACACAATCCATTATTCAATTAATCTATTTATCTTCTTAAATTGAAATTCATTATTTTATTTGCATACATACCAAAAAAAATTATAATAGAACCTACTTAAAACTATGTATATCAAATTATTGTATATTTAAACTAAAGTGAATTAACTACCCTAAAATATTTAACTACGTAAAATTAATTATACATACTTTTATTTAACATTAAAATGATGCTATATCGACGTATCATGAGAATTCATCTTAAAACGCCATTTTGAACCTCAATAAAATGTATCATCCAAATCATTTCACGTGTGAGATACTAATTAAAATGAAGTGTTGCTAAACTAACAGGATATAGGGGTGTGATCAGGTAAACGCATTTAAGAATAGTGACAGGGACTACTCATCACAATACAAAATGGATGCGAGTAGTCAAGGTGCAATGGTGCAAAAGTAATGCGACCATTTGCAAAGGGGCGGGCCAGTCCATATGCTTTATTACACCTGAAGCATAATCAGTTCAGTTCGTTTATCCAACTCTTTCCATTTTCAACTACCATTTATAAATTTTCTTCATTCTGTCAACGTCTCTCTTTCTCTCAAAACCTTTTGTTTTGGTATTCACTATGAATATCCCATCACCAGGCACGATTTTTTTTGTATGCATAGGGAGGCAGCAAGATCCCACCCCACCGTCGAGCTAAAGCCGTGCGATCGCAAGCGTGCCTACTGCTGCCAAGGGACATAGGTCAACCACCACCTTTCCGATTAATCCCACCTAGCTATGCTATTACAGATTATTAAAATACAATATGATTTCTATCAACTCTGACCTCCTCTGAGCCTCCTCATGGCAACCTTGTACTTTAACCGTAAGAGGGTGTATTCAGTCATGGTGCAGGCACTAAAAGCCTGAGGGCTGTATATATTATTACAAATACAAATTTACAACCATTCATGTGTGCGTACTTCTTACACGATGGCAGGACCTCCGAATCCGAACGGCTAAGTGAGCTAAGTTGAGGTAGGCTTTACTTGACAATTGATACTACTCGGTTGATTTTCATCGCACTAACATCGCGCCACTGAGCCCGTTACGCATTATTAGGAAAAAGATTTATTGTTGGGAGCCAACTCTAGTTAATAGTAATTGATTTTAAGGTGGTTAGTGATCGAATCACTGTTTTTCTTATCAAAGTAATAGTTGGCAATATCAGCCTTGTACCTGTACCTACCGATGTGACTGAAGAACTATCAAGGAGGACATTTACGATCTCCTTGAGTTTTTCCGGAATATGATGTGGCAATCATATATGGCGTTTACTCAACTAGATTTTTGATTTGGCCCAAGCATCAATTCTCTCTTTACAGATGAGAGTACAAAAATAGCGACTAATACAAATGATCGACATCATTTGAGCGACCAATGATCGTGTCGTTCTAGATGCATTTACGCTAAATTATATATAACGAGGGTAAGACAAAGTATAGCTATCAAAATGGAGCGGTACGAAATCTCCAAAAAAATCTCCATTGGACAAAATCCCAAAAAAAAATCCAACTGGGCATTATCTCCATAGAAAAAATATACATGGACAAATGTTTGCCAAAATCTCCAAAAACCTCTAAATCTCCAAATGTTCCGATTCTTTCTTTAGTATTACGAATTGTGATTAAGATTAAAAGTTGTATGTATACAAATAAAAGTGAATGCATGCACTATTAGAATTTTAGTATTCGTATACAATAGACAAATCGAATTTATCTCTTTTGCTTTTTATCATTAATAAAATCTTTTTATTGTTATCATTGCTATTACCTATAACTTTTTAATTTGAATTGAAGTTGAAAATAAATTTAATTTAATAAACACTGCAAATACATTTACTTTGTGTATAACATTTCATTAATCTTAATCAAAACCAAATAGATGTCTCCAAAAGATAGATGTTCAAGTAGTAAATCATGCGAATAAATCGCGGCGATTTAAGAGATTTTGAATTGGGGATTTTAGCCCTGGGTATTCTCTCTTTGGGGAATTTGCGGCTGGAGATTTTAGTTTGGGGATTTTGTGTTTGGAGATATTGTATTGGGGAAAACGTACCCAACCCCTATCAAAAACAAATTACTGTTGACCCTTAAACTTGAACTTGTTTTTGATAGCGACAACTTTGAGCGTTTTGTGCTTCAACTACATACATATCTTTTCTTAATTTTTTTTTATTAAACCTGACAACCTCAGCAACAACAATTGGCAATAAACTGATATATAATTTTGTGCTCAAATATATTTCCTAAACAGTTACAAGTTGTTAATATGGGTCTACTGATTTGTCCATGCAATACCCACACATCCTTATAACATGCTTGAGGCTGGACAGATTGACTTAAAATTTGACATACAAGGTTCTTGGGGTAAAGCTGTTATTAACTTTTACATTTTATTTTAAATTGAAATTAAAAATGAATTTATTTATAATAAAAAGTGTGAAAATTGTAGGTATCTGCAAAAGATAGGTAGATTGAAGATCTATTTTTTGATTATTTTGGATTGGGGAATTCTGCTGTTGATTGCAGTTTGGGGATTTTCGGTTTGGAGATTATGTATTGGGGAAAGTGTACCCAAACTGGCTAAAAATGCTGGTACCTGCCTTATATAAGTTTTGGAAATTTTATCTCTTATTATTTTGATTGAACTAAACACGATGATTAAAATTGCTAAGTTGAATGAAATTAAAAATCAATGTTGCTACTAACATTTGTAACAATGCGTTTTAACTAATTCTACCCTAAAAGTCTCTTAACAGAGTTTTCAGTTTTGGTTATTATATAAAAAACACAGTTTTCTGACGCATGAATACCTTCACTCATTTTCTTCAAATTCAGTAATAAGATATTTTAAGGTCGAGTTAAAGTCATTTTTCGAACATTTAGTAAAATGCGGCGCTAAACATATAAGAAATGCAACAAAACTTAACTAAAAATTATAAAATGTTTTTATGTTTCATATAATTTACTATTTCGAGAAAATTGCAGACAAATAAAATAAAAAAAAATATTTCCATCTAAACAGGACAACCTGCAGCCTTGCAAATAAATATTCAAAAAACAAGTACCTATTCTTTATTAACCCTATAGTAAACACAAACTCGTAACCACAACTTCTCAGTATTTGCATAAAAAAACGAAACACAAAAAAAAACAAGAAATGAAATTTGATTTTAATGTAGGAGTCCTCCGTTATTCAGCAACCTCTACTTATTTTTAGTGCTGGTTGCTTTTCTTTCTATGACCCGTGCGTTGTAGTCGTTCCAGGTTTCCATCCCATCACGTTTTCAATTATTATCGCACTTAACACCGTTGTGATGTTGCCTTTTATTGCGGCCTCTTTCCTTTGCTAGGATCGCAACCGGATTTTAATGGAATTACCTATGCCTAAGACATCAAACTGCTTGACTTCCTTGATGGTTTACCCACCCTTGTTCCTTTACAAACAAGCATTCACTGTCGATATACACATACTCTTAGACATAGGTAAGGATGCGCAAGGCAGACATCACGACTACCGTAGCATACACCAAGAAAGACGACACTGATTTGCGATTCACTTTTTCACTTAACCAGTGTATAAAACTAATTTATTTTGTGCGCCTTTTCGGTGTCTTTGGAATTATTCGTCCTTGCTACTAGCGCAGCTCCCCCTTTCGCAAACATGCCAATTACATTTACATCCCTTAGGACCGTTCCCGGATACAGATGGTATACACGAAGTGTCAACACTTCATTGGTTATCTGATTCAGAAGGTACATCCGCCATAAATGGGAAGACAAAAAAAAATGGACCCGCGGTAAATGACTTACAGAATGCTATATTCCGGAACGTGAACAGGTAAGCTTATGTTAATGGTTAGACATGCATAAATTTCGCGAACGGATTTGGGTAAAGGGTTCCTGTGTGAAATTTACGCATCACTAGGTCTTAAAAAAAAATATATAAAGTCACTGCCACACGAAGTCAAGAATCGGCAGTCTCAAGGCGCTACTATGATCCTTATTTACATGCAAAGGACATTAACAGAAATATTTGCATTCACAATCATTGGCTCAGATCTGCCGAGCGCCATACCAGAATGCTAATTAAAATAAATAACACATGAGACCAAATGTAACCAAAAGGAATCCTTCCGGTTAACATCCTCAGTCAACCCCAACTTCAGGGACATCATGTCGCCACCTGCCTTATTCCAATGTTAACATTGGTTAAGACTGGCAAGTTTAACCGCCGCGACGCATAAATCATGCCCTGGTTCTCGCCATAACAGCGGTTGATGCAGAAGTCATTTCTCCCAGATATTTAGGTGCAAATATATTCGCGAAAGTGTTCCTTTGCTATGTCCAGAAGAGGATTGCTTTTTAGATTTGAGCTTGTGTTGTTGCTTCTTCCATCCGTAGCAAGTCTCTGTCGGTTTCTCTTTTGATTGTCATGTTTATCCTGGCAAACGGATTGCGCTATTCTGCGCATTTTGTTATCACCGAAAACAACTCTGCCAGAATGCCCGGGGTGATTGTTACTAGACAAAGGAAAAAGCAATTTCCTCTCGACGTATCCTTTATTTTGAGAGTTATATATATTATTTTTTTTTTTATTTCCAAAACAAGCTGTGGAGATAGGTGTGGGTATGTGTGTATGTTGCTTTGTATATTGTGAAGTGGCTGGGTAGTTGCAAAAGGTAATCATATGTTTTGCATTTTTATTGCAACATTTGAGGACACTTGTCGTGTGAAATGACAACGTTGACAAGGATCCTTAGTATAGGTGAAGGAAGAGAGTGAATTGCTGGGCTATGTGATGAGTGTTTTTGTTATTACCTGTGTTTTCAAGTGTACTTCTGTAACTGTGTGATGATGTTGTTCTGGGTTTTTTTGTCTGCTTTTGTGTCTAATGTTACCACTGGCGTTGCATATGCTGGGGGTTAGGATTTTAGCACTGTGGTTGGTATATTACAATTTATGACGATGGAAATGTGGGCGAATGGTAATTCTTGCATTTCAATGCGGTATACTGTATACAGGAAAGGATGGCAGGTACCAACTCGAAACAGTTTCTGAATAAATTTATTTGATAACTTTTGGTCGTTGCAGGAAATATTATGATTTGCACAGATGCAAACACAGATGCAAACATAATATGTGATTAGAGTGGTAAAAAGGATAGGGATGATTATACATATTTGCTATTTTATTAAAATTATTTGGATAGTATTGTCTAACAACAGCAAGAGGTATTTCAAAGTTTATCTTTGGCGATGATAAACCACGTGGCATTGATGTCATGAAAAAGCTTAAAGATCATTTTAATTAAAAGGAAATGGCGCAAATTTATAGTCAATCGATGTTTAAGGGTTTAACTCCACACTAGTTACAAGGCACTTTAAATTAAAAGGTTGCTTTAACTTATTTTCAATAATAGACACTTATTAACGTGGCGCTAATTAGTGTATGCTAATGGAAATTCCTCTAAGGCCTCTAAATCAAACTCACCTAAAAAGTGACATAACGCTAACTCTTTTTTAAATATTTAAAGTGATGTTTCTTCTGACTTTAATGCAGAGTGACAACGATAAATTACACTTTTTGACGATTATAATTACCAAAACGCGTTAGTACGCGATTAAATAATTTTAAAGTGTACTTTAAACAACTATAAATTTATAAAAAAGCGTATGGAACTTAAAAATTAATTTCAACCGTTTTTCTATAAAAAAAACGTTAAATTTGCAAAAAATATTTTTTTCCTAACGCAATTTTTAATTTTGACCAATAACAGAAAATCATTAGAATTCACATGAATTCCAATTTCATTCATATTCTAGTATAGAACTCCTTATTATCCAATTTTCCAATTTTATTGATTTTTCATAAAAAAAATACAAATTTAAATTTAAATCTGCAAAGCCTAATTGGCTTGGGTGCAGAAAACTGTTTACAAAAATGATTTTATATAATTTCAAGTGATTTTTAAAATGGTCTCTTCATTATTATTATTTTATATAGATACATATTAGGAATATATATATATATATATATATTTTTTTATTTATACATCATTATTAAAGTAAAAGGATTTAGCTTCTTTAATGAATGCTGGTTTTGTTAAGTTCCTTATTTCTATTGGAAGCTCGTTCAGTATTGTAGGGATTGTGACCTTATAGTCCGCTAGTCCAAAGCACCACTGTTGTACAACATTTGCTGGACAATGGTAGCTGAGGTGAATTAAAGAACAAGCACTATGTCTTAATATGGTTGTTAGTTCTCTTATGTGGGTACTCCCTTTTAGGTTGTATTTCTAGATAACACCGATTTATTTGTATATTAACACATTTCCTAACAATAGCTGTCATTGTTATCAAGATGAAGGTAATCTCCTGCTGCATGAATACATTTAGCTTCGTGTATTTTTATTTTTATTTTGTGTTTCAAAATATGTGGAATGTGCATGACTTTAGTCTTTTTTTTAATAAATAATTAAACCGTGGTCATGACACCACGCCGTTACTGCATCTATTTCCTTTTGCATATTCCTTTATTGTTTTTGAGAACTGAGAACAAATCATTTACATATATGATCAATACCCAGTTTTGATCCTTGTGGAACTCCTTGTGGATTGAGTTCTCATGTTTGCTGTAATAATCCCCGATCTTAACACTGAATTTTCTTTCTTTTAGAAAGCTTTCAAACCATTTCAAAATTAGTCCTAGTACACCGAATTTTTCTAGTTGCCTTAAAATGTTTGTGTGGCTCAGGGTATCAAAAGCTTTTTTAAAATCTATAAAAAGTACAATAGAGTTTGGGTTGCTGGCATTGTTTTTTTAAATCCTTAAGTCATATCCCATCTATTCCTGTCGATTTTTTTTCGTTAAGTGAACTTTTCGCACATTTCCGACTTCTCGCATGGTAACTTCTTCTATAAGGCCATAAAAAGTTGTTATGTCACATTCATGTACTGTGTTGGTTATTTCTGAGGTAAGTCTTGTTGCATACATGTTTACAAGTCCACCCGAATTTCCAGTATTTGTGAAGTTTTTTTGTAGTGTTTCGTCTAGATTGCTTGAATTGAGTTTGCTTTTTTCTTCACTGAATTTATTTTTATAGTATCTTGTCTTGATGTAGTTAATTTGTTTGTTTTACTCATTTCGGTATTTTTCTGTTCTGTTGTTGTTTCATATTTCCTCATAATGTTTATCTCTTAAATTTTAACATCAATAACCAAAATGAATGTAAGGGTTTTCTTTAATTTATAAACTCTCTATTGAAATAACTACATAAATATAGTTGAGAAGCAGTGCGATGAACTGCCACGCATATTATCTGGGTTTGATTCCCAACCGTAACTACACCCTAAAAATATTTTCACTGGCCCTCCGCTTGAGATGATCTCACTAATCATCCATGTATTATTATTAATTTTCAATATATGTTTATGTCAACTCAGCCTTTCGGATTCATCATTAAACAGGAGGTCCCGCCCTCGTTGAAGACATGCATACATGAATGGTTGTGAGAAAAAGCTAGGCTCTGAATACTTACGAGTTTTCGCGTCAGTAATTTTCATTTTTAATTATTATTTTTTATATAAAATTTATACAAAAATTCGTTAAAAACTAGCCTACTACTTAACTGATTTACTGGCTTACTAGAAAAGCGGGCGCTATAAAATTAAACGATATCAACATAATTCTAATGCGTTTCGGCCTATAATCTAACTTGGTTATGTAAATTTATCTTTTTTTAGACCGAGAAAGGTTTTGCAAATAACTTTGTATCATATGTTTTATTTTAAATTTATTTAAACTTACATAGGTAATAATTAAAAACATAGAACTTAAAAATAAGTTAAGAACTAGAACAGCCACATCAAGCAATTTGTAGACCAATGTACTAACCATTAGGCCACTGCACCCGTTACTTTACACCTATACTAAAATGGCTTTAATAAATGAGTAGAGAGAAATTCCCAACATTTGTATGAAATCTTTTATAAATGGTTAAATATTTGTCTCTAAATCTACTCCCGCTAATAGCTAAAATTTGTTTTTTGATGTGATAAATAATACGCCTTTATTGAAATAATGCCATTCTTATTTATTTTTTATTTAATATTTTTGAATTTGCAACTATTCACAAGAAAAAATGAGACATTTTTTACAATTTCGACTTGCAGTACATTTGTTAAACAGAATTTTTTTTAACAACTCCTCATCAAAAGTTAAAAAAAAACATATGAGAAGGCTACAATCCGCCGTGCGGATCGTTGAATATCCTAACCCATCCCATCCTTAAAATTAATATCCCAAAAAGTGGGCTTTATGGGCGTATAATATAGAAAATATCATAGTCACAACATATTGTTCAAACAGTTTATCAGAATCTTTTGTTGTTTGACAAAAAAAATCGCTTTTCTCCTGCATATGCTATGGGGTAGGGTATACAAACGGTTTTTGTAAGAAAACGGTCCCAAAAAGTGGGCGTTGGTTAAAATGATCTAAGGACAAAATGTTTATATTATCATAACCAATAATCCTGCATCAACATTTTTTTTTCATATATTTTAAAAATGTAGCGAAAAACGTTTTTTACTAATAACGCCCAAAAAAGTGGTCGTGTAAAAAATCTTTATAAAATCGAAATATATATATTGAGATTCTGTAAATATGCTGTTTAGACACTTTTTCAAAATTCTTTACGGTTAACCCAAAAACTACGTTTTTCTAAAAAAGGGGGCGTGGCAGTGGGCGGATTTCAAAAATGTTTACACTTGCTTTGCTCCACTGAACAAGTATCCTATATTCCAACTTTCATTCTCCAAGATCAAAATTTAAGGCCATACAGACATGGTTTAATCGACTCAACTAGTGATTCTGAGTCGATCCATATACATACATTGAGGTATATGTAGCTAAATTATTTCTCTATGTTACAAATTATGTATCAAAACTAATATACCCCTATTGGATAGTATATAAAAACTATAAAGAGAACGAGTCGCAAGAACCACACCCATGCCCTCGAATAAATGGCTTCCAATAAATTCTCCCTTATATTATCTTACAAAAAAAAAACTGACGTCATTCTATGCTGCACTAATATAGGTAAACTTCAAGTATAAGATTTCAATCATACATTTTCCTTATTCAAAGAACGGGTGGAATCCGCAATATTACGCATTCTGAATGAAAAATAACGGCGAAAGAAACAACGAAGAAGAGCATTACCAATAAAATCGCTGCGCTGTAAAAGAATGTGACGTATTCACAGAGCATGAAGAATCGTTTTGTTATTTTATGAAACAACACCGATGACTGTGCTGAAGATTCTCAAGGATTAGCCCCTTGGGAGTCTTCAACACCCAGACATACCACACTCACGTTCGACACTATTGTTGTTTCCCTTAGCCAATTTATTCATTCGGAAGACGTGCATAACATCGCCAAATATGAGCAATCAATTTGCTAAGAGTAACTTAGAAAAATGTTTCATCATCATCCACGTGAAATCCTCTTCCGTACTATAGAGGATGGAGGAGGTAATCGATTCGTGTATGATGTGCAAAATTTAAGAACGAATTCGCATTAAAGCGGTGTGTAAATTTCAGAACAATTTTATCTCTGCGTTAGACACGTATTTCAGGCTTGTCTAATATTTATTACGTAACATTTTGTCTTCTAACCATTTAAGACACCTGCCACTCAGAGACGACAAGGCAAAGCTGTCATTCCGTGGTGTAAAGGCTTTAACGAAATTCCCCATTACAAAGCGTATGCCGATAAGCTTAAAGTAACAGTTTAACTTCCATTTATTTCTGCATCTTTTTGGGATTGTGTGCGTGTGCGTTTTTTTTGTATGCCCTCAATTCAATTGGCATGGATGGAATTGAGTTCGGGAAATTACACTCTAAATGGACTGTCGAAATGTCATGCGGAGGTATTTCCTAGGTATTCAATTTCGTTTTGTCTAGATCAGAAAAGCGAATGATACTGAAACGCAAAAAGGATAGAATTGAAAATGGGATTACGAAGGGCTGCCAAGTGACGTGGGCTGTGGCATTTGGTATCGACGTTGATTTACCTGTTGAGTGTGAAATGAAAATAGATAACAGGCATGCGACTTCATGTGTAATTTCAGGATTTTTTCAAACTTTTGATAAAAACTAGATCGAAACTAAAATGCTGGTATCTAAGGACTATTGAAAAGACTAATCGATTTGCATAAAATACAGATTCATTAAAGACACATACATGTTAACTTATAATTATTTAAAAAGATGGGGATTTCGTGGAAGATTGGATCGTTCCAACCTAATTCTTATTATGTGAATAAAAAACTTTCTATATTACTTAAGCATTAATGATTAACAATTTGTAAAACAATTTAAAATTAATATTTTTCTTCCACTGTATAGTGAAGTTTTGTGAAGCGAAAAAAATTGTAAGTTGATTTTTTACATTTTTTTTGTTTTTAGGTACCCTGAAAAAAAAATTAAATTCATTAAATAATGCATAAAATTTACTTTTTAGAGAAACTTTCAAGGAAAATTTATCCATGCTGTAACCTAGATGAGCGGCTTCGACATATTCGGACAACAAGTTATCTATTGATATTATAAGTACCTTGATATTATAAGTCAGGCCCCTTGAACAGAGATGGTGGCGGATGAACTGAAAGGTCAAAGGCAGCCCTTAATCCCGTAGTGGATACTGATGTCCCCGTGTCCTAGGGGTATCAAATAAATTGGAAATGTCCCTCCAAGTTGGGGGTTGTGCTTTGGGAAATAGCCTCGGAAAGGACTTATATTATTGCTGACTACCCTGCCAAACGAAAAATAGACAACGAAGTTCGTATCTGCACCTGGAATGTGAGAACATTAAACCGCAACTGATGTGCTATATTTCTCGCGGCCACCAGCAAGTAACTCCTGGTTTGATGGGGAATGCCGACAGATGCTCGCATCCAAGAACTAGGTTTACAAGGCTAAGCTGCAGGTGAAGCCGATAGCTGCCAAAGCCCGCGATCGAGGATATAAAGAGGTGCCACTCCAGGAACGATGTTCGCAAATTTTACCAAAGCCAAGGATACAAGACTCGAACAGAATCCTATCAATATGAACAAGGAAATATCGTAGTTGAGGCACAGTCGATGCTGAGGATATGGATACTTCTGCAGAATGTTAAACGGCGATGACGAGCAATATTCCGCTGGCGGGCAGAACGAACCATTTAATGTTATCAACGGCAGCGAAAAACTGCCAACCACCCGACCTAAGTGAAGTGAGGATAGCAATATCTTAACTCAAGCTTAATAAGGCCGCCGCAAATGATGGCCTTCTCGCTGAGCTTTATATAGCTGGCGGAGATGACTTGGTAAGTAACTTCCACCAACTCATAAGCCAAATCTGGTCGGATGAAAGTATGCCTGAAGAATGCAACCTTAGCATCCTTTGCCTGATCCATAAAAAAGGATCGGAATGAACCTGGGCCTATACTCACATTCATCTCCAATTAGCCCAGGTCTTGGCTAACTTCCTCCAGGTGCTCTTGTCAAGTAGGTTGAGTTCGGTTTCTACTTGTGTGCGCCTCTTAATTAATCCATTGCGAGGTATTAATCCATTGCGCCCCGGTATTCACTTCAATCAAGGACTCTGCGAAACGGAGTATTAGTATTCATTCGATCTACATGTACTAGGCTTCTTAAATGTCCTATGCGTTTTTTTTTTATACAAGGGGTGTTTCGCTGTAAGGGGTGTAATTCGTGATTGAATATGATCATGACATAAAGGGAAAATAGACAAAAATCTTTCCTATCCCGCTGGCTTTCAAACAACAAAACAGCGAAGTACGCACAAAAGAAAATAATGAGAAGATCGCACAACACAAGCAAACGTACTAAAAACCTGTTGCCAGAAATAATCGGGAGTAAATAATAAAAGCTTTAACTCTAAATATAATCGATTTCAATAGTACTAAAATTAGTTAACAACCTGTTGGGTTAGCACTCTAATTCCATAAGTTGTGCAGGAACTGCATTGTTTCTTAGGTCGACGAGGATATCTCACGCCATCTATGTGACTACTAAATATTTGATATATAATGATCTAAAGGATCTGGCTGATATCCCTGTACACTAGATCATCCGATTTTGCAAGAGATCAGGATTGAGCAAATATCTCTTTAGGAAAACCGCAGCAATATCTACACCATAATGCCATATAAGTATCACTTTACAAACCTTTTCATATCGTATATTCTTTTCTGGTAAAAATTAAACATTTAAAGGGTATCACTAAGGTCCAATACAGACCTATGCGATCTTGACGCATTGACGCCTTATCTAAGCTTCAACAATCCATGATCAAACCTAATCTTAAACCCACCCAGAATTCACACCTGTGTTTTGGTTGTAAAATCTCATAATATTTCCTTTTATTTTTCTTCTGTTATGTATGTATTATTCACCGGATATGCTACACTGACAATCACTGACAGTAAAATAAATCAACGTAGGTAAAAATACAATCAGTTATATTCTACTTAAGCTATCAATTGTCAATTGGCATAATTTAAGCGCTCTTATCAAATAGTCAGTTATTTATAGGATGCTATAGTATAATGTATGTATTATCATATGTATCTACCACAAGAATGATATCCTAATTTACGAGCAAAATAAAATATTCAACTGGCTTATATAATTCTACCTAGCAAATAATTGGGCCTTGTAAGTCCTGACGGTTGTTTTTTCCTCCTTTCCGGAAAATAGCACAGTCAATTACAATGCAATGTTACCTTTTCCAGATTTTCCTTATGACTACATTATAATCCCTAAATGATAAAAAGGTTGAACACTGGCCCCCTGCCAATATCATGCAACAAAAAGACCTGCTAAATCCACCGAGAAAAAAACCAAAAACCATCTAGCAAATCTGCATACAATCAACCTAATTTTTTGTTCCCTTACTTCCAAAAAGGTCAACAACCACTTTTCGTGTGCATGGCATAGTGAGTAAACGAACTACCCCTGCTTTATAAGTGTAGAGCTATTTAAGTTGCTGCCAAAAACCGTGACAGTCCTTAAGGGAACTTTTCTTTTACACTCGACGTATAATAACGAGGGTAAAGGAGTGAAATGCATTTTCATCAAGCTGCCGAGATGGCAATGAAAAAATACTTTTTTTTTGTATCTTATGTTTGCCTCTCAAATTGTTTTTGTTTGTTCTAAGTAGTAGTTCATAAAGTAGGGTCCTTATTAAAAGTTCAATTTATGAATTTCCTAAACGTGCCAGCTTGAAAACGGCACGCGTATTGTTGAATGGAGATGTTCTCTGGATGTAACTGAATGATTATAAAATAAACATTAAATTGGGTGTATAATTTGCCGGAATTTATTGATACCCATATAGACGGGCAAAAGTACCCGGAAGAGATCACAGTACATAAATGGCTTATCATGGGACAAGTTTTGAATTTTGTATTAACCTACAAAACCTCCTGAGTTCATTTTGCTCTGGGGTGTGTTTTTCCTGTGTGGGGAAATATTCATTTCAGTAAATCCACTAGTCGGGTGGAGAAGTGGGATTTTTGTTAAAGATAGGGGAATTTCATATGTTAGTTCAGAAGTGAATTATGGAATCTGTTTTGATACGTCGATTTATTTGAGGCACATTTGTATGCGCCATTGGAGATGTTGTAAAAAGGTTTTTGTTGGGATTGGGATAGGTTCACTACAGCTTATGTATGTACCTGCATTTGAAGATGGAAGTAAAGGTACTCACAATTTTTTCTCGTTAAATTTGATTTTTATTTATCGAACATTGAATTTTAATGTTTCCTATGGAACTAGATTAGTACAACAAAAATTAACTAAAAGATCTGAAATGGTATAAAGATTGATAAATGTGTTTTTCTAAATTTATGGACAGAAAAAATTGTAGATAAAATAATTTGAATCAATTTTTTTAGTATAATTCTTATTGAATTATCTATATCTTACAAATCACTTCTTTTATAGTTGGATTGTAGTTATAGTTATTTTATAGTTATCCTTATCAATAATGAATACATGAAATAAGTTAGCATTTATTTTATTTATTTATTAAGTTAAGCTTAGTATTTAACTATAACTTGGACTTAAGACTAAATTGTATTATTAAATTTGTTTTTATTTATATGCTAACTTAAGATTAGAATGAGTTTATCTACTGTAATGAAAACCACAAGAGTTAATAGTATTAGCCATGCGCAGTATTGCAGTCACTGGCTCGAACCGTAGTTGGTTCGATGGAAGTTAAGTTGGAAGAGGGCAACAGATCTTTCGAGAGTTGGTGTTGAGGGATATAGGGAAGTTTGCAGTGATTAAATATTAATAAGTTTCAGAAGATCCTCATAAAGAAGGTAAATAGAAATGGTCTACCTATTGGAGACACATATAGCAAAAGCTTTGAATCTTCGTTGGACATACTCAAATCGGAGCGAATGGGTATTGTGATAATGCGGCCATACATGGCTAATATGTCAAGGACAGCTATAACAAATGTGAAAAAAGTGATATTTTTACATAAGGGTCCTTAGACCTTCGTTTTACAAACCCAAGTGCGGAGTTGGCTGTGCTCATGATGTTATCAATATGACAGCGAAAATTTGGTTCTCTGTCACAGAAAACACCCAGATCATGCAAGAAAAGGACAGTAGGTACCCACAGGCTAGCCACAGATTAAATAAGACTTGGCGACTTGCTGGAAACGCTTTAGGAAGTACGCATGATATTTGATAACATCAAGGTACATGAAATTTATTTGGTACCAGGTTGTGATATTGTTTAAAACTGATTGAATTGGGTAAAGTTCAGAGGAGGAGGAAATGTGCCTTAAGATTCTAATGTTCACAATCACCATAAATGTAAAAAAGAGTTTTCAATGAGACAGTCAATGTCATTGATAGACAAAATAAACATCAAAGGACCAGGATGTCTACCTTAGGGCACCCCGATGTCGTTATAAAGCTGTCCAACAGAGTATCTGAAAAGAACGTTATTTTGGAGTCCAATAGGCAACATAGTAAAAATGAGAAATTATTGGTTTTTAAAATTTAGCCTTCATAGAAGTACGTTATTCGAGTTTTTAGGAAAGTATTGGATTTGAATAATCATGTTAGTTTTAATCGAAATCATAAGAGCCATTTTTGAGAGATTTTGATTATACCAAGACTCTTATACGGTACCAATATATTTAACCTCGATACCAAAAACCTCTCTGGGTATTGACCTATGAACCACGTATCTAAGATTTGAATTAAATTCATCCAGCCGTTAAGCCTCCAATTGCGATCACAGACCGATAGACTGACAGAATTTCCGGACCCACTTTTCGGACTTCTACATTATCGTAATGTTAGGTTTGATGAAATCTCGATTTCAAAACGAAACCAATATGTACTTCTTCTATTAGGAGAAAGTACAATATTGTATTAAAAGGAATCCCAACACATAATAAAAAAACTAATTTCAAATGTCCAGAAATTTATAGGGATTTTATCAAATGTGGGTACAGAGAATGGTTTTCTATATTGAGTGCTCAGAAAATACTTTTTGTACAGCATCTATAAAACGACATACACCAACAAGTTACCATGGTTTCTTTTATTTTGAAATGCAAACCTTAACGAACACTTGAATGACTTGGTCAGGAGCGTCAGAGATACTGCCAATCCTCAAAACCCTAACACGAAATTCACAGCTGCTTTTATTTGCCCTATTCAGAAAAAAAAAATATTCTCACATCAAATCTAATCTTAAAGTCTGTGGTCTTTAATAGACGTCAAGCATAACGATCGACTCTAAAATCGTCAAACTTCCATGCACAAGTATTATAAAAGCTATTTACAAATAACTGTTTACTCAAATGGAAAATTTGTTGGAATCCCTTTACCCAACAACATTTCCTAACTTCTTCCTTATATTTATAAAATTCCCATTGTATAATTAAAAGTTTTATATGTAAACAACGGGCATCCTTATTAAAAAATCAATACAGTCGACTGGAACAAGTAGTTTAACATTTATAATACACTCTTGTCGAAACCAATAAAAGTAGTTCCACATCCGCAAGAACTTCCAAGACAAACTTCAACGTTTTGCGTTTTTGCGGATGTTGAACTCCCCACTAAGGGAATAATAAAAATGACTATTAACTTTTCCAAACTTGATAAAGGTTAACTCCTAGGATTTCATAACTATTAACTGCTAAACTCGTTTCTCAAATTGGCGCCCACTAAAAAAATTAAGTATCGCTGTATATCCATTATCCAATTCCCTTATTCCATCCAGCAGGTTCAATATCATAACAGCCTCATCTGACAATATCTTATTATGTAAACATAATTTGATTTTTCCGGCCTTTTAACTTTAGCCTCATCCTGTTATTTTCATTAAAGTTCTTCAATCCAAAACATCAACCTCTCTTTGTAGCTTGAAGCACGGTTTACAGACGGAAAGTTTTTGCAATTTCATTGCCTTCTTCTTCGACAATTCCAATAGTAAATCCTTAGTATCGAACATACCCTCAAGTGTGTTCAAAACTCGCCTTATTGCATTCCTTTAAAACACGACTACCCTGTGTATTACTGCTTGAAAAACAAAATCACTTAATATCGTCCTTGAGCAGATGACGCTTGGAGAGGGAGGGAAATGTTCGCTCCAATTGATTGACGACCACTAGCACCAGCATTAAACTTTGCCTTTGTGCCCGATGACATTGGCGAACGAAGAAATCTTCTGTCCGACTGACCATCTGGGTCGAGGACAATCAAAGCAATTTCAGCCGATAGTATTATTATTGCCACGAGAGGAGAATTATTGTTCGACTTCGAGTCAAGACTTTGCGGATCAAGGTCCTAGCGAAAATCAATTTGCATTCTCTTCCTCTTTTCCAATTAAAGAGAGCAATAACCACTTGAAAAAAAACCTTCGCTAATCAGGATATTGCTATGAACACGCAACGAGTGAAACCCCGATTCTATGTACCTACATGGCATATGGGAGAACAAAGGACGTCACCGGTTCCGGGGTGATGAATAATTTTGTTTTGTTTGTTCCTCGGGGGTGAATCCTTTTGGTGAAAACTCTTTTGCTGTGGCCCGTTCGGTGAAAACAAATTACCCGTCTGAAAGTAATTTGCCCCCAAACTTGAATGGCCCACTTTAGTATGTGGTATAGTCTTTCTGTGTAACTGACCGCAATAAATTTTTCCTAAAGGGAGCATTGTTTGCCGGACGTACTCGTACCTTCATCTGAACTGTGTCCTCTCGTGTAGTGTAGTGCAGTAGTGTGTATTGGTGTACGCGTGTAAGTTTTCTTTTTCTCCATGTCGAGTCCAACAATTACGATTCTGTTGCCAGACTGGCACAGTTGAAAGCCTATAGATATGTGTAACGGAGGTCTATTCCAGTGGGTGAAATATTCCAGAAAAAAACAACGACCTACAAAATGTATTATGTGCGAGCAGCAAGGGATTGTTGTGGTCCTTTTGTTCGTGTTGTTAACCGATTTTGTTGTAGGTACTGTTTGGTTTTTGTTTTGCTGAGGCAGTTCGAAGGGTGCTGCAGTTTGAATGCTTTGCGTAAATAAGGCCGAGGTGATTACATATCTTTTTGGGGGCGATGGTTAATAGGGTGAAAAATACTTCCGGTTGACAGTGCATGTGGTTGGGTAAAGTGTTTTTATTTTTGTTTGGATCAAATATGGTTACATGTACTATTGATCGGTTACGAGTTTATGTGAATTTTTGGGGTACATATGGCGTTACCAAATTCAGGAGTGAGGCTACCTTTAGTAATTTTCCTAAAGGTCGTTTATATTATTGACCTCCATGTGGTGGCCAGCGAGTCCAAATAGTTTAATCAATTCGCGGGCAAGTCATGACTAACGGATCGCAAACTTTTATAATGGATGTTTCCAAGTCTGATGAATGGAGGCTGGTGGTGGTTGGCTTGTCCGCAACCAATGTTTTTTCGAAAGGCCTATGGTCTTGCAAATCCAACAAAATTGTTGTGCAGACAATTAAATAAACTACGTTGGTGATCATGAATATGGGTGCAATCTGTGATAACATCAACCATCTTTTAAGCGCCGGTTTGACATGGTGGTTGAATGTCTCCAGTATTTTCTACAATCGAAAAATACCTACGTATGCGTAAACATACTGGTCACCTGTCATACAATATATGAAATGTATTAGTATCTACAAAATTTATCATTCCATAGAAGAAATTTAAATCAAAATCATCTTTTCAGTTTTTTTTTAAAACATTATTTATATTATATAAACATTATTTTCATACCAATAATATTAAAATATTAACATGGTTCAATTCAATTCAAGTTTTAATCATCCTTTAATCTTTAGTGAAAATTCATTAGAAATTCGGAGTCATCCTAATACATATTAATGTCAGACTAATATTCATATTGATATCTCATTAGGATTAAAATCTCGTTTACAAAGAAGGAAAGGAAACACAGTGAATTTTATCCCATCTTTTAAAATTTAGAACATCATCTTAATTCACAGGACCTTTGAAATTGTTGCATTAAAATCTAAGCATAACTTGACACATACTATATAGATAATCCACATTTTATATGTGCTCAGCTTAAAGTGAATCTATGCCACACTACATTAGTCTGAAATAGTACGTCTTTCGAAAAGGCAAACTAATTTATTACATAAAATCTACGCTCCCATTTGTTTTCTTATCTCTCAATTCACTATTCGTTACGTTGCGAGTACAGCACCGGCTCTTTTCAATTGCAGACAAAGGCTATAGACTCCCCCAATGACACAAAGTACAGAAGTATATATCGTATCCTCTTTGGCAATGCAAACAAACCTTTTACTGAACGAGTGGTTAACGTACCAAAAACTATACATTTTGTACAGATATCCACACTCTCACACCGTTGATATATAATGGATAATGTGAGAATATTGTTTCTGGCCGAATAGTCTGAATACGCAGACCTGAACCGAAGAAATAATTTATTTTTGCTGCGCATGTAGATATGTGGGTATGTACGAATGTACTGGGTGTTGTTGCCAAAAATCCTATTTAACAAAAACTGACTTTACCATTCTGATGGTTTTGGCACAAGTTCAGGAATTTACAATAGAAATCCTTTTTGTTGTACGGTATGGAGTTCTTGTTTTGGAGAAATCTATTAGCACACCATTACGGTGATGCTTGTTGATTCATTGTTATGGGTGTTTGAATGTTTTTGCAACCACTATAGGCGTTATGTCAATGTGCAACATGTTGTCGAGCGTTTCCAAAATTAATTGAATATATTTTTACTGGAAAATCAAATTAAAGTCATAATTTGCCAAATTTAGTTTGAAATTTGTTTTCTGACACTATGTTTTGTTTTCTGACAGATTGTTTTAGTTTTGAATGATCTATCTGATATCACCCTCTATAAAATAAAAACATATTTGTTGTTTAAACATTAATACGGCCAAAAGTCTTTGGTGTATTGACAAGTGTATGTATTTTCCCACCTTGTCACCTTCTTTTTAAAAAAACTAATGACGGAAGTACCATACTATTAGATAATTATGTGCAGCCTGACGACAGAAATCAAATGAGGAATTGCTCTTGTCAATTTTCATTCAGCAAAGTAGGCAATTTCCTAAATATGCCCTAACTGGAACTACTAAGGAGATCCTATACCTATAAGACCCATAACAACTCAGTCCTCCTCTACGGTACCGAAGCATAGGTAGATCTCATAAAAAGCAGATGAAGAAATCCTTTGTCTTTTTGAGCGAAAAATTCTTCCAAAAATCTTCTAGAACTTTAAGAGCTGTATAATGTCATAGACCTTTTCAAACTCTGCAAGAGACGTTTACAATCGCTAGGGCATATATGGGCTTCAATACTCCAATTAGCAGAGCTTTTGATTCCGAGCCTGACGTGCGTCGGATGCAGTAGAGATAAGATGCGTGTCACAAGTAGAAATCGACCTCAATCTACTGTAGTCAGATAAATATGAACCGGCAAATTGGAGACGTATTTTGTTGAGACCCAGGATAATTCGGGATTGCAGCGCTAGTGTTAAATACTCTTGAGTCAAGACTACTCGGCAGCATCGTATATAGTACAAATATGACTGACATATCGCCACCGAAACAATAAATATTTTTGATAACATATAATCTTGAAGATTAACTGTCATATAAATAGTTAAAGTCTTTCCTAAGAAATTAATTTTTATATTAAATTTTATTCTAGATATTTTGCATTCAAATCGTTCATTTTAGTATGTATAATAAAAATTGTTATAGCAAGTACCAATAGTTTTATAAAAAGAGGTGTTACGGCAGCCCTTCGCCACAGTCAATTTATATACACAGAAAACAAAATAAAACAATCAAACAATAAACTTTTCAGAACGCGACGTAAGTCGCCTTTAATATTAATACATACATTAACACTTAACCACAACAAACTATCACTAACCCCCTGTTCCACCACTTACTACCACCTTACACCATCCACCCCCACTTCCTATCCGAATATCCACATCCAAGCATCGAAGTCCCAGTCAAAGCAACTATAAATAATAAAAAAAAAAAAAAAATTATAAATTTAATATGTACCCAAACTCAGGCAATTATAAAAGTCAAATTGCTTACCACTTGCTACCTGTTTTCATACCCAGCTTATTCTGGCACATGCGATCTCCAGGATGATCCAGCTCACTACACACCTGTGAAATATAATTTTTTTTTATCAAAACAACCAAAACACCAAAATTAATTAAATAATTGTGTACTTACTTACGATGAACGAATTCGGTGCGCATTGCACATCAATGCGTTTGGTTTGTTTACATTTTTTTTTGACGTTTTCCACTTTTGTATTACCTTTTGCCATTATCATTCGGCGAAGAGAACTTTCTTTCGCCGTACTCGAAGGCAATGGTGCTGTGCGTGGTAGGTTTCCTTCTGTTTTGGTAGGAGTTATTATTTGAATATTGATATTGTTACATGGCTTGTTATGTGTATGTGTATGTATATTTTTATTTATATTAAAATTATATTTATTTTAGAATATGTATTTGTTAGGTTTAGTCACTTATTTATTCTTTTTGTAAAGGCATTAGACCAATTAAGTTCGACTTCGATTTGAATTGAGACAGAGCTATTGTGAACGGGTCTCAAAAATTAACGAAGATGGGCGAATTGGAACTAAAATGATGAGAGAAAAGGAGAAAGCTCCACTCTGATAATTAGGCAGAATAGGTAATTTTTAAAAAAAGAGGAGAAGAGAAACATTTTTTTTATACGAATGAAAGAATAACTCATAAAGAGAAAACAGGAGGGGGAGGGAAAGATATAGTGCAATCAATTGCAAGAGATGAGAACAGCTAATCCATTACCGCTCCAAAGATCGATAGCCGGTCGATGCCCTTTCTTTTTAATTTGAGCACGACACAAAAGTGGGTCAAAGCTGACAGCTGATCGATTGAGAGATCGAATTTTTTTTTCTTCACAGTGGGACAAAAAGAATTGTCACACTTCTTCTGGGTGAGTTTATGGAATTTCTTTTTTGAATTTTCTAACGCCAATTTACATTCAGGTTTTCTTGTATTTGGTAAACCGGCGAAGCACTTTTCCTTAGGAAATTAACTAAGGGCCTATATAAGGCATATATACTGCATTTTGAAGCAGAGGTAGGTTCAGTGGTTTCCTTTAATTAAAGTGTTAAATAACCCCTTCATTTGTGTAGGCTAAAGTGAATTACTAGTGTTAGCGGCAATTTCGAGGCCTCTGCGACTGTGATTGGGGTGGTTTCCTTCAACAAAAGGACTGCGTAAGGACCGGGGTAACGGCCGTTAAGCGGACTCAGTGCAGTGCATGTAGGTACGCTGATATTAAGAGTGAGCCGCACGTTCAAGAATCCTCGTACGTCTGGAAGTGAAATCACCAAAGATAGTGAAAAAAAAAGCAAGTTAATTTCAAAAAGGGGAATTTTAAAGAAATAGTGGGTGCTTCGTCAACGCCATATACATATATATATATATATATATATATATACATAGACATATATACGTGATTAACTCACTAAATAACCCGAAAGTGACATATCAAGTTGAAAGTAAACTAGCAGAATTTAAGATTAAAACAAGTTAAATTATTGAAGTGAATTTAGATTAAATTTAGTTTTAAGTAATTTTAGTTTAATAACTTTTATTGTGTCCCTTCCGGACTGCTTTTTGTCCCTTCTGGACCCTATTAGTATAATTAGTGTTAGGTTATTTCTGCTTTTAATATCATTTTTGTGCGCGTTATACCACCATTGTGGAACTTCCTGAGACGATCCTTCCTTCAGTGCTGCCGGCAGAACTTCGGGGGACAATCCAAGGTAACCGTGAGTAATAGTTTAAGTTTTCTTCATTTATGAATTTGAATATACATCCATTAAGTAGTATTAAGAACAGAAATTTCCTTTTTTTTTTTTTTAGTTTTAGTCTTTATTTTAAATAAATAATGTTTAATGGCTATAATAGCACAATTTTGTGGTGAGATTTTTTTGTGATAAGATGGTGGTTTAGATCCTTTTCGTGAGTGGTGTGTGGACGGTGGGCGGGCCGTCTTTTGGGGTTTGACTTGACATGACAGGACTATAACTAACGACGACAGGATGTGACAAATACATTTTCTTTTCACTTTACAGGACTTAGATTGCGGCTGATGAGTGGTCAAGGGGCTGTCCCCCGCAAACGTGGCCAAGGGGGTTAGCCATCGGATGTGTCTCGTGACACAAAGGGGTGGGAAGGCCAAACTCTGCCGATGATATCTGGCATGTTTCGGAATTGCGACGATCCTGTTCGATTGAAAGATGCCGGGAACAAGTTTATCGTGTTTAGGATAGTTTAAGATTAGATTAGGGTTATAATTAGTTAGTGAACTAATGCCTTTTATTAGTTTTATTAGATAAGTTAGTTTTAGTCGTCGCGGTCGTTTTCCTGGTATCTTTCTGTCGAATTGGCATAGATATTTGATCTTTTCTTTTACCTTTTTTTTTCTACTTCTATCCATTTCCTTTTTAGAGTCCTTTATATCCGTCTGTGGTCAAATTAACGTAGCTTTCTTCTTCTCTTTTGTTTTATTTTTTTTGGCACGAGATAAAAATGTTAGTAGAGCTGGGATGTTATGGTGAGGGGACAAGAACTCCCCCGTCCGACGAGTATAGCTGAGCAATCACTAGCGTGCCGCGCCCTTCTCATCGACATCGAAGTTGCCCCCGTGGCTTATCAAGGCTCACAACAATGGCGCCCAACGTTTTTTTTTTGGCTAAGAGGCCGAATTGTAACTCCAAGGGGACGATTTTCAACTTAGAAGATCGTTGCCTTGGATTTACAATAGTCTCGTCGAGATTTTTTTTATACAAACTTTTTTTCTTTAAATTTCACTTTCCTATCTTTTCTCTTTGATCAAATGTCGTTCAAGCTATTGATTTCAGATATGTCTGAAGGTGGCTGTCCGATCCTTAGGCTAATATCCAATGGATTTAGTGAGGTAGCTGGAAGGCTGTTCTAGAATCGATAGCGGGCTAGAGTGGAGAATCCAAACTGCTAGCTGCTGCCCCAACAGATAAAGGCCTGGGCCTTATCTTTGGTGAGGCGTGAGCGGTGGGATTCGAAGCTTTGGCCGTGTTGGAGTATAGCCGAAATTACCCCAGCCATCCTGGTTTTTGTCTAAGCCAGATACCAGTGTGGTAGGAGTATAATGGAAATGCTTCAACACTCGTCGTAATTCCGAAATAGCAGTCGCAATCAAACGAGACTTATAGGGACTTACATTACGAACCGATACAGGACAGACAAACAAATTCTCCAAAATGATTGGAAAACCCGTCGTAAAAGTCTACACACCACTACGAGCTTATTATAATCATAAATATCTTCAACGTCAACAAACGAATTTTCTTCAAAGCGTTAAACATTATTTATAATAAATTTTTATTTAAAGCAAAAATTTATCCTTGAAGTCTTTGGAATTTACCAAAAGGAATTTTTTGAAATACATTTTTTATTTTGAAATATTTGGACATATTTTTTTTTTGAATTTGAATAATTTTTTTTGAATTTGAATAGTTTTTTGAATTTGAATAATTTTTTTTGAAATATTTTTTTTTGAAATTTGATTTTATTTTACTGCTGGTATTGCTTAGGAGTTGGCATAAGACCAACAAGTTTTTTTATTTCCCTTTCGTCTAGAAAAAGCTAAAGTTTTTTTTTGAATTTCAATGGGGGACTCAAATAAGAAATCAGGTACGATCCCAAAACGCATGGGTTTTGAGGCTTCAAGCGAGCTCTCTGGGATTGGGGATTTTGAGGGCAGTAGCAGAGGTTTCGAAGGGCTGGGCCATAGGCGAAACGCACTGGAAGATGGTGCGAATTGCTTATGGAGTGATCCCGGGGTAAACCCGAGGAGAATCGAACAGGGGACGAGACGACAGAGGGTTGACACTCATACACTAGATATGACAGACTTAACGCTCTACTCTTACGATTTTATGAGGTTTAGCCCCGATGACCAGACAAAACGCCGAAACGAACACCATACACAAGACACGACAAACGCGAAGGTAGTTCCTCCTATGAAAGTGATTCAGGAAGAATCCGGGAGTGAACCCCAAGCTCTGTCAATAGACAACCAGGACTTACGACATGAAACCACCAAACGAACTTCAACAAACAAACGCAGACCCATGGAACGACAAGATGCTACGAACATAGGACAAGAGTCACCCTCCAACAACGAATACAGAACAGAAAAGGAACGAATAAACAGAAAGCAACTAACGTATGATACGGACGATGACGTAGTACGAAAACAAGCACAAAAAGAAGACGAACAAATAACAATGAAAATACATGAAGTGGTCTCTAGTGCTGTAAAGGAGAATCAGGCTAAAATGATGTCAGTCTTTGAGCTATCGATGAAGAGTTTAATGGTAACTTTTCAGGATAGCTTAAAGACTGTTAACGATAAGATTTGCGGCTTAGAGGACACCTTTGCAACACAAAGAGACTCGCCAAATGTGACAGACAGACAATCTACTATGACAAGGGACAATCACAGAACGCCAACAACAACACCACCGATAGACAGAACTAGACAATCTACTAGGGCAGACCACTTAACCGCTAGAGATACGGGCAGAAAAATTGAAATGCCCATACACAAATGGGGGGTTAAATTCGACGGTACTTCGAAGACGATGTCCGTCGAAAGCTTCATTTTTAGAGTCGAAACTCTCCAAAGGAAAAGTGCTATATCCGATGATCATTTGTTCGACCAATTCCACCATCTTCTTTCGGGTCCAGCCGAAAAGTGGTATTGGCAATTCTTGGAAGAAAATGAGAGCGACGAAAATCTCAACTATCACGACCTAAAAGCTAGTTTACTGAAGCAGTTTAGGCACAATAAGAGGGACCATGAGATTTTAAGAGCGATAATGGAACGTAAGCAGCTACCCCAGGAATCATACGACGAATTTTATTCTGACATACGCGCACTGACACTTCAAATGACAAACCGACCACACGAACTCGACCTCATCGACATTATAAGACAAAATGTAAAGGACCGAATCGCCAACTTGATATTTGGCTGCTCGATTATATCAATACAGGATTTACGAGAACAATGTCGACGAGCAGAACGACATCTGACAAGTCGAGAAGTGCGCTTTAGACGAAACGTGAACGAACTTGGCGAGCATTTAGATTGTGGGACAAAAGACGATTCACAAGACAACATAGAAGACGAAGGTCTGGAGATTGCCGCCGTCCACTCGCATCGAACAAACCGACCGACAAAATACTTTAATTCAGACAATACGAATAGGACTGAACGAACAAATACGAACCGAGCGGACACTTACAGGACAACTACAGGGACGACAATTCCACCGGCATGTCCTTCTAACTTCCACACACTAACCTGTTTTAGTTGTGGCCAAGGAAATCTTAGCTTTCAGTGTCTTCGGTGCCAGGAAAACAAGATGGTCGGTGGAGCCTCCGGGAGCAATCTGCCGATGACCGGAACTGTCCCGGCGAAGAAGGAAAGCTCGGAACCATCACCATTTTAAAGAGTCCTTTGAGCAATACAGATTCTTCCACCAAAAATCCTGCTCCTCAACGGAAAAGCCTTCACCAAAGAATCTTGGACTACAACCTTGCCCGTAAAAGAATTTTTGGCGAAGAAGTGACATGGCCGGTGGGAAAGAAAAGAAATTACATTAAAATAAGTAGGTTAAGGGAAAAGTGCAATAGACATAAACGCCGATTACATAAAATTTTAGCTTCTGTGATAACGGTAAACGACGATAACAGACCCTACGCGAAGGTAAGAGTAGGCGAAGAAGAGATGGTAGGGCTGTTAGATAGCGGAGCGTCAGTCAGCTGTTTAGGTAAAGGGGTATTAGAACTTTTAGACAGACATAAAATTACGATGACTAAAATGACGACCGACATAAGAACAGCTGACGGGAAAAATCAACAAATTTTAGGACGATTCAAAATTCCAGTCTCCTGGGGTAGCCAATTACACGAAATGGAACTATATGTTGTTCCATCCTTGCAACAGGCGCTATATCTTGGTGTAGATTTTTGGAAGTTATTCAAGGTCGCTCCCAATATCATTGAAGAATTAGACACACCCTCGTCTACGAAGGTGGATTCGCCATTACAGGAACTCTCACCAGCACAGATCGTTGAGCTAGAGAGAGTGAAACGGCTCTATCCTTCTTTTGCGGTGTTGGGATTGGGTAAGACTATGTTCGAAGAACATGTAATCGAGGTGAATGATGAGAAAATGCCCATAAAACAACGACACTACCCTATCTCACCCGCAATACAAAAATTGCTCTATGACGAGCTTGATAGAATGCTCTCTCTTGGCGTAATAGAGGAGAGCAATAGTGCCTGGAGCTCACCGGTAGTGCTGGTGAGAAAACCTGGTAAGAATCGATTATGTCTAGATTCACGGAAAGTGAATTCTGTGACAAAGAAAGATGCTTACCCGCTTCCCCACATTGAAGGTCTTTTAAGTCGCCTTCAAGATACAAGATACATTTCGGGTATCGACCTTAAAGACGCATTTTGGCAGATTCCTCTGGAGCCCAAATCAAGGGAGAAGACAGCCTTCACAGTCCCTGGACGACCGTTATACCAGTATACGGTAATGCCGTTCGGACTGTGTAACGCCGCCCAGAGAATGTGTCGGCTCATGGACAAAGTCATTCCCTCTCGTTTGAAAGAGAATGTCTTTGTCTACCTCGATGACCTCTTGGTTTGTTCTCCGGATTTCGAATCACATGTCAAAATGCTTGATGAAGTAGCAAAATGTCTAAGGGGAGCGGGTTTGACCATTAATGTGGAGAAGAGCAAGTTTTGCTATCGAGAGATTAAGTATCTTGGATACATTGTAGGCGATGGGTGTCTAAGGACGGACCCCGATAAGATATCGGCGGTCGAAGATTTTCCGATTCCCAAGACTCCCAAGCAACTCCGTCGATTTCTGGGTATGACGGGGTGGTATAGAAGGTTTATACCAAATTATGCCTCCTTGTCTGCTCCAATGACCGACTGCCTTAAGAAAGGACAAACATTTTCAATGACTGACGTAGCGCTACACGCGTTTGAACAACTTAAGGCAACCTTGGTGTCCGCACCAATACTAACAAATCCGGACTTTTCGAAACGCTTCTACATACAATGTGACGCTTCAACAACAGGTGTAGGAAGTGTGCTATTCCAGATGGATGCGGAGAATAACGAACGACCGATAGCGTTCATGTCCCAGAAGCTTAATTCCGCACAGCGGAACTATAGCGTAACGGAACTTGAATGCTATGCGGCCGTTCTGTCGGTAAAGAAGTTCAGGGCCTATGTGGAGGGTTTACCTTTCACTATAATTACCGATCATGCAAGTCTGAAGTGGCTGATGACACAAAAGGACCTATCTGGTCGATTGGCCAGGTGGAGCCTTAAACTTCAGTGCTTCGACTTCATGATCGAACATAGGAAGGGTACCCAAAACGTAGTTCCTGATACTCTCTCGCGCATTCATATGGAAGAGCTTACTACAGACACCGAAATTCTGCAGGTTGACCTTGATTCTCCATACTTTTCTTCGGAAGAGTATGAGGAATTGAAGAAAACCGTAACAGAAAACCAAGACAGACTACCCGACACTTGCGTTTCAGACGGGTTTGTATATAAACGAACAGACATACGGACAGGTGACGCTGTACAGGACGACCGAGCATGGAAGCTCTGGATCCCGAAGGAGTTGCGTGGAAGCCTTGTGGAATCAGCACACTACTCGCCAGCCTCAGGCCATGGCGGTATTCACAAGACTTTGGCCAAACTTCGGCAAACTTACTTTTGGCCAGGAATGGTATCCGACGTTCAAACTTGTGTTAAGTCTTGTGAGGTTTGTAAGTGCTGTAAGCCACTTAATATGATTTCTCGACCGCCGATGGGTCAACAGGTGATTACGGAGCGACCTTTCCAACGTCTATACATTGATTTCCTAGGTCCATACCCGCGTACAAAGACAGGAAACACCCATATATTTATAGTCCTAGATCATTTTTCTAAGTATGTGTTTCTTAAACCCATTAAGAAGGCAACGGCGATAGAGGTAGTAAAATTTTTAGAAGATAGCGTATTTCATACGTTTGGTGTACCTGAGCACATACACTCTGACAATGGCAAGCAGTTCGTATCTGAATTATTTGCCAGCTTCTTAGCAAAATATGGAGTTAGTCATGTCCGCACCGCATTTTACTCTCCTCAAGCTAACGCTTCGGAAAGAGTCAACCGATCGGTGTTGGCCAAAATAAGGGCATACATCCAGGGGGACCAGAAAACATGGGACCAACATGTAAGTGACGCAGCGTTTTCTTTGAGGAGCGTAATACATGATGCGACTAAATTCGAACCATATTTTACTGTGTTTGGTACACACATGATCCAACATGCTAAATCATACGAGCTCTTACGCAAACTTGACGTAATAAAAGATATGACGACCGATGTAATTGAGAAAAATGATAGACTAGAATTGATACGGACAAAAATTTTCGATAACTTAAAGTTATCTCATGACAAGGCAACGCGAACTTATAATACCAGGAGTAGAGACGTAAAGTATAAAGAGGGGCAGATAGTTTTTCGACGAAACTTTAAACAAAGTAGTCAACCAGAAAACTATAATGCCAAATTAGGCTCAAAATTTATTAAATCTGTGATATTAAGGACTATAGGCAATTCCCTGTATGAAGTAGGAAATCAGAATGGCGAAAAAGTCGGTGTTTTTCACGCCAAAGATTTACACGCATAAGTGCAATATGAAACTGACGCACTCTATCTGTCGTTGCCCGATTGTCTGTGATATGTATGTAGTATTCAAGTAGTTTATTTATTCAAATATTTAATAATGATCAACTATTTATTATCACGTGTCTGTATTGATTATGTTATTTACACCTTTATGTTTTCCATGTTATTTATATATTTATTTAGCTATTTATTTATTTATCTATTTATTTATTTATCTTTTTATTTATTAAGCTATTTATTAATTTATTTACACTCTAGTTTATTAAGGGTCATCTGTGATAACATTAACTGTGATAGATTAGTATAGTTTATATTTTTTTTTACTATTTTCCAAGTGTGTTCAACTATTTGCCCGGTTAGCAATCAGGGTAAAGCAATGATAACTCAGGGAGTGGGCCCTTGCCACACGTTGTTGCTTAAATTCCATCCCACCTCAGTACTGGTCGAAGGACTATTCTTTTTTTTACGAAATCGGAGAACTCCCGACCACTCGTACTCCGTTTCGAGCCTGTTACGGCAGCCCTTCGCCACAGTCAATTTATATACACAGAAAACAAAATAAAACAATCAAACAATAAACTTTTCAGAACGCGACGTAAGTCGCCTTTAATATTAATACATACATTAACACTTAACCACAACAAACTATCACTAACCCCCTGTTCCACCACTTACTACCACCTTACACCATCCACCCCCACTTCCTATCCGAATATCCACATCCAAGCATCGAAGTCCCAGTCAAAGCAACTATAAATAATAAAAAAAAAAAAAATTATAAATTTAATATGTACCCAAACTCAGGCAATTATAAAAGTCAAATTGCTTACCACTTGCTACCTGTTTTCATACCCAGCTTATTCTGGCACATGCGATCTCCAGGATGATCCAGCTCACTACACACCTGTGAAATATAATTTTTTTTTATCAAAACAACCAAAACACCAAAATTAATTAAATAATTGTGTACTTACTTACGATGAACGAATTCGGTGCGCATTGCACATCAATGCGTTTGGTTTGTTTACATTTTTTTTTGACGTTTTCCACTTTTGTATTACCTTTTGCCATTATCATTCGGCGAAGAGAACTTTCTTTCGCCGTACTCGAAGGCAATGGTGCTGTGCGTGGTAGGTTTCCTTCTGTTTTGGTAGGAGTTATTATTTGAATATTGATATTGTTACATGGCTTGTTATGTGTATGTGTATGTATATTTTTATTTATATTAAAATTATATTTATTTTAGAATATGTATTTGTTAGGTTTAGTCACTTATTTATTCTTTTTGTAAAGGCATTAGACCAATTAAGTTCGACTTCGATTTGAATTGAGACAGAGCTATTGTGAACGGGTCTCAAAAATTAACGAAGATGGGCGAATTGGAACTAAAATGATGAGAGAAAAGGAGAAAGCTCCACTCTGATAATTAGGCAGAATAGGTAATTTTTAAAAAAAGAGGAGAAGAGAAACATTTTTTTTATACGAATGAAAGAATAACTCATAAAGAGAAAACAGGAGGGGGAGGGAAAGATATAGTGCAATCAATTGCAAGAGATGAGAACAGCTAATCCATTACCGCTCCAAAGATCGATAGCCGGTCGATGCCCTTTCTTTTTAATTTGAGCACGACACAAAAGTGGGTCAAAGCTGACAGCTGATCGATTGAGAGATCGAATTTTTTTTTCTTCACAGTGGGACAAAAAGAATTGTCACACTTCTTCTGGGTGAGTTTATGGAATTTCTTTTTTGAATTTTCTAACGCCAATTTACATTCAGGTTTTCTTGTATTTGGTAAACCGGCGAAGCACTTTTCCTTAGGAAATTAACTAAGGGCCTATATAAGGCATATATACTGCATTTTGAAGCAGAGGTAGGTTCAGTGGTTTCCTTTAATTAAAGTGTTAAATAACCCCTTCATTTGTGTAGGCTAAAGTGAATTACTAGTGTTAGCGGCAATTTCGAGGCCTCTGCGACTGTGATTGGGGTGGTTTCCTTCAACAAAAGGACTGCGTAAGGACCGGGGTAACGGCCGTTAAGCGGACTCAGTGCAGTGCATGTAGGTACGCTGATATTAAGAGTGAGCCGCACGTTCAAGAATCCTCGTACGTCTGGAAGTGAAATCACCAAAGATAGTGAAAAAAAAAAGCAAGTTAATTTCAAAAAGGGGAATTTTAAAGAAATAGTGGGTGCTTCGTCAACGCCATATACATATATATATATATATATATATATATATAGACATATATACGTGATTAACTCACTAAATAACCCGAAAGTGACATATCAAGTTAAAAGTAAACTAGCAGAATTTAAGATTAAAACAAGTTAAATTATTGAAGTGAATTTAGATTAAATTTAGTTTTAAGTAATTTTAGTTTAATAACTTTTATTGTGTCCCTTCCGGACTGCTTTTTGTCCCTTCTGGACCCTATTAGTATAATTAGTGTTAGGTTATTTCTGCTTTTAATATCATTTTTGTGCGCGTTATACCACCATTGTGGAACTTCCTGAGACGATCCTTCCTTCAGTGCTGCCGGCAGAACTTCGGGGGACAATCCAAGGTAACCGTGAGTAATAGTTTAAGTTTTCTTCATTTATGAATTTGAATATACATCCATTAAGTAGTATTAAGAACAGAAATTTCCTTTTTTTTTTTTTAGTTTTAGTCTTTATTTTAAATAAATAATGTTTAATGGCTATAATAGCACAATTTTGTGGTGAGATTTTTTTGTGATAAGATGGTGGTTTAGATCCTTTTCGTGAGTGGTGTGTGGACGGTGGGCGGGCCGTCTTTTGGGGTTTGACTTGACATGACAGGACTATAACTAACGACGACAGGATGTGACAAATACATTTTCTTTTCACTTTACAGGACTTAGATTGCGGCTGATGAGTGGTCAAGGGGCTGTCCCCCGCAAACGTGGCCAAGGGGGTTAGCCATCGGATGTGTCTCGTGACACAAAGGGGTGGGAAGGCCAAACTCTGCCGATGATATCTGGCATGTTTCGGAATTGCGACGATCCTGTTCGATTGAAAGATGCCGGGAACAAGTTTATCGTGTTTAGGATAGTTTAAGATTAGATTAGGGTTATAATTAGTTAGTGAACTAATGCCTTTTATTAGTTTTATTAGATAAGTTAGTTTTAGTCGTCGCGGTCGTTTTCCTGGTATCTTTCTGTCGAATTGGCATAGATATTTGATCTTTTCTTTTACCTTTTTTTTTCTACTTCTATCCATTTCCTTTTTAGAGTCCTTTATATCCGTCTGTGGTCAAATTAACGTAGCTTTCTTCTTCTCTTTTGTTTTATTTTTTTTGGCACGAGATAAAAATGTTAGTAGAGCTGGGATGTTATGGTGAGGGGACAAGAACTCCCCCGTCCGACGAGTATAGCTGAGCAATCACTAGCGTGCCGCGCCCTTCTCATCGACATCGAAGTTGCCCCCGTGGCTTATCAAGGCTCACAACAGAGGCTTACTTTGAAAAACATCACGTAGGGATGTCAAAAAATACTGATGGTGCAGTGCAATTAAAAAACTCAACCTTATTCCCGCTATAAAGTCTTATTAATATAGTTAAAAAAAAAATATTTAAACGAAATATATAGATATTGAGATTGATTGCTAAATTTTTCAGACACTTTTTCAAACCGCAAGGTATGTTTAACCAAAAACTACATTTTTTCTGAAAAGTTGTGCGGATTTTGAAAACACTTTTTCTGCTGGGAGCAACAAGGATACTTCTTTATTTTACTAAACAAACTTTGGATATGTAAAATATTTACAATTACTAATCATTGGTTAATTTGAAGCGCTTTGTTATATGGAAGATACAGTTAGATTTGGGTCTACAATGGCAATTACAAAATCCCCTTTGTGTAATAGCCCAAATACCTCTTATATTGAAGTCGAAGCAAATTTGTCCACACATTTAGACACCAGTTGCGTTTATATCTACAGACTGACAAAATTAACAGACCTACTTTTTCGGGATTCTCCCTCATAGTAATGTAAGTTTTCATAACATTTTCAAGTTCAAATCTTTTCACGAAAGCAAATTAAACCCATACATGATCAACATCACCCAAAAAACAAATTCAGGTATAAAGTAAAATCAAAACAATATTCCTTAAATTCTTACTTACTTACTTAAGTGGCGCTATAGTCCGAAATGAACCTGGGCCTTGACTAGGGGCATATCGCTGTACAGCTCGTATAGTGCTTGGTTGAATCTTCTTCTCCATAGCCCGCCAAGGCGAAGATTTTTCGAAAAATTTTCCTCTCAAATCGACCAAGAATTTCTTCATCCATTTTTGATACGGTCCATGTTTTAGCGCTGTAGAGCAGGGCTGGGATGATCAGGGTCTTATATAGGATCTCCTTAGTAGTTCGAGGGATGGATTTAGTACTATAAATTGCCTTCTTAGCCCGAAGAAACAGCGGTTGGCAAGATTAATTCATCGTTTGATGGCTGAAGTGATGTTGATGTCAGAGTAAATAACGCAGCCGAGATAGACAAAGTCCAGTATTACCATCAATTCGTCGATGTTGTGTGTCCTTTCGTATATATGCTAAACCCAATTTTGCCGCTTCCTTCTCTATACTAGCAACGTGGCTATGACATCACTTTAAGTCCTACCGATTATGTCAATATCGTCGGCGTATGCTAGTAGTTGCACCGATTTTTGGAAGATTATGCTTCTGGTGTTGGCTCGGAAGTCTTGCACAATCCTCTCAAGAATCAAATTAAAGAAATCACATGATAGCGCATCGCCTTGCCTAAATCCTTTTTTGGTATCGAATGTGTCGGTGAGGTCGTTTCCGACCCTGATGGAGCAGCGAGAATTCTCCATCGTCATCCTAGACGGAGAAGTTTGGGTGGTATACCAAAACTAGACACGGATCTGTATATTTATTCTCCATAAATGCTGTCGTATGCGGCTTTGAAGTCGATGAATCTGCCGATGTGTGAAGATTTGATCAGTTGTGGATTTTCCCGGCATAAAACCAAAATGACAAGGGCCGATCAAGTTCTTGGTAAACGTGCACATATTGTGGCAGATAGGATCATGTACGCGATGTTGAGGAGATGTAGCCGGCGCAGCGCAGTTCAGAGGGTCTCCTTTTTTTGTGGATGAGGCAAACGAGCCTTAAATTCCGTGTGAAGAAATAATTTAATTAAAAGCTTCTGAAAACTATGTTAGCAAATAAACATATTAAACCAATCCATTGTATCAATTACAATTTTATCTCATAAAATCCAAGTCAAATTAATCCACTTAAAAAATTCTTATATGTACCTCAATTGAAACACTTTAATCGTTAAATGAAAATCAATCAATTATTCGGCGTGGGCGTTTTAATAAATTAATTATGTCAGTCAATCACTACCCTCAAGGCTTCATACTCATTGTCTTTACCTCAAAGCATCATCATACAACACAGTTCTCTTCCGTACCAGTGGTTGACTCACCATGAATTTATGACGACACTTTAATCTACGGCTTCTAATTAAATTCATGGCACATAATCCCATCCTTTGTTTCATTATTTATATGTTTTGCATGTTCTTTCCCTTGCATGTTGTTTTTGTGTATATTCATTATTTTCTTTGTGTATCTTTTCGCCTAGCATCTGTGATAAACAATTTGAAATTAAATTTGATATTCATCCGGATAAACATAAAGATAGATGTGCCTTGCAAAAAAATCAATATGGCTTCATTACACGGACATGGACGACTTTTACTATACCCCTAGCCTGCACTTTCCTCTCATCTATATTATATAAGATATATGTAGATAATCGTATCTACAATGTAAAAGCGACACCCCCATGCATCCAATTCATTAGCATGCAAATTTGAAAACGCATTGTGTCAAAATATTTCACTAACACACAAACTGATGGGAGAACAAGGTGACCTAGCCCGGCGAGACCATCAGCATCAGGACATCAATTGTTATATCTGACACACAAACAAAGTGTGAGGAGGCTTGAATAGTTTCAAGTTAAATTGGCATGTCGCCAGATAAGCATGATGAATTTGTTTTCACAGGATGTGACCAGCAGATGAAAGTTCACTGCCGCCGGAGAATGATTTCTTTTGTCTTTTATTTTCACACCCATAGTCTAGCATAGGTTCTCTGTCGAACAGGTGTAAGGACATTGCAATGGTTTTAGGAAATGCATTATATATCTCATCAATCTAATAAAGCTTGATTCTTTATACATTTCATGATGACAAAGTTTGCGTTGACAGTTTGTGATTCGTTGTGTGTCTGTTCTATGTGGTACTCTTATAGTCTGTATAGTCGTCCTCTTTGTATGTCATCCATGTGAAAGGACATTATTTTTTGAGAAATGATTACCTTGATCTTCGTATAGTATAACATGAATCTTCATTCTCAGTTGTTCGCTATGTATTTATTCATGTTTAACTTGACAGTAGTTTAAAATTTTCTTTCTCGAAGCAGTGTCATGATGATATGAATTTGAAATTGTAAAACGAGAATTGAAACAAATGGTTAGGTACTGGTACATATTTTATTGGGAGTTTTATGAGCAAATGTGAAAAATGAGAACATAAAAAATTTACAAATTAACTGATTCAGAATATTTAATAAAATTTTAGTGATCGATTTTTTATTTGAACCAGATTTTGAAATAAAAACCTATGGGTCCTAAAGCCTAGCTTCTTGATTCATTTGTATATGCTGAGTTTTATTTTTACCATAAAGAATGGTCGACTTTGAACTACAAATTAAGAATCAATGTCAATCTTTCGCAAGAGGACTTTCAAGGATTAGCCTGTTTAAAGATAAGAAAAGGCGTTATTAAGTTAGGATTGTATTATCACTTTTCAATACTAAATTCCTCTACACCACTAGGGAAGAGAAGGCTATTTCGAAAAAAAATCTATATAATTTCTACTATAGACTATACTATCTTAGAATAGAATGCATTGTCAAATATGGGTATGCTGTTTTATCTGAAGGTCTGAGGGTTGTCTCTTAGTCATCTACTGAACCCTTCTCTTTGAATGCATATATGCTAAATGAATTAAAGTATGAAGTAAAGTATCGTTTATAGTGTTGTTTAAAACTACAAATTTTCTGAATACTATGAAAATTTCTCACATTTTGATTTCATACCTAACAGCCAGAACACGAATCACCTATTACTAGAGAATTCATTTTCTTAACGTTCCTTTATGCTACATGTTATTTGTGGATTTGGGATTTTTCGACCAGGTTTATGTCGCTGCACATTTCATAAAGTTCGTGCTGTGGAAAGAGCACATCAAAAAGAAAAGAGAAGAACTGAACCTAAAATATAGAAAAATGTACTGGTTACTGGGAAGAAACACAGACCTTTCCATCCAGAATAAACTCATGCTATATAAGCAAGTGCTGAAGCCTGTTTGGACGTATGGCATCCAATTATGGGCCTGTACTAAGAAAACAAATACATAAACCATACAAAAATTCCAAAACATAGTCCTTCGTGGAATAGTAAATGCCCCTTGGTATATTAGAAATAGCGATTTGCACCGTGACCTACAAATCAACATGGTTACAGAAGAAATTAAAAAACACGCTATATCACACAATCAGCGTCTACAAAATCATGAAAACTCCGAGATGGAGAGAGTCCTAAATGTACGAAACAACATAAGGAGATTAAGAAGAACCAAGCCTCATGAGCTTATGGCCTAATTATATGGGAAAATATTACATTTGTAAATCTTCCCCAAAGCGATTAAAAAGAAAAAAGAAAATAAAATCTGTCGTCGATCTTTCATGGATTGGTACTGATTTTCGGGTGGTTTTTGTGCGGTAAAATCCCACACTACTTGATACCGAGAACTATCAAGTGTCTTTTTAAGATTTCCACCAACAAAAAAAAATTAAAATATGGTTTTCGCAGATGATCCTTAGGTTATATTATGTATCCGGGATAGCACTCCAAACACTGCATTTGCTTTTCCAATGTCAACTTTTGTTTCGACAATATTTTCAAATGGATTTAAAATCACGCAATAATCCAAACATTTTCCCGTTGCCAGCCGACAATACAAAGCGAAGCACTGCGACACCGCTTACATAAAAAGTATCAGTGACAGAATTAAGCCTCGTCGTACTCAACCTAATAAACTTAATCCTGGGCGAATATAATTCATTTAAATATCATTATCATCTAATTAAACTAATCAAAACTCAACTCGCAGCAAATGATTTCATAATCTACATCATCTTTACAATCCAGTTAACAAAAAAATAAGAATAAAACGAAGTTCTTAATTAGTCTTGAAATTGTTTCATCCTGTCGGACTTTAATTCAATTTCAATTACCATAATCATGTTTTATTTTAATCGCAAACGAAAGGACATACTTAATTAAACGACAATCTGCTGCTGTCTTTTAATCTGCTTCTGCTTTAGTTTACTTCTAAACACATTCATGAACAACCAATACAAGCTTCAAATCCAATCGTAATTTTTTTCTCACCAGAACTAGGTATATTTACAGCGCCAACGAATGGATCCCTCTGTATTAATGAAGAAATGAAAAAGAGGAGAAAATCAATTGAAAATCCCAAGTGACCATTTTAAAGCACAAGGCGGATGTCAAAAGTGCAATTAGCTAGCTATTACTAAAGATTGTAACGGTGGCTGAAGTTAGTATCAGTCCTGTACTGCTGTCGTATATAGTATAATAGGGCAATTTGTCTTTGTCTGTCATGGGTTCCTCGGGGCTGATTAAATTCTGGATTGGACAGCTCATTGTTAAGAGAATTGATGCCTATACACACCTTGTGACATGTATAATAGTTGTAAAGTATAATTACACCTTAGGACAGGCGGGTTACATGATTTGGTTGCATAGCGGTTTCAGTCGAATAATGTGGCTTCTGATTTCACAGGCGCATGATTGTTAAATATGCAAGTGCATACATCATAAAATATAATCAATGTATGGATAGTTTCATGTCATGGTGGATAATTGCTTATGCGTTAGAATAGAGAGGGAAGTTTGATTAAATTTAAAGGGTGCCTTTTAATATTGGATAGTATATGAATACCCAGTGAGTCGAATAGTATGTTTTATATCTAAATAAAACAGTTAGAATAACAGAAAACTGAGAATATGTGTTTCTTTTGGTGGCTATACTGCAAGTGTCCTTACAAAGATATTACATTGTTCCTTTATCAATCAGATAATCACTGTACCGAGGTATCCGTTCGGAAGAAAATTTTCTCGGATTTGTTGGAAATTTGTTACGATTAGCATATCGAACAGATCTTCCAACGAAATCTGACGCAAATGATTGCCCATCAGCGATATGCGTTGCATTTCTTCCGAAGTTGCCCGACGAAAAATTGATTCGTTAACGAACGAACGCGATTGTATACTATTTTATTTTGTTCTGTAACGGATACCTCTAAAGCACAGTGAGTTCCTATTGGAACTAACTTTTGTTCCGGAAATTATTCTGAATGGGTACCTCGAAAGGGGTGAATATACCAAATTTCACTATCCTAGCTAAACATTTTCGAACGAAGTAATAATAATATTACCCAAAGCATACGATTTGGCATGGGCGTGGGTAAGAAGTATTTAATATGAAATAGAGACTCTTAATATCCTGTTCATTCACTTTTTTTTCATTTCATATAATTTGGTAATAAACAAAGTTTTCCTAAGAAAGTGGGATTATCAGTTTGCAGATTTTAAAAATGTTTACACATGTTTTTACCAAGTTCCATCAGTCTTGCTCAAAACTTAAGGTACACAAACTGGTTGCATTGGGATGGACTGACTGGCAGACAATTACAATTCTGATGCAATCCATCTATATCTATACATATAACTTTGTTTTTTGTTACAAACTATCTGACGATTTAATTGACTTCATAATACAGGGTATGAGAACATCAGATTTCGCAACATACGCGTGAAGGATACCGTAGATTGCAACCGACTCTGTAAATCCTAACGCGTATATCAAACAACCTTTATGTAATTTGTCAACCAATAGAAATCTGTCTTGGAAGCCCCCATAGTGAAGGCTTCCTAGACAGTAATGAAGCCTTATATTTGCAATGAAAAAAAAACCTGCGATCATAAACTCTCTAAGAAATCTGTGCATAACTGACTCATTCTGCGACCTAATACTAAATCGGATCCTTTAAAAAAATAAAAAAATACGAATAAAGTACCTCCTAAAATAAACTACTAACCCCCGTATTAAAAAAAAATCACTATCCGTTCCTTAACACCCGCGCTATGTAGCTAACGGATAGTGAGCTTATCCGTTTGCTATCTTTTGTTATTAATAAATATATTTTATATCAATGTTTGTTATCCGCTCTCTCTCATAAAAATCCCGACAGAGCATGGCAGCACTTTACTAAAAAGTACTTAAAATAATACGATTAAGGTGTACGTATGATAAAATAAAATAATAAAAAGTACGATAATGTAAGTAATGTATATGTGTGTGTAAAGTCAATGAAATCGAGAAAAATATTTTTGAATTAAAAAGCGAAACGTTATCTCACAAATATTAAAAGTTATCCGCTCCTTATACACGAAATTCGATGAGTTAAGTTATCCGTTATACAAATGTTTTTTATTTTAATAAGAATTACAAGTTAACCGATGTGTTAGTGCTAACTCACCGTTGTTCGTTGTTTATTAATAGGGGGGTAACTTAATTGAATAATATTATAGATTGGCATTGCTTTTAAACTAGGCAGGAGGGGAATGAACCCCTAGTGCACTTCCTTTGCATTATCACCCGCAATCTCCAAATAAGAAACTATCACCCTCGTGGTACTTATTCAGCGATCTGCAACAATTTGAATAACTTAATATGACCGACCGAAGCAGATTTTTTAAGAAATTAAATTAGTTAAAAAATATGGTAAGAAGGAGTAATCCTCCGAACTTCACCCTTCTGGTATCACAATGGATTTATTTACGATTTTATGATTCAAATCCACCTTTTTTAATAAGGACCAGTCATGACATAGTTCTCTCTGATTATAAGCGTTGACTTTATGCCTGATGATTGATTAACAATAGGTTTCTTACATACATCTTTATACATATTTACAATAAAAGTTGCCGATGATTTCATTCATCGATAAGGGGCAATAAATTCTTACTATTGGGGTATGTTTTTATTAAATGCTTGTAGAACTTGATAAACATTACCGCTTGGGAGTAAAGAACAGGAGCTATATTCCACAATGAAGTCGTTAGGTTATAACGCAAATTTCGTTTCAACCCTCAAATGTATTCTGTGGTCCTTAATGTTATGCTAAGTCTAGAAATGATTTATAAGTAAATTTACTAACGGCGAGTTGCTCAATCGCCAATTATGTCCACGTCGGTTATGTAGTAGGAATATCCAGTTTAATTACTCTACAGAGAATGCACAATAATCTCCCGAGAAATGCATAGTTATTGACAAATTCCCAGTCATTGATTCAAATGACGCCAACCTCCACCCCAACCGTTTATCACTTATTTCAGATATTCACATTTGAAAACATCAATCTGCCACTAGACACCTTGTTGCATACCATTCCAAATCAATTGTCAACTTGAAAGATCGATATTTTTACCCCTATCCTTTGCAAAGCAGTGTCAAATAACTTAAATATTATGAATATTAATATTGATGTGCATCTTTGCCAACCCTCTTACATAAAGACTCTGAGAAGTGGGACGCTTTTCACTCGAAAACATAATTTTGTTTGAATAAGAAAAAATGCTTGTACGTGTTTTTGAAAAAAAAAGTTAAATATCCTCTTCTTCCTAGGGGACAAGCACTTTGCAAACATCATTCTGAATAGTTTGCATAAGATAAGTGTTTCTGGAAACTTATTTATTCAAGCTTACAGCTTGTCATTTAATGTTGCAGTACCGATTCGGCTTTCCTTTTTGGGCTTAAGCTCCATAAAGTTTAGTAGATGACAGCCAGATGTGTGGATTAACAAGTTAAACAAGAATTCCCTAACCGAACCAATTACGAAACCTTTCTGGTACTTGCAATATTTACTAAACTTAATGATACTTTGAGGATGAGAGAAAATTGGAGACTTACCACAGCAAATAGAGAGATGATTCGATTTTTTCAACATTAGCTGTAAATGGAACGAAATGTTAACTTTTCTCGTTGTGTTTTGGTGCGATTTGCAAATTATGACACTGGCATAAGTCTCTGCTTCAAAATCAATGGATTATTATCGGTGACGAAGAAAAAAATTTCTTTGGTTTGTTGAACAAAATTGGAGATTGAGGACCTGATTTATGATCCGTGGCTTTAGGTCAATACTAATAATTTGTGTTCGTGCAAAAAAAGTTCTTTAATTTCAGACTGAATATTTGATTTGTTCTTCAATATCACCCTAGTTTTCAATTAGGATTGGTATTCGCGATTCAAATAAATGCCAAGGTTCGTGAACTAGGTAGGGCAAAAGTAATGTGATAATGTGAATGCGCCAAGTTCTCAAATATCGTTGTGATTTGAGATTTATGTTGTAGGCATAAAGAGAATAAGGTGACAATACAAAATATAGCGATACAATTATTGTTACTGCTTTTTGGAAAATTTCTGGTATGCTGTTCAACAGCAGATGATATATCGTCATCATTTTCCTCATCATTCTGCACCATGTGTAAATAAATAAATAGTATGCTGACGAATAAAAAAACGATATTCAGGTAACCAATCTAAGTCAGGCGGAAACATTGGGATTCGTGGTATCAAAACGTCTTCTCCTTTGTATTTCCCTTTAAGTATTGTTGCTTCGATAACGTTGTTCCTTAGGTTTTTCACCGCAAGCCGAATGTCATTATAAAGACTTGGTTGGTTTATATTTCGTAACATTATGATCAGCGATCCGACTTTCAATTTGAGATGCAGTCTACTTCAAACATGCATTCAAACGTGTGATCACTGACAATGTTTGCCGAAAATAACCTGCCAACAGAATCATCGCACCACCAAACCCCCTTTGATTGTTTCGTAAATCTTGCATCGTTCTGTCTAATGGTTCCAAAGATTTTTTATGCGCCATGTACACTCATTCTAAGCGATCAGTTTGCTTTGCTGCAAATCTTTGGCCCCACTGTTCTTTTAAATATCGCACGTTGGATTTTTATTGCTGAATCAGCAGTTCGACCGCCTTCAAACAATGTAGATGCAAGTCCTGACAAAGCAAGTGCAAGTTGCCAAATTCAATAGTTCCACCGATAGTGTTTGAGATAAAACTATACATCTTATTTCAATTCGTGAATGGATTTTTTTTTTTTAAAAAAATCTCGATGATTTCGGTCTTTGATTTAGTAAGGTATCAATAATTGGCAGGGAAGGTAATATATCCAGACGATCGATGTGTAAACGGGAATTTCACCATTTCCAATTCGACTCGCATGTTCATATTTTTAATTAAAGTATTTTGACGTATTTTCACCAATTGAACCACTTAGTTCGTCGGCTGGTTTTGGCCGTGAAATAACTGGTAATGCTTGTCGAAAATCACCTTCCAATAGAATCATCGCACCAAAACGATTTTTGTTTTTTTTTTTAATCTTGCATAGTTCGATGTAATGCATTTTAAGATTTGCGTGTCATCGTGCATTCATCCCAAATGGTCAATTTGCTTTGCTGCAACACTTTGGATATCGCAGAATTCCTCGAAAGGTTGCAAGTTAGAGTTTCATTAGTTTGTATGTTCAACTGCAACTTGAGTAGCTGGCTGCAATACCTGTCGAAGCAAGTGCAAGTGTAATTCTGTTTTGCGAGCGAATCGTTGCTAATATCAATAATATTTAAAACTTTTTTAAAAAGTTTTTTTTTTTAAACTTTAACTTCCTAATTACCTTCTATCAGTTTCAGAATCAAAATAAGGAACATTCCTAAAATTTTGCTCCGACAATCCAACAACGAATTTTTTTCCAATGATAGTGCACGGCATGTTGTGCAATGTACGCCTTCCGAATTGTGATTTGCATCAACCTAAATGGACAAAATAAATTGCAGGGAATATCGACTTTAAAATTCTTTACAAGTTCAAATAATTAATGCACCCGGACCCAATGATGTAACTAATTATCAACCAGCCTTGCGTAGGACGTTGTTAAAATCAACTCTAAAGCACAACGAGACGACTAACCCAAAGCTGAATGTAAAGCAAATAATTAAAAAAAAAATTCTACAGAAAATCCTTCAAAACGAGATGGCTAGAGGATGAAGTTGCAAAGTTTTGCCTTCCGTTTAAGCAAAATAACCGAAGGATTTAATTATGGGATTTTCTCGTTTTTGTTAACTTTAAATTTCCTTCAAATGAATCGGAGTGCAGCCGTAGTAGAGCAGTGCAGAGAGACCGTCAAATAAAACTAAATTTGCGAGTCACTTGGTGAGCTCACGTCTTTTGTGAGAGTTCATGAGATTTTATCCACTTTCCAAAGGACTTTTCTCGCCACGCCATCATTATTTTAATAGCAAAGCGAAACATTTTCGTTATAGCGAGAAATTTTGTAATTAGATTGCTAAGGAAGTGGAAGTAAGAATAAAGCGGGGAACTTCAAATTTTAAACTTAACTAAGAGGATGGTCAGTTTCAATTAATATAAGGAAACGTTACGCCTCGGATGGGTTTGTTATATATTCTGCATTGCGTCTGAGGAGAAAACAAAATTTATATGCATAAAACTTTTAGAAAAAAAAGTAATTACAGCTTTGCTTTATGGTTAAGTGGGCTTTAAAGATTTGAGTCGCATTATATGCATACATTACATATATTCAATCTAGCTCAAAATCTTTGTTTAAAATTATATTTTTTAACAAGTAAATCAGTAGGCCATTTGAAACAATAAATTCGATTTTGACTGAAATTAATCACTATCATTTTTTTTGTTTAAAAATCAATTTATCAATACCACTTGATTAATATTGCTTTTTTTTCGTTTGAACATGCATTTTGTGTTGCTGCCTTGTAAGTATTATACCATTGAATTTGCTAATAAATGAATTGGTATTTATAATAAAAATGGCAAAGTAAGAGATTGGTGAAAAACAGTGACATTTTCTACAGCCTATTTTATAGTGAGAAGACGCATTCATATATAACTTTTTAGAATGTTGATTTCATCGCTCAACAACCATTAGCGACGTCCCCAATAAGCCATCGAGATTACCGAAACTAATGTTTACATATTGAACCCAGTTTAACAAGAGCGTAAGCTTAGAAATTTAAAGAAAGAACTGAAAATTGGAGCTGGGTTAGTTCCAAAGATTTACCAAAAAAGTATATAGTCAAAGTAAGAGAGACATGTTTTCTCCAATTGCATTTAAAAACGAGTGGTGGTTGCACGACTGGGTCGTACGCAACTTTCTCTTTCACATAGAGTTGGGCGTTAGATCAAATAGTACGCATTTTGATTATTGATGCTATAAATATTATAAATAATGTCGAAATGTGACTATACGAACGTTTACTCTGAAATTTGAAGGAATCGGTGTCTATGTGAGTAATAATGATTTTCCGTTATTGGGCTAAAACTAATTATGTGGAATTGTTTCAAACTATAATAGTAGTATAATATTAAATTTCATTCAATTTGACAAAGTAATTTGCGAGAAATTAACAATTTTCTTTATATGACCTAAATGACAAAATCCGTTTTATGGATTTTCTCGAAAAAACTGTGTATGCAGTTTTGTTGGAACTAATATGCTTATAGTATATATAAAGATTAATCAAAATCGTTTGAGCCACGCCATCATTATTTTAATAGCAAATACTGATATTTTCAGTGATTCCGAGTAGACTCCGGACCCCACACCACTGTTCGTCTTAGAGCCGTCGGTGTAGACGACCGTGTCGTAATCTCTTAGTACTCCGTTTCTCTTCCACTGAGCTCTGGTAGGAAATCCTACATGGAAGCCTTTCTTGAAGATTAGTATAGGTGCTATGTAGTCTGTTGGAAATGTGACCACGCCGTTAGGTAACGAATCCAGGATATTACTGTGGCCATACGGCCTTGCATTCCAGCATCCGGACTCCTTGAGTCTTACTGAGCTGCATAAAGCGGTACCTTTAATATGTAGGTCGAGAGGCAAGAGGTGCAATAGCCACAGCAAGGGCATCCATTGGCGCTGACCTCAGTGCGCCCGTGGTGCCTATACTGGCTGTTCTTTGCAGCCTCTTTTTAGTTTTGTAAGGTTGTTGCCTTTACTCAATGCGGACCACCATACTAGCGAGCCGTATGTGAGAATTACGATTTGTAGGAGAAATGTTCCAAACAGTTAATCGGAAAGATTACTATGAAGCGAAATTCTCCGATTCATACCAAATCGGAGGATTTTCCTATCGGAACGGATACCATGATAGGGCAGATTGTTTTAATAACAAAATTTCAATTCATTTTTTTTTTTTTCATATTTGCAGTTATTTAGGACTGTTAACAAATGAATTTAGTCGATTTGACTAAGAAAACCTTGGTTTATAACAAATAACCCTTTTAGGGTTTAATATCACCAGGCAATTTAAATATAATAAAAATAAAAATGAAGTACCTCATAGTGAATTCTCCCGCCTTGAATGAAAGCTCAAATAAACTAACAAGGAGCGCTATATGTATATTTTTACCTCGTCAATGTAATGTTTAAGTAAATAAAAGTACACCTTCCAGTGTAAATTGTAATTACTTTGGTTTCAACTTTGCTTTTACACGTATTCTCAAAAACCATATTTTCATAGCAAAAACACATCGTATTTGCATATGAATTATTTCCAAATGCCATGTTTGTACAGGTTAACCTCTACGCCATTAAACTCCATTTACAAATTGTGGACCAGGAATTATAACCTTGGCCAGTTATAAACCAAATGTTTATCTAAATATGGAGCAACTTGTTGTACATTTAACACAACACTCTTACTGATAAATGACTCCCACTTCAAAAAGACTAATTACGCAAATTACACAAACAAAAGTAGACGATGAACTATGGAGGGTGGCTTAGACATTTTCAATTTCCGTACTTATGCATGTTTTATATTTTAGCCATGCCAAGTGCTTTCCAAACACATGGTGTTTTAATGAAAATAAAAACAAAAATAATAATTTTCCATTAATGCCATCATAATTGTCGAGAATAAACTTCCTAAAGTATTTAGCCATTAGGAAAAATAAAACGATCCAAACGTACTACATTCTCTCTATCGCCCGTTTTTCGCTTTTCCTCTATGTATCTCGTCGAAACGACAGGAAATTGAAAAGGAAAAACCACCCAACTGAATCTCCTCTCATAACCAAGCATCCACACAGATTCGCACATTTTATTATCGCCACAGGCACATAATGTGGAATCGGGTCCATGGTAATGCGGTGGACCGGTGATTCCGCATCGCACTCAGAACATATAGAACATTGACCCTCATTAGTCGTTTTTGTCCATAACCGCATGTTATAACGCTTATGCAGACCAAATACAAATTACAGGTGTGCTTAGCATTATAGGTGTCATCATATCAACCTATCTTGATGGAATTTCCCATTGCATAGGCGGAATAGAAATTAATATGACATTTGCCTTGAGTCCTTAAAGCACAATGAAAATATTAATTACCCTTCATCTGTTAACGATTTGACTGTAGCTCAGCTGGTGACATGAGACCGGAAGCCAAGAGTGATAATTCGCCGAATAGAGAAGTCAGTATTATTAATCAAAACGAAGGACTCACGCCTTGATCGAAATGAGATTACTTTGTAAGGACCCTTTTGTTCTCCAATTTTGCACACAATTTAATCTACTATTGTATATACTTTGATTTCTAAACACGTTGCATGTCCGTTCGGTTCGAGCAAGTTCACAGTAGGAACGACTATTTGCTTACTTTTATGTCAATTCACGTATGATGTGCACCAAAGGATAACATAACAAGCCATGACATATTTTATTGGTATTTTACGCTGCCAGAAAATATAAATAGTCTAAGAGAAGACCATCTCGAGTATAATCCATAGTGAGGATCTCTTGTTATCAGATACAGAAGTGTAACAGTGCGATGTCTGTGTACGGCATCGTCGCCAGAGTTAACGAAACGATGGAGTAGTGGGGGCAAGGATATTTTACGAGGTGCTTCGTGGACTCATGAATATTTCATAAGGACATAATGACATGGTCGATGACCATGCATTGAGTAAATTTATCATAACTTTGAATCCTTGTTTCAGTGAGACATGGTTTCTGTTACTTTTTGGTTTCCTCCTTTCGGCTATGATAATGTGTGCTTCGAATGACAATGAGAACAAGTGGAACTTGCTAAACATGTTTTTAGTATGCTCATGAGAGATTGATTTAGTTCGATTTGCTTATGATGAGTAGATAAAGTGGATCAGTTCTTCTTTTTCGTTTATTTCATTCAATGTTACCCCAGAAGCAAGACAAATGGCGCATTCGAGTTTTATGATAAACACAGAACCATGTTATTATGTGATACTTTAATCTCATGATTCTCTATTATTCATATGAGAATATATGATTCGTTTGAATTTTCTAAGATTATGTCAAGCGTATAAATCAGTCAATCAAACACATCTTAAGTTGTATGGGAATGTCTTCCATCGGTGTCAACTCTCAAGCCTCCCTAAGACCCTTTTTACACATTACCTAAATGGACTAGGTTCTTAGACGTTATATGAAGGAGCGTTGTTGTTTTTTCGCTCTTATACCTAAGTCATCCTAATGTCAAATGCTCATTTTTTGATAAGGAGAATGGAAATACTTATGACTACCATATATCTCCTTGATAATTGTCCTCATTTAAAGCTCATCAATTTTCGCATTGACCAGCATTGAAAGACCAAATATCATAAAAAAATATATCTTAAAACGATCAACGAAAGATAAACATAACAAGATATATTGTTATGTTTAAGTAAGTAAACTGGCTTTATCAAAGCAAAACTGTTGGTGTGTCCTTTGTTGACGCAGCTGATTGGCATGCTGACGAATACTCGGCATAGCTCACCGTATGTGGGGGATCTTGCTGCGTATAAACTCTCACATAATTTCAAAAGAAATCGTGCAACATAAGAAAATTTCTATGAAGAATACAATAGCCAATTAAAATTGTAAAAAAGTTTATTGTGTGCTATTGTCATAGTGTTAGATATTATCACACTTTTGCATCGTGATGCAAAATCGCGTATTATTCAGATGCGTAGATTTCTATCATTAATACAAACACGAAAATAATCTGATGACATTGTCATATTTTGCAATTCGCTCTCTTTATTGGTTAAACTAATCAATGGCCATCCATGACCTATAATACTACGTAGCTGACCCTCAACGTAACTATTTTCTTACCTTTCTTTCGTTAAACTAATCTCACGTCGTTGCGTCGTTGACTTACAACATTTAAAAATTATTAATAACCAAAACATGATTAATAATGATTAAAATGATTAATTTTTTGAAATTATGAAAAACTTAACTCTTAAAAAATCACCCGTTATGATTTTTTAAGAGTTAAGTTTTTCAGGTTAGCAGCACTGGTTAGTAAATGCGTCAAAACGTCATCTACCAAAGTGAATAGTTTTCAGTATATACCCTGCCATTTAATCATGGAAATACTTACAAACGAGCAACGATTGCAAATTATTGAAATTTATTATCAAAATGCGTGCTCTGTGAAAAATGTGCATCGTTTGTTATGACCATATTATGTTCGTCAAAATCGACCTGGTGAATCAACAATTCGTGCTGTTATCACCATATTCTGCACCAAATTTACTTTGCTGGACATTAAACCATCGAATGCGTACAGTGCATAGTGAAGATCGTGAAATATGAATTCGTCGCCGTTCTCAGCAATTGCGCATGTGTTACTCAACCACATGGAATATTGGTGAATAGGCCTTAGAACAGCTCCATGAAAATCCGGTGTTTTTTCGAAAAATTGTGTTCAGCGATGAGGCTAATTTCTGGCTCAATGGATACGTAAATAAGCAAATCTGTCGCATCTTGAGTGATGAACATCTACATGCCATGCAAGAATTACCGATGCATCCCAAAAAAACGACAGTTTGGTGTGGTTTATGGGCTAATGGCATCGTCGGTCCATTTTTCTTCAAAGACGAAACGTGGAAGAAACGTTAACACGTTAACGTCATCGCCGAACGATATCGAGCCATGATATGCGATTTTTTTTGCCCCAGTTGGCTGAGTTGAACTTGGTTGACATGTGGTTTCATCAAGACGGTGCCACATGCCACACAGCTCGTGAAACAATGGAAATGTTGAAGGATGAATTTGGTGAGCAGCTTATCTCTCGAAATAGCCCTGCGAGTTGGCCGCCATGATCATGCGATTTAATTCCTCTTGATTATTTCCTGTTATGTAAAGTTGTTAGTCTATGCGGACAAGCTGAACACGATTGAAGCCTTACAGGATAACATAACACGCGTAATTCGTGGAATACATGCCGAAATGCTCGAAAAAGTGACCCAAAATCCACCTTCCGAATGGAACATTTGAAACGGATCCGTCTACAACATTTACATGAAGTAGTCTTTAAAACGTAAATTTGATGAAAATTTGAGTGTTTTATTCGATTAAAAAAAAACTATGCTTACAAAATCACCCGTTATTATACATTCACTACCAACGCGAAAAATTTGATTTCTGTTACTTAGACCACGAATGCTCAGCTCCTTTAAGTGATAGAGCAAATGTATGCCCTACCCCAAAGCATATGCAGGAGACGAGCGTTGTTTTTTTTGACGAACCATTAAATACATTGTGACAATGGCACGACCACTTTTTAGGGATGTTTTATTTAAGAATGAAATGGGATTGGGTATTTAACGATTCGCACAGCGGATTGTAGCCTCTTATGTGTTTAAATAAAATAGATAGATATAAAAAAAATTGCCCGAATTATGACTTTATTCGAAAGATAAATTCATAACATGATTTTTAAATATTATCTCGGGCTAATGGCCACGACATTTCAATGGTTTTTTCTAGTTTTAACCACTTTTTAGATGATTCTTAACATGCTGTCTTCCAAATCTCTCTTCCAACGCTGTCTTCCAAATCTGTAGTGTTGGGCTTGTCAATACAGACCAAAACCTAGACATATTCCAAAATAAAAGAGTCGATGCGGAAAATTGGTATTAATAAAACGAAAGAATAAAAAAATATCGATAAATACAAATACAAATTTTTGGCGCAACAGGCTCGTTAGTACCCAGGGCCTAGCTTTCTCACAACCATTCATGTGTGCGTGTGTACTTCTTGCACGATGGCGGGACCTCCTGTTTTATGCCGACTCCGAACGGCTAAGTTGAGATAAGCTATTCTTGACAATTGATACTACTCGGACGATTTGTCAGATCATCACGAGAGGAGGGCCAGTGAAAAATCATTTAGGTGTTGCTATGGCTGGGAATCGAACCCAGACCTTCTGCGCGGCAGTTCATCGCACTAACCATCGCGCCACAATATGTTAAATCTTGATGTCGTCGAATATAATACATGTATACATATTTATTTATCCATTAAAAAATTATAAAAATCATATTTTGGATTAAGTTTATTTATTTAAGTCTACCATTATTTTTACAATTTACAGGCTGTTAATATTTTTTTAATATAATTATTCTAAGCAAAAGTCAAAAAACCATATGAGCAATTATAAAAATAATTTCATATAAAATTAAAATTTTTATGAATGATTAAGGATTAAGCTTTTCTGTCCGTTTTTTTTGGAAAAAAAATCCATATAACGGATTTTTGCATTTAGGCCATATAAAAAAATTGTTAATTTTTCGCAAACTATTTTGTCAAATTGAATGAAATTTTATTTATATACATACTCTAAGTACTGTTTGCAAGAATTGCACATATTTCGATTTGGCTCAACTATCACTAAACGGAATTTTCAGTTTTGGCCAATAACGGAAAATCGTAATTATTCTCATAGGCACCGATTGCTTCAAATTCCGGAATTAACGTTCACATTTCAAAATTAGTTATCTGATTTTAAGCATCAATAATCACAATGAATTTTATTGTGTATTTTGGCAAAACTATGCTAATCATCAAATTCTCGCATGCTTGGCATTTGATCTAACGCTCAACTCGCTGTGAAAGAGAAAGTTGAGTACGACCGAGTCGTGCACCCACCACTCGTTTGAATAAGTTTAAAGAAAATGCCATGTCCAATTTTTGGCGATGCACGTTTTTATTAAAGTTTGTCAGATTGTTAGATGATTCGCAGAGTTAATTGCAGCCTTTTCTAATGTTTTTCGATATGACTTATACTTATTTTATTATTAGTATTACTGTTAGTAGCTTTGTAACAGATTATCGATTTCTGTAATCCAATTAAAACCAGAATTTTAATTAGTGAGTTACTGATATTTAAATATATATTGGTATGTAAATTAAATTCAGGAATTCGTGTTGATACAATTTTCATTTCAAAAATTGGAAATAGATTAGTGCTATGAAAATCATTGATATAGACATTAGACATATCTAAAATGCAATTAATTGCATTTCGCTTGTTTTCTCATCCCAATTTGAATATTCATCCAAAAATATGCTGGATTAAACGCCCTAACATCAAACCAACTAGCTATGCACTATATCTTGTGCTACCCCATGAATAGCCCTGTTATACAATTAAATTCGATACAGAATTTGGTATATGTTTTATAATGCTAATTATATTATCGTGAATCGCCGTTTCAAATGCCAGTGTGCCACATCCTGGAAATCGCTTTAATATGAGGTGGTGAGAATTGGAGCTATGATATAATCAGTTTTCAATTTATAATGAATGTTGTGATTGTGCATCGAATTAGGGCTTAACATTGAATTGATTAACTTAATTACCGAATGGTAAAATATATTATTTAGGGCGATTAGTATTTTGATATGGCACACCTCTATATTAAACAAATGAAATATTTGGAAATTAAATACGTGATTTTGTTGGTTTTATTGTTAAAAACAAAAACGTTTTATTTATAGATCATTTGCTTATGTAATGCATCAAGAAATGTATATAGCCAAAATCTCTTAAGCTTTTCGTATTTTTTTAGACCCATCTAGTCATTTTGCATATCTTTTTAAAACATTCTGCACTTTTTTTGCAAAACTTATTATACCACATTAGGGTACAAGAAAAATTATTTGGTAAAATCCCAAAAGAAACTACATTTATAATATAATATTAGTTTTTTGTCACAAAAATGAAATAAAATAAAAATATATTGCACAAGTTGGACACATTTTGTTTTTGTGCAGTAAAAAAATTATTTTTTTGCATACAGCACTTTTGATCCTCGAATTTCTATCCCAGCGAAGTTTAAGTTCAAGGAGTTTTTAAATGACGTTCCATATGTGGTTTTACTTAATCTAGTGGCAATTTCTTTAAAGGTTGTTTTTGATCCAGGAATATTAAAAAGCTTAACAAAAAGGGAACCACCGTAAGCCCTAAGTTACTTTAAAGCAAACACAACTGTTATCTCAAAATGCCCATTGTTTACCAAGTCAAACGGGCAATGAAAATCGGTAAAACTAATACCGAATAGTATCTGCAGTTGTAAAAAGCGACAGACTTATGAAAACACGTTGGGCAATAGGCTTCGGCTAAGTGATGAACAGTTGCAAAAAAAAAATCCCTCTAACAAACGGTTTACACACGTTGATATCGAAAAATGGACATGTGGATTGTACGAATGCGTCACATACTCAGACCTCTGCAAAACGCGTATCTCCTAATCTGTTGAAGCATTCTATACTTCCAGCATCTAATGTCAAATAGCAGGGTAGAGACTGTGAACAAGCCACCAAGGAGACAGCGAATGATTGCCTCGATTTGTCCTGCCCATCAGCAAAAATAAAACAAATAGTGGGTAGATCCTTCCGGATAACAATGAAGCCTTAAAAGCAATGATGCAAGCATTGCAAGTCTCGCAATCTAGGACACAGAGTGGCGAAAAGACTGAGGCATATTGTATAGGCGAAAATTGCAAAAATACCACCTAAATGAAGTGAGAATTTGAACATACTAACTGTAAGGCTTAACAAGACTGTCCGGAAATGAAATCCTTTAAGCTGAGCTTTATAATGCCACGAAAAATGACTTAGTAACGAACAGAAACCGATAGAAACGTATAAAATTATGTCTGAAGAAAAGAATCTTAGAAATCTTAGACCAAGAAAATACAGAACTGATCAAATGTTTACAATTTGTCTGATTATTGATAAAAACCTAAGAAGTGAAAACCGATATACGCCACCTATGCATCTTTTGGAAAGCTACATACGACAACATTTATAGAGGCTTACTATATACAAAACGAGTTTTTGTATATCACCCAAGCTCGTATGGCAGTGAAAACCAAAAAGGATTTAACAAGGTACATTTTCAACTCATGTCTTCAACATTGTTCTGAAGGGGACTATGAACAATTCCTAAACCTGAATTCTTTCACGTTTTTCTTAAGAGAATTTCCTGAATAACTAAAGCAAGTAGCTAAAATAGATTTAGCGGTAAATAAGGACAATGCTAAGTACATTGCTTCAACTTTAAAAGACACATAACTTCGATAATCATCATAATCGACTCTACAACATTGAAGCAGTAAGTGTTTTTCTCTACAACTCCACCTTGTCAGAAATCTTTGCAAAGAATAACTCTTTCCAACCGTTTTTCTTTAAGACTGAAAAGGAAAATTAAGTAAGCCGTTGAGATTCTAAGGAAATTCAGTATATCAGTATAGGTAAAGAAAGTAAAAATTGGTCGTCAGTCCTCAAAGAGCTGTTTAAAGGTGACAAACAATTATGAACTTTATGAGTTGTATATCGACATATTCGTACAATTTGTATGATGCAGATGACAAGAAAACGTACGGCGAATGACAAGCAATATCCAAACGATATTCTGGAGTTTTCGAGTTGTACACGGTCAACGAAGTAAATGAAGTTTTAAGAGTCGCGCATTGATATAGGTATAGATAGAATCCGACATTATTCACATGGAGTACCCAACTGGAGACAGTCAACCACCGACTTAATTAATAGAAGAGGCTGCACTTTGAGGCCGAAGTAGATCTCAGAATATCACAATTGTAAACATTGCTAATTAAAAAAATATACATAAGAAAATATTACACTAGAAAATTAATTTTGTACCACCCTGTAGAAGTACATTTTGGAGTTATTTACGATACATTTTTATGTTTACAAAACGGTTAAATGAGATAAAATGTTTGTTTATGTCAATTCTGAATTATGTAGGGTTAAGTCTACAGAGTCCTTAAGTTTGGGTTTTAGGTTTCTACTATCGAAATGTTAGAAATAATGACGAACTATCAGAATTTCTCATCATTTAATGAAACATTTAGAAATTATTTTAATTAAACCCCAAAAGCTTAAACAAGTATCATCCAATCTAATGTGGTTTTATTGGCAGAATAACCCCCACAACTGATTTTGGTAAAAGTCATAGCCGCAAAACAAACAATATTTGGACTAACATGCTGTGGTGTATGCATCAACTTTACCTCTAAACCACCGTATTGGCACTTCAATGGGTTCAGTAATAATGCGGTCGTTAACTATGTAACTTTGCTTATGAAATAGGACAATGTATTCATATGCATTCTGTGTGAAATTGTTTTTTTTTTTTGTATTAGCGGTAGTGGCTTTATACTTGGTATGCCCATATTAAGTACACCGTCTTGAAATGCAGTCTACCTCGTATAAATCCAAAGAAGCACCAGCATAGATTATGATAATGGAAACTGCTCTAATGAATTTTTCATTCGCAATTAAATTAACGCTGATGGATCTAAGCGAATTATGCAGCCAAAAACACAAGACCTATTAGGCAAATTTACTAGGTTGATGATGGTACTCCTTAAATATATAGATACATACATACCTACATAATAACGTGTCGAAGAATTTCAAATATTTACACTCATGGTCTTAGAGCGCAATGTAAGGCGTCATAGACCACTTTTGAAAGGAAAGGTAAGTGTTTTAAAGAAGGTGTCAACAAAACGCCTTAAGTCTATACATTTTATGTTCACTACTTGAGTCTATGTGTCTACTTAAATGCAGAGACCGTAATCACGGACATTAATTTCGACTCATGTGTAGAACGTGTTTTTGATGCTGTATCGGCTTAAGGCACATCGCATAATACTGTTTGTAATATGAAAAGGAAACACTCTGTTGGATGAGCAAATTGGGATCATGTTGGATTAGGGTTTCCATTAGGGATATTAATTCAGTCACATACAATGCCACTCATAACTAGGATATTTTAAATTTTCAGGTTATATTATTGACATAAATTGTAGTTAAATGATAAACTATTATTTCTGTAGTAGAAATTGTGGAAATATGTTTTTGTACATAAAAAAGGCTTTAGGTGTTAAACGATGATTCTTTTTAACTTCTCATATATTTTTGAAATCAATAAGATAATATAAATGGTAACACAAAAAGTGTTTCCCATAATTTTTTTCACATGAATTTATATGAAAAATCAAGCAAAGTGTTTGCGCACTCCAAGTTGCTTCTGATCGATTTTTATACAACTTGTTCGCGAGTTACGATCACATAACAAACCGTGCCATTTAGAAATACACGTACATACCAACCATTGTCTCCGCATTCTATTCGTTCAGTCTTGTCATAATAAGGGCGATGTCCAAAAGTGCAAAAATCGTTTTTAAGTTTATAGTGAAAGCCTACGATCAAGTCTTTTTTCATCCCCTTTTCCGCTCAGTAAAGCAGGAATAGGCTGATAAGTGTATAAAAGATCTCCATGTCGAGGTAGACAATTTTTCTGCATTAATTTAATGCACTATCTCGAAGGTGCAGTTGTCGATATCATTCTGCCAAATATGTCGGTCTTGTGTTTCTTTTTTAGGGGTACTTCATATACTTAGTCTTCCCTCATTTAATGTCGAATTTTTGTAGCGTTCTTTCTCCATACTAGCAAACGTGGCTGTCACATATTGTTGAGTCCGAACAGTGATGCGTTAGTCTGATCAATTTATTAATAGTTACATAGATTTATGCAAGACTATTGCCCTGATCAGGCTCCGGAGTTTTGCACAATTCTCTAAAGAACGATTTTAAAGATATCAGACAAAAAAGCGACAATATTTTGGTATCGAAAGTTACGCTAAGATTGTTTCTGACCTTGAAGGAGCAGTTCAAAATTTCATCGGACTGCGTAGATAAACACGTTTGGAAAGTATATCAAAACTAGATATGACTCTCTATATTTCGTCGCTATAAATGCTTCCGTTTTAAGCTTTAAAATCAATGAATAAATGTTGGGTATCCATTTGGAGTTCTTTGATATTTTTCAGAATCTGCTAAAATGTGAAGATTTGATCAGTTAAGACTTCCCTGCCCTCAGACTACATTGATAAAGGCCTATTAGGTTGTTGCCGAATGCTTTCAGACGTTGAATTGTTTATTCTGCAAAGAAGCGCAACGCCGCCGTTCAACGTTCTAAAGAAGTGGTTCTTCCATATTCTTTGTACGACAATTTAGAACATCAATCTTGGTGTGTCACCTCTATATAACATAGAATAAAGCATTTCATTTGTATTCCGTTAAAAAAGCCGGTACTCTCCCCATCTTCTTTGTTTCACATCGTCTTTAACTGCAGCTTTGCCATGAGGCTCATTTTTAGGTGAGAAAATCTTGTGGCATTCTTCTTCAAACCTTCGGTTTGTTGCAGGTGAAATCTAGCAAAATAGTTACGGCCGATATTATGGCTTGCTTAGGTCTTTGCGATTGTTTTTCAACATACGCGTTCTAAAAAAGTTTGGGAGGTCTCTTGCAGTCTTTCGACGTCGAATTTTTGCAAAGTAGTTTGCCGTTGTTGTATCTTGTTTGATTTCCCATTTGTACCTTGACTGCAACAATTAAATGTTTAAATTAAGTTGTTTAACTTAGCAGCTTGTAATCTGCAAATATTCAAAATGTGTTAAATTTGTTTGACCGTTTTGAACATCTAAATTTATGATTGTAGGAGAACCGTATATATTTTTGTCTTAAAAATTCTTATCACGATTTGAACATCGTACTTTGGTAGTCGAACATAATTTTTGTCCAGGAGTTCGTAGAAACAGTCCTTTCTACGTCGGCTCGTAAGCGCGGGGTTTTCGCTAAATGCGAATACGAACATCCTAGTCCTTCTTTCGTTGAGAATAGTCGTCAATTTAAAACTATTCCTTTCCGATCCGGCGTCTACTCCGAAGTGGAAACATTCTTTAATATTCGGGGTAATATTATAGGATTTAAAAGAACCCAGGCTCTCTCTGGTCTACCTCTGCTGTGAAATTAAACACTCTAAATACAACAAATAAAGTAATAAAAGTCATTAAAATTATTTGACATTTATTTAATAAGTATTGCTCCTCACCTAATCAAAGGTTTATTTAAATTGCAACCTTAGAATTAACCTTCCAGCAGTTATGCCAATAATAAATTCCAGTTAGATTGTTTAATTTAATCAAACTACTTCCCTGCATGCTCACTCCACAACAATTTAAATTCAACCCCAATTTCAGTGACAACAAAATACATCGGTCAACCAAACAAATATCTTTGTACACAGTGACAGTATACAAACACATATATAAACACAACTGATTAAAGTCCTTTACAACAAGATACCAAAGGAGTTTACACCACCAGAACTCGGTTATCCATTGTTTGGTTTATACCGGAATCTAATCCCCCCAAAAAACCTACATCCTCATACAGGAACACACATCGAGCTTCCTGCATTGTCTAGCAAATGCAACCAATAAATTTGTAATCAAGTTTTGTAATCACCAAGTTCTTTCTAACCAGCAGTGCGGGTACTGTATCTGTTCATCTATGGAACCATACTTTTACCTTCGTTTCCCTTTTTAGCCGACAAGGTATTGGTTTGGTACTCATGTATGTGCATGTGAACAAAAACACACGTACATTGTGTACAAGTCTTGAAGACGATTGATTATTTATAGCCTGTCAATTAATGCGGAACATGGGTGCAACTTGAGGATAATCCCTGACCTGGTTAAGGATTTTGCTTTATTATCTTGTTTTTACTCCGCATTGATGTCATACTTTTGACATTGGATAGTAAATATAATAACTTTGGTTTGAATTTTAAATTTTACCACGGAAGGAATCCAAGGGTGAGCTGATGTTATTTATTATCTCCACACAAAGTTGGAAATTGTTGTAAAAATAACGCACAAAATACTCTGACAGGATTGTAGAATGGATTCGTTTGGGAAAGTGCATTATCGATTGAAAGATTTCAGTAGAAAACGGAAGTTGTTTTTGAACTGATTCTGGTCTTGTGTACAATACGCAGTGTTGCGAACCTTAAATCATTTATTGTTTACAATAATTTTGGCAAGGTTACATGACTTTAGCAGACTTATCCGATATCATCATATAAAAGGCTAACCAGAGAATATACAAAACATAAACGAGTACATTGCAGACTTACATCACCACCACTATCAAGAAAAGCCTGGATATAGCGATAAACGTTACAAGTTGCCTTGCATGGTAAAGTGCAATTACCAATCGATTGATATCGTACATAAAATAAATCTGGTCATAGGCTATTCTCTTCTTAATAGGCATGTATTAACATGAATGTAGAATAGTACTTAAGCCATTGTGCTCTCTTCGTTTTGTGAAAATAGGAGTATCAGGTCAAGCTATCATTATAGCACTCTTACGATAGAGAACAACAACTCCATGGCATAAAGTTATTTTGCATGAAATTTATTCGGTTACCACATCCTGGCACTCGGAAGTTGGGCAAAGCTATAAGCCATTATCATCATCAGCAACATCATCGTCATAGTCATCAGCAAGTACAGATACTGCAGTATGTAGCAGGCAGTACCAAAACGTGTAGAGGAATTTTGTGCAACATGACATGATTGAATGGCCTGTAAATGCAGTACTAATCAATAATTGATAGTTTAATCGGATTTATGTGAAAGTTGGCTCATAATCTACGCACAAAGAGACCAAAATGTATGCCGGCCACAACAGGATCAATGAATATTTACCAGTCTTTCATTACTGAAGTTCGTTAGGAAGTCTAAGGAGTATATATTAGGAATTTGCATGTGGAACGAGTGGTGAGTTGTGACATAACGGTCGAAGGCATCTTCTGTTTCGGTTGGACAGTCTGCCGTGTAGAGTATACGTTGGAAAATAGTTATCGGTACTGTTAAAAGTATGTACAATGTTTGAGCAGAGCTTATATGAAGGTAGAAGGCTATAACAAGGATAAAGTTGTACCACACGTGAAAATTTATTTATTGATGTTTAACAGTTTTGGAAAACCATGAGAGTTGACAAACCCCTTACTGGTAATGGCAATAAGGTCAGATAATTTTTTTGTACAAATCCTTGGCCAACAATATTTTTTGGGTGGGGTAGAATGGGTTTCCGAACACGAGATTAATTCAACTATTATAATCGAGTAGACTGAGGTCCGACGTAAGAAACAGATGAAAATCTTCAACCGAGTTTGAGTGACCCTTTGACCCTTTTAGGTCTGAAAAATGGTATGTCATTCGGCTCTCATATGCGTTTTGTGAGTCGAACAGTAAAAATCAATAACAGTCAACTGGAGAATTGTCAAAAAGCACTCAAGACAATTGTCAATTTTGATAGAAATAATAATACAATGAAAAGCAGTTCATGTATAAAATTTGTTCTGTAGGCGCTGGGAATATGGTTTGAAGGCCGTTTTACGCTAGTTGAATTGATCTCAAGCTACTGCGACGACCCCTTTTGATAAAAACGTAGTTTTTGGACAAACCTTAAAGAATTTCGAAAAATTGTTTTAGAGGGCGTTTTCATTAAAAAATGTTTTTCGCTAAATTTTTAAATTATTCGAAAAAAAACTTTTGATGGAGAATTATTGCATTTTTTAGATCATTTTAACCCACGCCCACTTTTTGGGAGCGTTTTCCTACAAAAACCATTTGTATACCCTACCCCAAGGCATTTGCAATAAAAAAAGTTGCTTTTTTGTCAACCACAAAAGATTTTGATAAGCTGCCTGAACAATATGTTGTGACAACGTCATTTTCTATATTTTATCGCCATGAAACCCACTTTTTGGGGATATTCATTTTAAGGATGGGATAGGGTATTAAACGATCCGCACAATCTTCTCATATATTTTATTTTGGTGTTTGGTATAGCCGGTGTTTAAGGATAGTGATGCGATTACATGAGAACAGAAGCGTTCTCACTCGAGCCTCTCATTATCAACTCCTACTCTCACCTCCACGCTGGTGACTGGTGGGTGCCTATAACATTTCGACTGGAGGTGGGGAAAGTCGTTGGTGGCAGCGAACGAGAGAGGGGAGAGGGGTATTCTCTCACTAAGGTACTCACTCTCACGCGAAAGCGGAGGAATTCCATAGATGGAGTCACCGGTGCGTGGCGCCTACAGCTCCAGTTAGATCGAACTGCCAAGTGCAATCCCTATATGAGCTGCTACGACATATTTGAACATCAGGTCTATAGGGATTTCCAATACTGAGCCAGAGTGTTGGAAAAGAGTTGGTCGCGGAGGAACCCTCACTGTGTCAACGGCAGCACTCATATACCAAAATGGGTTACTGACATCGGTATTTTCCGGCACGCAGTCCAAGGTTCATAACATGGGACTGGGGTAACTTCCCGACGATGGAAAAAACGTCAATGGACTTTGATATGAGAGTATGTATCTGGAATGTAAGAACACTCTACAACCCGGGTGCTACTCAAAAGCTTGAATCTGTGCTCACGCGGTACAAGGCAGATATAACCGCAATCCAGGAGATACGATGGATAGGATCAGGTATAATGAAGAAAAAAACTTGCGACATTTATTACAGCTGCAACAAAAGATTGCATTTATTAGGATGCGGATTCGTTGTGGGAAATCGGCTTAGGACAAAAGTCATTGACTTCAAGGCGATAAGTGATCGCCTTTCTGTGATCCGCATGAAAGCTGCGTTCCAAAACATAAGCCTTATGTGTGCACACTCGAATACCGACGAGGCTGAAGATTCCATCAAGGATGAGCCTACGGAGCCTGTCTGGAGTATTATTTAAAAGTTGTGCTCGGGGATTTCAATGCTAAAGTGAGAAAGGAAAACATTTGGCGGTTTAGTTGGTAAGCACGGAATCCAGGAAACGACAACAGACAACGGCTACTGACTAACAGATTTTGCAGTAGCTCGTAATACGGTGATAAGTAGCACTATGTTCCCAAGGCTAAGGATCCACACAGCAACATGGCGCTCTCCAGACAGGTCGAACCACCAACCAAATCGATCATGTGCTAATCGCTGCGAGGCACGCATCCAACATCTTCGACGTACACACATTCCGAGGGGCAAACGTCGACTCTGACCATTTTCTTGTCGCGGCTAAATTCAGAGCTCGACTATCCAACGAGAAGAAGCTGCGAACTGCCCAGAAGCAGAAATCGTCGAAGCCTTAGCACACCTTTAGTAGCCAGAGCCTACAGCGAGCGCTCGAGTATGAAACTCTCCTCTGTGCACTCACCTAAAACAGACGCCAAGTCGCCAACAATCAGTGGTGCCAGTATCTCGACATCATCAAGGACTTATGAATGCGTGTACAGGAAGGAGGTGGCAGAAGATGCACACAAGAAAGCACTGCAGCAGGCTCTTAGAGACAGCGAAGGAAACCTAGTCACCGAAGCGCAGGGAATAGTAGATGTATTTAGTCAGCATTTCCAGCAGCTGCTTAATGGGCATCATGTAGAGATAGTGATAGGGCAAGAAAAGAACCCACGTTCAGTCAATGAAGAACTAGTTCCATCACCAAGTATAGAAGATGTTGGCATAGCTATAAACAATCTAAAGAACAACAAGGCCCCAGGGTCTGATGGCTTACCAGCGGAGTTTTTAAATACGGTGGTTATGATTTCGAAGTGACCATGCACCGAATGATCAACCAAGTATGGATGGAAAAAAACATGCCTGATGACTGGACTATCAGCTCCATATGCCCCATCTACAAAAAAGGCGATCGTATGCCTTGCAAGAGCTATCGAGGCATATTCCTGCTTAACGTCGTATACAAGATCCTATCAAACGTACTGTGTGAACTAACTAATGCTGGGCTCCTTCGAAAAAAAAAATACTTCGGCGGATTTTTGGTCCTGTGAGCGAGGAGGGCGAATGGAGGAGAAGATACAACCAACTCTATGAGCTGTACCAAGATGTGGATGTAGTCCAAAAGGCCAAAAAACGTCGACTAAATTGGCTCGGCCACATCGAGCGAATGGACAATACTGTTCCAGCTAAGAGGATTTTCGAATCCCAGCCCCCAGGTTCGAGAAGTTCGTTTCTTTAGTGGTAGCCCGAAATCTTATCTTTCAGTAACTTTACGGCTATGAAAGAAGGCGACACGGTTAGAAATGGATAGAACTACGACAATACCAGTGACTCTCTTCCCCACATATGTATTTCTTGAATTCCGCTAACTAGCCATACAATTTGTTAAACTTTGGGTTCTTTTAATAAATTTGCATATATTTTTACAGGTAACAACGTCCAGAGGAACAGTATCAAGAACCCCTGCTAGCATGGCGCGATACTTTTTCTGTGGACACAGACTTGTTCACGGAGTCCTGTGACCGTGAGTCATAAGGGGGAGTGAGTTATTAGGGGAGTTCAATTAGGCAAAGCTCGAAGATGCACTTTCCGTTTGGTGACGTGTTGTCATATGTTCATAGGCCACTCGTTATTCCTTGAAGCAACTCCTTTGTCCGATCTACCAAAATTGAGACCCTCTAAACTGCTCCAAATACAGAGGCATAAGTCTCCTCAACAACGCCTTCAAGATCCTATCTTCCGCAAAATGTGAACTCCTGAAACCACTTGCCAACAACCTGATCGGCTCTTATCAGTTTGGTTTTAGGCCAGAAATTTCCACAACTGATCAAATCATTACACATCGGCAGATCCTGGAAAAAAGCTCAAGAAGTCCAAACAGATACCCATCATCAATTACAAAGCCGCATAAGAAAGCATTTATAGAGACGCACTATACAGAGCAAGATCTCGTTTTGGTATTCCTCCCAAACTCGCCCTTCTGCGCAGGATTACGATGCAGAGTTCTCGCTGCTCCATTAGGAAAAAGACCTCACCGATACATTCGATATCAAAATAGGATTGAGAAAAGGCGTTGCACCTTACATGTAACTTTTTTTAATCTGAATCTTGAAAGTATTGTGGAAAACTCCCGAGCCAAAAGCAGAGGCAGAATGTTCCATAAATAGGTGCAACCGACGATATTGACATCATTGGTCGGAATCAACGTATGACATCACCAGCCATCGCCAAAAATGGGTTAAGCAGTAAGACTAAGTATATGCTGTCAACACGAAAGGACACATAACATCGATGAATTGAAAAGAATGTCACCTCCTCTATTGACTCTGCAAGCTAAATCTCGTCAGAAACCACTGTTTCTTGGGGCTAAGAAGGCAATTCGGTAGTTAAGCCCTCACTCGAGCTCCTATGGAGATCCTTTATATGACCCTGATCTTTCCAGTCCTACTCTACTGCGCTGAAGCATGGACCGTATCAAAAGTGAACACAGAAATCCTTGGTCAATTTTAGAGAGAAATCTTCCAAAAATCGTCGGTCCTATTTCCGTTAACGGGCTATGGAGATGCAGATTCAACCAAGAACTATACAGCTAGCTAAGGACCGGGCTATTTGAGGATACATGTTTGTTGAGGCTCAGGTTTATTCCGGACTGTAGCACCACTTAAGTAAGTATGTAACTCTGATGTCGTTTTTTACCGTTTTAGTTTTGTCATACGAATTCCCGTAGATTCAAACTGGATACTTTTTAATTTGTAAACACCAATTGATTTCATGTATTTTTACTCGAAAGACAGCAAAAAAAGTTTACAAATTTCCCACTTAACATTGATAGCAATCCGCATCGACATGTAATCTACACTTGTTCTCATGAATAATTACTGGTGGCACAGAATACCATTGCAAAACAATGGAATTTGAAAGAATGTGCGCGAACTGCTAATGCGTTGGTCCAGAATACCAAAGCCAATGCTGCAGTTCTTTTTATCCTCCTTTCTGCTTTTGTGCATTAAACACTAATCGCATGCATTAGTTCTACGTTCGGCAACAGCCTTGTACGATAGCATAAACCTATAGTCACTTACTCCGGTGGCGCTACTAAAAGCAGCAAAACCAAAACCATTTAATTACCGCCGATTGAGGATGGAGAATGAATGTACCATCACCGTCATTGCCATCGCCACCGGAACCCATTTCGAATGCATTCGAATAGAAAATTCTCACCACGAGATCTGAACGAGGTCTTGAATCAACACCAACACAGTGCAATGATTTTTCTACATCAGCGCTTTTTGGTGGGGAGTGATAAAAAGGACGCGAAAGGATGCAAATTGCCATCAAATAAATCTGCATGCTGTCAATAATTTACAATACGAATCGATGATAGGTGGTTTTATGTGAGCCAATGTGGCAGTCGGTTTCATTCGTCAATGGATGGTTTATAGACTACGTGCAGACTGTAGATAAGTGTGCTCGAACGAAGGTAGATAATTGTATAAATCAGAGTAAATGGGGCAGTTGTTACCGAATGGAAGGAAGGAAATTAATTCTTGACAATGAGATTCTTATAAGTAGTTTATACATAAATTTTGTGGTATTTTATTTTTGAACTATCTGAAGAATCTTTTAAAATTGATTCATTACATTCGTTGTTCATTCTTCTATTTAAACATTATAAATACATAAATAAATCATCCGCTAAATGTTTATTGATTGGTTTTAATGTATTTACCAAAGATCAATAGAGATATTGTAAAAATTTATTATGAAATGACAACGAATAAAGTATGCAACCACAGATCACGATAAAAGGCGGTAAGTAGCACAATTCAAGTCGATAAGATTTGGTTTTCGGTTGTGCTCTCCACTTAAAGCTAAATCTTCCTCTACTCCGTCCGTTTTCTGACTGGGAATCGAAGACTCTGCTAACCTCAGTGTTGTTGCCTATTCACTCTACTTTCCACAGATGCCTTAAACGTCGTTTTTTAACCAGTTGTTTACTGCCAAGTCTATCTAGTTCATTAAGTTTTTGGTTGGATCTTCGTCTCCATAGCCTGTCAACACAAATGGGACCGACGATTTTTTTCGCTCAAAATGACCATGGATTTCTTCATCCGATGCGATCCATTTTCGGTGTCGTAAAGCAGGAATGCGATGACAAGGGTCTTATATAGGTTTTTCTAGGTTGCCTACTTAGTCTAAAGAAAGAGCGGTTGGTAAGAGTAATTCTTCAATTCGTTTCTGTCAAGATGTCGTTGTCAGGGTGAATAAAGTCCCTTCAAAGTTTAAACTATCAATGGTGACGTTCTGTCCAATTCGTTGATGTTGTGTGTCCTTTCGTGTCAATACTCTCGTTTAATATTACCAATTTTTGTGATTGCTTATCTATACTAGCAAACGTAACAGTGACATCACTTTGAGTCCGACCAAAAATGACTGTGCCTCCGGTGTTGGCTCGGGAGTTGTGTACAATACTTTAGTATTTCACAAAGTTTAACAACTTTTTATACCCTACCCCATAAGGGTATATTAGTTTTGATACAACATAGAGATAGAGATCGACTCAGAATCAGTAGCTGAGACTAGCTGTCTTTATGTCACCGATTTTTAGGAATTCAATTTTTTGCTACAAAACAAGTGTACAAATTTTTAAAATCCGCCCATTGCCACTTTTTAGAAAAACATTCTTTTTGGTCAAACGGTTAACAATTTTGAAAAAGTGTCTGAATAATATATTTAGACCACCTCAGTATCAATGTTTTATCCATTTAAGGTTTTTTATCAATCCCACATTATGTAGGCATTTTATGGAAAAACGGTTTTCGGCAAAATTTAACTTCTTCTGTAGGACATTTTTACCCACGTCCACTTTTTGGGTGCGTTTTTTGCTAAAACCATATATATGCCCTACACCATAGCATATGCAGGAGTCAAGCGTTGTTATTTGTCGAACCAATAAATACATCGTTACAATGCCACGACTTTTTTTTAGGGATGTTAAATTTGAGGATGGAATGGGTTAGGTTATTCAACGATTCGCACAGCGGATTGTATCTTTCTCATATGTTTTTATACCCTATCCCATAGAGGTATATTCGTTTTGACATTAAGTTTGTATCATAGATAAATAAATTCTGTAGAAATACCTCAAAGTATATGGATCGATTTAGAATCGCTAGCTAAGTCGATCTTGCCATGTCTGTCTGTCCGTCCGTTCGTCTGTGTGTCACCGATTTTGGGCTTAAAATTTTGAGCTGGAGTGTTGAAACTTGGTATATAGACTCTGTAGTCGATGAAGCAGAATAAGTGTAAAAGAATTTTGAAATCCGCCCACTTCCACGTCCCCTTTTTAGAAAAAGGGGGCGTTTTTAGTTTTTAGCCAAAGCGTAAGGAATTTTAAAAAAGTGTCTGAGCAACATATTTCGAGAATCTCAGTAGGTATCTATATTTCATTTTGTTAAAGTTTTTTAACACGCCCCCTTTTTAGGGGAGTTTTCTATAAAAATTCCATGCAAAATCATTATTTATGATAAAATGAACATTTGGTCTTTTGATCATTTTAACCCACGCTCATTTTTTGGACGCGTTTTCCTACAAAAGCCATTTGTATACCCTACCTCAAGGCATAAGCATAGAAAAACGTTGTTTTTTGACGAACCATAAAAGATTTTGATAAGCCGTCTGAGCAATATGTTGTTATAACGTCATTTTCAATATTTTATGTCCATTAAGCCCATATTTTGGGGATATTAATTTTAAGGATGGGTTGGGATAGGGTATTAAACGATCCGCACAGGACTGTAGGCTTCTTAAATTTTATTTAAATATTTAAAATATTTAAAAATAAATCATTTTAAATTAGGAACTTTTTATTTTTATTTCTATCAATTATGGAGAATGTTGGATGGTACTAAACGTGCACAACCTTCCAAATAACAACCACTGCAGGATTCTTACATTATTTTGTTGTTGGTCAGTGTTGATTTTATTTTTCTCGCATGTGGTTCGTCCTGTGAAAGTGCTTAAAAGTTTTTTTTAAATATAATAAACATTGTGTACAGCTTTCATATTAAGAGTGATGTAACAAATGCAATGCTTTGTATTTTTTTCCTTTGATTGTGTATATTCATCACTATAAATCGTCTTCGAAATCCTCCCCGTTTACATTTTCTTAATGCAGATTGCAGATATATTTTCAATGTACATCCAAAGTTTCTTAAAAATTGCGTAGTAATATCTGAACCTTCATAAAAACCAAATGGTTTTAAAAATCCTTCACATAAATTGCGAAGTCTTATTTTCCTTTTTAATCTCAACTTTTCATACAGTATAAACCTTTTTTAAGCTTTTAATATGAGAGAATAGGAGTAATGCTAAGGTTTCATATATAGGCCAATAATTTTTCAATACAGTTTTTGAATTTCTATCATATGACATGATAAGACGATTTTAGTAATTCAACTAAAACCGTCCCTTAAATAAATTCGAAATAGTCATAAAAATTTACAATTTTTCTAAACCATCCTTTTAAGTCCTAAGAAATCTTTGGTTTATTTGACCAACATCATGATAAAGGACACCACAAATAAAGAACCATGTATAAAAATAAAAGTGTTTATCTGCTTCGTCCCGTATTTACCCTTTTCTTTTATTCAATTACGGCCGTCAAAAATTGTACCCATTGATAGTCTCTACCTCAATCAAAATGTTAAGTAGAGTCGATAACAGTAATGACAATAGCCATCCGCCCCTTAATAATCCATTCACAGGACATCACAAGCACAATAGCAAAGAGCAGAAAAGCATATAAGACCACACACATAACCTCCCCTCAATGGTTTACCAACATAAAATGTCAATGTTTACGAGATTTTTGGTTAAAATTTTGTGGTAACTTCTCCTGAGTCGGTAGATGAAGCAGCACTGCATTCCTTATTGTTGAGAGGCGGTCATCGTTCCTGGTTGCCGGGCGTGCTGTAGAGATGACCGTACCATGAGCGCATATGTGCGACCTCTGTGTCCTAAGGACTCTTTGGGTTGATGTTTATAAACGTGATCCTTAATACTTTCGATTGGATATGTTGTGTGTGCTATAAGTATCACATGAATGAGATTATTCGGTTGCTGCACCATCAACGAGAAAAGGGTCATGAATGAGAATGAGTTGGACATCATAAAGATGACCATTAGTTGGGAGCTATATGCTTTGAAGTGTGGCATGTTTCCCGTAACAACATTGAGTAGTTAGGCGTAATGAAGAGGGGACATTCATGAGACACTAAATTGACTACAAGTGTCTTTTCCATGAAAGTGCAAAATTCTGTATTTAATGACAATAGTCTATTAGGTTTCGTTATGGACATGCGTTACTAAAGTCTTAACTACTGCATTGAAGTAGATGAGTCTGTAAAATTAAAATTCAATGATACCAAATGTTAAGGCTTTTACTGACATGGGGATGCTTTAAAAATAAAGATGGATAAAGCTTTTTCAATGCCATCTGTACGTGGGCATAGAAAGAAAATTCGAAAACATCCCTGTATTTTCGGAATTGCCTCGCAACAAACTGTGATAAATGGTGTGGATTGTAATATTTAATACACTCTGTCAACCATAAGGGTTGGAAGCATTATTTTTGAAAGCAGATATGTCTGTACTTCGACAAACAAGAAAAAGCACCAGGTTCTGAAACTGTAGAATATATTTACGAAAATCCGGACCGGAAATGGAACCAGTAAAATGAAAGTTCTATGATGTACAACAACTTTATAAAAATACCTCACTATTCATGGGACTTGAAACGCGAAATATGCTTTCTAGGATAAATGAATTTAAACCATTTTGATCCTTTTGTTATTCACGTTAAAAATGGGATGGGGAAATAAGATAGGACGATTCTTTAAATTGATTGTATCCTATTGACATGTTTTTCATGAACATTAGAAAGAATTTTGAAGTGTAACTTAAGATCGGAATGATAGATGATTTGACAAACAACTCCACGATGAATACAGTATTAGTCATTTACTAGCCCAACATACCTCTTCTGTTAGCATTCCAACGTTAAATACTTTCAGTTGCGGTTGGCATGCATGCCATTATATACAGGTTAGGTACACTTAGTTGTTGGCATGCATGTCATTATATACAGGTTATGTACACTTAGTTGTTGGCATGCATGACAATATATACAGGTTACACTTGGTAGTTCGAGTAAAGGCATAGAGGTGTTCCCCTTACGGATCGCTCAGATTCTTTGCTATCTTAGCAGAGATTTATGATTAAGTGGAACAACATTCTCAGCAAGAGGAATCCTCCTGTCAAAATAATAGTTTCCTTACTTCACAGCATATAATCATGTTAAATTCCCTTCATGATACATATAAAATAACCCGATGTTATCTTTTAGCAAGAAATTGCAGTCTCAGAATATTGCGGAACATATCCTTTGCCAAGGAATTATGGATTTGTCGGAGATATCAAGGTGATCCGTAAGTTGAACACGCCTGTTAAATGTGTTTTCTTGAAGACAACAACCGTACATTGTGGCTTTTTAAAAAATGAGAAGCTCGTAGGATAATGGGTTTTGTACAATTTTTTTTTTCATTATTCGATTATAGGTTTTTGTATAATGCTTTATTATGGTTAAGATTTTTCCCGAGGTTTTCCAGAAGCTTGTAGAATTATTTCGATGTTTTACAAAAGCACATATTATATATCTCGACAAAATTTGTCGACGTCTCTGCTATGACGTTCATGTTATCAACTTTGAGTTCAAGTATACTTGTGTAAGTATATTTCTAAAAAAATAATTTTTTTTTCTGATATTTTTCTTCTATTTTACTAGTATTTTGACATCAGAAGACGTTTTTCTACCAATGTACAATCAAACAACAAATCAAGTTAATAAAAATCTACAAGCATAATTTCAATAAGTTAAGGCTTATAAAAAAAACACCTTTGAATAAATAAATTAATAATTTTTTTTGAATAAATGAATAAATAAATTTTAGCATATATTTATTTATTTTCCTATACACAAAAATAAAGCTGAAATCCAAAGCTTTAAAGCTGTATATACCGCACCCTCATAGGATTATTTTCCTATAGTATAATAATTGGAGGAAATATAAAGCTTCTTACAAATTATAAAATAATTATTTTTTTTTTATAGTTTTTAGCAATACAAATACACGTTTACACAAATTATGAGAACCCTAATATCAATGAATCGGTGGTGGAATTTGGTAAAACTCATATAGGTAATGAAGATTAGAAAACTTTATAATTATAGCTTAACTTTATAGATAGTAAACTTTTAATTTATAGCGACTATACAAGAATAAAAATTGAAAAATAAAACTTAAAAGCTGCTCGAACCTATCTATTGTTGACAGCAGTATTGCCATTCTTTTTAACGATAGGAATCGTTCTAAATTTACTGTTTCTGCCGCAATTGTTAATGTATGATATAATAGCTTCTTAAATGGCGTCCTGAATGAACAAACATCTCCAATTAGCCTTAGTCCCTAGGTAACTGCCTCCAATTATATCTTTCTCTACTGCCAAATCCTGTGATATACCATGCAAAATACATCGGGTATAAAAATTGCTGCTACTGCATCAATGTTGCTATGTCAAGGTGTTTCCAGTATTATGTTATAAAAATTATTTAGGAAATGACTGTCATTTCTTTTTATTATGATAATATAGGTATGGTTCAATTATGTATGGAACAAAATATCTACCAAATGGCCGCTGCGACGTCGGCGGCACACCTCCATCCGATTGTCCAAATTTTCGATGACGCTGAGGCATAATTTTGGTTCTATTCCGTTAATGTGCCGAATTATCTCATCATTTAGCTCTTGAATTGTTGCTGGCGTGTCGACGTACACCTTTTCTTTCAAATAACCCCAAAGAAGGAATCACATGATCTTGGCGGCCAATTGACATCGCTACCACGTGAGATAACACGGCCATTGAATTTGTCGCGCAAAAGAGCCATTCACAGTAACTGCCTGACCGGTCTCATGTTGGAAAAAAATACGGCCCGATGATGCCGCCAGCCCACAAACCGCACCAAACAGTCACTCTTTGTTTGAGCATTGGTTTTTCGACAATCACTCTTGGATTATCATTCGCTCAAATGCGGCAATTCTGCTTATTGAGGTGAAAATGTGCCTCATCACTGAAGATGATTTTTTTCGAAAATTGATCATCCACTGCTGCTATTTCTTGCCACCATTCTGACCATTGACGACGCTTGAAATGGTCAAGAGGCTTTAGTTCTTGAGTCAATTACACCTTGTAAGCTTGTAAATGCAAGCATTTATGCATAATGTTCATCAACGACGAGCGTGAGAGGTGCCACACTATCGCGAACAGCAGCAATATTTTCTGCAGTACGAGCTGTACTAGCATGCACTGGTGTTTTCACATCTCCTACAGACCCGGTTTGCTCAAATTTTTGAACGATTTTTCCGATTGTACGCACATTTAGACGATTAAATTGACCGAAATATCACGAAGTGCAAGATAGCTATGCATTTTGATTTGAACGCCCATTTTCATAATAAGCCTGAATAATTTTAACGAGTTGATCGATTGTGTATCTTTCCATGTTAAAAATTGAGTTAGTCTGAAATTGAGAAATGTCAAATGAATTGCAGAAAAATTTAGACGTTTAGGTGTGGTTCACATTCAACATCGGCCCTTAAAATTTTATAATGCTTACCTACCATTGAATACTGTAATCGTCAGTCAAAATGTCTTGTACATTATTATATATATTTTGCCCAGTTTCCAAACCTGCATTGCATATCAAAACTTATGACGTTGGAATTAATTATAGTCGGCATAAAATTAGCCTCAAAAGACGTCCCTAAACCTCTCTCACTCTCTCCATTTACCTATCTGGTATTTTCTAGTTTATAGTTATCACATTTCGGTTGTTGTCGTTGATAGTCGGTTTATGTATTGGATACTGTATCCATATTTATTTTCACTTGTTCCGTTTCCGGGTGCAATGTTGCGTAACGTGTATAAATGGGAAAATGTGTATTGGGTCAAATCGTACCAGACAACAATTCTTCTTCACTTTCACTTCATCACAAGCTTAAAGGCATGTGGAAATATTGCGTTGATTTGCTTATCGACTTAGGTGTTGGTAAATTTTCCTGACAGATGGTGTCTCATGTCTTTCTGTCTAATAGTAATTTTTAGTATTACAAAAGTAATCTATACTAATCTGTGAGGTATCAAATAACTTTGTTTATTTCGGTAAAATAAGAATGGGTCTAATTGGATAGCATGGCTTTCAGGTTCTATTCGTGCTGTAGTCAAACTAAAGTCAGTAGGTTGGTAAATGAGAAATCTTTTAAATAAATTTTACATCAAAATTATGAGATGTTATAAACACTATAATGTTAAACGTTGAATGGTTCAATAAACAATAAGAACTTTCATATGCTTGCATAGAATAAAAATCTTGTAAGCAATGACCTAACTAGAAAAAAAATTGGTTTTCATTTTCCAATTTTCCAAGTACCAATGCTCACAAAAAAAGAGAAACCAGAGAAGTCGAGAAGGTTCAGCGACTTCTTGATCAATCTTCTTCTACAAATATTTGTCATTCGTTAGTTCCACCCTTAGTTACAACTGATGACTCTTTAACTAGTACACAATCAAACATGAGTTTGGTTATTGTGGTCTTTTGTTTAGTTTGGTTGGACGTTTGAAAGTATTTGGTTGCTATCGCAATTTTTAAGTATACAAAGGTCGTTTTTCCACTTTCAAAGCATCGAATGCGATCACGTTATGAATTTTCATTATTCATTTCGATATGATTCTGTTTTGGTCATCATAATCCTGGCTAAGACATGTTCATTGTAGGTAGATTTATCTAACATCTTTTCTTGGACACTTTCCTTAAGCCTTTATCACGCTCTTTACTAAGATTGTTCACCTTTTCTTCGTCTATATTGAACAATGGCAGGCGGCGCCTTTTGTCATACCAGAAGTTTCTTGGTGGCCGGGAGAGACCGATCATTATACTCGCCATATTGCACGCCCTATTTTCCTAGGCTATAAGTTTGAATAGAATAATAAAACAAAAGCACTATTCGCGCTTCGATGTGTCTGGTCTTGTAAACGTCCAAAACGTCCAAAGCATCGATCCAGATGTCAAAAATATATAAAGTCGATAGCAGTTTCGAATATGGCCATAGACACATTCCTTATAAACTCATTTCAATGTTTAATGAGCGCTAGTATTAATCTAATAATTCGATTTGGTAGCTCATAGTGAATTTTTTCGCCGGGGTATCAACAAAAAATTGACAATTGACAAACTTTTCGTCTAGTGATAAGTGTGGCTGCACAGCATTGTGATTATTTTTTTTAACAGAACCTTGCATCTATTAAGGCTTTTCAGATTTATGCCAAAACCAATATTGAGCTCACATATATATATATATATATATATTTTTTTTTTCAGTTCATGCGATAATAGCATAATCGACCCCAAAAACCAATTCTTCAGTCATTGTTTAGCTCGTGATTTACCGGTGCTTCTTCTATCTTCACACATTAGTCTCTTAGCAATAACAATATCACAACAGCTGCTTTTCACTGTCATTTCCTGTATGCCTTTTCTAAGCAAAAAAAAAACGGAACCTAAATAAATATTAAATGATAAATTCCAGTAAAGATTGTCACATGCTTTTCGAATCATATGCGGGCATTCGAAACTTTAGCATTACTTCGATAATATATTGAAATTGCCATCTACACACACACACCCACTTTTGGTAATCTATTATACCAAAAGTTAAATAACTCTATTCTGTCGTAATACCACCCGGGGCGTTTCGCGTGGTCGTTACTGGACTTTTCCCACCCGAAAATCTATTTGAACTTTTTATTTATAGCTTGTTAAACGATCGATTGCCCTTTTATTTTGCGTCCTGAAAAGAATTTAACTCTCTTGGTTGTTTCATATTTCACGATTAATTCCTTCGCTGTCTCTATTACAGATGATTCAAATTACCCAACCGAAAGAAAGTAATGGATACTGTCCGCACACAGAGACAAATTACAGTTTTATCACCCTTATCTATGTTGTTGTCCTTTTTGAGTGTTGGTTTCTTTTGATTTAGGCTTGGAAACTCACTAGGGATTTTGTGTCGTCTTGTCCCTTTTTGTTTCTCTTTAGTCCTGGATATTATTATGTAACGAAAGTGGGCGTTATCCTTGCAGTGTTATTTGCTGTAATGTCTAATGTTCATAACAGTGTTCTACCCGCCCCACGACGAGAAAATAAAAATGTGTTTGACATTTTCTTTATGAGCTTGAGAGTTGTTATGACACTACAAGACGGGCAAGTATTTAGTGAATTAGAATATTCGCGTGTCAATGGATTTTTTGTAGATATAAAATATCTATTTTTACAATCATTATCAACATAAAAAATGTAAGTACGGATTCATTAAACAAAAACAGGAAAAGAGTTCTCAGTTGATTTATGTCCATAAGTTTTGTTAGTTTATGAGCTGTATGACGAATATTGTGTATGGGGTCCAGTGCATGTAGGCTACAGTTCACTATCACATCTTTTTGTTGAAATAACAACCCCAACAAGTTTGCGTGGTTTAACATATTCTTAACACTATGTATATATAGATAACAATATTGTATATCATGTGAAGCTTTTTTGAAGTGAAAAAAAATTCTTCAGCTGGTTCTAGACTGTTTTGGATGCTTGATCGTGTGTATTAAACGGGTGTACGTTAGTGTGCAAAAAGGGTATCTAAAATCTAAGATCGGAAGTTCGCAGGTGGCATGTCATTGAATCTATTGTGCGGTGCGTATCGTCGCGATGACGGCTTCGGGTTGGCATGGTGGTTGGAAAACGAGGAAGATAATACTCGTAGTGTCTGTTATATAGCATAAAGGATATTGCTGCATCGGTACCCCAAAGATGTATAGATGTGTGGGATGTATAGTAGCCAATAAAGGTACGTGAAATTGTGTGTGAGCAAGATCAAATTATGAAACTCATAGTAATGCAATATTTTTTATTGTAAGGAATCAAAGACATATGGATACGACATTTGGTAACATGTTTTGAAAAGGATTCAAAAGCTAAAATGGTTATTATCCTCTAAATGTTGAAATGTCATCTGATCGATGGTACTGGCTTTCCTTTGGTCTGTCATAAATGTGTTTTGGGGTAGGGTGGGATTTGAGAATATGTTTGTCTGACATCTGAGTCTGTAATTGAAGCTTGAATCTTGGGCGTGTATCTGTTAAGTCTTAATAAAGATTTATTTTTGAAATTGGAGTGCTGACTCTAGGAATGTTTTACATATGACGACATTTTTAAACGTCTCTGACGTTTGTGGTTGTAAATACAAATGATGGTACTTTAAAAAAGACAGATTGGACAAGAGAGGTTGCAAGAGGAAGATGAAAATTGGTATGTGGTCTGATTGTTTCGGATTGGATGGTGTAGATAGATGTGATGATGTATTCAGTTGTATACTTTTGGATAAACTTTAAATACTTTTGGCTAAAATTGACTTTTGAATGTTTGTGTTTCTCGGGGATAACTATGACGGTTTTAATGAAATTTGGGATTCTGTCTGAGAGGTAGAGCGTGTAGCTTTGGTTGGATTTTGTGATTTCTTTACAATGAAGAGATAATATCTTCACACTGAAGTTCTTTCAGAAGAGACTAATGTCGATATATATGTGATTGTCTGTTTAAAGCGAAACTTCTTTTGGGACGGTGTGAATTGGATTTTATGAATCGAAAAAGGAATATATCGGTTCTTGTCTGATCACTGAAATTAAGCAGCCTGGTGGATGGCGTTTAGTACTTAGATGGAGGACCACATGGGAACACCGTGTGTTGTTGGTAAATTCGTAAGGAATAGAAACAAGGTTGAAAAACAATACAAACACATTTTTCACCATTTTAGTTCTGAAAATATTGTAATATTCAGCTCTGATACGCCTTTTGTGAGTCAAACAGTCAACATCAAAACATCAGTCCCATAAAAAACGCAAGAGCATGCGAATTGTCAAAAAGCACTCAAGGAAATTGTCAATTTCGATGGAAATATGTACTAACGCAAAGGGATTTATGTATACAATTGGTTATACCAGAATAATCCATCTCGTGTGGGCTTAGATTATGTTATGAAACCTGTTTTATAGCAGTTGAACCTGTCTCGTGAACTTACATTCCATTTTTTTTTTCAATGTTTTTAAAAATTCGCTTTTTAAGAAAATGCTCCTAAAACTGCGTGTAGTTCAAAATAATCTATAAACGATATGTATGTTATGATATTGTCTAAATATTTTTTTTAGTGAATATGGTTATAATAATTATTAAATCAGTATATAAGATAAATATAACATTCATTTCAAAGGGTTATATCTTTAAAAATATGTTTAGTTGGTCACTGTTAAGTTTTTTTTGCATTCCGAAATTAACTGCAAATTTTGATTTTACATCGTTCTTTTATCAGAATAAAACTGTGTACATGAATCTTGCGCCCTCGATTTAAAATTACGACCATAAGACCTCTTAATACTTTATATAAAAAAAACTAAATGAACGCGTTCATGTGGTAGTGATTTGCTGTTATTGGCCAAAACTAAAAATTCTGTTAAAGGAGCTGTAGGCTTAAATTTATGTTAATGTATTGTTGCAAATGTCAATATAATTTATGTGATATTTAAAATTTTTCAAATTTGGCTTTAATACAAAAATCAGTACCTTTATTTCAGCTTTACTAGAGTTAATAATCGTGTTAAGTTTAAATTAAATCATACGTGCTTGCCCTTGTTTACTGAAAAAAATACTTCAACCGCTGCCTTCGCTTCATATTCTGCCATTCGCGGAGATGACTTTTTGTTCAATTCGACCAATGCTATCGATATTAACCTTGATTTGAAGATATTTAAGACGATTTGAAGAAAATTCTAGCTCTGGTGCTCTGGACTTTTGCACAATCATCTTCAGAAGAATTTCAATAAAATCAGTTGAAAATATTTTCTAGAATCATATAGATCATTTATTTTATAAAAGATAGCGACAAGCTAAAAACTTTTAATTGACATCTAATGTTTACACCAAATAAAAGTATCAAAGAAAAAAAAAATTCGCTTTCTGCTAATATTTACACCAAATAAAAGTATCAAAGAAAAAAAAATAAATTCGCTTTCTGAATCATACAATTTTCTTTAATATGCAAACAGAACCACTATTTCAAATTTATCACTACTGAGTCAAAGTACCAAAACAACCATGAGACTGAGATACTGCTCTCCTTATTGTATATGTCCATTCGGCACACCGGGTACTTCTGAAATATTTATAAATGGTTTCTTGCAATGCTATCTAACATACCAAGTCCGTGTATCGTCCAAGGTATTCAACAAATAAATAATACATTTTTCTACCTTATGAGAAATAATATTTCTCACAATTCCAACAGTGCATGGTAGGTGTAGCAGCTATGTGTGCATGTGCAATGGGCCAAGTGCCAGGAAAGATGAATGAACATTCTTATATGAATGGCTGCACCGAAATTCACAGTGAAAATGTCTATTTTTCGTGCTACATCCGAGCACCGATGAACAGAAGACAATAGACGGAAGATACTTTCATCGGTGCACTCCAACAGTTCTGAAACAGACATTTATAGGCTTTCGAGTACAGTTTCCATGTTGAAAATTGGTATCGTACTTAAAATTTATGGCCAACATTTCAATTGTGTGTCGGGACTAGGTAAGCAGCTATACAAATATAATAGTACTCTCAATACCAGGCCGATCCAATGCCAGAGTGTAAAATATTATTTTCTAGAACCTCTTTTCTTTCTCGATGCCAACAACTAACGTTCTAATAAATAGCTAGTTTTGAGTTATTTTCATACACATTTATTTTTGAATAGTTCTTGTGTTCGTTTTAGATAAAGGCATTTAGATTTGCTATGTGAACAGGAGTAGTTCTCAAAAGGTATTGTTCAATTTTGCAAATTATTTTTAGAGTTAGTTGTTTTAATTATGTGTTAAGGCAAATGGCTCTTTATGAAGGCTTATGTTGGTATTTATCCTGGAAAGCAATTGCTATGAAATACAAAATAGGAGTTATAAGATTCAAGTGGTAATTTAACTTCTCCAAATAGTGGTGAATAAAATAGTTGTCTCTGTTGTTTTTGGCCATTTGACTATTTCTACATTTGTTTACACAATTAAGCAAAAACTTAATAAAAAGTATTAGATACGGATTTATTGGAATTGATTACAAGGTGACAAGGTGAAATGAATGATTTCGATGTGGTCCTAAAGCATATTCTGTACATGATTTAACCTGTCCGGCAAAGAACAAAAATTGCCGAAAATATATACGGACATTTTAAATCCGAGTGCAGAAAAAAATTAAAACGAAATGTAACTGAAAATAAGAAGAAGAAGATGAAATCTTAGGAGGCATCGAGGTACCAATTATTATAATCGATTCTGGAAGCAAATCAACTATTATTTCTAAAGAAACATGGAAGGATATGAAAACTCAATCTATTTTAATTCGGAAAAAGGTAAAGAATCAAAAGAAACCATTTTTGACATATGGGTCAAATAAGGTCAAATAATTAAATGTCTTGGGATCATTGGTTGAAAGGAAGAAAAGTTATGATATTTTGTATGTCTTAAGAAATAGATGGAAGTGCCTTTTGGGAAGGGACACTGCTTTAAAACTGGGAGTACTTAGACTAGGCATGGAGTTGTTAAATTCATTAGTGTACAAAGTTTTTCAAAAATAAAATATGTTCCTATAGATAAGCCTAAAGTTCCAATCATTCGGCCTTGTCGGAAATAACCAATAAATTTCGATGAAAAAATGACGGCTAAATTAAATGAGCTCTTGGTTTTATATATTATCGAACCAGTAAAAAAATACAAAAAAAAAAGACCACAATCCTACAATGAATACCCTATCCCATCACATCCTTAAAATGAATGTACCCAAAAAGTGGGCGGGGATAAAACTGAATGAAGATGAAATATAGGATATGACATTTTCACCACATCTTGTCCAGACAGTTTATCTAAAACTTTGTTGTTCGACTAAAAAACAACATTGTTCGGCTGTGAACCAAAGAATTTATTTGCGGTTCTTAAACAAAGAAAAGATTCCGTATTAACGTTTATTTGATAATTTACTGGAATAAAAAAGACCGCTCTTTAAAACGTTACAAAACTGAATATCGAATTTTATTGTATTTCGCAAAACATTTTGACATTTAACAGAAAAAGGAATTTATCAAATTTCCCTGAATGGGATATTTAAAAGGTGGTTGCATTCAGCACTTTTAGTTATTTTGGTGTGACGTCATCTTTGTTTAATATCGTAAACATTCTCCCCCACCGATGAGCGATGGTCATCAAATTTCTGCTACCGGTTTTGTTTGCCTCACTGTAGAATGTTTAACTGCCCCCATTCATTATCACATTTGATGCTTCAGCCTGCTTATTTCTCAACGTACATACATACGTATGCCCATGCGTTTAAGTTACATGAAAAGAGAAGATGAGTTAATAATTTGTTTACATACAAAATAATGACAAACGAAAGTAAAACGAAAACAAAGTAAGCAAAGACATGTTCACATATCAGGTACAGGTACATAATTTTACACGTGAACCCGTTCTTGTGCTCTCTCGCGTAATCTCTTTGACGATGATATTGTTTTCAACGTGAGGCGATATTGGGTAGCGGTGCATTGCATATGCTGATTGATGTTCTGCTATGATCACTTGTTGTTGTGGAAGCAATTTTCATTGATAACGTCTAACGCAAGCATCAGTTGATACCCATTGAGCTTTGATGTGTGATGTGTGCGCGAATTTAATCGAGTTTATTATTATTATTAATGTATAATTATTATTATTTGAGTTAATTTGTGAAATATCAGATGGAGATTCTGGTTCTGATGAGTATTATTTTACGAATATTATTAATGTGTCGGTTTATATTTAATTGTAATTTAATTTGTTTGATTTCTACGTGTCCCTCGTTGGTAGATTAGTGTGTGTGTGTGTGTGTGTGTGTGCAACTTTTAATTAGGTATGTTGGGTCGGTTGCAACTTGTGTTGAGAAAAGTGGACTGTATATTTGAGGTGTGTGTGTTATGTGTGTGTGCTTAAAGTGTGTATGAGTGTACGTCCATGATGATTGAGTGAATTCAATTAATGTGTGTAAAATTCAATCGGTATGATAACAGTGGTGCGTAAGAGTTTTTTATCGATTGATATAAATATAAATATTGTGCTATAATTTTGTGTGTTGTGTTTTATTAATTAGTGTTGTATTGTTGAAGTTTTACGTTTGTTTAGATTGTTGTGTTTGTTCAATGTTCGTTGGTAGAGGGCAAAGTTTTGTTATTGGCCGTTTTAAAAGTCCTTGTTGTGTTTTTATTTTTACGACGCGTGTAATATTGTCTTTTCCCGGGTATGTTTCTTGTATGCGTCCTAAACTCCATTTTGCGGGTGGAAGTCGTTCGTCTTTTAAAAGGACAAGATCTCCTACTTTTAGCTGTTTTTGTTTCTCTAACCACTTTGGCCGTTGCTGAAGCCGAGCTAAATATTCACTTTGCCAATGTTTCCAGAACGTTTGAAGAAGCGCCTGTATTGCCTTCCATCTGTCGATGTGTCCTTGATTGCCTATGGACGTGTCCGGCTCTGGTACGGTGAATAGGCTCGATCCTATCAAGAAGTGTGCAGGAGTTAGTGGTTCAAAGTCATCGGGGTTCTCGGTTAATGGGCATAGAGGTCTCGAATTTAGACACGCTTCGATTTGTGTCAGAAACGTGGTGAGTTCCTCAAAAGTGAGTGTGCCATTACCGACAATCCGTTTTAAGTGGTACTTAACACTCTTCACCCCTGCTTCCCATAATCCTCCAAAGTGGGGAGAAGCTGGGGGGATGAAGTTCCACTTGGTTCCTTCTGCTGCTGTTATTTCTGCAATCTCCTTCCAATCTAGGATCGCGCCCTTCATTAGCCGACGTAGTTCTGCATCGGCTCCCACGAAGTTCGTTCCGCAGTCGCTATATATTTCACCGCAGACTCCTCGTCGCGCTGAAAATCTCCTAAAAGCTCCTATAAACGCTTGGGTGGTTAGATCACTTACAGCTTCTAAGTGAATAGCTTTGGTGGCCAAGCAAACAAAAACAGCGATGTATCCCTTGTGGCATTTTGAGCCGCGACCTTTCCATGCTCGGATATTAATTGGACCAGCATAATCAACCCCTGTGTGAGAAAAGGGTCTTGAAACCGTGACTCGTGGTGCCGGTAGTTCTCCCATTAGCTGCTGTGCTGTTTCACATCGAAACCTGTAGCATGTTGTACAGCCGTTTATATGCTTTTTTACGGCTCGTTTTATTTGAAATATCCAGTATTTTCGGCGTATGTGCACCATCATAAGCTGGATACCTCCGTGTAATGACCTTTCGTGAGCATCGCGAATAATTAAGCTGGAAATATGGTGCCGGGGTTCCAAAATTATAGGATGCTTTTGATCATATGGAATGATTGCTTGGCTGAGTCTTCCGCCAACTCGGATTATTCCATGACCATCTACAAAAGGATTTAGAGATCCCATACCTTTCGCCTTCTTAATGCCTTCTGGAAACATTTCCTTTTGTGCAATCCGAATTATTGACGTGGTGGCTTCGTTGAGTTCCATTGGTGTAAGTGTACTATTGTATTGTAAGATCTTACAACTTCGTTTTTCATTGTAGAAATTTAAATATTTTTGACGGGTACGGTTAATAAATCTCTTACAATACGCGACTATCCTCAGTAATTTTGGAAACGTTGACGAGTTTTGGATGAGTTGGAGTATTTGGTTTTCATCAGCGTCCAGTCTTAGACAACGTGTACGTTTTTGGCCTTCATCCGTTGTCAAATTAGCTGGCTGAGTTGGCATCTGAAAATCCCATGATTCCTGCAGAAATGTTGGTCCATTCCACCATAGATGCTCCTGTATTAGCGCCGAGGGCAGTACACCCCGGGAGGCTAAATCTGCTGGATTCTGGTCCGTTGGGATATGCTTCCAGATCGCCGATTCAGTCAGCCGCTGAATTTCTCCAACTCGATTCCCGACAAAGGTTTCCCATCGTGATGGTTGGGACCTTATCCAACAAAGTGTAATTGTTGAGTCAGTCCAAGCATGCATTTTTACTTTCGCCTGATTGAATACCTTTGCGACGTGATTGAGGAGCCTCGCTAAGATAACTGCTCCACACAGTTCCAATCGCGGTATGCTTACAGGTTTTAGTGGCGCAACCCGCGTCTTGGAAAGTAAAATGTTCATGTGAACCAAACCCTTTTCATCCTGGATTCGGATATATACCACAGCACCAAATGCCTTTTCTGATGCGTCAGAGAAACCATGTATTTCCATGGTTTTGATCTGCTGTCCAAACTGAACCCACCGAGGTAAACGAATCCTGTTTATGGCCGTTAAATCTTTGAAAAACATGTTCCAAATTGTAGCTAGCTCTTCATCAATAGGCTCATCCCACGTCATCTTCTTTGCCCAAAGTAGTTGGAGAAAGCATTTGGCCTTGATAACGCACGGCGAAATCCAACCCATTGGATCGAAAAGTCTAGCTACGGTCGATAGTATTGACCTTTTGGTTGTCTGTGGATGACTTGGCGGGGTGAAGCTGTAAAGAAAAGTATCTGTGTTAGGATTCCAGTGAATACCCAGCATCTTGAGTTGACCCGAACCTTCAGAAGGGAACGTAAATATTGATTCCCGCTCTTTCAACGGTAAATCCTTCAAAAGGCTCTCAGTGTTCGATGCCCACTTGCGTAGATTCAACCCGGCAGCTTTCAGACTCGTTCTCACTTCATACATTTTTCTTTCAGCTTCATTGGTGGTGTCGGCTCCAGAAATTAAGTCATCCACATACATTTCTTCTCGGATCATCCTTGCAGCTCGTGGATATTCTGAGCGATACTCGTCGGCAAGCCAGTTTAGAGTTCGGATTGCCAAGTAAGGAGCAGATGCTGTGCCAAATGTCACTGTTTTAAGACGGTAGACTTTGATAGGCTCGGATGGATCTTTTCGCCACAAAATCAGCTGGTAGAAAGAGTCCCTTTCATTGACCCAAAATTGGCGGTACATTTTCTCAATATCGGCCGTGAAAGTGTACTTGTACAGCCTCCACCTGAGAATGACATCGAGAATGTTATTTTGTAACGCTGGTCCTATCATAAGCCTATCGTTGAGTGACGTTCCATCTGATGTTTTATAAGATGCATCAAATACTACTCTTAGCTTGGTCGACGAACTGGTTTCTTTTATTACTGCGTGGTGAGGAAGGAAATAATGTGGCGTACTCTCCAAGACATATTCGTTGACTTCACTCATATGACCCATCTGTAAGTATTCTTCAATACATTTAGCATAATCCATCTTCAACGATTTATTTTTCAGAAGACGTCCTTCCAGCTGCTTGAACCGTCGAAGAGCTCCCTCTTTTGAACGTCCCAATATTGGATGAACATTTCCTTTGAATGGAAGGGCTACTTCACATCGGCCGTTTGCTAAACGCTTGATGTTGCTTAGGAAATGTTCTTCGCATGCTGCATTTTCTGGGTTTTCGGATGTTAGAAACGGAGCTTCTTCTAATTCCCAAAATTGGCGCATTTCTACATCCAGGTTGCATGTTTGATGGAAACTCTTGATTGGCTGCGATGCAAGTGGAGCACGCCCGAAAAGAATCCAACCAAACTTGGTTTTTTGAGCCAAAGGCAAATTAGAATTATTTGGCCTGATCAATTCTGGCAAAAGGATGTCCGCCAAAACGTCGCTGCCTAGCAACAAATCAACTTTTGCTGGATTAAAAAATGATGGGTCGGCTAAGCTCAAGCCGTCGAGATGCCTCCAATTCGCTATTGGAAGAGTTTGGGCCGGGATATGCCCAGACAGTGACTTAAACACGAGTGCCTGTGTGTTAATAACAAAGGTTGAATGGCTGGACCCAATTGTTATATCAACAATTTTGTTACAAATGCCGCTGTTGACCATACCTAACCCGGACACCTCGACGAAAGTTGATTTTTGTTGTAGACGCAGTAATTGAATTGCTGACTCAGTTATAAACGAGGCTTCAGATCCTGAATCCAGTAATGCTTGGAGTGAAACAACTTCCCCTGATGAACCGCAGACCTTGACAATGGCTGTGGCCAACATCACTTGAGTATTCGTGTGTGGCACAGAGTGGTATGTGTGGACGGATCTGCTACAGCAAGGTTGAACTTCAGTTGGCTGTTGAAAGTTCGATTCACTTTGTTGAGTTGAAGGATGGTGTTGTAAATTGGGTGGAATAAAATTCTGAGCATTTGGGTTAATTGAAGAGGTAAGGCAGTTTCTATTTTGTTGACAACGTTGTTGAGAAATTTGACTACGATTAACATTATCACAGGGGTCAGGATTCGACAAAGAACTCGGTTGCGGAACATTTTGCGGAGAATAGTGTAAAAGCGAATGATGGGGTTGCTGACAATAATAACATCGACGAGTACTTGGACAATTATCGGACAAATGACTATAAGCTAAACAGTTTTTACATAAACCCAACTTATTAATGCATTGATTGCGTTCGTTTATGCTTAATTTAATGAAACGGTTACATTTGCGAATAGCATGTTGTCCTTTGTTACAAAGTTTACATGCATACTTTGATGTATTGGCTTGCGTGTGAAAGGAATTTCGTTGTGGAATCTTTTTCGAGGACTCAGATGACATCTTTCCTTGCTGGAAACTTACTGCCTCAAGAGTACGAAATCTCATTTCAAGAAATTGTTTAAATTCCTCTAATGTTGGCAGCTCCTTAGAGTTTTCTTTGAGACCCAGTTTCTCTTCCCACAGCTGCTGTGTTTTTGTTGGTAGTTTTTGTAGTAACACGTAAATAATCATCACATCCCAATGTTCAACCGGTACCTTTAAGTTGGCAAGGCTATGCACTATCTCTGTTGACGTATCCAGTAGTTCCTTGATGGCTTCAGATCGCTCCTGCGTTACAGTTGCTTGGTTGAAGAAGCATTTTAATTGAGTGTTGACCAGGAAACGCCGATGATCATATCTGTCTTCTAAAATAGCCCAAGCTTTTACATAATTGCCATTTAAAATGGGTAAATGTGACAATATTTTCTCTGCTTCACCTGAGATACTCGTTTTCAAATAGTGCATTTTTTGTATTTCGGACAAAGACGAATTGTGATGTACAAGAGATACAAAAAGATCACGAAAACCTCTCCACGATTCGTAATTTCCCGAGAAAACAGGTACAGGAATGTTTGTTAACCTAACATCTGAGTTGTGAGTTGATATTTTAATATTTTCAACTACTTTAGACTCTACAGATTTGGATTCTTGAACCTTAGCCTTATCTATTGCATCTAAAATATCACCACGATAGTCGAAATATAATTCACGGAACTTCTCAAACGTTTCTTCTATATCCGAACATTTTTCCTCATCACTGTCCGACAGCTCTCCTATATACCTCTCATACACACTTTCTGCTGACTCCATCGACTTCTCCAATAATGTTAAACGACCAGACAAATAATTTGAAGTACGAGTACTGGACCCTCTTTTTGCAAAATTTGAAACATCTTTTTCTAATTGAGTGAGTACTCGTGTAAGCTTATTTTGTTTCATTTTTGTTTGAATTGGCTTTAATTCTTAGATAAAGACACAAATAATAGAAGTAAAAGCACTTACTTGCAAATTTCTTCAACTTTGATCCAGTATTATGGTTGCACAGAACACAGCACAGAAAACAGCAAACAGATGATACGGCAAACAGATGATACAGCTAACAGATGATACAGCAAACAGCTAACAGATGATATCGTTGAAAATTCTCAGATTAACGAATTGTTCCAAAAGATAATTTTCCGCACAAAAAAAAATGCATATAATGCACACGAGACAATAAATTTAATTTTTACTTTTAGCACACAAAAAACAACAACAAATGTAAACAATTGTGTAGTGTTGACTTGGAATCTTTTCTTAAATCCGGCTCGAGGACCAAATGTTCGGCTGTGAACCAAAGAATTTATTTGCGGTTCTTAAACAAAGAAAAGATTCCGTATTAACGTTTATTTGATAATTTACTGGAATAAAAAAGACCGCTCTTTAAAACGTTACAAAACTGAATATCGAATTTTATTGTATTTCGCAAAACATTTTGACATTTAACAGAAAAAGGAATTTATCAAATTTCCCTGAATGGGATATTTAAAAGGTGGTTGCATTCAGCACTTTTAGTTATTTTGGTGTGACGTCATCTTTGTTTAATATCGTAAACAAACATTTTTATACTCTATCCGATAGGGGTATATTAGTTTTGATACATCGTTTGTAACATAGAGAAATAATTTAGGTAGATATACCTCAAAGTATATGGATCGACTCAGAATCGCTCGCTGAGTCGATTTAACCATGTCTGTCTGTCCGTCCTTCTGTCTGTAGGTCACCGGATTTTAGGACTTAAATTTTGAGCTAAGATAATGAAATTTGGTATATGTGATTCTAGAACATACTGTTCGAAAATGTGTAACAATTTTTAAACACGAGACGGACAGACAGACATGGCTAGATCGACTCAGCAGGCGATTTTGAGTTGATCCATGTACCTAAAGGAATATTTGTCGAAATTTTTTCTCTATATTACAAACTTAATGTCAAAACTAATATAACCCTATGTGATAGGGTATAAACAATCAAAATGGATAACTTTATTGCACCTTTTATGAAGAAAGATGGAGATATACTCGTATCCTTCGTCATAAGAAGAGCAAATGCAGCCATATTGAGGGAAAACTATCCATTGCCAACTATTAACCTAATCCTTCCTAGACTACGAAAGTCAAACATATTTTCAAGACTGGACATAAAAATGTTTTTCGTCAAGTTAAAATTTGTTTGGAATCACAATACATTATAACATTTATCACTTATATTGGACTAATTTATATACAAAGTTCAATGTTTGGAAGTACTTGTGCACCGCAAATATTTTAAAAGTTTCTAAAACGTCTTCTTTCTGGATGTAAAGGTTTTATTAAACCATGGTAAATGTGTGTACAATGTCCACCAAATAGAGTGAACATATTCTATCTGCAAATTACATTTAACAATCACCTGCAAAATGCAAATTGTTCGCTAAAATCGATTATAAGGCATTTTTTACAAATATCAGCTAGAATTTTTGGCCCCGATTGTTGGGGCTACTCCATCATCGTAATGTTTGGTTTGATTAATATCTCGAGTTCGATTTTTTCACGAAACCAATAGGTACTTGCTCTATTAGGAGAAAGTAAAAATTAATGCTCTCAAATCTACTGTTAAAATGCGGTAGGCCCTACAAAACAGTAAAGTGGATAAACGAGGATAAGATCGATGTCGAAATATGAAGAATCATACAAAGCAGTAAAGTGCAAAAACTAAATTGTCAAATGTCAACAAAGGGTACCTAATACAGAAAAAAAAATAAAAAAAATTACTATATATATTTATTATACATCAACAAATTATGTAAGGTGCAGAATATCCTTTTTTTATAGGACTGGCTTTTTAAAAATAAAGTCGCACAATAACAATCCAATTCAAAATCTCAAATTTAACATCGATATTGAGATTACCTGCGTTGAACCGCTATTTTGCAACAAAAAAAATCTTCTAAAATTATGAAAATAATATTTACTTAACAAAGATAGTTCATATCTCCTAAATCGTCCTTTATTATAATAATTAAACTTTTTACTTATTTACCAACAATCACAATTTTCCAAATTGTTCATATTCCATTGAGGGTCGTTAAGCTCAAAAACAGAATAGAATTATGAATACAGAAAGATTACTAGAACCACTTACATTATAATTGCAAATATTCTAGCAAATACCTTCGTTTTAAGCCATAGACCCTGATTGTATGAGCGAATTTAATTTTAATTCATTACCTCATAATTCTACTTCCACAAGATGTATTAAAGTTTAATCACTCTCAAGGAAACAATTGTATGCAACAAAGCTTTTAAAAAATTCATCATACTAGAAGTTTCACTCCAATCAAAATAGGTTGTGTATTCTAGTTGAACTCAAATCCCCATTTGCAGGATAAACTGCTTTTATTAGACCCAATAGCTTTCACACATGTCTAATACTTATTTCGTAGAGTCGTTCATCTTGCTATTCATGGGTAAATGCAATCTATTATTAATGCTTTCATTTTCAAAATAAATCAATCTAATCAGTAGTGTAAATAGGAATTTCCACACGATGAAGTATTTTCTACTACATTACTGGGTGGGTACACAAAAACTGGCAAACATCTGCAGTGTCCTTCTTCGGGTAGAACAAACATTAGTACTTGTGAAAGCCCACACAGAATTTAAGAGGTTTATCCAGAATGGAAAGCGAATTCGTATTCAAATAGAGGTAGGTTTTATTCGAAAAAGGTAGAAACGCAATACAAACATATATATAATATATATATATATATATATATATATATATATATATATATATATATATATATATATATATATATATATATATATATATATATATATATATATATTATAATATTTTTTAATTCTACTACCAAACTAATCGCTCTGATTCTAGCAATTCCGAAATTTTAGGTTAGGAATTTTGTTTTTGTTGGCAAACATTTATTGTTGTAATCTTTAAGTAGAAATGCATTATTGGGCATTGAAAATTCAAAATATTAAAAACAAGGGGACTCAGTATAGAGCAAAGAACAAGACCAGCTCGATTTTATTTTGAAAGACAACCACAACATGTATAATCACATATTAAGAATGTTCTTCAGCAAATCCTCGTGCAGTTCGAAATAAAGAAGATTTACTTAAGCGGGGAGCGAGTAAGAATTTAGAAAAATCTTAAAACTTTCACCAACAGGTGTTCTTAACATTGCTGATAACTTGGCAGGCTTTGCAAAAGCTTTTTGCGTAGGTATTTACATTTGTCCTTGTAAGATGCTATGGTACATGAGTTATAGATCGGGTCCTAACACTTTAACTTTAACTCTAACTAACTCAACATTATTCCGACGAATTGAACAGAAACTTGTAAAGCGCTAATAATTTTTGAAAATCTTAGAAGCAACAAATGTTTTGTGACTCTGACCGATGATTTAGTTTCTTTTTGTGATTTTTAAGAATGTTATGATTTGTGCGTACTACTCCAAATTTATAAAATAATGGGGTAAAAGTGATATATTATACGTAGTCAGTGAATTCAATTTTGGATTGACTATATTGTAATCCAAGTATTGCCTATGATTCCAGATAATCATTCGAAATGTTTGATCATGACTTTTCAGATATTGATTTTAATTTTAATAGCTGATAATATTAAAAAATAATTATAATTAATTTAATAAATATAATTAATAATCATTGCATTACCTACATATTTACTTAAGTAGCGCTACAATCCGGAATGAACCTGTGTCTCAATAAACATGTCTGTCTTATAACGCTGGTATCGAGGATACTGCGAGCAGTATGACCACACTGCAGAGAATATATTTTTTCCAAAAAATATTCGCATATAAATGTGGAATATTTTATTCTCCAAAAGGAATTTTTAGGTAACAAAATATTCTCCATAAATTAGAATTCAATTCTTAACTGAAGTAGATTTTATTGCTTCTAAACCGCAAAATCCAGTTTTTGCCTTACGGCAATTATGTCCCCAGTCAACGCTACCGTTATAAAAGGCATAAAAAAAATTGTTAGACTCTCCTCGTCTCCTTTTAGTACCATGTCTTTGCCACTCTCTGCAGTTAGCAGTATCAGCCGCTGGCAAAATGACTTTACAATCTAAATATTTTAGAATTGAATACTAGTAGAAGCGAGTGGTGGGTGCACGACTGGATCGTACGCAACTTTATCTTTCACAGCAAGTTGGGCGTTAAACCACATGCCAAACATGAGAGAATTTAATGATTTGCCTAATTTGCTCAAAATGACATAAACAAACGTTCATTCCGAAATTTGAAGGAAGAAAATCATAAAGACACCGGTCTATGTGATTTTCTGTTTTTGGCCAAAACTGAAAATTCTGTTAAGAAATAATTGGGCCAAAACGAATTACTTGCAATTGTTGCAAATAGTAATAGTAGCATATATATGAAATTCCATTCGATTTGACGAAACTGTTTACGAGAAATTGTCGATTTTCCTTATAAGGCCTTAATGTGAAATTCCGTTATATGGATTTTCTCGAAAAACTTGGTGTGCAGTTTTGTTGAAACTAATATGCTTATAGTATATATAATGTTTAACCAAATCGTTCTAGCAGTTTTTTTTTTTAGAAAATCGAGGTATTTTATACCTAGTTTTTATAAGGCAGGTACCGTTAATATAATGACTAAAAGTAAAAAAAATTGCCTAGAATTATGACCAAAACAAACGTTGATACGAAGTTTGAAGAAAATTCGTCAAGCCGTTTAAGCTGGAGAGACCATTATGGACAGACGAACGGACCGACAGACGGACGGAATTCCAAAAAAAAACACTTTTTGGGTTAAGAATGTTTTCATCAAACAAAGTCTTGAGATCGAAAATTTTAACGAAAACAATAACCATTTTAAAAATTCTGAAGTGGAATATAAATTTATATATACATTCCACTTTATATAGTAAGTGGAATATCTTTGAGAGAAGCTGATGGTCACACTGACTGCGAGCCGGGGTATATTCGCTTTACATGTTCTAGCCATCATAAACTTACTATTTTTTTTGAGTAGGTTTATGTTGTCCTACAATTGTTGGTCGAATCTTTGTCTCCATAGTCAATTTACACAACGGGAAGTGATATTTTCTATAGAATTTTTCACTCAAAATGAACAGGGAATTTTTCATCAACTTTTCATACGGTCCATGATTTGTAGAGTACGGACGGACAAAAGAAGATGAGAAAGAATGATAGGAGAAAATGAAATGAAAACCCGATCACTAACCTATGCCACTACCACTGAAAAAGATCAGGAATTTACCGCGATTCTAAAGTTACTAACCTAAGATAAACGTAAGCTACCCTAGGAAGTAAAATAAGCCCTGAAATAAATCTTAACTAACTTAAATCTAACCTAAAATACCCTACACACGATAAAAATCATTCCCGATATCTTTCCGAGATAATGGTTCATCAAGAACCCGAAATACGCCAGATGGTTTGGCAAAGGTTGGCCTGCCCACCCCACGTGTCCAATGACACATCCAATGGCTATCCTCCTGGCCAAGTCTATGAAGGATAGCCCCTTAAGTTCCTTTCAGTCACAACCTGAAAAGTCTGGATCAGTAACTGTGAGTCGCCGTCAGTCAAAGTCGTCTAAGTCATACTGTCCTGTTGTCTCCAGCCAATCCACCAATGGACGGTCCGCCCATCGTTCACACACCAAAACCAAAAGGTTTTAAACACCCATTAGATGACACAAGAACACTTCATATAATTTCAAAATACATATAATTCATCCTTTTTTTTTACAGTTAAATTTAAAACTAACGAAAGTCCTAATTCTGCTCTTAGTATCAAATTAGAGGAAAATTCAACAAAAAAAAATATATCATAAAATAATTACTCACGATTTCCGAGGAAGATCCACCGTTGTCCTGCCGGCAGCACGAGAATGGATGTATGCTGGAAAAGTTGACACAATAGTGCCTTAACGCGAACAAAATACCTAAATGCAGAACTACTGCTTCGCACAATATTAATATAAAACAAAAAAATTCAAAATTTAAAAATCTACGTTAAAAAAAAATTCTTTAATTGTTTTAGTTTGCACTGTGGTTGTCCACTTTTCTACGCCACTGTATCACCACCCAACTTGCTTCAATATTTACAACATATCTTTGTTGTTGTTGGGCAATTATGGCTCACTGTCTTTTGTCACTTCACTGTGCACTTTCATGATGTTATGCTCAAAATGTTGGGGACTTGTGGTGATAATTTTCTTAATTTTATCAGGCACTGGCTGGGGTGAGATATGACAGCAGAGTTTCAAAAACGTTGTCTGTTTAGATGAAAGCTACGCAATGAAGATGAAATTAAAAAAACATCACCGATTTCTTGTCAGTCAAAAGAACATACCTCGGCACTTTACAATAATTATTTACATATACACATATGTATAATTTACGTCCACCCATTATCTGGATTACACTGATAATCAAAGTTCTCATCCACGAAATCCTAAGTATGATTTCTTTTAATAAGAATAGGTACAATTTTATGATCAAAATTGTACCTACCCCGATGCAAAATTGTTTTACCACAAAAAAATAAAAAAAATTTTTGGTAATTGGCGGTGTACCACTGTACTTTGTGTCAGCTGTTTGCTTGGATATCTTAAGACAAAGGGTACCGACCGCATACCAGAATCATATATACCTTATATGTACACAATGTCAGCTGACTTCTCCCTCTCATGAGATTTTCTATGTATTGAACACCATATTGCTGATAAAGATTTCCTACGCTATCCTCTTCTACTCTCCACTAACGAAGAAATTACTGCGCAATGAAATAAATGTTCTTCCATTTTTCTAATTAGTGACGTCATTTTATCATAATTTATTTTTCTTTGGTAAATAAATAACTTAAATTAAACATATACTTACAAAAATACTAATAAAACTTATCAGTATTACACAAACCAGCACTAACAAGAAACATCGAGATAAATTACATAAGGATAATTAATTTTACATGATACTTTCACAAAAATAACATAACATATTTATGAAAACTTACTTTGTTTTATCCAAATTCTCCACTATACGAAGAAGTGTATAAAGAAAGAGACAAACACAGTGTAGTGAAGTGACAGTTCTAACGTCCACAACAAAAAAAACTCGCTGATGGAGAATTGGGATTTTGCTGGTAGGTAGGTAACAAGTTTCTTCATTCTATATACCTAACATAGCAAATAGTTTGTTTACATTTTTTTATATATATATTTAACTTTCTCTTACAAAGAGAAAGATATTGTTTTCGTGAAAATTTTCGACCTCGAGATTTTGATTGATTCTAACATTACGATGATAGCGGAGCCTAAAAAAGTGGTTTTTGGAATTCCGTCCGTCGGTCCGTCGGTCTGTCGGTCCGTCGGTCCGTCGATCCGTCTGTCCGTGATCGTCTCCCCAGCCTAAACGGCTAGACCGATTTTCTTCAAACTTCGTATACAAGCTAGTTTTAGTCATAATTCTAGGCCATTTTTTTTGTTTGCTTTTAGCCATGTTAATAATGGTACCTGCCATACAAAAATTACACATAACCTCAATTTTCTCGAAAACGGCTCTAACGATTTTGATTAAACTTTATATATACTATAACCATATTAGCTTCAACAAAACTGCATACCCAGTTTTTTTCGAGAAAATCCATATAACGGATTTTGTCATTAAGGCCATATAAGGAAAATTGATAATTTCTCGCAAACTATTATGTCAAATTGAATGAAATTCAATATATATACTACTATTACAGCTTGAAGCAATTCCACATAATTAGTTTTAGCCCAACAATCACTAAACGGAATTTTCAGTTTTGGCCAATAACGGAAAATCATTATTATTCACATTGACATCGATTTCTTCATATTTCGGAGTAAACGTTCGTATAAACTCATTTCGACATTATTTATATCATTAATCAAAATGCGTACTATTTGATCTAACGCCTAACTCGCTGTGAAAGAGAAAGTTGCGTACGACCCAGTCGTGCACCCACCACTCGTTTTTTTTTAGGTTTAGCTGAGCAAGGAAGGATACCGAACTGTGCTGCAGATCCAGAGATCACTGAAGGTGGGAAATGCCCGTGTACATTGTGGCACATCATGTATATATGGCTTATACGTAATATTTTTATTTTGTTTTGAAGGCATCAAAGGGACTTTTGGAGGATGGGGGATAAGCCAGAAGAGTGTGAATATGTGCAGAGGATTGTGTTTAATGTTATGTTAAATTTTAATCAAAAATATAAAAAAATTGTTTTGTTTACCTCAACAATATACTTTTTTTTTTTTGTGAAGAGGCCTGCCGTAACAGGCCTTGTTATGGTTATATCATCTAAAATATTGTCATCATTGACATCATAAAGTTTCAGCGATTGCTTGTATGTACATCAGCCAAGAAGACACTGCTCTGATGAACATTCTTGACTGATCAGTATTACATCATTGGCTCCACGGACCATCTAGATCCATTTTTCGATTTCATTTTCATTTATGTCCCATTCATCTATGTTCGGAAAGAGTCTAAGTAGGACGATATCAGATCTTACGCTGTACTATATGGATTTTCCTATGATTTGTGGATTACCCAAAAAACCGATTCCTACCAAAAATTTAAGTTACTTTTGTGGGTAAAGCCACTACAGTTGACAGTTGGAAATGTTGTCTGCCGTATACGCCTTTTAATTATGAACAGCACAAGTTTCATATTCTCTGCGTTGACCCCGTAGTTCCGATTTGTATACTCTATCCCATAGGGGTATATTAGTTTTGACATAAAGTTTGTAACATACAGAAATAATTTCGACAAATATACCTTTAAAAATATGGAAAGACTCAGAATCTTCCCTCCCAATATCTAGAAACATGGCAAGTTAGCAAGTTTTCACATTATAGTATTATCTCTATATTTTTCTCGATACCATTCTTTGGTTCTTGCACTGATGTAGGAACCTCCAGTTTTATAGGGCGGTAAGTAAAAACAGTTTGCTTTTTGGTACGAGAACTTAATATAAATCTATGAAATAAGTGCTCAATAAAATTTTATTTTATAAAATATAATCTTATTTATGCATCACCCTGCAAAACCATTTGCAAAACTTATGTTTAATAATAGTATTCCTGTTAATCGTCTATGTAACTCTGCACAAATGGAGTATTATTTCATTTCATCAAAAACTTCATAACGACGTATTTTTTTCTAATGAAAAATCGAAATGCACAAATGCGAATAGAAAAAGACCATAATCCCATAGGGCTTCCAAAGGGGATCTCCGGATAGTTTAAAATCACCCAACCACACTGTGGACGTTCACTTAAGCCACCATCTGTACAAGGTTGCGAACCACATCAACTGTGTCCGAGGAAGAGCTAAAAGAAAGATATGATAACAGAAAAGAGTCGTCCTTTGTTGACGATGATGATGACGCTGACATGGGGTCATTATCACTAACAAAAGTTCTACCATTATAAGAGGAAAAATAAAACCAAGTCTGCTTCAACCCCGTCAACTTCATAAGTACCTTTCTCAAGGACATTTTTATGGGTTTCAATCTTCGCTACAATGGCGCTGCAGTATATTCTCTGATAACACAAAGGGAGGATTATATGCATAGAGAAGAGGATAAATTGAAGAAAATTAGGAGTAAACTGACCATTTTAGATGAATACTACTCACTTCAAAGTGACAGCGAAGATGAACGAGAGTCGTTAGTTGAATGAAGGCAATCTGTTAAAATATGCAAATTGGTGTCAAATATTAATCAATAAAATTTGTATGATTAGGTATTATTTTGTGTGTGGAGTAATTTTTTATAAAACTTTATTAAGAAACTTTGGTTTTTATGTTTGATAGTGCAGAAAATGTTGTAAAGTTAAAGTTGTAACTTACATATATAAATGATGGTTCGGTAGAACGAAAGAATTCGTTGCGGGTACTTATTGTAACTTGAACTATCAAATTATTTTACCAAGTAGTGCTAGCAATTGCATTTAATTTGCATAACTTAAAAGTGCGAGAATGTTATATTGAAAGATAAATAGCAACATTATAAAAAGTCTAGTCAGAATTAATCTGGTGGAATATCCGACAGGCTGTCCACAGTTTAAAAAGCCCACCTAGAAGTGATTTGCGTATATCTGTGATTGAATGTAAAGGCACAATGCACCTGACAACATAACTTGTGCATTTTTTGCTATATTCTTAAACATCATATACAAGATATTCTTTGAACTCGTAGAACATAAATATCAGTATAAAACTTAATCAGAACTATAAAAACGAGTGGTGGGTGCACGACTGGGTCGTACGCAACTTTCTCTTTCACAGCGAGTTGGGTGTTAGATCAAATAGAACGCATTTTGATTTTTAGTGCTTAAAATGATATGAATAATGTCGAAATATGATTATACGAACGTTTACTACGAAATTTTAAGGAATCGGTGTCTACGGGAATAATAATGATTTTTCGTTATTGGCCAAAACTGAAAATTCCGTTTAGTGATAGTTGGGCTAAAACTAATTATGTGAAATTGCTTCAAGTAGTAATAGTAGTATATATATTAAATTTCATTCAATTTGACATAATAGTTTGCGAGAAATTGTCAATTTTCCTTATATGGCCTAAATGACAAAATCCGTTATATGGATTTTCTCGAAAAAACTGGGTATGCAGTTTTGTTGGAGCTAATATGGTTATAGTATATGTAAAGTTTAATCAAAATCGTTAGAGCCGTTTTCGAGAAAATTGAGGTTATGTGTAATTTTTATATGGCAGGTACCATTATTAACATGGCTAAAAGCAAACAAAAAAAATGGCCTAGAATTATGACTAAAAAAAGCTTGGATACGAAGTTTGAAGAAAATCGGTCTAGCCGTTTAGGCTGGGGAGACCATTACGGACAGACGGACCGACCGACCGACGGATCGACGGACCGACGGACGGAATTCCGAAAACCACTTTTTTAGGCTCCGCTATCATCGTAATGTTAGAATCAATTAAAATCTCGAGGTCGAAATTTTTCACGAAAACAATATCTTTCTCTTTGTAAGAGAAAGTTAAAAACCCAAGATATCTAAATCGATACCCATTTCATATATGTCGGTTTAAAGCTTCTTATGATAGCGTTTATAAAAATGAACTATGCAGCGATTGGACAACGAACCGAAACACGCTAGGACTTGGGTACTAACCAGCCTGTTGCACCAAAAAAAAAAAATAACTACATACTAGCACAAGTCGAAAATTTTAAGATAAATGGTCGAAAAAAAACAAGGTGATTCTACCGCATTTTCTGAAGGAAGTGGATAAAGTGGGTTCTGCAGTAAATGAAACGAGTGGTGGGTGCACGACTGGGTCGTACGCAACTTTCTCTTTCACAGCAAGTTGGGCGTTAGATCAAATCATAAGCATTTTGATTATTGATGCTAAAATTGATGTCGAAATGTATTTATACGAATTTTTATTCCGAAATTTGAAGGAATCGGTGTTAATGTGAATAATAATATTTTTCCGTTATTGGACAAAACTGAAAATTCCGTTTAGTGATAGTTGGCCTAAAACTAATTATGTGGAATTGCTTCAAGCTGTAATTGTAGTATATATATTAAATTTCATTCAATTTGACATAATAGTTTGCGAGAAATTATCAATATTCCTTATATGGCCTAAATGACAAAATCCGTTATATGGATTTTCTCGAAAAAACTGGGTATGCAGTTTTGTTGGAGCTAATATGGTTATAGTATATATAAAGTTTAATCAAAATCGTTAGAGCCGTTTTCGAGAAAATTGAGGTTATGTGTAATTTTTATAATGCAGGTACCGTTATTAACATGGCTAAAAGCAAACAAAAAAAATGGCCTAGAATTATGACTAAAATAAGCTTGGATACGAAGTTTGAAGAAAATAGATCTAGCCGTTTAGGCTGGGGAGACCATTACGGACAGACGGACCGACGGACGGAATTCCAAAAACCACTTTTTTAGGCTCCGCTATCATCGTAATGTTAGAATCAATCAAAATCTCGAGGTCGAAAATTTTCACGAAAACAATATCTTTCTCTTTGTAAGAGAAAGTTAAAAAGCTAATTTAAGGTCAGAAATCAACTGATGAATTACTCTCGTTTTTTTTAAACTACTGCGGAGATTCTATAAATTATAAACCTGATCATCTCCATTAAAACCAGATTAAGAAAACCATTTTCGTTTATACCATAAAAGTCTTCGGAAATCGTTGCGTTGATACACTACGCAGATGAAGATTCAGTTGAGCAAATGGAAAGCAATACTACGGCCGTAGAGAAAGACCTCGCCTTAAGTGCCGCGAGCAAGGAGAAACCGACTTGAAGTATGTAACTGGAGGCAGTATGTTAAAATAGACTGCCTATCATTTCGTCTTTTGTAGCCGAAAAAATGAAGTGATAAAAGGCTCTTATTACACAATTCCTACTTTATGATACTGAAGCATAGAACGTATCAAAAGAAAATAAAGAAAACCCTATGTCGTTCCAAGATCTGAATTCCAAAAATCTTGAACTTTAGACATGAAGTTTCAAAGACAATGTTCGATAGACGTAAAACGCGTTGGGAAATTTTCAGTTAGATGGTTGTTAAGTAGGAATAGGCCTCCCCGTAAACAGCCCCTATAAGTTTAAATCATATATCATCATGAAGTGGATATTAACTAAATGGTGGGCAAAATCTACTTTTTTGTTTTGCATTTGTTTTTAATTTTATTAACTGAGCTAACTGATAGAACTTGAATTTTATTCGTCATTCAAGTTCTAGAAAAAAGGTTCAAGAAAAAAGGTAAATTTAAAAAATGGGCTTAATAAAATGACATCATAACACAATAACATTTTTTTATTAATTTTAATTAGAAAATACAATAACTATGTAGATATTTGATTTAGATTACATCGTTTTGTTACAGAACATGATATCTGTTATTTAGAGCAATGTTTGAGAACACCTTCTTGATCAGTTTATTCTTTGATTCATCAGACGTATCAACAGGAATTTTTGTACAGCAATTGTTTTGAAAAATATTCTTCAGATTGTTCGCAACGAAGTTATTTCCATAAAACCGACGACTTCAAAAAAATGCAGCGGCTGGTATTGGTTGTGGTATTACTGGTAATACTTACTTTACTTAAGTGGCGCTACAGTCCGGAATGAACCTGGGCCTCAACCAACATGCCTCTCCAATTAGCCCGGTCCTTAGCTAACTGCCTCCAGTTGCGCACTCCAAGTTGGTTGAGGTCGGTTTCCACTTGTGCGCGCCACTTAAGGCGAGGTCTTCCTCTACTGCGTCCGACGTCTGGCTGGGAATCGAAGACTCTGCGAGCCGGAGTATTGGTGTCCATTCGTTCTACATGTCCTAGCCATCTTAAACGTCCAATGCGGAGTTTTTTGACCAGGGGCATGTCGCTGTACAGCTCGTATAGTTCTTGGTTGAATCTTCGTCTCCATAGCCCGTCAACGCAAACGGGACCGAAGATTTTTCGAAGAATTTTCCTCTCGAATCTACCAAGGATTTCTTCATCCGCTTTTGATACAGTCCATGCTTCAGCGCCGTAGAGCAGGACTGGGATGATCAGGGTCTTATATAGGGTTTCCTTAGTAGTTCGAGTGAGGGCTTTACTACTAAATTGCCTTCTTAGCCCGAAGAAACAGCGGTTGGCAAGAGTAATTCTTCGTTTAATTTCTGACGAGATGTTGTTGTCAGAGCTAATAGCGGAGCCGAGGTAGACAAAGTCCCGTACTACCTCAAAGTTATATCTGTCAATGGTGACGTTCTGTCCAATTCGTCGATGTTGTGAGTCCTTTCGTGATGACAGCATATACTTAGTCTTACCCTCATTTACTGCTAAACCCATTTTCGCCGCTTCCTTCTCTATACTAGCAAACGTGGCTATGACATCACGTTGAGTCCTGCCAATGATGTCAATATCGTCAGCGTATGCTAATAGTTGCACCGACTTTTGGAAAATTGTGCCTCTGGTGTTGGCTTTGGAGTTTTGCACAATTCTCTCAAGAATCAGATTAAAGAAGTCACATGACAGCGCATCGCCTTGCCTAAATCCTTTTTTGGTATCGAATGTGTCGGTGAGGTCGTTTCCGACCCTGATGGAGCAGCGAGAATTCTCCATCGTCATCCTACACAAACGGACGAGTTTGGGCGGTATACCAAAACTAGACATGGCTCTATACAGTTCGTCTCTATAAATGCTGTCATATGCGGCTTTGAAATCGATGAATAGGTGGTGGGTATCGATTTGGACTTCTTGAGTTTTTTCCAGGATCTGCCGAAGTGTGAAAATTTGATCGGTTGTGGACTTTCCTGGCCTAAAACCACACTGATAAGGGCCAATCAGGTTGTTGGTAAACGGTTTCAGGCGTTCACATATTACGGCAGATAGGATCTTGTAGGCGATGTTGAGGAGACTTATGCCTCTGTAGTTGGCGCAGTTCAGAGGGTCTCCTTTTTTGTGGATCGGGCAAACGATGCTGAGGTTCCATTCTTCAGGCATATTTTCATCCGACCAGATTTGGCTTATGAGTTGGTGGATGTTACTTACCAAGTCATCTCCGCCGGCCTTATAGAGCTCAGCGGGAAGGCCGTCATTTCCGGCAGCCTTATTAAGCTTGAGTTTAGATATTGCTATCCTCACTTCACTCAGGTCGGGTGGTTGGCAGTCTTCGCTGTCGTTGCCAATATTGAATGGTTCGTTCTGCCTGACAGCGGAATGTTGTTCGTCATCGCCGTTTAACAGTCTGCAGAAGTGGTTCTTCCATATCCTCAGCATCGACTGTGTCTCAACTACAATATTTCCTTGTTCATCTCGACAGGATTCTGTTCGAGCCTTGTATCCTTGGCTTTGACGTTTTACACTTTGGTAAAACTTGCGAACATCGTTCCTGGAGTGGCACCTCTCTATATCCTCGATCGCGCGCTTTTCTTGCTCTTTTTTCTTCTTGCTGAAAAGCCGATGTTCTTCCCTTCTTCTTTGCCTATAGAGCTCAATGGCAGCTCTCGTCTTCACCTGCAGCTTAGCCTTGTAGGCCTCGTTCTTGGCTGCGAGCATCTGTCGGCATTCCTCATCAAACCAGGGGTTTCTTGCTGGTGGGCGCGAGAAACCTAGCACTTCAGTTGCGGCTGATCTAATGGCCTGTTGGCATCGTTGCCATTGCTCTTCGACATTCGATGCTGGTGGTATGGTGTTAATCGAGAGGTTAAGGGATACGCGTTGTGCGAAGGTCTTGGCGGTCTCTTGCGATTGCAGTCTTCCGACATTAAATTTTTTCACAGTATTTCTGGATTGTTGTGGCGTGGTGGATATCCGCATTCTTACCTTGGCTGCTACAAGGTAGTGATCCGAGTCGATGTTAGCTCCTCGGAATGTTCGGACATCAAAAATACTGGATGCGTGCCTCTTATCTATCGCAATGTGATCAATTTGGTTGACCGTTCGTTGATCTGGAGACCGCCATGTCCCCTTATGGATATCGAGGTGAGGAAACCGTGTGCTGGCTATAGTGGCATTTCGTTCCGTAGCGAAATCAATTAGCCTAAGTCCGTTACCAGACGTGTTGTCGTGTAGGCTATGTTTTCCGACAATACTTCTAAAGATATCTTCTCTTCCTACCTTTGCGTTAAAATCTCCCAGCACGATTTTAACATCGTACTTCGGTAGTCGCTCATAGGTTTTGTCGAGGAGCTCGTAGAAGCAATCCTTAGTTGTATCATCTTTTTCTTCCGTCGGAGCGTGAGCGCATATAAGGCTTATGTTGGCGAATTTGGCCTTGATGCGGATTGTTACTATGCGTTCGCTAATGTCTTGGAAACATAAGACTTCTTGCCTAAGTCTGGCACTTATAACAAATCCGCATCCGAATAGTCGCTGTTTCTGCTCACTATAACACGGTCCGTAGTATATGTCACAGTTTTTCATCCTCTTTTTGCCCGGCCCATCCCATCGTATTTCCTGGATGGCAGTAATGTCTGCTTTGTAGCAGTTTAGGGCTTCCGCTAGTTGTTCGCCTGCACCTCTCCTGTTTAATGTTCTCACATTCCAGGTGCAGATACGAACGTCGTTGTCCTTTTTTCGTTTAGCAGGGTCGTCAACAATAAAATCAGTCCTTTCCGAGGCTATTGGTTGCTTCGTAACTATGTTTTTTTTCTGTGGGTGGGAAGTTAACCCAAAGCACAACCCCCAACCTGGAGGGCCAGTTCCAATTTATTAGATACCCCTAGGACACGGGGCCATCAGTATCCACTACGGGATTGAGCGCTGCCGTTGGCCTTTCGGTTCATCCGCCACCATCTCTGTTCAAGGGGCCTGACTAACCCTTGAAATTCCTAGACAACCTGTTGTCCGAATATGTCAGAGCAGCTCATCTAGGTTCGCCTGGGACAGCCGGCCGGGTATTCATCCGTGCCATTCTCACCAGGGTGTTTATAGTGTTGCTGTTTTTCGTCATGTTATCAACACTCGCGCTTATCGTTTAGCAAGTCAAATCCGGTTGGATGAGACCAGTACCCGATGGTTACCACTTGGAGGTAAAGATAAGCACATTTGATGTGTAGTCAGAGTTGCAACACTGGGCATTGCCAAGTTAACGCCAATCAGAGTCTACCCTCGTTCTACAACACCCAACCATTACTGGTAATGTTTGAGGAAAATTATCTGATAACATCGCATTTTTCAAATGTCGTCATATATTTCATAAATTCATATATTTTATGGAGATTTTGATTAAGATGATCATGGAATGTGTAACAGCTTCATTCTCATAGAGAAGCACTTTTTCCAAGTGATTGGCAAGACAATACTGCATAATAGTAGTGGATTCTTTACCATACCTTTAAATCTTCAAATAATCTTCACAGTCTACTCCGAGGAAAGTGAAGACCATTTATAATAATAATATTTGGAAATAATATGGTAGCTATTATGTATATTTTGGTGGCGCGATTGTGCTCGACCAGGTGCAAAGTCATTTCATAATAATAGAATTGTATGTCTGCACACAGCACTCACTGACCTCAAAAGGAAATCTATCAAAGCCTGATACATTTCCTAATTTTTTTAAAATCCTTAAATAAGAATGGCTTAATTATTTAACTTACTTACCTTAAAGGGCAAGTATTAGTTGGTTCGGCAAATGTCAATCAGTGATCGCATCTGGAGGCATTGTGACTTGAGCCTGCTGAAGGCAGGCTTGTTATATATTTATCGTAAAAAAGTATAAAAGTGTATATAAATGTATAAACTGTATAAAAGGATATACAATTGTATAAAAGTGTATAAACCAAACAGATACCAGGAAACAGGGTACCTAAACAAATCAAAATTATTTGCACCGCAAATATATGGGGTAGCTTTTTTCCTCTGAAGAAAGGCTAAAAGGCTTATTTCGATACTGAGTTCAATGGCCATGGATTCAATATATGCTTACGACAACAAAGCAGGATTTCGTTCCTTACTTAGTGAGCTTGAAGACGTCGACTACAAAGTAGCCAAATACTGGCATTTCGCTAAAAGGCACCACATGGAACTTGCTGAATACGCCCAAAAGGATCTTTATGAACTTCTTTAACTTTTATACATTTTTTTCAGACGTATAATACACACATTTATACACCTAAAAAAGTGTGTATAATACGCCAACTTTTATGCGTCTACAACCCTGGCTGTAGGTAAACGACCATAGACAACGACGTGTGTTCGCTGAATAGGCTTTGTAGCAGATGGAAACTGACCCTAATTTTCATCGAAAAATCATTTTCAGCTATGAGGCCCATTTCTGGATGAATGGGTATGTCAACAAATTATTCGAATTTAAGACGATACCCGAATATATGTCACAATTTGGTCTTCTTTAGGCTAGGCCATTACCGTCACGTGGAGCTCTGAAGGTCGATGATTAACAACTTCTTTTGGCCTGAATTTGATGATATGGACTCCAATGATTCAGCCTGATTTATGAGCCAGAGTCATAAAACATTGGATATTTCGGATTCGCTCAAATGCGCCACTGCGGACATTTGAACGATGTTATATTTCATACATATTAGCATCGTTTGGCCTTTCAAACGAATAAAAAAAATCGATGATAATGCACAACCTTTGTTTTATTTTAATAAAAAGGAAGCGCTTAATGAAGGACCCTTGTGCAATGTGCACCCAGTCATTTTGTTAGCAATGATAAAGTTTATTTGAAGGTAAACAATTGATGACATTAAGTTGAACAAAATTTGCCTGCGAAAAAATCTATTTTGTGATTTTTTCTGGTAAAACAGAAATTTCTAAAAGTCCCAAAAGAAAAGCGATATTCACGCTGCATTAAAATATGATATGGGTCAAATTAGCGCTGGCTCAGTGGCGCGATGGTTTGTGCGACGAACTGCCACGCACAAGGTCTGGATTCGATTCCCAGCCGTAGCAACACCAAAATAATTTTTGCACTGGCCCTCCTTTCGTGATGGTGTGACAAATCATCACAGTAGTATCAATTGTCAAGAACAGCTTGTCTCAACTTAGCCGTTTGGATAGGGTTACCAGACGTCCCCCTTTTGGGGGGACAACCCCCTTTTAACATTCCAAGAATGTGTTTGTCCCCCGAAATACAAAATTCAATATTGGGACAAAAATTTCCCCCTTTTTCGAAATAAATCAATATCTTTAATAACTGTCGTGGATAGGTTTTACAAAGGGTTTTAACCGTTTAAAGAATACTTTTTAGAAAAGGAGAACACCGTTACTTAATTTTTTTTAGTAAATTATTTCTATTATTATCTAGCATTGGTTCAGAAGTAAATGCTGTTATTCGTAAGTTAGAATCTGAAGGGCCGTTAATTGTGGATTGTAATTAAATTGTAATTAAAAAAAAGACTATCTAAACATTTTTGTGGCTCAATCGCTCAGCAAAAATTAAATCTTGTCATAACGTTCAACAAATACTATTTAAAAACAGCCATTGCTTTTTTAGAAAACTTATAAACTATATTGAGACTCGATTCTTTTCAGAGTAAAACCATCTTCAAAATTGAACATTTTAAAATTGACAACATTTCCTGCCTTTAAAGATTTTTTTGGAAATAGTCACCTGTTTCCACATTGCTGATATCAATGCAGATAATCTTTTCCTAGAATATATATCTTTTGTTTCTTTTTTTCTCAAATGAAATAATTTGTTTTTCTAATATTAACAATAAAATTTGTTTGTACCTAATGAACCTTATTTTTCTTTAACATTTAACTTTTTTTTTTGAGTTTGGGGATTAATAATTCACTAAACTTTTGTCCCTCTTTTTAAATATTTGTCCCTTCAGAAAATTCACGATGTCCCACTTTTTGCATTTTTCAATCTAGTAACCCTACGTTTGGAGTCGGCATAAAACAGGAGAGAAATTGGGTTTGTTACCTAATACATTTAGAAAGTAGAAATGAATTTCATCTAACCTGTCCTGTATTCGATGATAAGTAAAATTAATTGTGACATCAAAACGTTTTTAATAATCTGCTAGCTTTCTCTCTTGTTCAAATTCTTCTATGAAAGTTCCAACAATTCAGTTTTCAGGGCTCATTGTGCCTTTGGGTCAATGCTTCTGGACTCCCTACCACACTTAAGAGAAATCATTTTACAATCGCATTAGTTCGGACAGCGCAATGTAACAAAGTTGCCGAAGATCCGCTTGTTGTCAAAATCATGCTAGAAAAGCCGTACCCAAACATGCGTGCAGTTGCTGTAAAATAATAATAAATTTAAAATAAAGACTTCTCTAAAGTGATGTAATTCACCTTAATAAATATCCTATGTATGTTTTTAAAAAAAGAGATATAAAAATAAGTAAAATTACTTACCCTATACATAAAAAAAAAATTTAAAACGTGAAAATATTTTGGTATAATTACAACCATAAAAAGTCTTATTACCATTCCCACACAGATGGATCTCCAAAAAAAGTACAAAAAAAAAATAATTCTTATAAAGAACGACAACTAATCCTTTATATTTTACCCTATACCAAGTAACAATAATATCCACACATACGTATCTTGCCCTGTGACCTGTACCTAGTGAATACATTTTGCAATCAAAGCTGCAGAGCAGAGTTAGAGGGAAGACAAAAAATGTGAAGAGAAACAAAAATATCATGAGAAGGACATACATGGGACAGTAGATAGGATACCCTTGGTATGAAAAATGCGAGCAACAACTCCATGTGAAACGTTCAAATGGAATTGTTTCCTATTAATCATTTTAAAGTGAAACATGAAACGATTTTTCTGCATCACACATGTGCACACAGAAGCCAATGAATTCGGTATGGGAAAATGCTACCACTCTCTTTGCCCGGCATTAGAACACACTTGGTTAGGGTTTGATTTTTCATGCGTTCGCTGGAACCTTAACGAGTTCGCTAGAACTAACTAACTAACAGACAGCATTTTTCCCATTCTCTTTCTCTGTTTGAATAGGTATGTACACCCGTACGTGTAGATGTAAAGGGTGTCCTGTTGATTTGTTTTGTAGGACTTTTTCTACTGGTTTTGCACTTCTGTTTGCTCAACTTGGAACAGAACGTGTGAATTTGAGGTTGAGTGGTACACAAGTAAACAAATTGTTCGTCATTTAGATAAATGGACACAGCCTCAACTAGATGGGATTTGTTTCATTTCATTTTTGTGTTATATCCTTGTAGCAGCGAGGCGAGATGAATGGACAAGAAATAAGATTAATGTTGAAATAGGTACCTATTACTTGGGCTAGGACTTTTAGTATTGTTGTACGTATAATTGTTATCTTCCACAGCATTCCATCGACATGTTATCAGTGAATTCTTTTCGAAATGAAAATTGTATTTAGTGATATCCGTGTGCCTTTTATTTGACAAAGCATTATCAAGCTGGAACAAACTTTTAAATTAAGAGGGTAAAAGCTTGTTTAATCAAGGATGTGTGCAATGAGTGTAAATGAAATCAAATAGAAAAAGAAGTATAGATGCGATAATGTATAAGATACGTTTAGATAAAATTCTAAAGTTCGTTTACATTTCTGCTTTTACAGATACGCTTCTTCCATTACATTTGTCAATATAGGTTCTCAAGATGTTTATAAATGTAATGCAAGAGGAGTTGTATCGTTCGAGATAGACTAAAACCTGGATTCAAGGATTAATGTGTAAAATGCGTAGGTTTTTCACTGTCATCAATCTATCCATTAATCAATCAATCATCACTACAAATAAAATAAAAATCGTTTTTTTTTTTTGTAATAGGCTAGGGTGTCCATAACCAATTAGGGTGTACCTTCGATTTTATGTCCAAAATGTTTAATATGCTCATATTATGAAAATCGTCTAATTTCGCATGGTAGATATTTGATTTTACGCCTATCTTTCAGTGAAAGAGAAATGTACGTATAAGAACCAGTCTCCAGTCATCATTCGATTCAGTACATATTGCCATTTTTTCAAAGCTATTTGGCTCTTTGATTACACCCCCACCTCCCAGTGAAAGGGAAATGTACGTACGGAGGAGTCTGCAGTTACCATTCGTTTCAGTACATTTTGCTCTTTTTGTATTTGGCTCTTTTTGATCATTTTTAATATTATTTTTGAGAGGTTCAAAATACTGTGGCTTGTTTTCTTATTTCTTTTAAAAAAAATTATACATATATAAGAAGAAATATGTAGCAAAACATTAGAAACACATCATTAAAAAATGTTGATTGTCTGTGCTGTTACATCGTACTATTGGAGCTACTACTACTTGATAATCAAGAAGCAGTTTGATCTACCGTTCAACGTCAAGATATGAAAGCAGGTCTGTAAGCGAATGCTGTAGAAAGTATACATAAACATATGTAGCCGTGGTGCTAACTTTAATCGTCTATAAGCGGTAGGGTTATAAAGTCAAGGGACAGGCGTGGTATATAATAAGCGATAAATGTTGACAAGATAATATATGAAACAAGATCTCCGTTAGTATTTTCATGTTCAAAGAAGAACTTCTAGAACAGTATTACAACTCAGGGATCACAAATACGCATCAGGTCAGTACCTGTGGAGTGTCGGTGAAGTTGTGATACAAAATTGGGATTCACGTCAATTATTTTTTAAAAATATTAAAATACAAATAATATACAAATTTTTGACGGAACAGGCTTGTAAGTACCCATAGCCTAACTATTTTTAACAACCATTAATGTATTCGTGTGTACTTCTTGCATGATGGAAGAACCTTCTCTTTTATGCCGAACTGCTAAGTTGAGATTAGCTTTTCCTGTCAATTGATACTAATTGAATGATTTGTCAGATTATCACTAGAAGAGGGTCAGTGAAAAATATAGGAATCGAACCCAGACCTTCTGCGCGGCAGTTAATCGCACTAACCATCGCGCCCCTGAGCTCGTTTCTTTATATGATTTTATTAAAGAAATAAAAACATCGTAACACAAACATACATACGTGGCTTCAAGCATTATTTCGGCCAATAATTATTTCATTTCTTTATTGTACGTTCACTTTGCAGATATTCTTAAGTATAGTTAAATAATATATTTGCTGGTCGCTTGCGATATCAAGCAAGCGACCATATGGCGAGTAATTATTTCCGCTCAAACCCACTCATTGCCCATAGTTCCTGCTGTTGCACACCCAAATGAGTTATATATAGTGTTTACCCTCGGGTCCATGTCCATAAGTGCGTATCCTTTCTGTATTCATTTTACTCTTTCCAATTCAGCACTTTAAAGTTCTCCAGCTGGGTACTTTACTGGGAGATTAAAAATTTCATTGGTTGACTTAGCGCTCATATCTGCGTGTATTGATTTCGTTTCGTTTCGATACGATTACTCATTTGTTTAATACATATATTCGTGAGTTAAACTTTTCCAGCCATAATGCTGCATCGAATATGAATGGAAAATCCATGAAACAAACACCCAAAGAGATTGATATTCCAAGTAGGTATGTTATACATGTATATATATACAGCAATTTCAGGCATGAGCTCGTTACATTTTGGTCGATTACGTCGTTTTAAATTAAACAGTTTAATTAAATCGATTATAGGGGGTACCGAGAATACCGGAGGCATAGGACTTCAAAGTTCTATTAGTTATTAGTATAAACTTATTAGCATACCTATCATTTTGCTGTAGGATAAATTTTCAATTCAATTGGATAAATTGTTGTTTTCACTAACTCGCATTTGAATTGATTTTCTATGCGATTGGTCATGACAGAATATTATTATGACCAAGTTCTATGTAATTTGATTTTAATTTGAAGTAATTTTTTTTTAAGCAATTTTTTTAATTATTGCAGTCATAGAAAAAGTGGCACAACGAAATTCCATTATAATTTGTACACTGTTTCCTTACCTTGATATCAAAAATGGGACATATCACTCTACAGCCACAAAATTGCCCAATCAAAATATTGAGATAGGCAAAAGAGAACCACTTATTTAACCTGTAAGGGTAGAAATATCGTGAACATTAATTTTCGAAAGAATGAAATCACTAAAGACCACCCAGAATGGAATGCTGTCATATTTTGATATTTTGATACACAATCCCTAAAATTAGTTACATACTTATCGGGCTCGCGACCCGTGAAGAGTCTCTGCCAGAGACACTGCAGCCTCATAGAGTTCACGGTGGTATCTTCTCCTTCATTGGCCATCCTGGCGCACATGACCAAAAATCCGCCAAAGTATTTTTCTTTCGAAGGAACCCAGTATCAGCTCTTCCTTCTTGCTTATCGTCCAGCACTCGGCGCAATAAAGCAGAACTGGCAGGATAAGGGTTTTGTAGAGCACACAGTTGGTCATTCGAGTTAGGAGTTTTGAACCCAGTTGTTTTGCCAAACCGAAGTTGCAACGGTTTCCTAGGGTGATTCTTCACCGAATCTCTACTAGGGTATCATTCGTGGAGTTTATGTGTTTTTTGTTTATTGAGTTTATACCTCAAAATTGTTGCTATTAATAGTACTAAGTCTTGTCCTCATTTAGTTCAAGCAATACTTATTTCGCCTGTTCTTCAATCGCCGTGAACGCTTTTATCACGGCACACTGGGAGCGACCGATGATGTTAATATCGTCCGCATAGCCCAGCAGCTGCTGGAAATGCAGCTGAAACACACATACTATTCTCTGCGCTTCGGTGACTAGGTTTCCTTCGATGTCTCAAAGAGCCTTCATTCTGGTTTTTAGCCAGCAGCCAGTTGCTTGTTTTTTTTAATGTTATAACGATCACACGACTCTTCAATTTCCTTGAGCTTGGAAGCTGCAGGATCTTATTTTCCTCCCTTCTCCTGGTTCAATACTCTTCTCTCGCTGCTCTTGTTTTGCGCAGCAGCGCTTTCTTGTGTGCATCTTCTGTTACCTTGTATGCGTGTATAGGAAACGCATTCATCATCATACCACGGGCTATTTCTCTGGGGTGGCTGGTACCCTACATTGGTTTTGGTTACCTTCTTGATGATGTTGCGATACTGGCACTACTGATTGTAGGCGCCTGTGGTAGGTCAGTGCACGGAGCACAAGGAGTCTCATACTCAGGCTCTCGCTGTAATCTCTAGCTACTCCAGGTGTGCTAAGACGTACAACCTCAAATTTCTTCTTCAGGTCAGTTCGCAGCATCTTCTCGTTGGACATTCGTGCTCTGAATTAAGCCGCGACAAGAAAATGGTCAGAGTCGACGTTTGCCCCTCGGAATGTGTGCACTGTGCACATCGAGGAAGTTGGATGAGTGCCTCGCAACGATTAGTCCATGGTTGATTTGGTTGGCGGTTTGATCGTCTGGATAGCGCCAGGGTGCTGTGTGGATCCTTAGCCTAGGAAATCCCTAAAATTAACCAGTACACAAATTATGACGCGACGGTTGAGCTTGAAATGTGTTATATTCTGAATACTTTTAGAATGCAGCTGATTTAAACAAGTAACAAACAATCATAAAAAAGCTATACTATACAAATCTTTGAAGATTTTTATAACAACAACTTCATCCCTCCTTGGTTCAATTAATGGATCAGAAAATGCAAACGTAATAAAAAATCTAAAATGAAATTAATAAAGTCTGACTGAAACAATTGTGGGGTTTTAAAAGTATTTTTTTTTTTCAAAGTATTCGAACAAATTATTGATACAATTTGGTTTTCGAAAAATACTGTCAACCTAAGACATCATCAAATTAATCAATAAGAATCAAAAAAGTCCGATGGACTGTTGAAAACTGTAGACATTTTGCCACTTATACCATACCATCTCTTGCGCCAACTACCGATGCTAAGCCTTCCTGCGACACACTTTCGGATAGGCAGATCGACCGTAGATTAGATATTTTTCTGGAAACGAATTTCAAATCCTGACGCATCATCTTGTTATTGACTTTTAGTGCGCGTATGAGCGCAAAAGAGGCGAATAGATGAGTAGATACTACTGCGAATTTTACAAAAGGTAAAACCATGAACATTATTGAATAATAAAGGCTTACATAAGAAAAGCTTCTAGCCCTTCTAGTCGTCAAAGAGGAAGTTAAGCCCGTGATAGTAGATATAGAGAGGTGACACTCCAGAAAAGATGTTGTTGCCAAGAATATGGAAAAAACAGACTTTTAAACGACGATGACGCGCAATCTTCCACAGTTATGCCAAACAATTCATACAATATTGGCGACGGCTGCAAAAACTACCAACCACCCGACCTAAATAAAAAGAGGATAGCAATATCTATGCTTAAGCTTGCTGCCGAGTAATATAAAGCTGGTCGAGAGAAAAAATCAAAATCTCGAAAATCCAAAATGCCGAAAACCTAAAATTCCGAAAATCCCGTGAATCCAAAATCTCAAAAACCCGAAATCCCAAAACAAAACAAAAATGCAAAATCCCGAAAACCGGGTATTGGGTAATGCTCGAAATATGAACATTTCATCTATAGATTATTGTAAAGAACGGCCACTTTTTGGGGGCGTTTTACTATAAAAAATTCATCTGTACATATACCCCATAGCATATGCAATCGAAAAACCATAAACTATATTTCTATTTTGTATGCCCATACAGGTTTATGCCACCCCACTTTTTTAGGGATGGGATAGGGCGGATTGAAGCCTTCTTATATGTTTTCTTTTATTATTAATGACCTGTAGTAGGCTCAGTGGCGCGATGGCAACTGCGATGAACAGTTGTGCAGAAGATACATTCAAAAAATTTTTTTAATTGATACAATTGCCTTAATAAATACCCACCTCACGAAATAATAAATCATATATTAAGCTTATTCACTGATATTCCACATGCACGTTCCTTTTATCAAACGACCAAAAAAGTGAACGCAAAGTGCACACTCTTGTCACACGTACTCATATAACGAGCAAAATGTAAATCCACTGAAATCAAAGTCCTTAATCTTTAATCGATTTCGAACGATTGCGAGAGATACAAACGCGCGTATGCCATGTGTGGCTTCGTAATTAAATTAATGCGCTATATTTGGCACAAGAGTGTGTACAGGTGTGTATTCAATTCCAATCCATTAGAATTGAGGACGAAGCGGATGGAAAGACGACAATCTGAGTTAGAAATTAAGAAAACCCGATTTGGTTTTCGTGTCGAGACTTCAAAGTTGAATGCCTCATCCGGGACTAAGGAAGGTATTTCGAATTGGTTATTCAGGACGGCAAGCAGGTTGGTAGGAAATTGAATCAAGATGGTAGAAGTTGGTGTGTGTACAATGCATACACGATTGAAAAGATTATTACTTTTTTTTTTGTTCGCATCAGGAATATTAGCGGTTTTTCGTAAGGGCAAAATTCAATTCTACAAATAAAAGCTGATTTATAAGAAGTAAAAAAGAATTTTGTTAAATAAAAATTCAAATATTTCGTTAATTTTTTTAATTATTTTAAGAATACCTAATTTTTTATTTCTTTTTGTAATTTTTTTCTCTATATTTCGAAAACATAAACATCGTCATTCTAATAATCCTATTATATTATAAAAATTCTAAGACACTTGTAAATAAATGTATTTCTCTGGATATTTCTGTTTTTTACACCAAAAATTAATGAAACCTAGGTTCTCTCTTCATTTGTGTGTGCGAAGTTATATTTTTGCCACAAATAATGAATTGCCCTTCTTTTTTTTAACACTATCAGATATGTGTCGTAGCGAGCTTAATACAAGCGAATCTACGAGCAGAGATTTGCCACAGCAAATAATATGCATCCACAGGCTCATCATTAATGAATTTGTTAGTGGGTCATGACAGTACACAGAAGTTATTTTGACATCACTATTATATATATACACTCGCCCAAAGAAAGAAAACAAAAAAACTAAATCTTTATAATTTATTTTCTAATCGGTACGACTTCGACGACTTTCAACATAATACTGACTGCAATTCACTTCTTCCGCTTTCTTCAAGAGATTTATCGGTTAGCAACATTGATGAACCTTTTGGGTACAGCTTGTAGGTGACCGTTTGTTGCCATTGTTATGTTGTTTACGACGCTGAAGCTGTATGTTGTAAACAACAACAGCGGCTGATAAGATGACCTGTTGTTGTGTAGTACAGCTTGTTGATGACCGTCTGCTGTTGCTGCCCAGTGCTCTTAGTTGGGAGTTATATGTACGTAACTCTTCCCCCTTTAGTTTGGGCTGAAGGTACTGAAGCCCAAAAATATATAAAGAAGTCGTCGGCATTGCATGTTTGATGTTCGATGATGTTATTATAATAAACATATTCGATTTGATCGACTTTTCCTTGACAGATCCCACAGTATCAACCAGGTTCATCATACCTTGAGTTGGTCATTTTATCGGTTTGGGAAGGGATTGGGAATATGTAAAAGGTGTGTTGCTCTCTCTTAAAAAAAAAACTCTTATTGCTGAGTCAAAATAAACGTACTTAGATACAACTAATTCTTCCACTATTTCTGTTTTAAAGATATTAAGATTCATAACAAAAAAAAATTGCATTTGTTTATAATAATTTCAAGTATTATTAGCAAACTTGCGTCTCTTTCTGATCTTCTGCTTATGCACCTTACGTTTGTTTGTATCGACTGTTATTTTGTTATCATTGATTACTGTATGTTCTATAAATCGAGGTGCCAGTTTATTTCGTCTATCGTCCTGTTCGTAGATTTTATCATTTATACAAAACTCTGGAGGATTATAACGGGTTTTGTTACGGTTCTTAATTATATTTTGTTTATAGGCTAAGCTTCTTTCGTGAGCCAAATTACTTAAAAATTCATATCTTTTTACATGTTCGTTTAAGTACTCTTGTTTCGTGTTTATATTTTTTGAAATTGGAAAAAATGTGGAGTTATTAATATGCCCAGTAAGAAGTTCAAATGGGGATAATTTTGTGACGGAGTGTATTGAACTATTGTATGTTAAGACAGCTTCGTCCACAATCTCGGAAATTGGTTTGTTTTGATTTTTAGATTTTTTGCGCATATTGAATGTAGTTCTATTTCATAAGTATCTAGAAAGCCCTTGAAAAGCGTAGACAAAAACTCGCTACCGTTATCTGTGACGATTTTTTGTGGAACTCCGTGGTGGGAAAAAAATGTTTTAGGGATTTTATGAGATTTATGCTATTTCTAGATACCAGTAAGTAAGCACAGGCAAATTTACTAAATTTGTCTACACATTTCTTCATACAACTTTTGCTTCGCGGCGATAACGTTAGCATCTGTTTCGTGGACCTTCACGTGGTTTACCATAGCCGATAATAAGTCTATAATTTTCGCGTAAAAAAAATCTACTGTGTTTTGATTTTGTCGTAATTGATGGAGATCACGAATTAAACTGGTTTCATTACGTTTGTCAGAGTAGTGCACTATTAAATTGTGCTTTATTTCTGTCCAAACTCCTGGTGTGCCATACATATTAAGCACTTCATTGGCTTGTCCAATAATTTTGTTGCGAAAGGCTCGAATTATTATTTTTTGATAACCCGTATTATCTAACTCTGGCATAAAACTTAATATCTCCTCAACATTGCTTACGAAGTCATACAATAGTCTTGGATTGCCATCAAAAGTTGGTAGATCCTTAACTGCATCAGGAATTCTGAGAGAGTTAAAGATCTCCATTGCAACACTGGAATTACTAGTATTCATTACAGAATTAGAGGAACAATTGTCGTTTGAATAACCTTCTATAATATTTTCTAACTTAAATTGTACTTGTTTTTTATTGAAATTATATGGAGAGCAATTCAACTTTTTACACTTTAGATTTTTAAAGGAAGGCATAGGATGGGAAAACCGATTAATAACCAACAAAAGATAGAGACTCACCGCCAAGATATACGAGATAGAAATCTGCATGTGTGTCCACAATAGGTGGCCAAAAGATTAATATCTACCACTCCAATATTCCCTTGAAGTGTGCTTTGTGGAAATCGAGTCACTTCAAAAGCTACTTTTATTCACTTAATGAGACTTGATTTAATGTTCCCACTAACGACTGCGTCAGTTAGTATGATATATATACACTCGCCCAAAGAAAGAAAACAAAAAAACTAAATCTTTATAATTTATTTTCTAATTGGTACGACTTCGACGACTTTCAACATAATACTGACTGCAATTCACTTCTTCCGCTTTCTTCAAGATTTATCGGTTAGCAACATTGATGAACATTTTGGGTACAGCTTGTAGGTGACCGTTTGTTGCCATTGTTATGTTGTTTACGACGCTGAAGCTGTATGTTGTAAACAACAACAGCGGCTGATAAGATGACCTGTTGTTGTGTAGTACAGCTTGTTGATGACCGTCTGCTGTTGCTGCCCAGTGCTCTTAGTTGGGTTTTATATGTACGTAACTCGGGCGGTAAGTGCGAAGGGGAATTTTCGTCGTTCGTATGCATCTGCTATGCTGTTGCTTGATGCTGGCATGGAAATGTGCACACTGGGGTATCAATATCAGTGCCCCACATACTAAATTTTCGTTGTATGAGATGCGCACTCTGTGTACTTCTATACTCTTTGGTATTATTAACAAAAAAAAAATATATAAATACACTTAGATATTACGATTCTGGAATACAATTACGCAGAGTGTTTTTTAAACTACTTTTACTAACATGCAGCTCAACTACATCGCTATTTTTATTGTAAACTCTACTCATGCGACTTATAGCCTCATGCATACCATAGTTATATTTTTGATTAGGTATATGTAAAATATTTAGTCTACGAAGGTTATAGGAACCTCCACGGATATTAAAACCAATAGAACTTAAAAGATCAGGAGATTCTATGTGTCCTGATAATATTTGGTGAAAGAAGACCATGTCATTGTTATGCCTACGTTGAGACAAACGCAACAACTGCAGTAGTTTAATTCGACACCTATACGGAGGCAAATTGTGTACATCATCCCATGGAAGTCCTCTCAAAGCAAATCTTATAAATGTAAATTCTATTTATTCTTTTTAACCATAAATCCGAACAGCAATTTAGAGAAAGTTCTCATGAGACCTTTGTACTCTTGAATGCCAGACTTTCGCAAGAGGTGGGGCAGTAAACAAAGTTTTATGTTGTTACATTTGGGATTTGAACCATGGACCCCGTGCTTAGTAGTCCAACACTAGGCCCTTTACCACAGCCACACAAAATCGAATGAGCAATTTAAGAAAAAAAGAAAGAATTTTTATTGTTATTCAATTCGGTTGTTCAATTCTCTGTTACCAGAACCAATTATGGATTTAAATTATTTATATTTTTTTTAATTATAATTTATATTTTAAATGATTATTTCGCGAAGCTGACTTTAACATCAAAAGTAGATATTTGTAGTTACGAGGAAATTATCCAAAAAATATTTACAGAGATAAAGTAAAAAAAATTGTGTTTTTGTAGGCATACTCTTAACACAAAAATTAATTAAAAATCAAGATAAAACTCGACTTTTTATAACATTTTTTAAGATTATATTTGTGTTTACACATAGAGAAATCATATCAAAATCGTCTGTTCGTGCAAAAAAACAGTTTTTAAGAATTTCAAAAAAGTTTAAAAACAAAATATAGTTATATGTTAACAATGTTGATCAGAGCAACATTTGTTTTAAAATCTGCCTACTGGCATGCCCATATTTAAATTAACAGTAATATGTCTAATGGATACATTTTTTATACAATTAATATAATATGTTAGTGAACAATTGGCAAGTCATGGTAAACGGGCTAGCCAGTCGAAGTGATGTAAAATTTAGTGCTGACGTTTTATCTTTTTTTTTTAGAATACATTTATTTTTTTTAAAAATACCTTCAGTAATCCACTGAATTGACTCTAAAAAAAGACTCGTTTAGACCATTCGCAACACAATGTTAGTATATAAATCTGTCAATATGTTGAAACATTGATTTTATTATGGGTGAGAAATTACTTAACTTCATCCAAGTAGAGCATCAGTTAGAAATAAAGGCTTTCAAATATTAAGTAAATAAAGAAAATTGTCATCAATAAAGAAGAAGATAATTCATCAGAGTCCCTACCATTTTGCATTAATTTAAACATCCAGTTGCTCGATATTAATAACGACTATCAGCAGAGAGTTATTCGATTAATTGTGCTGTAAAATGTAATTCCGAAATTTTCATGTTAAACTTTGAAATTGTTTCAATTATTTAACTCATTACCTATACTAGTTTATCCAATATCTATCCCATAGAACAAAATTAAAAAAAAAACAAAAACCAAAGCCTAACACAACATGGTAGTTGTACCCCTAATTGATACTAATTGCATTGTGTAAGCAAATTCCTAACGTTTAACCGAAATTTACCTAGCAACCAGAAACCACACTAATAAAGCATCGGGTCGAGTTTATAATTGTTCTTATTAAAATGCCACATGATACACGCCAGCCCAACGTAGTCATCCTAGAAACTATGACTTTGGATAGTAGATAGCTGCAGGTCATCTCAAAAGTTCTGAAATTAATTAATGACTTTTGGTAAAGAACGTATAACGGTGAAGAGAGTTTATCCTCAGGGATATGATGACAGAGTGATACCTACATATATCCGGAGGATTAAATACCGAAAAGTGGTTTTGGTGTTTTCATGTAATTGAAACCCATTTGCACTTTCCCTCTTTACGGTTAGATTTTGGATTTTGTAATATATTACCATATTTAGATGGCTTTTGTAAACCGTAAATGCAATAAATGCATTCGTACATTATTTCTAGACATTACGGTTATACAAGGCGTATACTTAACAAATACACCATCCTCTTTATGGTGGGTTATTTGTATGTTGATACCGTCTACATCATTACATGATATTACACCATTTATATGGTTGAGCAGCTTTAACATAAAACATAACGTTTCATCACAGTGAGTGCAATGTGCTTTGACGTGTCCTGTTGTGATATTCGCCACCGTGAAGTAGGTATTAATGCTTAAGCACCATGAAGTGCTATATGATGAGCAATCGTCATCCACAGTTCGTGATGTGACACACAATGAGCCCAATAGTGTCTATATTCTAACATATACATTGTGGATGACATTTTTGGGATACTTCTGTCCCAAAAAAAAAATCCAAAAAAGGACAATAATAAAAAGTAATTTACAACCCCAAAAAAATGATTATACCTCAAATCTTTTGTGTGCTCTTACATATACCTAGGTGGAGATTCCCTTTTTTCGTGTAATCTCTCACGTACATGAGAGCAGGCAGTAAGGCGTTATTGGATATAATGGCTTCTGGGGGTTTTGCTTGGGTAAAACTATGGTGACCATCATACACATTACAAATGGGTAAATAACAACACCTACGACTCACGTGGACTTAAGTTAGGTTACCCAAGTGAATTTGTTCGTGTTCCTGCGAAAGGTGTATTATATTTGGAATTGGTTTGGGGGAATACTGGTAGCGGGAGTAGATTACTACGTGACATATGAAGCGGGAGAAGGTATCATGACATAGCACAAAGATTAAATTAGATTTTTTAAGGTGTTGCGATAATTTTTCTTTCTTTTGCTCCCGGAGTCGAAAGATAAGGCAAAAAAAAAACGCAATATACTTTACCATTTATTACACATTGAATTTTAATTGGCTATTAGGGTTTATTGAACGTGAAGATGTTGCATGGAATACTGAATCCGCAAATAACTTGCTGTTCATTAATTATTTTTCGTTCGGATGGGTAATCAATAACTTTGTTTTGAACTTATGAACATGAGGATACTATTCCTAGGTAGGAAGCTTTTATGATAATATAACTAAGAGTTTTAGAAATCACAAATTCCACTTTAGACGTGCAGAAAATCTATTTGTGCAAAATGCTTCTTTCAGCCAAAACAGATCCGATATGAAACAGTTATGAGATTCACTGTACTATATCTATTTGTTTTACAGATTGATCTAAAACTTACAAAGGAGTTGGAAATCTTTTCAAATTTATTGTATTTGCAGCATCTTACAAGCCTATCTCGTCACTATTCACCAGGCTGTCGCTCTGTTTTCTGATATTTTCTCAGCAGGAAAATGTCACACCATACCGGAAAACTTAGCCATTCCAGAAAACTACGCAGATGATTATCTCACAAAACGAGTAAGTCTTACCTAAATTGAATATAATTATCAGACTTCTTGACTACCTCAATGTGCCTACGAGTGTTGGTGAACTAAAAACCACAACTTCGAGATACTATCTTAAAATTACCCAACATCATAAATGGACACTAAACCCTACGCAGGGTACTTCCTGCAATGATTTCTGCTGAAGCTGTTGAGAGAAGCATAATGATTTAATAAACGGTTCATTTGTATGTGCCCCATTAGCACCCAAATCAGAAAAGACAACCTAGGCGAATACATTATTAGCGATTTATAATATTTTAACAATGTCGATATGACACCAAATTGTTTTTGGGAGTAGATAAAAAACACTAATTAATTCTATTATACCGTGCTATCACAACCTAAATTATATGGAGTACGTTTTGCCAAGGACAACTCAAACTAAGTAAACAAACATAAGGATCGAACGAATTTTATGATAACAAATATGGTAACTTTTACGGATCATATGAATTCCAAGAGAAAAAATGATCTAGCATGTCTAATCGTCCGTCGGTCTTAAATTTTTAGCAAGACTGCTGAAATTTGGAACGCGAACTACATGTTGCTAACAGCAGTCCAGTCATTTTTAAGAGTATCGTAATGTATGTAAGGAATGACGACCTGTCTTTTGGGCACGATGGGCAAAATCACAGAAAAAGTCATCTTTAATAGACTTATAGCAAAAGCTGAAGAAAGGGGAGCCCTATCAGATTTTCATTTTGGATTCTGAAAAACTCCCTCCACAAAAGACGCCATTAAACGGGTTGTTAATACAGCTGCAACAGCTATCGAAAGCAAATGAATGCGCTCGCATATTTAGTCAAAATATATGTGACGAGCTATATCCTCAGGATACTCTCTACCTACTTCAAGAACATAAGGCAAAGCTACGACGCGACGGCGTTCCACAATGATCTGTTCTATGCCCTGTTCTGTGGAATATTATGTACTATGGTGCTTTGAGCCAGTCGATGGCATGAAGGATAAAGGTTGTAGTCCTTGCCATCGCTATCGCTTTCGTAACCGTGCCTAAGCATATATATAGGATCGAGCAGAGAACAAATGAAGCGATATTTGTTATCAAAGCCTGGTTGAATTAAGCAGAATCCAGAAGCCGTTCTAAAAACTTTCATTCTAATCTATTAAGCGGTTTACGAGTTATAAGGATGTGAAAAAAAATTAGGATTTCTATGATAAAGTGTGGTGGATTTGTCAAATGGGAGTCCAAACTTGGTCACATTTCCGCATTTATTTTTTTATGTTCGAAGTATATAGAAATCTTTTATATACTATTTTGAACTTTGAAGATTAACGCCTAATACACTTTGTAGCCAAATTTCATTCAAGTCGTGATGGTATTTTTTGCGTTATGACGTTCCAAATGAAGAATTGAGTGAATACACCTTGCACCACCCCCGCTGAAAAATGCACCATGTCATTTTCAAGAACAGTTTGGCAAATTTTATTCTAATCTATTTAGCGGTTTACGAGTTATAAGGATTTGAAAAAAAAATTTTAGGATTTCTATGGAAAAAGTGTTATCGAAAATCCAACTTTTTTGAAACACCAGGCGATCAGAATTGGGCAACCAGATCTTGCAATTTAACGCCGTTGGACTTTTTCTTAGGGGTTTTTTGATGTCAAAATCTATTCAAAAAAGCCCACGACCACAAATGCATTGAAATAGGGCGGTGTATTAATAAAATTCAGCCACATTTATACGAAACGGTCATAGAAAATTTTAATAAAAGACTACGTACTTGGCAGCAAAGGCGTGGCGGCCATATCTCATGTGCTGTTCCATATATAACCCCAATCTATGTATACTCTTTGAATCAGTTAACAAATTTAAGCTTCCTAACTAAAATTTTGTATTTTATAATAAAATTACTTTTTGCGTGAATTATGGGACACCCTTTTTAATAACTAGTCAAATTACTAAGTTGCCTGCTTATGCCAAGTCACCAACATCGAAAAGGTGTTTGGTTTTACTCAGGGTATTTCAATAGTGACGATTGAACATGTTAGTATAGCATCTTTTATTATTTTTTTTTGTGAAATGTTAAGTGGTGTATGGCAAATTAGCATTCAATGCTTACCGCAGAACAATCTGGAAAGAAAACAATTTAAGAATCGTAGATCATTTTTGAATCCGATATTTCCAGTAACTTTTTATCGTCACAATTCACAATAAACAACGTTTACAGATTTAAAACGATACAAATCTACAAACCATATTCCGAAATAGTCACTGTTATGTGTGGCTTTCGGGACGGCGAATGCGGTACGTAATTCTTCGAAAATAAATTTCATTTCCATAAGTATGATAAGCAAGTATGATAAGCAACTTAATATTGTCCGATTTGGATAGTGTGACTATAGAAAAAATGTGATTACAACAGAACGGCGCTACATGCCAAACAGTGTATATTACAATGGAGCTGCAGCAAAACTCGAATTCCAAAACCTTATTCTTTAATTCAATCCCTTTTTTCATTTTATTTTAAACCATCTAAGACTAAGATTATGAAAACGTTTAACTAAAAATAAACTTCATTATTAGAAGACTTTCTTTCATATATTTAGCCTGCCGAAAACTTGTCCCTTAGCTCTTTCGTTCAGCTTTCTTGCACTTTAAAAGAACATCTTTTGTTTTGGAATTTCTAAAGAATATTTAAGTATTTTGCAAAATAAACTTTTCCCTATGATTTTACTTCCCTTTTGATAATTCCTTTCATAAGTTTGTGCCCTTTTACTTACCTTCTGTTAATTAGTTGATGTAAAACCTTTTTGTCTTATGTTCTGCCAAGTCAAGCAAAGTAAAATGTTACAAAAGTATAGAATTATTTTCCAGTGGGGTATTTTGCAGGTTTACTGACTCAATAGAGACAATAAATATTTTATACAACAAGTGACTCGTTATAATTTTCTAAATAATTGAGAGATATGAAAATGGTATAAAATATTTTTGTTTCATCACAGGAACGTGCAAAATAGGAAGTGGAAAATATTATATTTCGTATCGAAAGGTAAAAACTACTTTTAAAACATTCCGGATATATTTAAATTTCCATACTACCTTCTGTGATGGTTGCTGATGTTACCAATTGAACACGTTCATACGGAATTCCATACGACATTTACTAAACATTATTGTTCAGTGTACTCGGAAGTTGAAGGCCATCTTTTGCTTCCTAGGTGAACCTTTTTCCCTGTAGAATAAAAATGATTAGCTCTCTTCTGTTTCAACCTTTGAGGTAACAAGACCTATCCTCCGAAAACTAGTCGTGACTATGTAACATATAGTGCATTTTAAAGCTTAATTGTAACAAACAAGTAAATACCTACTTACAAACTATTTAAATTAAAAAAAGTGCTTAAAACTAGTTACACTAAATGGACTAAAATGATAAATATTAAAACATCTAAATAATTAACAAGAAGATCGAATTTTAAAACCTAAAATTGCACCACCCCAAGAAAATATAAATTGCTTTGGTTAATTATAATTGGAATCACCCTATTACATAAAACCTGATTCAGTTTTTATCCAAAAATCAAATTCTTCTGTGGGAAAAAAGAGTAAACAACGAAGCTGTAATTGTGCATGCTAGACAAGTCATTGAGAGCGACGTCAAGGTTACAAAATTGTCCCGCTACCTATATACATAATTCGATGTGCAGCCTGCAGTACATATTAACTTTGCGATTGCATGAAAAAAACCCTGTTATCAATATCACCAGTCATCTCTTCATTACCGAATCAGCAGAATCGTGGCTTTTGTGTTGTCTAGTGGAATCGTAAGTAAGTAGTTTGTTTAGTGTGTGTTTCATGTTTTTTTAATTGAAAATTGTTAAAATTTAATGCATCAAAATTAAAAAAAGAAAAGTTCAATTCGATAAATTATAAGTGAAAAGTAAAAATTGAAAAAGAAAATAAGTTTAATTATATACAAATATATACATAAATAGGTAAAATATACAAATAATTCAGAAGTGATTTGTACATATATCAGAAGCTATTACACGACATCGTCAGGCCTGAGGAACGTAAGATTTTTTTTTTATGCATATAGCTATTTACCTAACTATTATATTTCTGAAGTATTACTAAACCTACTTATCTATGTATATCGCGTTATTAAGGAATTTTTATATTATTGCATATGAACATCTTTAAGTTGAAATTGTGTGCTAAACTACAAAAATGGTAAAAAGAATTGAACTCAATTTACTAATAATAAACGTATGAAATTTATAATGATTAATATGTCATAAAAACGTGTTTGATTTGGCCGATAGAGTGAGTAAATAGGGTTAGAGGAGGTTACTTCACAAGGGTGCTGGTAAAATTCCGAAGCACATGGTAGGGAGGGCAAGGCGGGGAACAAACATCATCACAGTTCTCAGAGCAGAGTTTCTTTCATTCCCTTTTGATTATTTATTTTATTTTTTTTTGTCGGGTTAGTTAATTTGTTTCAATTTTTAAGATTTTTTTTTGTGCATGCAAAATAATTAATGTAGCCTGGGATACATTTAATGATGCAAAAACCCACCCCATTACGACGAGCTAAGCAAGAGCATCGCTAGGCATGCACCCCGCATCACAGTGTATGTCCCGATAATATTATGGCCTTTACATTAATTTGGCGCTCAACTGCGTGGGACTTATGACCACAGGTTATTAGTTTCCGATAATCCTTTTTTTTTGTAGTTGTTTCTTCAAGTCATTTTATTTAATCTTGGAATTACATGTCTGTTAATCATGTCTTATTGATTACATGTCCAGATTGTTATATCTTGATTTTTAATTTTTATAGTTGCATGGAACTTTAGTTGATTATTACATTTTATATCCTAACCATGTTAACTGCTTACTTCCAAATAATTTTTAGATTCAGATTGATATGATATATGGATTTATGCATTAGGATTGCTTTTGATGTATACCTATACCATTCATTATTTTCCAAATTTATTTTTTTTAACATTTTATTTTAAATTCAATTCTGATTAAACTCTTGCTTATAAAAATTCATATTTAGTAACCTCCAAACCTTATTATCTTTCTTTTGTCGGCCGAACAAATCAAACTACATCATTACTAACACTTTGAACATATTTTCAACATACATATTTTGAATTATTATACATACATATTTATTCACATTTTGCTTTTACATACATTTCATTATTGAATTTACTATTTGATTTAACAATTTATACTAACATTGCCCAATTGTTGAAATTTTTCGGTAACATTTTTTTCTATTCCCTGATTATCATTTTTTTTAACATGCCATTAACTCATAGTAATGAGAATATTGCTCAGGCAGTAATAAATGAAGAATTATGCAGTATTTGCAACAATATTATTCCTGATAAAAATAATATGTCTATTACTCCTTGTAACCATAAGTTTCATAATGAATGCATGTCTTTATGGTTTAAAAACAAACCAAATTGCCCATCCTGTAATGCACCTTGTCAGATTAGTAATTTAGGACAAGAACTTGTTGACAACTTAAACGAATCGAATAATTTGTTAGCTCATGGCTTTTCAACTTCACAAAATTCAGTTAGAGGTCGTGGTGCTATACAAAAAGGAAGACCTAATACTCGATCAAAAACAGCTCAGTTCAATGCACACAATAGTTCAATTCGTGGTTCTAATGAAATTGGTACACCTAGTCATCGACAACAACATAGATCTGAAAACAGAGCTAGTAATACATTGTCGAATGCATTTTTGCATTTAGATCAGAGTCGTGTTCAGACAATGATTGATTATTCACTACATACGATTCAAACACAAACATTAAATAGCATGAAAAACACAGTAGGAGAAATGGTAACGGAATCTTTAGATCGTTATTTTCACAATTTAAGCTTAAATAATCCTGTGCTTGATCAACCTGTGAATTCTGCGGAAATTCCACACAGATCCGAACAAGAACGAAACATTTCAATCAACAATCCATCTAATAGAGATAGTAATGATTCCATTCAATCTAACTCAATCAAACCTGAGAAAGTTTCTAATATTATTCTTAATTGGCGAATTAAATTTGACGGTTCAGTTGATACAATGCCAGTCGATGAGTTTATATACAGAATCAACGCTTTAACTACTCAATCATTAAATGGAAACTTTAATGCATTATGTCAAAATTCCCATATATTATTTGAAGGAAAAGCTAAAACCTGGTTCTGGCGTTACCATCGAAGTGTTGTATCCTTAGATTGGTTTGCTTTATGCACCGAACTTAAACGTAACTTCAAAGATTACAGAACTGACTTTGACATTAAAGAATTGGTCCGAAACAGAAAACAGAAAGAAAAAGAATCATTTGACCAGTACTTAGATGAAGTCTTGGTACTAGCAGATAGATTACGATCCCCTATGTCAGATGAGGAACTAGTTGAAACAGTTGTCCGTAACCTTCAACCTAACGTTCGTTTAGGATTGTTACACCTTGATATTACTTCTATTTCGCAATTGCGTAAAGAATGTCGCAAGCGTGAAAATTTTTACCAACAAATTTATTTGAATTCTACTTCAAGTAGAAATGTTCAACCTCAACGTTTTATTTCTGAAATTGAAAATCCTTTTGTGATAGAATCAGATGCAGTGGATGAAATTTCACTTTCACGAGAAAGCACTATTCCAAATATACCAAAAGATTTTAGATGCTGGAATTGTGATGCTACAGATCACAAATATCAAGATTGCACTAAAGATAGAAGAGTTTTTTGTTATGGATGTGGAGCAATTGGTGTTTTTAGACCAAACTGCCAAGTATGTTTACATTCGGGAAACTCCAAAAGGGATGCCGCCAACAACACCAGGAGACATCCAAATCCCAATTATCGAAACAATCATCTACCCTAATTGCAAATATTGATCAATCAGATCCTACGAAATCGGATAAACCACAAACTTTTAACATAATTCCATATCACATTAGATTACAACGTTATAATGAAATAAGATCTAGAATTTTTAATCAAAAACAAACAGTTAAGCGTTCTACTAGGCGTATACGTAACTTTTGGAATAAGGTAAAATTAAGTCGTAAAAATATAATGTCCTCAATAATTTCTTGTGGCACTGATCTTCGACCGTATGCTTCAGTTTCTATTCTCGGCAAAACCTATTTGGGATTGTTGGACAGTGGAGCTACGATTAGTTGCATGGGTTCATCTGCAGCAAATCAAATTCTTGATTCTGATGTTGAAATTAAAAATATAAAAAGTTTTGTTAAGACAGCTGATGGGAATTCTCAGAATATAGTTGGAAGTATAAAAGTTAATGTCACATTCCGTGATACGACACATCCATTAGAGATTTACATTGTTCCCACTCTTTCACAAAACTTGTACCTAGGAATTAATTTCTGGAATGTTTTTAAAATTGCGCCAGAAATTATCAGTACTATCGATGTTGTTTCTGTTGATTCGAATACACACGTTTTGAATCCAGGCCAAAATCTAAAACTTCAAAATGCAATACAATCGTTTCCATCTTTTGATTTAGAAGGCTTAGGTAAAACTTCACTTATTGAGCATTTTATAGATGTTAAAGATGCCAAACCGGTAAAACAACGGCATTTCCCTATATCGCCAGCTATAGAAAAACTAGTATGCGAGGAAATTGACAGAATGTTATCTTTGGGTGTAATAGAAGAGTCGCATAGTTCATGGTCATCTCCTGTTGTACTAGTACGTAAACCAGGGAAGGTGCGAATGTGTTTAGATTCACGAAAGGTGAATTCTCTTACTGTGAAGGATGCTTATCCATTGCCTCACATTGAAGGGATATTAAGCAGGCTGCCTAGAGCGGAGTTCATTTCTAGCTTGGATTTAAAGGATGCATTCTGGCAAATTCCGTTGGAAGTGAACTCTCGTGAAAAGACGGCATTTACGGTACCAAACCGACCCTTGTATCAGTTTACTGTAATGCCGTTTGGGCTTTGCAATGCGCCTCAGTCAATGTGTAGGTTGATGGATAAGGTTATTCCACCCAATTTAAGAGAAAGAGTTTTCGTATATCTTGACGATCTTTTGCTCGTGTCTGAAGATTTCGAATCGCATATTAGTCTTCTATATGAAGTGGCATTTCATATTCGTAAAGCTGGTCTTACAATCAATATAGGAAAAAGTAAGTTTTGTCTAAAGCAAGTAAATTACCTGGGTTATGTTGTTGGAAATGGTTCCCTGAAAACAAATCCCGATAAAATCTCAGCGATTACAGAGTACCCAACTCCTAAATCCATGCGTCAGCTAAGGCGATTTCTTGGAATGGCGGGATGGTACCGCAGATGATCGTATATTCCAAAAACTTTACCTGGATTTTATTGGTCCTTTTCCAAGATCCAAAAAGGGAAATATTGGAATTTTCATTGTCTTAGATGGTCTATCTAAATTTACATTTTTGCACCCAGTAAAGAAATTTACATCAAATGTTGTAATTTCATTTTTAAAAGAGCATGTTTTCGACGTTTTTGGAACTCCAGAAATTGTTTTAACTGATAATGGAAGCCAGTTTAAATCTAATTTGTTTGAGTCATTTCTTACCCAATACGGTGTTAAACATTTATGTACTGCAGTTCACTCCCCACAGTCAAACGCTAGCGAACGAGTTAATCGATCCTTAAATGCTGCTCTAAGAGCGTATATAAAAGACGACCAACGAAATTGGGACGAGAGCCTCAGTAGCATAAACAGCGCTTTGAGAAATTCAATTCACCAGACCATAAAAGAAAGTCCTTATTTCGTGGTTTTCGGTCAATACATGCTAACTCATGGCTCAGATTATGACTTAATAAGAAACTTACAATCTTTAGAAGATCCTTCTGCAAGGTTAGAAAAACAAGACAAATTAGCACAAGTACGTCAATCTATAAAGAATCATATAAAGAAAGCATTTGAAGTTAATCAAAAGTCGTATAACTTGAGATCGAAACCAGTGACTTATAGAGTTGGACAAGAAATCTTTTATAGGAACTTCTCACAGAGTGATGCATCAAAGAGATTTAATGCGAAGTTATCACCAACGTTTAATAAAGGAAGAGTTAGAGAAAAAGTTGGTTCCTCTTACTATGTTTTAGAAAAGTTAGATGGTAAAATTATTGGCACTTATCATGCTAAGGATATCCGCCAGTGATAGAACCATTTTTCAGTTTTCATTCTTTGATGGAAGAATATCAGAATGAAATCTGCTTTGTGATGGTTGCTGATGTTACCAATTGAACACGTTCATACGGAATTCCATACGACATTTACTAAACATTATTGTTCAGTGTACTCGGAAGTTGAAGGCCATCTTTTGCTTCCTAGGTGAACCTTTTTCCCTGTAGAATAAAAATGATTAGCTCTCTTCTGTTTCAACCTTTGAGGTAACAAGACCTATCCTCCGAAAACTAGTCGTGACTATGTAACATATAGTGCATTTTAAAGCTTAATTGTAACAAACAAGTAAATACCTACTTACAAACTATTTAAATTAAAAAAAGTGCTTAAAACTAGTTACACTAAATGGACTAAAATGATAAATATTAAAACATCTAAATAATTAACAAGAAGATCGAATTTTAAAACCTAAAATTGCACCACCCCAAGAAAATATAAATTGCTTTGGTTAATTATAATTGGAATCACCCTATTACATAAAACCTGATTCAGTTTTTATCCAAAAATCAAATTCTTCTGTGGGAAAAAAGAGTAAACAACGAAGCTGTAATTGTGCATGCTAGACAAGTCATTGAGAGCGACGTCAAGGTTACAAAATTGTCCCGCTACCTATATACATAATTCGATGTGCAGCCTGCAGTACATATTAACTTTGCGATTGCATGAAAAAAACCCTGTTATCAATATCACCAGTCATCTCTTCATTACCGAATCAGCAGAATCGTGGCTTTTGTGTTGTCTAGTGGAATCGTAAGTAAGTAGTATGTTTAGTGTGTGTTTCATGTTTTTTTAATTGAAAATTGTTAAAATTTAATGCATCAAAATTAGAAAAAGAAAAGTTCAATTCGATAAATTATAAGTGAAAAGTAAAAATTGAAAAAGAAAATAAGTTTAATTATATACAAATATATACATAAATAGGTAAAATATACAAATAATTCAGAAGTGATTTGTACATATATCAGAAGCTATTACACGACATCGTCAGGCCTGAGGAACGTAAGATTTTTTTTTATGCATATAGCTATTTACCTAACTATTATATTTCTGAAGTATTACTAAACCTACTTATCTATGTATATCGCGTTATTAAGGAATTTTTATATTATTGCATATGAACATCTTTAAGTTGAAATTGTGTGCTAAACTACAAAAATGGTAAAAAGAATTGAACTCAATTTACTAATAATAAACGTATGAAATTTATAATGATTAATATGTCATAAAAACGTGTTTGATTTGGCCGATAGAGTGAGTAAATAGGGTTAGAGGAGGTTACTTCACAAGGGTGCTGGTAAAATTCCGAAGCACATGGTAGGGAGGGCAAGGCGGGGAACAAACATCATCACAGTTCTCAGAGCAGAGTTTCTTTCATTCCCTTTTGATTATTTATTTTATTTTTTTTTTGTCGGGTTAGTTAATTTGTTTCAATTTTTAAGATTTTTTTTTGTGCATGCAAAATAATTAATGTAGCCTGGGATACATTTAATGATGCAAAAACCCACCCCATTACGACGAGCTAAGCAAGAGCATCGCTAGGCATGCACCCCGCATCACAGTGTATGTCCCGATAATATTATGGCCTTTACACTTCTCATGATCTATGCACATGTTTAAATTGCAACTGAGGAACTTTTAACTAAAGTTCAAACAAAACAGAAGCACTGTCTAGTTAAAGCATCAGTATATGAAGAAATGTGAACTGCACGCGCAAAACTTTACAAATTTGAAAAAGAAACTATAAGCTCTAAATTTACCGTTTTGTACTAAGTTTTCGTTGAACTGCACGCAGCACTTTGATGTCTATAGTATATTCTCGTAAAAATAAAGTTCCGTAAATAAGTTACTTTAACTATGGTTCCTGTCTATCGAACAGCTCAATTCTTCAAAAAAATGGATTACGTGAAGTGCATAAAAAATGAATACGTTTTGAATAGGAGTTTATGTTAAATTAATTAGGCTATGAGTAGGCATAAATCATCTGATTGTGGCAAAGGTTCATTTATTTTGATAAAAAAGGCATACCCTTTACTAATAATCGGATATTGTGCACTCAAACAAAATTTATTATTTTTAAGCGAATGTGAAAAATTTAATTTTCAATATTTAATTATGGTAATGCAGCTAGATTATCTAATGATCATTTTCGTGGAGAATAAAATTATCCTCAAACGATCGGCATTCGATTTAATAGAATATTTACATTTAATTTAAATTAAGTCATTTTATATTTAGGGAAATCTCATTATAAAAGAAGAAGTTTCTTTGATCTGATAGATATTTCTAACAACACTAGCCGAATAGAGCAGGTTCACTTCTGGAATTAATATAAGTGGCTTAAGCTATAGATTCTCCAACAGTTATCCGTGAAAATGTTCTTCTATCCTGCAAACGTATAAAGGCCTTTATTTATTACATTGCTTGCAACTGAAATTATTATCAAAGGAAACTGGAAAGGGTTAATTGAAGTGATTGACCAGTTTTTATATTAATGCAGTTCAATAGATATGTTCATAGAAACCAGGACATTTTACAGATTTAAGGGGCGCTACAGATAAGTCTGAGTAGTAACCAACATGCTCGCATTAGTCAATCTTTAGATAGCCCTGTTTTTTTAGCACTTCAAGTTGTTTAAGGTCATTTTTAAATTTGTGCCCTCACTTAAACCGAGGTCTGGAATTACCTTCACAAATCTTAACACCTCACCACCCACGCAAAGTATCTGTAGGAAATGATCTACTTGTTACTAAAGAAAGAGCTGGCAATACATATTAGCGCTTGAAAAGCAAACTGACATAAGTAAAAATATTGAGACTTTGAGTTAAGTATATAGATCGATTCGCAAAAGGATAAACAAATTTTCTATCAAACCGTAATAACAATAGCTCTTAAACTGACAGCGTGAGGGCGTAAGTGCCGTTTTGCATTTAATGAAACATCCCTAGTACTTAATGAAAAACTTCAAATAGCTTTTCTGAAAATTAATTAGTTTTGACATATGACAGTTTGCTTTTCAAGCTATGATATATCGGGAAAGTATATAACAACTCATAATTAAGTACTGAAAATAAAAGTTTTTTGAGTTTTCTTCTAACGGGCAGTCAATTGTGGACTTGGTGCTGACTATAAAAAATCGAACTGATCCTTTTCTGCAGGAAATACTAAGTTCCGTACAATAGTTCTAAATCTGTATGCGGTTTCGATGCGATTGGAAAAGAATGGAACTGGAACGTGAATACTCAAGAATGTGAAAAAAAGTCCGCATAGCTCATTATGCATGTGAAAACAATCGGGCAGAAATGGATTAAGCTACCTAAAACCACAATCATGGCCATCACTACCTATATTGTGGATAGCTCTAGTTAAAGTTTCAGATCCTAACCTCCTGGAGAAAGCTCAAAGATTATCTTTCATATGTACAATAATACCGGAGTACCAAGAAACACCCCTATATAGCTCTAGATTCAATGCTAAATCTATTATCCTTATACATCTTTGTAAACAGACTGTAGTTTGTAAAGTTGTAAGACTAAGGACCTAACCACAATGGAAACCTATTCATGATGGACACAAGAATATTTACTATCACTTAAATGTTACAAAAGAACGACATCATCACTCAATTCGAGTGTTTTCAGACCCAAGTGACCGCTGCGTAGGGTAGGAAATGAATGTTCAAATGACAACGCTTTGCTTAAAAAGCCTTTAAAGGTAAATGTACCCTTTTGTTGTACATTTATGAAAAAAACTTCGCAGTCGTCTCCACAATTGACTCTGGTGTGGGTTAAAGAGTCTCCTCCGAGAAGCTAAACTATTTGGCCTAATCATTGTACAGATTTCCAAGCGTAAATTATGACAATTAGAGGAGTATTATTCTGACAGAAATAAAGAAGTGATATCCACGAAAAATATCTATATTCTTCAGTTCCATCAGTAATCGCTAACGAATGGTGACTATCTCTCAGCGAGGCTGCCGGTTCCTATCCTTATATATTAAACTTTTTATGAGGTTGCTTGAACATGCACCACCCTACAACAACTAAAAACTGTTGATATTAAGGCTATAGAAACTAGATGCGATCTCGAAAGCAAACATGAAAATAGACATGGGAAAGCATTGTAAGTTATCCAGATAATGCCGGCCTTATTTTAACCAGAACGTTGTCTCAGTTCGATTAAGCTGAAAATATCACATATCAGTACACATTTTCAGCAATGACTATAATTTGTGTGGATGAGGAGAATAAGGAAAGCGTCCTCCACATTAGTGATCGCAACTTTAATGGTGCCTACACCAATTTGTGTTCATAAAATGGTAAAGGGCTTGGGCTTCATCCTTACATGATAAAATGAAGTCAAGAACAGAAACTTTTTGATCATTTGAAGCTCAGAATCTTCAACAATTGGGCTCTGCTAAAGTTTGATGAAAACTCTGAATTTAATCGATAAATCATCTTTCACGATGAATATCGTATTTGGCTTTTGGACAATAATTCCACATGTGCTTCAAGGTGTTCTATTACATCCGTGTAATATGGATTTCATTTTTTTCATGGCTGAAAATGAAGGCGACATATAAACGAATTCCGTACATAAATTATATATATGTATGTACTTTGCTTAAATGCAAATTGTTATATCATTGTTGAAAAAAATACTCAACATTAATATATACGGTAATATCATATGTTCAATTAAATTTTACTACAAACTATCTTTCCGAAGCTAACAAAATGAAGGTTAATAAATTTTCACAAATTTCAACCATTTTAAAATTATTTTAAATAAATATAATTTTTAAAATGTTTACAATGACTGCAATTAATATGTGTACTAATAAATGACGATATTCATACGACAAATTAGTCAACAACATTTTAATAAATATTTTGATGCTAAAACTGTATCTGACCAGTAGTAGCTGTCCATGATCTAAAAATATACCAGGAAAATACGAATTCAAAAGCATGTTTATTAAAATAAATCTTTTTTCAAGCCCATACCATTCAGACTAAACTTTTAGCCAATTAAAAATTAAACATACACACACTATTTGCAATGCGAAGCGCATTGTTTTGATACAATTTTTTTATAAAGTGAATCTAATTCATAATGCAACCATTGAGGGTGCAAATCGATGTTTGCCTGAGATAATTGTAAAGTTATTCCACTCGAGGGTATAATCATCGATGCACGATGCACATGTGTGAAAATGAAAAATATCCTAAGCGCAACACTTGGCAATTAGCAATTAACTAATTGGAGCGCTAATTGGGACATGTCGACATGTGTGCTCTGCGGACTATTTTGTCTGACAAATGGGAGTAAAACATAGTGCTTGAAAAAGAGCTATCCTGGGAAAAAAGGCAGAAAAATATAGTTCAGTAAAAATCGAAAGTTTTCAAAATTACTAAATGATTATAATATATTATTTTTTCATTTTTATATGGTAATTAATATGTTGGAGGTTGCTATGAAAGGTACTATGATAGATATTTGCGAAAGTAACAATATTGATGAAAAACAAAAATATTTTAATTTGTATTATTACATAGAATATTCTGATTATTCTAAAATTAATCACACCTAATGTTGGGTATTCGGAGCATTATTTCAATTTTTCGAAATGTATTTCTAACAACAAAATACAACATAATTATTCCAAATAAATTCCCTACACGTATATTTTAGGTCCAAAAAAAATAAAAATACAAATTTTTGGCGCAACAGGTTCGTTAGTACCCAAGGCCTAGCTTTTTCATGTTTACCTACTTGTGTACTTGAACGCCTGAGTTGAGATAAGCTTTAATTGACATTTGATACTATTCGGTGAAAAATCCAATAAGCTGTTGCTAAGTCTGAGAAACAAACGTAGACCTTTTGCGCGCCAATTAATCGCACAAACTAAAGCGCCACTGAGCCCGTTTTAAAGCCATATATTAAAAATAATGAATTTAATTTGTGTTTTAATTTCTTTTAAATTCTGACACAACAGTGCATCTAAATACATGCGTGTTTTATTTGAAACGAGTGGTCGGTACCCAAATTTCTCTTTCAATAATTTGGGCATATTGTAGAAAACTTCAACTTTTAAGGGGTGTTATTTTAAGAGGTATAGAACTTTAAGTTGCCAACACTATTTTAACTGGCTGTCATTTTGTAAGCTGTCAAGGTCATTATTTTAAGTTTGGTTTGTCATTTCGACATGACCGATGTCTGAACAACGCTTCCAAATTGTGCAAATTTATTTTGAAAATCATAGTTTTGTTCGAAATACGTATAGCGAACTACGTTAATTTTACGGACAACATACTCGTCCATCAGAGAAATTAATTCGATTAAGTATGGAACGTTTTCGCACCACGTTTACTCTAAATTATAATACGCATCCACAGAGACGTCGTACAGTGCATACAGGAGAAGTCATTACTGCTTTATATCGGAGCGTTGCGGAAGACCCGAATCAGTCTATCCGCCATCGTGCACAGGAATTGGACTTCCACTTTTTGGAAGATTTTGTGGAAAGATCTAGGTTTGCGTGCTTACAGAAACCAACTCGTGCAAGAATTGAAGCCACAGGATCGCCTAGCAAGGCGTCGATTCGGTGAATTGGTCCAAAACAAAATTGCCATTGATCCCAATTTTCAAAAGCAAATTTTGATTAGCGATGAAGCTCACTTTTGGTTGAATGGATACTTCAATAACCAAACTGCCATATGTGGAGTAAGAATAATCCTTAAGTGTATGTTGAGACACCGTAACATACAGAAAAACTGTCTGTTTGGTGTACTTTATGGGTTAGTGGAATAATTGGTCCGTATTTCTTAAAAACGATGCTGGCCAAAACGTTATAGTCAATGGTGACCGCTACAGAGCCATGATTACTGACTTTTTCGTTCATCAATTAAACAACCATGATGTGCAGGAGCTGTAGTTTCAACAAGACTGTGCAACATGTCACACGTGCCACAATTGATTTGTTAAAGGAATCGGCCTCCACGCCGATAAGCCCGAAACGATTGACCACTTTGAGGACAACATTCGCTACGTTATTCCCGATATACCTACGGCCATAAATGTGTGAAAATGTCATCGAAAATTGGACCTTCAGATTAGACTACGTCCGAGCCAGCCGTAGCGGTCATATGCCAGAAATCAAATTTAAATTATAATGCCAGAAGATTATCTTTCGAATAAAGTAAATTTCATGTCCATTTAAAAAAATCATCTTTGTTTTATTCCATTTCAAAATTCTATACCTCTTTTTTTTTTTTTTTTTTTAAATTCTGACCTGCCTAAGCAGTAATATACACATCGACCTAAAAGATCTATTGTGCTTGCCGTCAGATGTTTTTTAGGTTAGTAGCGCTTCTACTTTCCTAATGTAGCTGATAATACTTTCAGCCGAAGATTTCCTCAATTCTTCGGGACTTAAGAATTCCCTGAAGAAAGATTCTCTTCTCATACCGTAAAGAGCCGGGCATTCACATATGATATGCTCGGCTGTTTCGTCTTCTTCTAGACATAGTCTGCACTCCGGTGAGTCGACTAGACGCATTTTATTTAGGTGATATCGCAGACCGTGATGACCAGTTAGGTAGCCTACTAAGTTTTTGATATCGTGCCTGCGAAGATTTAGTATCTTGTCGGCATCTGATTTGAAGGGCTGAATAGCTCTTTTGGCCTGTCTTAGGCCTGGGATGTTTCCCCAGTATGAAACACATCTGTTTTGTTCCCAGTTTTTTATGACTAGATTTATGGCTGATTTGGGGATTGCACAGAAGGGTTCAGGTCCAATGAAGGGGGTTTCGGAACCTTTTCTGGCTAGTTCATCAGCTTTTTCGTTACCTTCAACTCCCTTATGTCCGGGGACCCACCATAGTTTGGTCTTGTTCCTGGAACTGAGTGTTTGGAGGGAGTTGAAGCAGTGTAGTACTGATTTGGAGTCAATGATGTGTGAGCTAAGGGCTTTTATAGCTGCTTGACTGTCCGTGAATATATGGATGTTTGCGCCTTTAATACCTGAGTTGTGTATTAGGTTTGCGCATTCTTTTATGGCATGGAGCTCAGCTTGGAATACACTAGGGTTTTTTCCCATAGGTATTGAGATGTTTTTATTTGGTCCATGTATGCCAGCTCCTACCCCTGAGTCCATTTTAGAACCATCCGTATACCACTTTAGGCCGTTTAGGCAGTTTGGAGGGTTGTTGCTACACCATGCTTCTCTGGTTGTGATCTCCGTTGAGAATCTTTTGTCGAAGCATAGTGTCTTTGGTAAGCGGTCTGTAACCGCACAGATCATGTCAAGTTCTGGAAGTTCGGATAGAAGTTCAATTAGTTTTAGATGTTCACTAATGTTTAATTCTTCCGCTTGTGTCAAACTTGCTGAGCTGCGAATTGCAACTTTTTTTTTGTAAATGTGGAGAGGTGTTAGTCCTATTATGGCTTCCATAGCCGCCGTGGGACAGGTACGCATAGCTCCGGTAATGCCCAGACAGGCAAGCCGTTGTACCTTGTTTAATTTATTTATAGTTGTTTTTTGGGTGACTTTGTTCCACCATACTATTGAAGCGTATGTTATAATGGGCCTGACCATGATCGTGTAGATCCAGTGTGTGGTCTTTGGAGAGATTCCCCAGGTTTTACCATACATGCTTCGGCAAGCCCAGAAAGCTTTGGTTGCTTTTTGAATTTTGTTGTTGATGTGGGAGTTCCAGCTTAGTTTTTTATCGAGGATCACTCCAAGATATTTTACTTCGTTGGAATACTCAATGTATGTACCATTTATTGAAATTTGGGTAAGATTTAATTTCCTCCTTTTTGTAAAAGGGACGATGATAGCCTTGCTGGGGGTTATAGAGAGACTTTCTTTATTACACCAGTCTATGACTATCTTAAGGGCGTTTTGCAAACGTGTTGTAACTTCGTTTGGTTCTTTGCCCTTTATTATGATGACTAGGTCATCGGCGTATCCAATTATATTGAAACCTGCATTACTTAGGTCTTGAAGTAGGTTATCGATAACCAGAGACCATAGTAGGGGTGAGAGTACTCCTCCCTGAGGGCAGCCTTTAACGGCTGTTACTGATACTGAGGTCTGTGCTGATGAAGCAGTTATTTTCCGACTTTCAAGCATCGCTTTGATCCATTTGATGGTGGGATGATCTATTCTTCTATGAGTCAAAGCATTTGATATGGAGTCATATCCAGTGTTGTCAAAAGCGCCCTCTATGTCTAGGAAGGCACATAAAGCTACTTCTTTGTTTTCGTATGCACTTTTTATTTGTGATGTTAAACTTAGAAGTGCTCCTTCCGTGGATTTACCTTTTTGGTAGGCGAATTGACATGGGTGCAGAGGAGTGCTTTCATTTAAGCACTCTCTAATGTGTACGTCAAGTATTCTTTCCATTGTTTTCAGGAAAAACGATGTTAAGCTTATTGGACGGTATGATTTAGGTAGTTCTATTGGTTTGCCTGGTTTGGGGATAAATACCACGTTTACCTCCCTCCAGGTTTGTGGTATGTAGCCCCAATTGAAACTAAACCTAAATAAGGCTACCATAGTGGGTAGGAAAAAGTCCAAGCCCTTTTGTATAAGAGCAGGAAAGATTCCGTCTGTCCCTGGTGCCTTGTATGGTTTAAATGAGTTGATCGCCCATTTGACCTTATCCGGAGTAAAAAGTTTGCCGGATAAACTATTAATCCTTTTCAGGTTTATAGGGGGTGAGTCATCTATCATGTGTTCATGAAACTCAGTTGTGATTGTAGAGCCGGGAAAGTGTACCTGAAGAAGTGTGGTCAACGTTTCTTCCCGGTCGCATGTGATTTTACCGTCAGCTTTGACTAGTAATCCCATGCTGTTTGTTTTATCTTTCGAGAGTGCCCTCTGGAGACGCGCCACCGCCGGAAGCTCTTCGAGTTCCTCACAGTATTTGCGCCAGGACGCTCTTTTTTATTTTCGCAACTCTATGTTGTATTGGGTAAGTAGAGATTTATATTGGTCCCACTTTCCGGTGCGTTTGGCTTTATTGAAAAGTTTTCTTACTCTTTTACGGAAACTTTCTAGGTTATCGTTCCACCATGGTGTGCACCTCTTTGCCACAGTGCGTTTAACCTTACAGCTATTTGTAAAAGATGAGATGATAATGTCATTTAGTTGACATTGTGCGACTTCCGCTTCACTTACACATGAAGGTTTTTCTGGAAGTATGTCACATTTAATCGATAGATTTTCTCGATACGTTCTCCAATTTGTGAGTTTGTTGTCGTATTTAATCGGCGCATCCTCGGTGTTGCATCTTAATTGGAAACTTATGTGCATGTGATCCGATAAAGATGCCTCACCAGAAACGTGCCAATTTTCGACGGTGTTTTGGACAAACGGAGAAGAGATGGTAAGGTCTAAAACTTCTTCTCTTAAAACGTTTCTAAACGTGGGTTTATTACCCTTATTTAGTATAACTAAATTGTTGCTATATAGGTATTCTAATAAGGACTCACCTCTTTTGTTTGTATCTCGACTGCCCCATATTGTGTTATGCGCGTTGGCGTCGCAGCCGAAGATAAGATGTAGTTGCTGGGTCTGGCAGTACTGGACAAGTTCCTGTACTGGGCGAGGTGGTATTTCGTCATCTCCAGCAAAGTACGCCGATGCGCATACAATTTTTTGTAGCTCTCGGCCGTTGCGTCTTTCTAAAAGGACAGCCACCAGATCTTTGGTAATGAAACCTGGAATGGGAGAGAATTTTATATCTTTTGCAACTAAAAGAGCTGCCCTTGGTCTAAAATTTCCCCGGGCGAAGATGAGCTCTCTGGTTTTACTTTGTAAACCAAATATCTTACCCTCTGTTGCCCATGGCTCCTGGATTAAACCTAGAGCGATGTTCCCTTCGGCACATCTTTGGTTGTAGGTGTCCGAGGCACCTATAGCTCGGTGCAGGTTTGCCTGCAGCACATTTAGTAGGGTGGTCATCGCTTCCTACCGTGCTCAGGGTTTCGTACCCTATAAGGCTTGTTATCGCCTCTTCTGCGTACGATACCCTGTTGAGAAAGACCTTCGTGTCTATCTCTCGGACCGTTTTTACGCTGTCCGTGTTTTTGCCGTTCACGCGCCCGTTCCGCAGCTAGCTTTGGTCTAAACTGTTGCTGGCTGATGTTAACGTTGCTCGTACTAGGGGCGTTTGGCGATAAAGTCGTAGGCAGTGAACCAGTCTTCTTTGTATCGCTTCCGGCGGCAGTACTAATACTGGCTGCTGGTTGCGACGAGCTGGCGCTTGTTTTTTCTGGCGACTTTTTCTTTTTATCAGTGTCATTTACACTATTTTTTCGGGTCTGAATTGCAGACTTGTCGGATCCTTTAACGATGATCTTGATTTGGCCAAATCTGTATGATACCATCCCCTTTAGCTCCGCAAGCCTACGCATCGCACTCTCATTTATTGCAAAGACCATGTGGGCGATGTCTTTCTCGTCCGATCTTTGCAGAACTCTCCACGTTCTCTATACCTCTTAAAAACCACCCTTTATTTTGGTTGGGAATTGGTGTCCATGTGGATTGTATTGTTATTGGCCAAAGCTGAATAATTCCGTTAAGGAATAATTGTGGAAAAATTAATTATGGAATTGTTGCAAACAGTAATAATAGTTAAAATTTTCATTCAAGTTGAAAAAATAATTTTAGAGAAATTGACAAATTTCCTTACATGGCCTTAATCCAAATGGATTTTCTCGAAAAACTGAGTATGCACTTTACTTAGAACAATGTACTATGTTCATAGTAAACATCAATAAAAATCGTTAAATGCCTTAAGGATTCCCTATAAAGGGTTGTTCCAGTACCTAATATAATGAATTATTAGCAAGGATAAACTATGAAAAATTGCTTGCTTGGAATGTGTCTTATACTACTACCGAGTTAATGAAATCATTTTTTTTTTTTTAAATCATTCATATTTTGTTTTAGTTTAGTTGCTGTTAATTACTAGATAAATGACATGTCTGTAAATCATTGGCATAGTAAAAACTAATCATGAAACAACGATAATATCAGCGGGATGCAGTAACAGCTGAGTGATAAAAAGTTGATGTAATGGCATAACACCCAACTTGTAGTGAAATTTCTTTAATAGTAGCTCTATGCCGTGTCAGTGCCCAGTTACATAAATCCAACCTCGTGAAGTGCCCTAAAGAACCATTGAAATTCCAAAATTACTTGTGGTGTAAATATGTCAGAGCTCATGCCTTTTTGCTGAACCTTAACCACCGCTAATGTATAAAAGGTTTTATAGTGGTGCCTAGATGAAAGGAAATATTTTACCTTTGGAAGGAAAACCTATACAAATGTATTGATTATAATATAATATCTCGAACAATCTATGTTCGACATATTAATAACCTGTTTCATTGAGGCTACGCTAAAATATTGAAAAAATGAGTGAGCAGGATAAAAACGGTAATGTTATTTTGGTGGTAGCTTATGTGGGTGTATCAGTGCCATAGAGAAGGTTAAATGTTTTCATTTTGCTTTTATCTATATCTATCATAGCATACAAGATATTTCCATTTTATTGGGTTTTCTTTTGATATCCTATTATGATGAGGTCAGTTAATGTTTGTTAATAGTTATTGTAAATAATTTTTTTGAAAAAAAAAGTTAACCATCTACAGATTCATATTATATATTTAAAAAAGAATGTTTGATTTTTTTTTAAGGGATTTACATACTTAATGGGCTCTTGCCCGTTGAGGGTAGCTGTCTGAGACAAGGCAGCCTTACATCTCGATCTTTCACACGTGGCTAAAATTTATTTAGTCTAAGTGCTCTAGCATAAGCGAACGCTTGATTCTTAAACCGGAGCTTAGGTTCGGTCTTAATTATTTCCTCCAACCTGATGGCTGGGATTCGAGGATTCGTTTGGCTGGAGCATTATTGTATATTGGGTCTATGTGGCCCTGCCAATGTGTCTTACATGTTTTTACCTTTTGTACTACATCCAAATCTTGGTTCAGCTTATAAAGTTCGCGGTTGTAGCTTCTCCATCATTCCATTTTACCCAATTTGCGGACTTTTTTTACTATCATAACTTAAAATCGCTGTTGTATCTTCTTCTCCATTTGCTTTTATCCAAAAAAAATATTTCACAAAAACAACTAATGTTGACGAACAAACTTTATACTCTAGATATATGATGAATAATATTTTACACGCAAAAGAGTAGCCACAATCACTGATATGATCCTGTCCATTTTCTGTAAAGGTGCTTGTATTAATATCCTATGGACTCACATAAAATGTTATAGCTCTCACCATTTTAGTATTCCACATAATATGACAACATCTTGGCACGAGGCAACTATAGGCAGTATAGTTTATTCCAAACCAACTGGATAGTCAAATTGTTATATAGGCGCTTGATTCTTTCAAACTATAGTACCTCCAAAAATAAGCACAAGATGACATTCAAAATAGACTAAGACTTACAAAAATAATTGTTTGAAAAATTCTAGCTAGCTATGCGATATGAAAATATATATTTCAAACGCTTTTACTTTACAATATATTATCCCATTCCATGCAATATTTAATCATGATGCAGAAAAAATAATAACTTTAAATTTTATATTGAACTCAATTCTAAATAGAAAATATCCATCAAATTTAATTTTCAATCCTTTATTTCAACTGGCAAAAACATGAAAGCTAAACGAAATTGGTTAAAAAAAACAAAGGCTACAAAATACGTTCAAATATTTTTTCCCGAGGTCGAAGCATTGGTAGGTAGCTATTTATACGCTTAAAAGGAGAAACACAAACATAACCCCTTGCCTTCCTTTGGTTTCTCTTTTGATAAAAAAAAATTCAATAAAGATATAAACGAATTTAATAGCTTTGAACAAAATAGTCTGAGTAACTATATTTTAAATTCATACGTCTTTTGAGCACTGACGAAAAAGTTATATCCTTAAATCAATAAACAGTTGTTCAGTTGTTGATAGATACGAAAAATTATTGTTTGTCTATTTGTCATGAAATCACTGGACGTTCACTTACTGTATAGCATTGATTATGCCAATAATTTGTTTGCAAATTGTTGCGAATTCAAAAAAAAAATTTATGACTCTGTTATTCTCGAAAAAACGGTCTCTTTAAACATTCCAGCAGCTAGGGCTTAGCAGTCAGAGGTTTTTATTAGCTGACATTGGCTTTAGCAAAATGGAAGGCATCCCATTATTGAATCAATAATGATGACATATGCAATAAAAATGAAATCGCAGTAACAATTACGTTCATCTTTTAAATTATAAGCTATTGACTTATTTCACTTATTTATAAGAAATTGTGTCTTAAAGTGTTATGACTTTACAAATAAGTAAATTTATATTTATATGACTCTCTTAGCAATAAACGAAACATACATTCACATATTTTTAGATCAAAAGTTGAGTTAGGAATAATGGGAGACTTTCTATTTGTTTAAAATCATTAATTAAAGTGATCTATACATGAGATCGGTCAGTTTGTATTTTTGAATTTTTTTATACATGGGAATTTATATAAAAATATTTTTTCGAATTTGTTTAAACGTTTACCGAAAATGTTTTTTTAAGAAAACGCAAAGTGGGCATTATAAAGATGAAATTTAGACAAAAAACATTCTTTAATGTTTCATAGACACTTTTCAAAATTCCCTATGGTGTGACTGAAACAGCGTTTTTCTAAAGTTCTGCTGCTACCAGCAAAGAGTTCGTATTGATTTCAATGGGCAACAATTGTTTTGGTGCCAAGTACATGTATATTTTTTTTATTGAGGACCTTATACTGATTGCTTTAAAAGCAAACATTTTGATTTCCTACGTTGTGATTTTCTAGATTTTGATGTGTACAGAAAAAAACAAAATTTCATAAAAAACAGCGTTTATTATATTTTTAAGTATATAAAAACTTTCTTTTCTGCGACTTTCGTGAATGAGTTGTAGTGGCACAATCACGAATACCCCCGGCAGTAGTCATACATCATATCCCGATATGTGCACAAAAAAGTAACGATTAAAGCTAATATTCAAATCTGAGGGTAGATTCAAAATTACACATAGGAAAATAAGGAAACTAGTTACCAATACACACCTAATAACGAACTATTAACCGTGTCTCGCTCGGCACCATTTTTATTTTATTTATTTGTTGGCCTGTGTTTTGATTCGATCTACTGTTTCGATCTTCGATTTATTTTGGTAGGTATTCCGCATTCATTACATATCAAGACTACTCTCTTTCTACTTGTTATGTTCGGTTTTCTTATTGATGAAAAAGTTTTTTAATTTTTTATTTTTCTGCTATAGTATCTCCTTTACTTACGATGATCGTGCTCGAATTGTATTGAACTGGATTTTTTGATATGAAGGTTTTATCTGGCTTCTGAACTTTTTTTAACTAACTTTTATTATTCTAGCTATCATTAGTTTTGCAGGTTGTCCATCATGGTGTACCTTATACGAATACTGGTCGTACAACTGTGAAGTTGAGCTGTCATTCTATAGTGCTACCAGATTGTTTGGCCATCATAGTCTTATGTGATGACTATTGATTTCAACACAGCTGAAATCTCCCACCTACAGGCAACAAACACCTGATTTGAAGAGCAATATCACCAGGTGGTCACAGCCAATAATGAGGGTTGCAAAGTAGTAATGGAGGATCTAATTAGTAACGTTTTTTTGATGTGAGTTAGCTTGTAAGTGCTTTGAAAATCATTTGACATTTGTGTATTGTGCAGTCTGCGAAACTCGAATATATATCGTCAATTCAGTTGAAATAATATCAAAACCAGGTTATCAGATTTGAATATATGTGATATGTAATACCTATTAATGGCATACTGGTAGATCGACCGCATCTTGACATAATATTTAGTTGCACAATCATACACTCATAAAACGAACTTCATGACAAAAATATTGTTGGTTATATTCACCAGTGTACCTAACTCCCGGGTGAGATTTATATGCCAAGAAAAAAGGGAAGAACATCGGCTTTTCAGAAAAAAAATATATACATTTATGCATATATATAGAGGTGTCACTACAGGGAAGATATTCGTAAGTTTTACCAAAGCGAAACATAAAAGCCGCAAACAGAATGCTAACATGTTGAAAGGATTCAAAAACACAATCCGCCATATGTTTAAGAAGTATAGAATATGTAGAGCGTATAGATACCAATCAAATAAGCCATAACGACAAATTGCATTATTTCAAATTACAGAAAATTACTTTTGAAGGAGACTAAACTAAAGGGTTGATAAGAACTACCAACGTTTCCTAAAGAACGTTTCCTAAAGAACGTTAATCTTCAAAAACTGGTGTAGTACGCCCACTCTGTTTAAGCTCAATATTAATTATTACAAATTGCGATAACCTACTTGTAATACTTTTAGTTTTCATTAGTTGTTTCCCACCAGCGAACAAATTAGTTATAAATGGTCTTTCAATAAAGACTTCTGAACTTTGACACTAGATAGCGGCTATATTATTGAAGCTATTTCTGTCAAATTGACTGTTATTTAATCAGTCTGTTTTGTCAAATCACTATGGATGGACGTAAAGTAAAACATCACTTGCTAATTAATCCAAATGTGTGTATTAATCAGGCAACGTTTCATCGAAAAATCGTCTTCAGCCGCCCATTTCTGCATGAATGGCTAGACGTAAACAAAACTGTGGAATCTTACCAAAGCACGTGAGATGCAAGAGTGTTCAATAAATCCCGATGAAGCCACTGTTTGGTGTAGATTTTGGGCTGGTGTATCCTGTGCGCCATAGCTACATCCCAAATACATATCATTCAACATCATGCTACCTCTTTTCCAAAAAAGCAGCTTATAGGTATACCAGCATTTTTGTGCTAAGAAATATTCCAGCTCCTTCTTCTCTAAAGTTCTCGAGCAGGACCATGTTAGATATACTACACTTTCGAGTACGCCCTCAAAAATAACCAAAACAATGCGGACAACTTTCAGGACATTACCACCAATGTATACATATAACCTTTGCAAAGTCAAAGTTTCCAAAATAATCGAAATTTATTTTAATTTTACAGAGATGACCAACATCTACATACATCCAAAAGGGAAACTTCAGCAACCATCATGTTTTGGTTTCTGTGATTTGATACGTTGTCCCTTGAATTCTCTAGCACATATTCGTAAAAGGACAATCTATCAGAGAGAAAAATTTCATTCAGTTTTACCTTCAGGAACTATCCTCATCGTGCGGAATCTTTTATCTTTAATTTGAGAGACAAGCCATTTTGCTCAAAACTGCCTTCACTAAATATCATGATTTTCGAAGAAATATCATTTAAGCTTGATTGTGCAAGATTTGTGGTATTTTCCTAACTTCTGGCACAATTTTCACTTAGGTTCTTTGCTCCTTTATATAAATGTGTGTTTGTAGGAATTCTCTTGGGGCAAGATTATTTCGGCTGATACAGCTTCAGTAACCAATATGCCTGCAACGAAAATTTTCAAATGGACACAAATTGCAAGTTTGAAAATATTTTGTCCTCTCTGCAGTTTCTAGGATACGTAGGTGCTATAGTAGAGTTGATTGTAATTTTGAACGTAAATAATAATACTGCTATTTTGATCCAAATAACCAAAGGCAAAGTTATTCGAAAGACAATTTCATCTTTTGGTTTGTATTGGAAATTGGCCTGGGTCCGATGAATTGTAACGAAAAGCTCTACAAAGTATTTATTTTCATCGCAATAAATCGTAAAGTACAAGCTAAATATGTTGTGCAAGAAAGTGCAATGTGTGAGCATTCTCTTCTGTCAGGAAAATACCATCTAAGACTTTAATTGATTTTCTATCCGCAAATGCGGTGGTATGGCAATATAAACGAGATTACCATTCGAACTAGAACCTATGCCGATAAAAGTGCAAACCAATATAATTGTCTAAGCTGTACTTATTTCGTACGACCATGATACCTGCTACATCAAGATAATAATATAAAATGGAGTTCCATTTACCTTAATTAAAAGCTTTTGCTAACCAACGATATTCTGCACATTTCCATAATCTTTTAATGAATTAAGCCTATATCATATGCAAAAATTGAAATTGGCTGAAAGTCAATGTTCAGGGTTGTAGTATGGTGTGGAGATATCCCGCTCAATCAGCATATACCATATGGAAAAATCAAAAGGTATACATATATCTTTAGTTTGAAAGTCCTTTTTCGCTGAACCATCATGGTACATATTAAGCGGGGGATATCTACCATTAGCAGCATTTTGCATTGCATCACCGGTTTCCACTTAAACATTCTGGGACACCTTCGTTACGATGATTTCTGTTCAAATAATTTTAATTGAATTTCACTCGTAGTAATTGTTTGCTTAAAGCTGCAGACCAAGGTTGGTCATCCTTACTACGGTGTGCACCATCATGAAGTTGGTTGTTGTTGTTAGATGGAGAATCTAATTACTGTTGACGTACGGATTGGGATGATTAAAAAAAATTGAAGAAGGTGGCAAAATGACGTCAATGTGAACATTCAAGAGAAAGCAGGTGAGAGAATGTACGGGACAGCGTTGGATAGAATAACCACGTCAATCAATTATGTGGACGTGGTAAACCCTTGGCTGTATTGGAATGTAAAATTTCAAATTTTTTCAAACTCATCTCGTCAAGACTTTTTATTATATATAAATATTACATTTTTATTTATACTTTATCCCATTGTAATATAGAAAAAAAAATAATTTCGATAGCTTTACCTTAAAGTATATGGATCGGCTCAGAATCTATAGCTGAGTCGATCTAGCCATGTCTGTCTGTGTGTTACCAATTTTTTGGCCTTATACATGTAATTAGACTCTCTGCCCGACGAAGCAGAACAAGTGCAAATTGTTTGAAATCCGCCTTTATAAAGTTATAAAAAGTTTTTTTTTGCCACGCCCACATTTTGGGAGCGTTTTCAGTAAAAAACATTTTTTCCGGTAAAAAATTTAAATACCTATTTAATGCAAAATCATTGGTTATGATAATATAAACATTTCTTCCATAGATCATTTTAACCCACGCCTTTTGTTTGGGGCCACGAACATTGTCTACTTCTGCTCCACTATTTACACTGACAACAACATCTCGTCCGAAATCAAACAAAGAATTACTTTTGCCAACCGCTATTTCTTCGGGCTAATAGTGCATTCACACGGAAGCGAAAACTGAGTTTTCGCAAAAACACCTGAAACCTTCATCGAAAACTGAGTTTTCCCATACATTGTCAGTTCTCAAAACCTAGTAGGTTACGACGTAACCTTCTCATAGTCACTTCGCAGACGTAATCTCGTTGAAGGTTGTTGGAAAGAACACACCTTTTTCATACATTCTACACGTCCCAGCTGAAACAGCTGATGGACTCGCTATCAAAACAAATTTTTATTTTTTCAGGTCTCAGAAAAATGTTCTTCATATCCATTATCCATTTTAATTTTGTATAATTAAAATGGATATTGAAAAGAAAAAATAACAAAAAGAAGAAGCATTTGTTTGCGTTTTTTTTCGTAGCGGCGGGCTTGAGAGTCAAAAACTGTTGTCAAAATCTTTAGATTTTTTTTCATTTTGAACTTCAGATGCTAATATTAGTTTGATTATATTAGAATTCATTTTATTATTCAATTACAATATTTTCATACACAAATGTTGCAGTTAGTATCACAAATCACAATTCACAGCTGATTGAAATGTCAAACGAAACCTGGTCAGAGTTCGGTGTGAAAGCATCCAGTGGTTTACGTAAACTTTTTGCCAAAAACTCAGTTTATGATTCGGTGTGTAAGCACTATAAGAAGGCAATTCAGAAAGGAAAGCTCTCACTCGAACTACAAAGAACATCCTATTTAAATCTTTTATCATCCCAGTCCTGCTCTACGGCGCTGAAGCATGGACCGAATCGAAAGTGGTTGAAGAAATTCTCCTTCGAAAAAACTTCAGGCCCGTTCGCGTTGACGGGCTATGGAGACGAAGATTCAACCAAGAACTATACGAGCTATACAGCGACATGCCCCTAGTCAAATGTTTAAGAAGGCTAGTGGCTAGGACATGTAGAACGAATGGACACCAATACTCCGGCTAGCAGTGTCTTCGGCTGCCAGACGTGGGGCGCAGTGTGCGCTGCTGGAGTGCGCTACTGGAGGCAGTTAACTAAGGACCGGGCTCATTGGAGAGGCATGTTGGTTGATGGCCAGGTTCATTCCGGACTGTAGCGCCACTTAAGTAAGTAAGTAATTGTTTACATAGGAAAGAGACTTTAGGGCCATCCTGTATAACCCTTAATAAAAGACCGTCCGGAAATGTTGAGCTAGGACGAGGAGTTTCTACTTTTTGCTCGTTTCTCTAGGATATGTGTAATGAATACACCCACTGCCACGCAAACTTTTAGAAGTTTCGGGAAGTTTTCATTTAAAAAAAAAACAACTTTCGGAAAAAGTTAAAATATGTTCGATGAACATACTCCGCTACTATTATTATACACATTTCGTCTGTACAACATTTAAAACGATGGCATAATTTTCGGAAAGTTTCATTGAAAGATGGGATGAGTTAGGGTATTCGACGATTCGAACAACGGATTGTAGCCTTCTGGTATGTTTTTATAAATAGTTTGTACCCTTTGAACAAATTTTCATTAAAATGCTATTTAACATTCTCTATCCCAAAGTCAATGGGTATGTGCCCAGGCTCCGTATTTGCATTACAAAGTGAACATTGGACATCAAACAACAGGATATGCATTACTTATTATAACGAGTATCTAGGTGCAGTGTTATTGTTATTCAAATTTAAGTATATTCAAATTTCAAACAATATCATTGAGTGCACCTAATAATTAATATATCTACAGTCTGACGCTCTGCTCTGATCCTTATAAGGTACTTATTTGTTAACTAGATTTATATGCAAATATGCATTTAATCAGTTAATTATTTACAATCTCACATAGAAAAACTATTTACTCTAGCCTTTCGAACACCATGCAGACACATTCAAATAAAAATATTCCTCACTTTGCATGTAGGACAACATCATAAAAGCTTAATCCGCAGTTTCAAAAACACCGTTCCTTAATTTAATATAACAAAAAAAAACATATGAAAAAGAGACAAATTTAAAAGCTGCTGAATACTGAAAAGGACTGTGAAATCCTTTAACTTCAACACCCTTTCACAAATAATTAAATTCATGTGCGGGTGTTAACGGTGCCTCCCCTATAGAGTGATGCAAGAAGCTGAATGAGCATTCAGGAACCGTGTAGGAGGAAATGTTCACTCGTACCGGCTAGGTGCACTGTATGAATATGGAAAAAAGTCACGTAGTAGGTAAAATGTCCCTTTATTTTGAAGACTGTTAGTGTGTGTTGTTGGATATGTTGTTATTTTTGCAACACCGCCATAATTTCCGGCTTGAAAACATACCAAAGGAACTCGGCGAATATTGCTTAGGGAAACTCCACAGGATGGATTTTCCAAAGAGGCAGGAGAAGGTACTTTTTGTCATTATAAATTCGCTATGATGTCTAAAAATGACAAAGAAGAACATTGTTGGCATGATACAGTAAGAGACAGTATGATGGGTGAATAATAAAGAACTCACCACTTGACAGGATATTTTTTGTCTTTTTTTTTGTATCTGAGTAAGAACATTTATAGCGATTTCCTTCTGAAAAGTTTGAGTAATAATGATGAAAACATTGGTTGATTTGCATATCAATTAAGCACGTTTTCTAGCATTTTATATTTATAAACTGCAAAGGATGGTTGAGATTTTACGAACTACATGATGCTGTTATGGGTAAGTGACTTTGCAAGTGTCTCAGTGCAGAAAATCGCTCTCCTAGATATAAAATCTCGTATAAGAGAAAGGACTGGGTGATTTGTAAAAAAGCTATACACTTTGTGGTTTTTCAATGTATATTTTGAGTTTGTCATCTACATCACTGGCATTACGAAACTAATACGTGACCGAAGGTAAGTAATTTCAGTATGGATAATGCCACTTTTTATTTAAAGTCAAAAATTTGATGCTGTCATTTAAGAGCATGTTGATGTACGTTTTAAATTTGAAACATTCAATTTCAATGACTTGTACTTTAGTTGACGTGAACAAAAATCTGTTGAGAATGAAGGAGGAAGCCACCATATTGCTGAAATTAGATTGAGGATACAGCTGAGGCAGAAAAGTCCGTTGTTGCTATTGTTGCTGTCAAATGAAATTGTGCATTAAGTATGTTTAACGAATGACATGTTAACATTAAATATGATTTCATACTAAAATGATGTTCTTTTAGTTGTATTTCTTAGGTAAGATGAACATAAACCTAATCATTACATTAATAGACGACAAGATTTTAAGAAATAGATTTCAATTATGGTTCGATTGCACCTTTATTTTAAAAAGTATTTTAATAGAAATATCGCCGAGTTTCCATGCTTTGTCTTATTAAGCTTTGCTAGAGTGGAGTAAAGTCGGGTCGGCATAATTTCACTTTAAATTTATAAAGACATTCAGATAAAGATTCTTAACTTATTGGCATTCCATTAAAAACTCTCAAAGAAAATTAATTTAGCATACACCCAACCTTGCAAGCAAACAGGAGGCAGGGGGCTGCATGCCCCTCAAATTCATATTCAAAATTTGCCTCCATCCCATTTCGCACCAAATCCAACAAAAAGCCCAAGCACGGCGGTTCAAACTTTGCTTACATCCGAGTGCCAGTTTGGGTGTATCTAAAGTTTAAATACATATATCTGTCAAGCAATCTTCCTGCTTGGGCTAACTGTTGGATTTGGGTTGCGTGTCCGGTTGGATGTATACAAGGAAATAAGCCCGACATGCATGCAAATTCTTTTGATTACTCTGTGAATTCGACTTTATTTTACTTTATTTAAAGTAATGTTTCTTTATTTGTTTATTTATTTATTTATTTGGCTATTATTTATTATTCGATTATTATTTATTTATTTTTATTTATTTATTTATATTTATTTATTTATATTTATTTTTTTTATTTTTTGTATCATTGGTATTTATTTATTTATTTATTAACTTATTTATTTGCTTGTTTATTATTTATTTATTTATTATATAATTTATTTTTATTATCTGATTATATTTTATGAACTTATATTTATTAATATAAAAAGCATTCCTTGAATTCATAAAATTCTAAATTATGTATATTAGATATTCCTTCTTTTTTTTTCTTTTTTTTACTCAAATAAAGGTTTATTCGTATTTTTCCTTTAAATTAAATTTGTAATTGCTTGTAAATCATTTTGAAATGTAAGATAATATCTCAGAAGTAAGATAATACTTGTCAAATCTCTGAATTGTAAAACGTGCGGTCACAGGCTTTGTAAAAAAATTATCACGAAATAAAACATCTTATTATTATGACTTTATTTTACAAGCTCAGCGTTATTTCACTTTGTAAAATGACGTCGAATTTTGGCATTCGGCGTTATTTCACTGCTCCGAAGTAACCAACCAATACAAGAATATTTCAATCGAGAAACTCATCAATGCTCTGACGCTAAAGAAAGGTTCTTACATGATTTATTAAGTGGCGCTACAGTCCGGAATGAACCTGGGCCTCAAATAACATGCCTTTGTAATTCTTAGCTAACTGCCTCCAATTACGCACTACAAGTTGGTTTAGGTCGGTTTATACTTGCGCGCGCAACTAAGGCGACATCGTACTCTACTACGTCCGACGCCTGGCAGGGAACCATATTTACTGGGAGCCGAAGTATTGGTGTCCATTCGCTTTACAATTTGATCGTAAACGTCCAATGCGAGCAGGTCTATTTCAAAGTACAGCTTGTATTGTTCTTGGTTGAATCTTAATCGCCATATCCTGTCGACGTAAATGGGACCGAAGATTTTTTGTTATAATTGTTCTCTCAAAACGATTAAGCATTTCTTCGTACATTTCTTTTTATTCAATCTGATCTTCAGCGCTGCCATAGTGCAGAGAGGGCTTGTCTTTTAAAATGTCTTTAATTCTGACGAAATGTTGTTGTAGGAGTTAATACCCGTCCCGTATTACCTCAAATGTATATCTGTTAATGGTGAGCTTTTGCAACTCGTCGATGCTGTTCATTCTTTCGCTTTGGCAGCATATACTGGATCTTACCCTCGTTTACTGCTAAACCTATTTTTTTAGAGAAAATATATGTAAAGGAAATTACCGATGACTCCCAACAAACTAACTGATGACTTCTTTGGGCTACTTAAACCTTTTTGAATCTCCCTTCTAAAGGATGGATTACACATATTCATATGCGATCATATTTATCAACATGTTCGCAAATGAATTACCTTTGCAAATAGTCGATGGAAAACTATTGTTTCTAACTTTTATGGATGCGATATACTAAGAAGCAATGCAAGGAGAGAGACTTGTGAAAAACTCACTAGCCAACACGCGGTATGCAATCTTTCATAAATCTGTATGTTGGTAATACTAGCATAAACTAGATGATAACGCCTCAAATAAAGTGAAAGCGTCTAAAATGGATTAAGCAATAAACGAAAGAAATACGAAATATATACTGTCAACTAGAAGAGACACTTCAATGACACGTTCAATCTTCAATGGCACGTTCGAGCGTTTCCAATGGTATTTGGCCAATGACGCAATTTTGGCTTATAATTCCTCAACCGAAGCCGGCTTATCCATGTATAACTTGGACTCGATGTAGAGCAAAGTCTATAAACATCTACAACCATCATCTCTGGGCGCCACTGTTCGTCTCACCAGAGAAAAGTTTATAAAAAATGTCAAAGAAAAGTTCTAGTGCATAATGTGAAATTAAGTGTTCACCGCCTTAGTGATGTTTTGGCTAGTAGTAACATCTAATATAAACCAAATATCATCGAGATCTGGAATAAAATTTCAGACTGTAAGTAGTCCTTTATCATGTCACGATCTCCTTGGCTACTTTTTTTTTGTGTTTTTTTTCTATGTTATGCACGAAATTTGTTGGAATTTTGAGCACTCAAATACAATATAAGTGGATAAGCAAAAGCAATCCTTAGCAATCCAAACCATACAAACCATAGATTAGGTTGAAAGGATGAACTGCTGTCCCACTAGTACTATTGTGAAAACAAATTTGGTCTATTGTCTCAAGTATATTGTATTAGGTACAATTTGTAATATATCTTTCAATACTTAGTAATATAAGACACGTGCAATTTGAATCGAAAGTTTGTGTGATTATTCTTTTATCCGATTAAAATGACTGCTTTCAGCAAATATTTCTAAGGCAACAAACCGAGTATCATACACCAAATTGAAGATAAATACTGAAAAAACCACACTCAAGCTATTTACAAAGGAAATTTTCTCCAGACAGACATAAAATTGCCTCAATCATGCATAATAAAAATTACTTCAAGTTAATCGGTTAGCAAGGACTAAGGAACACGAACATTTCAAATTACCTACATATTAATAGATTGGAATGTACTGCCAACAATTCCACTCAATTAGAATGACTCTTTATATTTGAAAGAAGATTCGAATTTATTAAATCGGTTTAAAATTCTTTTCAGCCTTAGACAAAGGTTCTTACTCCACATTCACATTAGATACACTCGACTTTCTCTTTTATTAAAGACTTAAGATATGGCCAATATTTTTGTTGGCACGTACAAGAGTCGCATTGAAACCGAAATATGTCTATCGAAGGCATTAGGGCTTTGAGATTCCATTTATTAATATTTGCAAAGAAGGAAAATAACACAACAATTCTGCTTGTCTTTGTGTATTTTATATGAGTGTAGTTAGTCGACTCGATGCTTATTCGCCGTATAATTCCGTAGATCGTATGGCATTATGGAATTCGGGTTATTCACATTGCCTCATAATATACAGACACAGACAATAATAAATATTTGACTTATTTCGCATAAAATTTGACAAAAGCAAAGACAAACAATGAGCTTGGTAGGCAGAGCGAGGATTGTCGGAAATAGTTTCTATGTATACGACATAGTAGAGCGGCCGTTCCATATCTTTAGTTAGGGAATGTTATAGTGAAAATTGTAATGCTGAGTAAGACTTAGTAGTCTAAGGATGTTGCACCGAATTTGGGTGGTTGTTTTGATGTGTTTTGTTCTTAGTGAATAACTGAAGCAGATGAAACATAAATCATATATCCATAGATGGTTAGGTGTGTTTTGTAACGGTTGTTTTAGTAGTTGCATTTATGAATGCATATCATTTTTGATATGATATAGTATTTGTGTTTGTATAGGAAAAATGTATTGGATATTGATTGGATGCTTGTTTGAAATTTTTTTAAGTCTTAAACTTTATACATCTTATTTATAAACGCTGAGTAGCTAAGCAATGGCTAACTTGACAGTTTTCCATAAGAAATACTCGCGCAAATGTTAAAAGTTAGTCATTGATTAGCTAATCAGCGTTTATTTATTAACCCCCTTATAACCTTTAAAAAAAATTAATCAAAATTGCAAGACATACTTCAAAAGAAAAGCACTAAATGTTGGAGTACCTATCGTACTTAGGAGAAAATTCATTGCAATGTGAAATAAGATCTCAAACTACATGCCTCTACTGTTTGCCGGGTCTGTAGCTAATTGCCATCCGTCCCGCACTCAGTTTTTTCGATTATTATTACCACTTAAAGCAAGTTAGAAGATGTATGTCGCTGTATAATTCATAAAATTACGTCTATAAAATTCGCATTAAAAAAGTAAAAAGATTCTATTATCCGCTTAAAATGAAACTAGATTAACATGACCTCAGTTGAACGAGTATGGGTTTTTTTTCACTCGCCTTTTTACTAACTTTATAAAAAAACATCACAATTCCGGGTGATACTGGGGTTCAACATGAATTCTCTTAAATTTGCCCTTCCCTAGTTGCACATTTAAACCGTTGTTGAGTGCGATTTCCACTTGTTACGGCAATAACATTTTCTACTACATATACCGTCTGGACAGAAATCAAAGACCCTTCGGGCCAGATAATTGGTGTCTATTCACAATACATTCCCAACCATATAAAACGACAAATGCATTGTTTTTAAAAAGGTCTATGTATCTGTATAGATGTTAAGGTACATCAACGCAAATGGAAGCGAATATATTTTTACTCAAAATGACAAAGGATTTCATTCATTTTTATATGTTTTATACATTAGATCCGTAGAGAAGGATCAGTATGATCTATTGATCTATTGATATGTTAGAGAAGGATGAGGATGATCTACTGATCCCTATTGATACACCCTTAATAATTCGAGTAAGTGTTTTATTAATAAATCGGCTTTTTAGGCTGAAGAATAAGCGGTTAGCAAGAGTAATCAGTTGTTTGATTTTTGATGACATGTAGTTATCAGAATCAAAGATCCTTACTTCCTCAAAGTTGTAGACGTCTATCAAATTTGGTGATATTTTGAATCCATGTTAGAAGTTGTTTCCTTCGTTATACTCGAAAAGTAGCAGTGACATGTCATTCCATAGATTAATTTCAAGTTGTACCTCTGGCTTTGTCGCAGGATTTAAATAAATTTCTGAGGGGGTGTAGTTCTTACCAAAAAAAAACTGAGCTCATAATAAAAAGTCCTCATTTTTTTCTAAATCTGGTTTTGGTTTTTAGTGTATTGATGTTGCCGTTACCATTTTTTTGAGGAGAAGCAAGAAAACCTCAGAGCATTAAATGTTGATAATTAAACCAAGCCGCCAATTTTCTGAAGTTTTCCAATAAAAATAAAGAAAATTCATAAACAAAAATTTGTGTACGAAATATTTAAATAATATTGTAATATAAATCCTAAAGGGACATGAAACGGCTCCTTTCGTTTGAAATTTATATTATAAATATATAAGAGTATTAAACGACTGGCACTGAGAATTGGTATCACTATCGATAAAAGCATGCAGAGTTATTTCAAACATATTCCCAATAAAATGAATCAAGTACCTACCATATTCCTATATTCAAATTGTAAAAATTAGGTTCTAGTTTTTTGTCCCTAAAACTAAGAGATGGTAAGAAAACACGAACACGCAGTTTATCAAAATCTTTTGTTTTTCGTCAAAAATATGAAGTAACAAAGAGTATGTGTACAATATTACATCATTCTAGTACAAAAATTGGTGACGTACGTACATACATGGCTAAATTGACTCAGCTACCGTTTATGACTCGATCCATATACTTAAAGGTATCTCTAGCTAAATTATTACTATATGTTACGAACTATGTATCAAAACTAATATACCCCTATGGGATAGGGTATAAGTATGTATGAACAGTAGGTATGTTATAAAATTCTTTTACAGATAATGTAGCTAAAATTAACAACCAATGCGGAAACAACATAATTAGAAGAAACAAAGCATCCGGTTGGATACCTTACCTTAGCCTTATTACTATCAATTGAAACGTTTATTAGCAAAACATGTATCTTGTGAAAAAATGTTGTAAAACGCTGTTCAACCAGCAACAGGATCGCAAACACGTATTGATGCCACATCACTGTTCAAATGTTTGAAGTTTCTGAACTTACCTTAAGTACAGGGATATCGACTACTCCTTTTTCTAAATCTTGAGTGAAAGAAGATGTCACATCTTTTGATTTTCTCTGCCTCATTCTACCGCATTTACTGCAATAGGTAAGTTGTTTTGACCGTTCCGTTCCTACTTCATAATTATGTCACAACAGATTAATTAGGAACCAAGGACCTGTCTTTCTCACAGGCATTCATTTAGCATGGTTGTCAACGTTGAAGTCTTTTATATCTAAGGCTATTGATTAGTTGACCTTACATTCAAATACAATTTTTTTTACCCGTTCGGAAGAAGTAGGCCAAATATTTCGGTTTTATTGTCTCTTATCGAAGTCAAAATAGCCCAAATAGGGAGTTCATCAAATAGTTCGACCAAAACTACACTTTATTACTTAATTAATTTGTCGTTGCCAAGTTATTAAATGTGAAATGTGCTATGTTGATCATCATCATCATTATATCAATAGGTATTTAATTAGTTCCTTCTGAAAAAACAACAACTGATAACTGCATACGGACATGTTTCTCTCAGACATTAAATTTAATAGTCTTCAATATATTATTAAATGCTTAAGTGCCAGTATCTAGTATGACTACTTATAAAACTAAACGAACGCTGAGAAGTCTAATAGGGTTTTAGAAATTTATCCGACAACATGAGCGGTGTCAGATAAAATTAGACATTTAATTTTAATTTTTTTTAATTTTTATTTTTTAAAATTAGACATTTAACATGTGTAAATGATAATTAGATGAGGGGCTCAGTGGCGCGATGGTTAGTGCGATGAACTGCCGCGCAGGCGGTCTGGGTTCGATTCCCAGCCGTAGCAGCACCTAAATGATTTTTCACTGGCCCTCCTCTCGTGATGATCTGACAAATCATCCGAGTAGTATCAATTGTTAAGAATAGCTTATCTCAACTTAGCTTATCTCAACTTACATTTCTGTTTTGCACTATCATGCACTTAAAATCCAAAGAGAAGGCGCAAAATTTGTCCAAAGTATTTTAACATACATTCACGATAACAACGAGTTGCAAAAATATTTATTTATGTATAAAATAATTATTTTATTCGGCTAAACTGTCAACCTATCATTACTTCCCGAGACATCCTTCTTTTCAAGCACACAATTTTAAGAGGTGTTGATTAATTACTCAACATAAGAAAGCCATATATCCAATTTTAAATTGTCTGTACACGAAGATTCCGTTTTATCTATTCAAAACCCGCACCCTCAAACGTTTTTCCGTTCAAAGTCGGCTTCACACCGACACCACACCAACTGCAATCATTCACTCTGCCATTCAAAAGAAAAGATAATATTATTATGTGTGTGTATGAATGAACTTACTAAATCACTGGGTGCCATTTAAGCACAAGATAAAGAGGCTGTAGAGACAAAAGGTTCAGCAAACAAAAAAAAAATGTATATCCTTCAAATAAATCCACAATTTATCATGATGAGAGAAAGTGTCCTTTCATTATGAAAATGGGAATTGTCGGCAATTTCGGAAAAAAGGAAAACAAAAAATAAACACATGACTGTAGAAGTATAAAACAACTCAGAGCTTAAAGATGAAACAACAAAATCATACATTACTTGAACATTTATTCGACTCCTAAGTTGTTCGTTTAATACAATCAGAAAGCTTAATTTGCAAATACACAGAAAATAATTCAGAATAAAAAAGTTAAATAACAGCGAAATGGAAATAATAATCCATCGACTTTATACATTTAGCATTGTTCGGGTGTTCTTGAAATCATTCGACAAAAATAACGAACAACACAATTGAACCAACAAAAGGGATAAAAAGTTATAGGTTGTACTAAGACTTCCTACTTAGCCTTCTGTCATCCAAATATAAAAACAATTACATGCACGATGTATATTCATGCTGGATATATCTTGTCAAATTTTATCAGCTCCATAGGAGCGGATTTAACGATACGTTTCGTCAAATGTATGTGCAGTGGTGAAGAGAGTATGAACTTACCATAGACTTAATTTTATTTATAAGTAAAGTATACTTTTATAACGAATTTTCTAAACTTACCAGCTACCACTACCACCTACCTTACCTATTATCTAAACTTGATTGAAGTATTTTAAATTGAACTCAAAGAGAGTGAGAATGAGAGAAATTTTCCATGAAATTCCATTTCACCATTGGGTGTGTAACTTTATGAAAGCTTTACCGCAAATCTTACCTCATTTGAGCAAGTGTGGTGGAAATCTATATAGCAAAAGGAATGTTTTGGGAAATTTTGTCAAACATGTTATTTCTTTTGCGAAGTATTTTCCTTGAGGATATTCCTTCTTCCCTAGCCTATAAGGGATGTCCGCAAATGGAGGGTTTCAGTATCAGTTGTTGACGTAGGTAAGGAATGTAAAAAGATGGGCGATTGTTTTTCGAAAGTAAATCAAAACATCAATTGTCATTTACAAAGAAGACTAATTTACAGACTAAATATTGTAAGAAACACTATTTAAGAAAATCAAGTGCGGAAAATGATAACTACATTATGTACCTATGTCGCTATTGAAATGTAGAGTTGATTTCATTTTTCTCGAAATTTGGTTTAACATGTAAAAAGAAACGTTTTGTAGGTTTGGAACTGTGTCATTTTGGTGGAGGTTAAAATGGTAGAAAAATGGAAACTATCAACACAGCCCTGAACAAACAAACAGAAATTACTACCAACCAAGAAAGGCGAATGGAAAGGGCGGGTAAAAGGAGGAAGAGAAACAGTGACAGTAAAATGATTAAAAATGAGAATCAGTGACATCAGTGTCATCAGGGATCGACTGCCGAATTATGAATTTGAAATCATGCTGGGTGTTTTAAAATCAAAGGTAAGAAAAGGGAAAACACAGTACCTATACAAAAATCCATGGTTATGAATGACTGCCGAAGGCAACTGCCACTGACTGTTTTAAGCAAATGCCAGCAAATTGCATTAATTTTATTTTTGGATTTAAGTTTGTAATATACAGAAGTAATACAGATATAGATATATGGTAAAGTAACGGGTCCGCCATCTTACGTTTTTTTTTTAATTTTAATTTTCGTGAATGGTAACACTTAGCTCATGTCTGATTTGACAGATAATTAGTTTTATCCTTCCGCATGTGTATGTGCTTGAACAACGCTGGGAAATATCGCGGTATTACTTTGAAAATAATGGTAATGTTGCAGAATGTGTGCGAAAATTGCGTACGGATTTTGGAAGAAGAAAAGCACCGTCAGCTCCGTATGTTAGTTATCTTGTGAAAAAAGTGAAAGAAACTGGCATCCTCATCGATAAACCAAAGCGTGAAAAGCCAAAAACAGTGCGTACACCCGAGAATATTGCTGCTGTGGCAGAAAGTGTACGTGAAGCGCCATCAACATCAATTCACCGCCGTTCTCAACAATTGAACATTTCGGAGACATCATTGAGACGAATTTTGCATAAAGACATTGGTTTGACGCCATATAAAGTCCAATTGGTTCAGGAGTTGAAGCCAACTGACCATCCATTGCGTTTTCGCTTCGCAAAGTGGGCCTGCGATCGACTTAGAGAATATGCCGATTTTGCCAAAAAAATCATCTTTTCAGATGAAGCTCATATTGATCTTGGCGGGTATGTAAACAAGCAAAATTGTCACATTTGGGGCACAGAAAACCCGCAAGCATACATTGAAAAGCCGACACACCCAAAACGAGTCACTGTTTGGTGCGGATTTTGGTCCAGAGGCATAATTGGGCCATTTTTATTCGAAAATGAACAAGGAGTGTGCGTTACAGTCAATGGCGATCGTTATCGGGCCATGTTGAACGAATTTTTGTTCACAAAAATTGAAGAGGAGGATATTGGCAACGTTTGGTTTCAACAGGACGGGTGCCGTAACAGATAAGTGTTACGCCGACAAGCCAGAGACAATTGACGCTTTAAAGGACAATATTCGTGAAGCCATTGGTGAAACACAGCTACACACAATCGATAATGTGCTTAAAAATTGGACCGATCGTGTAGGCTACTGCATGGCCAGCCGAGGCAGCCATTTGATTGAAGTTAGTTTCCATTACTAACCGGAAGGATTGTACTTTCAAATAAAAAAAGAAATTTGAGAAAATATTCAGTAGTTTTTTTACAGCATTTTCAAAAAAAAAGAAGTTATTTGGCGGACCCTTTATATGGATCGAATCGCAAACTGAGTCAATCTAGACATGTCTGCCTTTGTACGTATGTCACAAATTTTTAGTGAAATTCGAAAAAAAAACTTTTGATGAAAATATTTGCATTATAATTCATTTAACCAACGGCAGCACCCAGATTTTAAAATCGTTTGATAAAAAAAGTCTTTTATACTTTTACAAATATTCAATAGGGACATTTAAGTCTGCCCTAAATTTTCAGGTAGAAAAATAAAATGTTGAATATAAGCCATTTTAAACTCCAAAATATATATGTATGTTATACGATGTTCCCGTATTAATACACAGATGAAAATTTGAAATTCGTATTATAAGTCCAGTTCGTTCAAGTACGTAGGACCAAGGCATCCACCCACCACTGGTTTTATTTGCTATCAACTATTTTATTCATGAATTATTGATTTGACACATACAACAGGAAAAACTTTTTTTTTTATTTTGTTAAACAAAAGGGGAATTTAACATTCATTTCAAATGCTGCTTGGCATCTGTCAGTGCCAATCGAACTTAAAACCTTCGTTTCCATTAAAAAATGTAGATATGCTGATTCATTCAATCAGCGGCGAGTTAAATGTGCATACTAATCCATCTCGATTTCACTGTGGATATTGAAAATCATAGGGCTTTTCATTGAAAATGTCGGCTATGCAAATTAATAATATGTGACCATTGGGCTTTGATATTTTTTGACAATGATTTATCATTTAAAATGTTTGAACCGCAATCTGGGTATAATGTGTCTCCTCAAAGGTGCCCAAATAATTATTTAATCAGCGCAAATGTGCTTACGATACAGTTTTGCAAATAATTTTTTCTTGTTTAGTGTGCAACGAGGGTGGATCAATATTTCTAAAAATTCTTTTCTCGTGGTACATGCATCTTTAGGATATGAATATTTGAAATATACAAACAAATTGAAACAAGGGGGTTGTAATATTTGTAGGTAGTTAAAAGGACCACAATCGCCTTTGCGAATAGTAAAATATTATATCCGACCGCGATCATTAATTTGTGAATGACTGCAGTGTATTGGTAATGTGTTCGGCTTTTAATTGCAATGTTGCGCAATCTTAAGAAATGTTTTCCGATACGAAAGGTTGGATTCTACTTAGGAGTAAGTTTTGCTATATCCGTCATGTCGTCCTCTTCTTTCCATCAAAAGTCAATGTTGCTTATGCCAAACAAAATGGCGATAAAATGTTTACTATTTAATAAAGGATTTTTTCAATAGAAGCAGATCGTTGTTGACAATCTGTGGCGGTTATGACGCCAGATCGGCAGAGAACATCGCAATTGTCAGTGAATATGTGCAGGAGAACCTGAGGCAGAGAACTAGACCGTTCGCAAACTTCAACACGAGGAATTTGCACCAAGGGTACGCCCTTGCAGGATCCAATTGACCTAATAGATCAACACATTAGTTGAGTTTTCACTTATAATTCACATCCAGTTTGGGTTAAATTTTTATAACTCCTTGTTTGTGTGAAAATATAGATTATTTGTATGCAATCTAATTGTTTGGAGTTCTTTTTTGTCTATGAATCTTGAATACTTCCCAGAACCATTTAGATATTTATTCCTTCTAAGGGGTAAAAAGTGGGAAATAAACTCAAGCTCTGTGAGTAGTGCAACTCGACATAGTTAAATTTTGTCTGCCCTTGCCATTATACTTTATTGAGGGGGAGGAAGATCGGTCATTTAAAAAAAATATATTCCTTTCAGGAAGCAAGTGCAAATGTTAAATTAACCACTAATGTTAATTTAGTGATTCGAGCACAATATTTGTCACACCACCATTTTTTTAATTTAAGGCAACACGATTTTCATGTCTTTAAATATTACAAACATTGTTGATCAACAACGATAGTGCTCAATTTCGTATATATTCAAGCACAATAATTGTCTCACACATACATTTTTTTTTAAAGAAAAACGATTTTCATGTTTCTAGCATCAAAAAAGTTGTTGGTCAACAATGTTTATGTTCATGTTAATATTATTTTAGTGATAGCTTAGGCACGAAAATGACAACAGCGTTGTTGATTTGAAAAATGAAAATTGTATTATTAAAACAAAGAAATTGAAAGTGCCAGGTTTTTAAAATTAAGTATGTGCGTGCTTGACGCAAAAACATAAAAAGGTTAATGCTTGATTTTGCCAAGGTTTTTTTTGGTGATGTCAATAGCGAACAATAATGCTGTTTGTTTGCTGACCAGTCTTCGGAGCATTTGAACGAAGACCTCAATTTTAGACGAAAAATCCTTTTAAGGACAACGCGCATTTTTGAAATAACAAGCAAAATTGTCTTAAATAGGACGACGAGGTTCACCGATGGCAATGCATCCACAAAAAGTTATAGCTTGGTGCATATTTTGGGCCAGCAACGTACTTCTTCGAAAACGACGTTGAACATATCCTTCAATCGCAGCCGCTACAGATTAATAATAAATGAATAATTATTTTCATCACCTTTATCACCACAATAACCATGTAGTACTATACATCTAATTGTATCTTCAATATCAGCAAGGTCCGCAATTCTTCCAAAAATATAATTATTATAACCGTCAATTGCACACTCTTTATTATTATGGACATTTCATTAAAAGCGATTTTCAATAATACGTCAAACTAAAAATGACAGTTCCCTTTCACATATGATTGATAAATGTTTTTATTTAATCACAACGATATTTTAAAACAAAGGGTATACCTTAGTACTTAACTGCACATTAGGTTATCTCTTTGAATTCATTGGTATGCAATATGGGCAAGCTACAGAACATATTTCTGACCATAAGATAAATTCAAATCGCGCATGCATTTAAATTCAAGCTCACATTACTTACACATCAGTTCACTTTTTATTCCCGTTTTACAATAGTGGTAAGGAGACAAAACGAAGATATCTAATCCATTGGATACCAAAGAGAAAGCAAAAAAAAAACACACACACACAAAAGTATTAGCGGTAATAAATCACATTGCGATCGATAAGATGGTTTCCTTCCTGCGAAAACTTCTAAGTGAAATTCACGTCGAATTGAATAGAACACGAACAAAATGTTTTCCCTTTCGTTACATATGCATCAGAAGCAGAATCGTATATAGCACCAAAATGCCATACACACACATATCATGGGTAACGAACCCATGATATCAAGCAATTTTTCATCCATTCAACTGACATAGCGAACTGCAGCTTCCGTCGCAGACTTTTTTGCTAGTTTTATCCGAGAGGTATTTCTACCGCACGTATCTGGAATTGAATTCCCCCTTGAGTGATAAAGAGGCATCGAGGAAAGTTTCGGAGAATTGTGAATTTTTGTGGAATGGACAAAGATTTTGCAAAGAAACAAAAAATGTAATGTTAAGAGTATTTACTAAATCGTAAATTCAAATATTTTATTATAGCAACACGTGTACTATACAGTGCCGCTCAACTGAATAGGTTTGACATTTTTTAGGTTTGAAACGTTGTATCTCCGTAACAAGTACTCCGATTTATTCGAAATAAATTTTGTTGTATAAAGAAATCAGTCTTTTGTGAATAAGCAAAGTTTCTGTTCTGTTAGTTTTGTTTTTATATCATTTTGATTTTTTCAAAAACACAACAAAAAATCTACATTTTTTTGGCTCAACTGAATAGGTTTGACCACTAAAACTATTAAACAAAAGTTTATACAAATATATCAACATTTTTTTTCTTATTCGGCTCCAATAACCCAGCATCTTAGTTCATTTCTGTCTGTAAAGTTGTATTGGAAGGATGACTATATGGTGCATTGGTAACGTGTTTGCCTGTTGGGTGGTTAAGTTGATGGTTGTGCTTTCAATTCCAGCCCAAAGCCGTGTATCTAACCATCATTTGAAGATACTCTATAATAAACAACATCAATATTATGATTTCGCGAAATTTATCAAACGCAAAAACCAGCAAATCCACGAACAGTTTCCTCAGACTCCAACCACGTTCGTTAAGGTGTTGCAATAAATGGGGTAAACGTTGTGATTTGAATTACGAACATCTTACTTAGATGTGAAGTGCACTATTTAATGACCATTGCATTTCCTTATATGACAGTTTATTTTATTACTATGAAAATCTTAAATTACCATGGAGTGGTGGTACAATAGTCTCTAGTTGAACGCTTTAAAAACTCTTTCACTATCATTGTTATTGAGGACTAAATACGGATTAAAGCAAATATACCTACAGACATCTCAAAAAACAATGCAAAAGAAAATAAGAGGACGTAGTCCAAATAATTTGTAAAACAACTTTATCTGACTTCATTTAACTCTCTTTTTTTTAGAAAAAAAAGATTTGAAAAAAGTATATACATCTAAAGTGTCATTCAGCAAAGAATATCTACCTATATTTTAATACGCAAAATAGATGACTAATTAAATTAGTGAGTAGCAGGACATGATTAGACCTTGAACGGATAACTTGCTATGTAAAATTGCGTATTTGTAAATAGGTCATACGTGAAAAAAATCATTTTATTACTGGGCTACATAATTTTTGAAAAAAAAGAGACCGTAGGTAGAGTGCTACGAGATTGAAGTGAAACTTCATGCATCGACGTTTCCAACATAACCGAAGTCCTTCTTAATAAAAATCTTTCAAAATATTAATTTGTAAATGGTAAAAAGACCAGTACACAATTCGTATATTATCATATCCTTCCCCATGTTAAATACGATATTTTTTTACAAAAAGGGAGGGAAATATTGTCTGAATATGTTATTAAGACGTATTTTTAAATTTCGTTGACCTTTTCATGGACATTTCTTTTTGTTTCCCAAAAATTTCATTTTACAAAACTGTCTATATTCGAAATGTGTATAACAATATGTACATACCAGTTTTTTTTTTAAAGAAAAGCTGGTTCTAAAAATGATTTTTTTTTTAAATAATGTTAAGCTATTCTCCCAACTATCGGTTTGGTTTTAAATAACAAAAGGAGAAGAATATGTATTAACAACAACACTTAAAACTTTGTTACCCAAAAAATTTAGTTTTAGACTTATATTTTATAAGCTGCCGAAACCTTTTGTTCATCAATTAAACAACTTAATCTAATTATTCAGAAAAATTATTGAATTCGGATATATAAATATAAAGTAATACCAGCTACTTTATAACCAAAAGGTCATGAAATATCTACACAATCATTCACAACTATCAAAAAGCTTGAGGAATAAGTATTTCGTACAATTCTTCATGCAAAAAGTTTTTTTTTGTAAAAAATATACAAGCATAGAAAATCACATTGTATTCAAATACGAGTATATTACACAAAGGCGGTAACACAACTACGTCTTTGCATTTATCATGAGACCATGCTCCAAATATACTTTTGACAAGTAGTACACCTTCTAGGATTTCCTTGGGTATCGATAAACGATTCTTTTTCTGATATCAAATAAAAGGAATCTTTTGAAATCTATGATGTTTACATAAGATGTGATACAGAACACGTCGTTTTATTCCAAGGACAAAAGATGATTGTGCCTTTCATGATATATGAATCTTTATTAGCATTAAGTTCAACACAATGAGGGAGTTTTCTTTTTGTTGGATAGAAGAACTAGAATACACAATTTATAAAAATAAGATATTAGATAGAGATCGCGAATAATTTTGTTTAACTTAAACAATGTATGGAGATGTTTTGAAGTGAAATCGGATTCAAAGCCCTACAAATTCTCGAGATATAAAATGGAAAATTTTTAAATTTTATTAAAATATAAAATAAAATATCTTAGCATTAAAAATTGTTTTTTTTTTTTCATTATTGAATCGCACTTGAATTAGTATGGATTATAAAAAAAAATCGGTCAAGCTGTTTTGGCTGGAGATGTCATTATGAACCCTAACGGACCTGAACGGACCGCGACGGACGGAATTAGTAAAAATCCAGAAGTCGAACATTTTTAAAACAAAATTATTTCTTTTAACAGCCTGATTCTCCCCCTTGTGAGGAATCAAAAGTCACAAGCTCTTGTGACTATTCTTTGTGAGGATAATTGTGACTCGATAACATTTGTCGGATTCTCCGATAATCGTCACAAGAAAAGTCACAACGAAACTCACCACAGCAAAGGTGAATATAAGCAACGTTTCAGCAAATTGTGGCTTGGGTGAGAGGTATTGTTAAGTTATTTCCTATACACTTCTGGTAACAGCCATGTGCAAGGAAATATAGCACTGATGAAACTATTCAAAACAAATTTAATAAAACTGCAATGAGAAGAACAAAATGTTATATGTACATACTCGAAGTACAATAGGCAAGGAAGTTGGTTGATTGTCATGAGGCTTCAAGCTCTGCATAAGATCCCAGCACAATGGGATCTTTACAACTTTACAAACGTGCTGTTTTGTATAGTTATTGGGTCATTGCTGTCTCTCAAGGTTCGTAAAAGCCGTCTTCGCTGCAATCTTATCAATATTATTAGTTTGTTACAAATGATGTGCTCTTGTAAAATTCTTACTTTTCATTTACGGAGGAAACTTCGTCAATAATATGCGCCATAATCATTTCACCTTCCATTTTTTACACTACTCAACAATCAAAATGTCAAATCTCAAATAATTTGTTAGTTGTGACCTGCTTTGAAGGAGATCACAATTTCGATTGTTTTTGTGACTATCACAACTTGTGACTGTGGGGGAGAATACGAAAAAGTCACAAAATCAATTTCCCCTCTTCTTGTGACTTGTGAGGTGTCAGTGATGATGGGGAGAATCGGGCTGTAAATCTACAAACAAAAAAATTGAATTTTGAAAATTGATGTGACTTTCCGTACATTCAATAATAATCTATGAACTAGCGCTAGTCAGTGATATAAATTAAATTATTGGAGAATGATATTTTTTAAGTGTGGAGGTTATCGCTTAGGTTTAAGCTAACAATGATTATAAGTAACGTCCAATAATTTTTAAGAGAACATTAAAAATTTATATTTTTATAACAATTAAACAAACGATACCTTTTAACCGCCGTATTTATAAGAAATCCATTGGATGATCTGTAAACTAACTAGTCTGGGAATAATCAATTTGGTACTGTAATAAAAATGTCCTATTAATGAGATGTTCCGGGAATACTCAGAAAAACTGGAATGCTGGTGGGTACCCTGCTCTTAATTTCCATACAAAAACAAAAGCTACGCCAAATCCATCCATCTCATCCAATCCTTAAAACTAAAAAAACTTTATGGGGATGACATATAGAAAATGCAGTGGTTACAACATATTGTTCAGACAGTATTAACCAAAATCTTTTATGGGTCACAAAAAAAAAGTTTTTCTGTTGCATATGCTATGGGGTAGGGCATAAAAATTGTTGTTTTTTTTTTTGGAGACGCACAAAAAATTGATCATCAAACGCTTTTCAAATTTCCTTAAAGTTTACGAAAAATAGTATTTTTACTAAAAACTCTCCAAAAATAGGGGCAAAAAAACAAATTTTATATTAACGAAATATAGATATTGGATTTGTCTATATATCATTTCAGACGCCTTTTTTTACCGTTTAACCATAAACATAGTTTTTCTGAAAAGTGGGCGGATTTTAAAATTTGTACACATTATCTGCTGATATTCACAAAGAGTACGTGTACCAAATTCCATCATTTTAGCTCAAAATTTTAAGCCCAAAAACTGGTGACGTACGGACTGGTGACATACGGACTGACGACGGTCGGACAGACATGGTTAAATCGACTAAGTTTCCGATTCTGAGTCGATCAATATAATTTAAGATGAGATAAAGATGAGAATCGTTGCCATTTAAAAAGTCAAAGGAGAAGGGAATACCACTAGTTTTTTGAAAAAAGAAATAAAAATAGAATCATACCCAGATGTACACAGAATGATCATAGTTAAGCCACAGCTAATCTTGAGAATATGGAAATACACCTCTGTGGATCATTAAACTACGATTGGGAACAATAATATGGTTCTAAAAAAATGAAATACCTAATGTAATCGACTATAGCGAAAACTACCTTTCAACCGACCTACATCAAGTACATAAGGATAATTGATACCAGGACAGCCAAAAATATAAATATTCTTGACGTGATATAAAGGCGAATGAGAATACCTCAACTCATTAGCAACATTTCGTCGCCCTGAAGAAAGGAACCTACAAATCACTAGCCCAATTTACAAAAATGATATTTCTCCTCAACATATCTAGCACCTATTCATCAATGCTACTGTAGCACACAATGGTATTTTTTAGGGCCGATAGAGTATCATGATTGTCTTTCAAATGAAGATTCATGCAGATGTAAGCGGCACTTAGTTATGTCTGTATGCAATTCGTGGTATCTACTAAAATATATAGGCGATGACCAAGACCAAAAAAAACTTTATCAAAATTTATAATTATTACACGAAAAAAAAAATAATCTAATTTACTCAAAAGAAAAAAATATTCGCAAACTTTTTGGCCAAATCTTCAAGTTCCTAATATTCATATAACTTTACAAAGGCCATATGAAATGTGCATGTAGTTTCTTTTGCTTTTTTGTTATAAATATTAAAAAAACTTTCTTTTTTCTTTCAAATTAAAATTAAACTTTCAAACATGAATTACATAATTATTTTGTTAACAAATTTAATCCAAAATAGACTAAGGAGACCAAAATATCAAAACATTTAAATCGGCGCCATCTGTAACATTACGAAATCGATTATCTCCACCCAAAATGCACAATTTTAAATCGACAAGCTACCACTTACAGAATAAAAAAGCGGATCAAGGAATGATTGGTGGTTTTGGGCCAAAAAATATCGTTGGTCCGGTCTACGTTTATAGCTGTAGAAGAATATATACCTAGAAATATGTTGGACGTTGGACGTTAGGGATGGCTTGGACCAATACTACTGCTCGCAGAGTCTTCTATTCATACGCAGTAGAAAAGATCTTGTCTTAAGTAGCTCGCTCGACCTACTTGAAGTGCTCAATTGAAGGTACCGTTTGAGTCCTGATCGTTCAGGATTGTAGCGTCGCTTAATTGAGTAAATAACTAGTAACGGGTGTTTTTTTAGAGGTTGGTTTTTCGAATAGAGATAAAACTGACATTTTGTGGTCAAATCGGTCAACTCTAATGTCATTTATGTTTAGTTTGGTTTGCCATTTCATCATGAACAGGTTGACAAATGAACAACGCTTGCAAATCGTGCAAATTTATTTCGAAAATAGTGGTTCAGTTTGCGAAGTTTACCGTAAGCTCCGACCATTTTATCGTTCATCAGAGCAATTATATCGGTTAACCATGGATCGTTTTTGCACTACGTTTACTCTTTGTGATAATACGTATCCGCAGAGACGTCGAACAGTGGGCACCGAAGAAACAAATGCCGCTGTAGAGCAAAGTTTTGAATAGGACCCGAATAAATTGATTCGCCACCGTGCACAGCAATTGGAGCTTTGTCCATCAACTTTATGGACGATTTTGCGCAAAGATCTTGGATTACGACCTTACAGCTTGTGCAAGAATTAAAGCCGCGAGACCATACAATGCCTCGTGATTTTAGTGTATGGGCCGAAAATGAGATTTATCTCGATGCTGATTTTCATCGCAAAATTGTTTTCAGTGATGAGGCTCATTTTGGTTGAATGGCTACGTCAACAAGCAAAACTGCCGCATTTGGAGTGAAGAGAATCCACATAAGACGCCATTACATCCACAAAAACTGACTGTTTGGTGTGCTCTATGGGCTAGTGGAGTCATTGAGCCATACTTCTTCCGAAATGATGCTGGAGAGTCAGTAACCGTTAATGGAGACCAGTATAGAGCCATGATAACCGACTATTTTGTTCCGGAATTGGATGGCATGAATGTGGATGAGATGTGGTTTCAACAAGACGGCGCTACATGCCACACAGCGCACGTCACAATCGATTTATTGAAGGAAACATTCGATGTGCGCATAATTTCGCGGAATGAACCTGCCAATAGGCCACCAAGATCGTGTGATTTGAAAGCCGCGGAGGCCACACGCCCGAAATTATATTTAAACATTAATGGGATAAAATTATCCTTCCAATAAAGCCAAATTGATGGACATTAAAACGATTTTCTTGTAGTTTATTCCAATTTGAAGTTCTCTACATCTAAAAAACACCCTTTAGTACTAATAACGCATACCAAATTTCAGAAGTCAACAGACATCTATCACTTTGGTTGAGTGATTCCATTTCAAAAACAACACATTAATATATTTTGATTAGCACTACACTCAATTTTATTCAATATTATTGGAAAAGCTTGCACTGATTAAGTGATGCACGCTAATGTTTTGCATGTAAAATGCAAATTTTGGTCCAGGAGTATGTATCCTATTAATTGAAATTTAATACTTCAATGTAGTGTGGCGATTTGAGCTGAAGATAAAATATAGTTGTTGTTTCTGGGATAGTGTGATAGATAGATGTGAGGTACACCCTCATGGAAACAAGGGATGGTTTCAATTATGCACAGGTGTTAATGTAGCTTCGTAAATTGCGAAGATTGGTGTACCTCAATGTCGACCGCATTTCCTCCCACTGAGTAACAACTTCATTAACTCACTTACCTACTCCGAAATGAAAGTTATTTCACTTTCTGATTAATATGCTCCCGCGGTTTCTATACGGGTAATGTAAAATGTTGGCGCAGGCGGTTGGAAAGTCAGTTTGTTATTTTATATGAGTGGCGAAGCGGGTGTCTGTGGTCGCGTAGACTTATAGTTGTTTGTAATTTTACACAATGGGGTTCTTGTATACCAACATTGTAGTATTTGTAGGTAATTTACTTAAAAATGTGGGTGCATAAAATATATATTTAAATTTTTCTTAATTACCCTATTTATAAATTCAACAAAAATGGAGATTTTAATTAATCTTATTACTAAAATTCCAACAGCTACACATTCTGCGGATAAGTAGAAAATGCATGATTACCCGAAAAGTGAAATTGAAATGGAAGAAATATAAATATTAAAATTCTATTTTTGATTTTTATTACTTAGGCCCGGTTTTTCAGTGCGAGATCATCCTAGTTTCGGGATTAAAGTCAAGTTACCTCGAGAAAGTAGTTTTTCAGTCAATTTAAATCTGGAGTTAACTTCGAGTTAACCCAGCAAGTTTGGTGAGTTAACTCTGGGATTAAAAGATCTGATGTTTTTGACAGATGATAAATACCAAGCAAACTATTATTTTCAATTCCATTTATGTGGACATTTTATTAAATTTTTGTAAACTAAATACGTATACGATATATTAAGAAACTGTTTTAAAAATTGAATTTGACTGTTTTATGACGAAACAAACTTGTAAGATCGAGACAAAGGCATTTTTATCTATTTGGGGAAAAAGAAACCAAACAGCCGATAACTGGGTTGTTGCAGATTCTATACATTTCGATAACTTTTTGACAGCAAAATCGATAAAACATAAGTACTACCAAATCAAATTACCACACAGTCAAATTTAACTCTGCACTGAAAAACTGCTCACGAAGCTCTGGATTAACTCTGGATTAAATTTATTCTGGTGTTAGTAAACTCTAGGTTAACTCAGAGTTAAATCAGCACTGAAAAACCGTGCCTTAGAGAAATAATCACTTGACTCGATACATTTTATTGACTGACAAGAAACGCAATTTAGCTAACAGACGACAAACGACACAAATAGAATAAATATGTCTTCACTAATATACATTCAGCAACAATTCGCTCCTGGAGCGTTATAGGTTCGCCTCACCCTACAATTATTTTTTTTATACATATATACTTTTCCCGATTTCTCGCGAAATTACCTCTTTATCGATGTTCAACATTTTCCGCCTTAGATTTCTTGGTGTACAACTTTTTGAATTTCATCTGCGCACTGTACTTTTTCCGTGAATACGTCAGATTTGAATTAAGCTGCACATTGGGATCAGTGGCGCGATGGTTATTGCGATAAACTACTGCGCAGAAGTTCGTGTTTCCCAGCCGTAGCAGCACATAAATGATTTTTCACTGGCCCTTCTCTCGTGATGATCTGACAAATCGTCCGAGTAGTATCAATTATCAAGCCAAAGCTTATCTCAACTTAGCGGTTCGCAGTCGGCATAAAACAGGGGGTCCCGCAATCGGAAATGGGAATATTAGTCTAGGTCTTAAATTTTCAGCACTTTCAGCGAATCCACAGAGACATAGCCTGCATCGGGCTTTTGCTCCACTTTCAATCCAGTGACCGATTTGGTCAAACCGCATGGTTCTTGCAGGTTCTGCAACATATGATCTTTTATAAGAACTTGATGTTAATTAATCCAAAGAATTCATTCCTTCCTTTTCCAATGTAGAGACAAACGTCGTACACTATACCAGATACACCGGATCTAGTGAACATTTTAAAGCCCCCCAGGTTTTTTTGCCAGATATTGCTTCAAACTGTGCCGACCTATTAAACGATATGTATTTACTAGACATTATTCGATTATATAGTGTAGTTTTGAAATTTTGCGCCCATGATATTTCCATATTTGAATTATCTATTACGCCTATAAATTTTCTAATTTGACTTGACCGTAACTATCTTCGCTTTTCCAGGTCGTATCGCATTCCCCTATTACTGGACTCCTCCATCTTAAACTTTTTAAAGTGACATTTTCAAAAACCTCTTGTGACGTTTTTCATTTGGAATTTCATTTTCGACGATAATATCATTCCCAACAATCCTCTCAATCAACTACACTTTATTTCGTAGATTTGTGGTAATTATTTTTCAATTTCTCCATTGTCCTTTGCTGGGTCAAACCTTTCGGAGACATCTACCTATAATTCATAAAAGAGCATCATATGATCTATAAACATTATGGACCAATAGGCTATAGCAATACATATATTAAAATATTATTAAAATTTTCACCAGCAAGCTCGCACAATTTATCAAACCAATCTGAGGAACAACCGTCTGAGAAAAAATTAAAATTACGGGACTTGGAAGCAAAAACATAAAATGTTGCCTTTAGGCAACATCGTCCATGAAAGTATTTAACCCTTTCATGCCGGATCGGTCGGGCGAATTCACACATGGAACAACTTAATTGTATTTGATGTTATGCGAGCTGTGCGATGTGGGGTAAATTTAGTTTTTTTTTTGAAAGCTTGCTTTTGATCGATTGATGATTATGCTGTCCATATCAACATGCTATAACAAAGCTCAATCCTTTCTCACTTCTATGTCACAAGCATCACAGTGTCATTACTACAGATCACACACTTATATTCTATTAGATCTGCAATATTTAGTAGAACGAAGGCTAATTGTGCACATCTCAGGGAGTAAAATAACGTTGAGGGTTTGTTTTATTCAAGTAAAAATAAAATGGGAATATAACGTAAAAATGTTTGAAATTATCATGTATATCTCTTTCCGAACTTGCTTCTCTCAAGTTTTCCGCTAATCCAATTTTCTTTAAATTTCGCGATATAAGCTTCAAAGATATCAATATTCTTATTATTTTTTAATTTTCCGTAGAAGCTTAAAGTATTATGTTTATAAAATGTTTAACCTCGTGATTTTTATTAATTAAAACAAACGATGACTAATTTGTTTAAACCCGATCCTCAAATAAAATAGCTCGTCAAAATTAAAATCAGCCCCACTTATTGTGCGTGGTCTTCCCTTGCAGTGCCGACGATATGGATTTTTTTTAGAGAGTCTATGTACAGAAATGTAACTGTCCATTAGCTTTTATAATCTAGCCACCATTAGCGCCCAATATCTAGGTTGACAAATGTTTTGGCAATATAATTATCATTGTACAGCTCGTAAAGTTTGTCATTGAATCTGAACCTCCCAAAACTCATCAATGTACAGTGCACATGAAACAAATATATATTGTTCGTCCCGTTAGGACCCAGGGCTTAGCTTTATTCCCACTATCATATTTGTGTGAAGGTTAGTTCTTCTTTTATGACGGCGACACCTACAATTTGGCAAATCCAATCCGCTCAGTTGAAAAAGGTGTTCCGACATTTGTTTCTCTAAGAATGATCTGAAAATAATTTAAAGAGAGGAGGACAAGTAAATTTAAATATTTGGTTTTAATACGGTTGCGAATCGAAACATTCTGTGATACTGAGTCTTTTGAAAGGAACAGCGTTTGGTATGAGTAATTGTCACAATTGAAAGTCGAGGTAAATAAATTTCTTATTACCCCAAATTTGATCGATGCTGTGAAATGTCAAAACATGATTGCATAGTTTTATCAGAGTTTCAAAGGTAACGAGTGGTGGGTGCACGACTGGGTCGTACGCAACTTTCTCTTTCACAGCGAGTTGGGTGTTAGATCAAATAGTACGCATTTTGATTATTAATGCTTAAAATGATATGAATAATGTTGAAATGTGATTATACAAACGTTTACTATGAAATTTGAAGGAATCGGTGTCTATGGGTATAATAATTATTTTTTGTTATTGGCCAAAACTGAAAATTCCGTTTAGTGATAGTTGGGCTAAAACTAATTATGTGGAATTGCTTCAAGCTGTAATAGTAGTATATATATTAAATTTCATTCAATTTGACATAATAGTTTGCGAGAAATTATCAATTTTCCTCATATGGCCTAAATGACAAAATCCGTTATATGGATTTTCTCGAAAAAAACTGGGTATGCAGTTTTGTTGGAACTAATATGGTTATAGTATACATAAAGTTTAATCAAAATCGTTAGAGCCGTTTCCGAGAAAATTGAGGTTATGTGTAATTTTTATATGGCAGGTACCCTTATTAACATGGCTAAAAGCAAACAAAAAAAATGGCCTAGAATTATGACTAAAATAAGCTTGGATACGAAGTTTGAAGAAAATCGGTCAAGCCGTTTAGGCTGGGGAGACCATTACGGACAGACGGACCGACGGACCGACGGACCGACGGACGGAATTCCAAAAACCACTTTTTTAGGCTCCGCTATCATCGTAATGTTAGAATCAATCAAAATCTCGAGGTCGAAAATTTTCACGAAAACAATATCTTTCTCTTTGTAAGAGAAAGTTAAAAAAGGGAATTTGTACGAAAACTTACTTTCAGAATGTGTAGGTATGTCAAGAATTTGGAAGCGAGACTGTGTATGTGAAGGATTCCTTTAGATAAGTTTGCTAAGTGATATTAGCAATCTATGTCAGCACACAACTATGTAGATTGCATCCTTTTCCGATAGGGAAGAAAGTTACTTGAAATTTTTGTATCCAGAATGAATTGTTTATGGTTGTTCATAATGAAGGAAACAGCTTTATTGGTTACCTAACTCTTAACATAATCAAATTAAATTGACAACTGCGAAGTGTAGTTTCTGTAGAATTTTTTTAAATATATGTATTACCAAAGAGTATAGAAATACACAAAGTGCACATCTCATACAATGAAAATTTCCTTTGTGTGGTACTGATATTGATACCCCAGTATTCACACTGGTACCACAGCATCAAACAAAAACGAGTGGTGGGTGCACGACTGGGTCGTACGCAACTTTCTCTTTCACAGCGAGTTGGGTGTTAGATCAAATAGTGCGCATTTTGATTATTAATGCTAAAAATTATATAAAATGTCGAAATGTGATTATACGAACGTTTACTCCGAAATTTGAAGGAATCGGTGTCTATATGAAAAATAATTAATTTTCGTTATTGGCCAAAACTTAAAATTCCGTTAAGTGATAGTTGGGCTAGAACTAATTATGTGGAATTGTTTGAAACTATTATAGTAGTGTATATATCAAATTTCATTCAATTTGACATAGTAGTTTGCGAGAAATTAACAATTTTCTTTATATGGCCTAAATGACAATTCCGTTATATGGATTTTCTCGCAAAAACTGGGTATGCAGTTTTGTTGGAACTAATATGCTTATAGTATATAGAAAGTTTAATCAAAATCGTTATAGCCGTTTTCGAGAAAATTGAAGTTATGTGTAATTTTTATATGGCAGGTACCGTTAATAACATGGCTAAAAGCAAACAAAAAAAATGGCCTAGAATTATGACCAAAATAAGCTTGGATACGAAGTTTGAAGAAAATCGGCCAAGCCGTTTAGGCTGGGGAGACCATTACGGACAGACGGACCGACGGACCGACGGACGGAATTCCAAAAACCACTTTTTTAGGCTCCGCTATCATCGTAATGTTAGAATCAATCAAAATCTCGAGGTCGAAAATTTTCACGAAAACAATATCTTTCTCTTTGTAAGAGAAAGTTAAAAATGCTAATGAAAAAAAATTCATTAGCATTGAAAATAATAATGCTCATGGACAAAAATTGAATAAGTACTGACTTTTTTAATGGCAAAAAAAATAGTAATTGCGAAGGAAAACTATTTTCATTGAGTAACAAGGCATTTTTATTTATTTTATTTTTTTTAAACCACATGCAACTATAGAAGAAACACAATGTTTGTTGAGTTATTAATTAAAAAAAATGGAATGTGCATGGAGCAGAAACTGAAATCGTTGTTTTCAACTACAAACTCTCCATAGAACTAGGAAAAAATAAATCTATTTTCCAAACAGAGGTCTATGCAGTGTTGGGGCCAAATTCCCAAATAACAAATAAATAGAGGACAGCACAAACGATGTTTTTGGGTCGCAGTACTCTGTTGGCCTTACATATATTTATGGTATATGATCCCAATACCTTAAAAAAATAATAAATTCATACTCTTCATTAATGAAAAACAAATGTCATTAGCATTGAGAAACAATTTTTTTCATTGGCATTACTTTCACTCAATGCTAATGCTGTTTCTAATTTCATTAGTGTAGTAATGCATTACTCCCATGTCTAATACGAACGACTAAAATTCCTCTTTGAACTTACCGCCCGCGTCTTAAACGACTGTACAATTTTTAGCTGTGATGCGTACTCTATAAAGTACTATCTACTTTAGATAAATCTTGATCATTGAAAAACAAAAACTGATGTTCTGAGAAACTTAAATTACACATTATTTGGAAAGGAGCACAATTTGAAAAGAAACCGTTGCCAATTCAAATTGCATCTCTAGAGACTACAAGCGTTGGATCCCCAATGAGTTATTTCAAAAAGTAATGCACGATTTTATACAAATTCCATTTTATATACATTACAGTCCAATACACTATGTGGACATCAATACACCCTCGTCGACCAGCAAAATGTGGCGATTAATCAAGTTGACCACTTCACTTCCAATTGCTAGTTTTTTTTTGTATTTTTATCGGTATTTTACAACAGTACTATTGATGGAAAGCCTGATGCAAATGTGATACATAGCAACGGGTACTTTAATGACAAATCGGCTTAATTGAATCAATTTGCCTATGGATACAAATACGAACCAGCGAGAATAGAGTCAGTTTATATGTGTGTTTTGTATGTTATAGAAAATAGACTGTCAAAACTGCATTCCATTTGGTAGACATGTGGTTCTGCAGCTTTTTGAGGGAGTACATTGAAGATGCACTTGAACTTGCAATTTAAAATCAAAATTTGTAGAAGTATTGGGCAGAAGTAGAAATATATCGCCACTACATGCCAGTGGCAGTAGGGATGAACCTGCATGCAGTCAACCAGTTGCAAAGAAATACAGACCGTCAGATCCACCAACTGACATACAAAAGGACAGCTTTGATCACACACCGGCATAAATCTGAAGGTATTAGTAATCCGCGTATGTTTAGATACAAAAACTGTTCCAGTCGAACGAGAACAAAATGTAGCAAAAGAGGTGTTTTTTATGTATTGCAAAAAAGCTTTGTTTTTTTAAATTGTATCATATGGGACGCTTTAAGTAAGCACTGTTTTTAAGTTTACAAATTATTTACTTTTTGATGTTAATTCGTACCTCACTAGGTACCTACCTGAAATATTTTTTATGTTAGTTTTATTTTTAGTTGTCACAGACAATTGTAACGTCCGCTTTTTATGGTTTTTTCGCTGACCCACAAAGTGACGAATATTTTTTTCTTTTGCTGTTTTAATAATAAGGTGGCGCAAAAATAACCTTCCGATGTTTTTTGGCTGTAATTTAAAAAAAAAATGAAAAACTTTTATTCTTCTTGTGGATTATTTTTATTTGGCCTTTTAATTTTTAACTTTCTCTTACAAAGAGAAAGATATTGTTTTCGTGAAAATTTTCGACCTCGAGATTTTGATTGATTCTAACATTACGATGATAGCGGAGCCTAAAAAAGTGGTTTTTGGAATTCCGTCCGTCGGTCCGTCTGTCCGTAATGGTCTCCCCAGCCTAAACGGCTTGGCCGATTTTCTTCAAACTTCGTATCCAAGCTTATTTTGGTCATAATTCTAGGCCATTTTTTTGTTTGCTTTTAGCCATGTTATTAACGGTACCTGCCATATAAAAATTACACATAACTTCAATTTTCTCGAAAACGGCTCTAACGATTTTGATTAAACTTTCTATATACTATAAGCATATTAGTTCCAACAAAACTGCATACCCAGTTTTTGCGAGAAAATCCATATAACGGAATTGTCATTTAGGCCAAAGAAAATTGTTAATTTCTCGCAAACTACTATGTCAAATTGAATGAAATTTAATATATACACTACTATAATAGTTTTAAACAATTCCACATAATTAGTTCTAGCCCAACTATCACTTAACGGAATTTTCAGTTTTGGCCAATAACGAAAATTAATTATTTTTCATATAGACACCGATTCCTTCAAATTTCGGAGTAAACGTTCGTATAATCACATTTCGACATTTTATATAATTTTTAGCATTAATAATCAAAATGCGCACTATTTGATCTAACACCCAACTCGCTGTGAAAGAGAAAGTTGCGTACGACCCAGTCGTGCACCCACCACTCGTTTTTACATCAAGTCGAGAATATGATGTCATGTAAATGGTCGCCGCCACAGTTGATTGTCATTTGAGCCCTTTTTATGGCATTTTCCATCATTTTGGCCAAAACTTCCGGCGATAGGTCCTCACATTCTTGACGGATATTGTCTTTAAGAGCTGCAAGAGTCTGAGGCTTGTTGACATAAACCCGCGACTTCAAAAAGTCCCACAAAAAGAAGTCTGGAGCGGTCAAATCAGGCGATCTTGCTGGCCAGTGCAAATCGCCAAAACGGGAGATTAGACGTCCGGGAAATGCATCCTTCAGCATATCGGTTGTGGCACGTGCAGTGTGTGCCGTTGCACCGTCCTGTTGGAACCACATGTTTTCCAATCCCAATTCATCAAGTTGCGGCAAAAAGAACTCGTTGATCATTGCTCTGTAGCGCTCACCATTCACAGTAACCGTTTGGCCCGTGACGTCTTCGAAGAAAAAAGGTCCGATGACTCCTCCAGCGAAAACAGCACACCATACAGTGACTTTGAGCGGGTGTAATGGCTCTTCGTGGGTTACACGCGGATTTTCAGTGCCCCAGAAGCGTAAATTTTGCTTATTTACGTACCCGCTAAGATGGAAATGGGCCTCATCACTCATGATTAATTTTGATGAAAAATCATCTTCCTCTTGGTGGTGATTAAGGATGGCTTGAGCGTATGTTAGACGCGATTGGCGGTCAGCAGCTAACAGCTGATGCACCGTCTGGACTTTGTACGGAAACATCTTCAAATCCAGTACCAAAATTCGCTGTAAAGACCGTCGACCGATACCCATTTGCGTGGCACGTCGTCTGGTCGATGTCGACGGCGCTTCCATGACATCTTCGGCTACAGCAGCAATATTCTCTGCAGAACTGCTACTCCGGGGTCTGCCACGCCTGGCATCTCGTGTTGTGTCAGTCTCTTCGATACGAGCGGCTAAACGTCGCAGTGTTTCACCAGTAGGCGTTGGACGGCTAGGAAATCTGCGACGAAATTCACGTTGTGCCGATTATTGCTCAAATAAATAGTCACCAATATTCCGCGTTCTGGAGCAGTGTAGCGTAACATTGTTTATTATCGTGTATTTCGCATGTGTTTACTACACAAATGTCAAAACAGAACTGACATTAGGGGCCAATCGCAAAATTTATAGCATTTTCTGATAGGAGGATTACTTTTGCGCCACCTTGTACAATAAATAATTGTTATATCCACAACTACTGCAGCTGTTACCTTTGTCTTAACGGCTATTTAACAAGGAAATGGTAGGAAAGTATTATCAGGACAAATAGTTGTTTCTGATCTTTTAAATGCTATTGGTTTAAATACCTGGGGAGGTTCCTGTAACCTGCGTAGATAAAATATAAAAAAACATATACCTAATCATAAACACAACTATGGTATACATGAGGCTTTTAGTCGCATTAGTAGAGATTACAATGAAAATAAAGATGTTGTTGAACTACATGTTAGGAAAAGTAGTTAAAAACCGTAACCAGTTCATGTAAAATTGTTAAAACTAAATAAATAAATTAAATTACTTTTATGTTCTGTTATGTCCCATTAACGAACGCACTAAATGATGAGCCTGTGGATGCTCGCTATGACACAGATCTGTATATAGTGTATATAGTTATTAAATCTGTCTAGTAGTTTAGCATCCCTACTTTCCAATAATACGTACCTATATCTACTATGCAAAAAACAAGAAGCCCAAAAATAACTTATATTTGTTTTATCTTTTTCTTCTGTGACTAGTAACTTAATATTCCAAATACATTTTCAATTAATTTATTGTTCAATACCATTAATAACACAGCTTACAATTTACATTCTTTAGTACCAAAGAAATTTATTTCAGCAATTATATTCATTGCTCCTTTGGGTATTCTATAGGCACACGAGTCTGGGCAATCAAAGCGTTTTAAAGGAGGTATACCTACACTTTCACGTTCAATTTCAAAATAGATACATAATTTCAAATAATTCCCAATTGTGGTAATTATTTAATAGGTAAATTAGGCATTACAGGTAGAAGAATAATGAGATTTTAAGTTGGTGGTAATGTTAAGAGTAAAGTGAATTTCCACAAAACATTATAGAGAAAGAGAGAATAACAGGATTAAATATAAATGCTTATTCTTCCTTGCTCCGCCTTAAGCGATTTTAAGCATACTCTATGTTTTATATCCGTTAAATGGGTGGTACAGTTAATATTCAGGACAAAAATAAGAACTCACAAATTATGTGCAGTTGGGAATATTAAAAAATATGATAAAGAAAATCAGTAAAAACATTCGCGCACAGGAAAAAAATGCGTTAACGCAACAGCTGAATACAATCTCGATTGGATTTGTTTCTATTGTTCAATTAGGAGCAAATAAAATATCCAAATGATGGTTTATGTTCCTAAAAGTCACATTAAACGATTATTATTACATAGTACAACTTAGCTAGAATCAATGATTTTAATAAATTATGTTATATAACTCAATTTGTTTTGAAACACCTTAGCGTGGGTAATAATAATGGAGTATTGGATACACGATGAACGCCGATAATTAAAATTATGTACAAAATTATTTTCAGTGCGTCTGTCTTAAGAGTTAGATCAAATACCAAACACCCCCTACTTTGGCGCTTTTCATAGTTTATCAAAAAAAAGAAAACTTTACATTTGTTGGTTATTGGTATTAGATATAAAGACTCGAAGACTCCTATATTCTTGAAAAATCCATGTGCTGCTTACGACCCGGAGAGACTATTAGACTATTAATTTAATATTAATACAAAAACAAAACGTACCTACACATTCAGATATTGCCCAAAAATATATAATAACGAATTTTTGTATTAGGTAAATTTTTGACAAACTATATTCATCAACTGAATGAATTTGTATATCTAAGCTACTTCTAATGTTTTTTTAATGGTGCTTCAAGTTTGCTTTAGCTTAAATGTCTAAGGTATTTAATTTTGATAAATCCCGAAAAGTGCTCAACGAGCCAGTTAATTCACATGATGTTAATTTAAAACCATTGCCATAAGGGTTTTCACAAGGACAAACAAATTTATATAATTTAGATATCAGGCTGAAATTTATTTGAGGTTTAATACACATGTTCAATTTGTAGATGAAAATCGATCTCGTTGATATAAATACAACTATGGAAAATATCAACTGTCTCAATGTTGCGACCAATTACTAAAAGATTTGTTTATATTTTGTTTAACTGACATTGATAGGTCATATAAAAATTTTATTTAAAATATGAAACTGTTATTTATCTATTGAAAAACCTTTTACAAATATCAAATATAATTTTCTAAATCCTACTCCTCATACTAACGTAAAAATTATTTCCAATATTGCTGACTTCATAATTCAAATGTTTAGATAAAGTACTTCATTAATTGGATTTATTACTTTTCGTAGGTAAATAACACCTATCCATCTTTCACTACTGACATAATATCTACACACCTACTGATGTATAATATACATATTCCGAGTACACAAAAACATTATGATTTCACAATCATATATAGAAATCTCTAATCCTACTAATGCACATGAATACATATGACGCTTACTATATGTATCTTTTTGAAGTATATATTATGTTGTAGAAATTAATATACAATCAGCGATACAGTTCTGCTATCAGGATTTAACCTTTTCAATGTTTAACAAAACTATTACTAATCGATACCGTTTCCATTTAAAATGTAATTACGATAAAATACGATATTATTGTGCTACATATTGTAATAGAAAATTCATTATGCATCTGATGAATTAGTATCTAAAATCTGATTTGGAATTAGAGTGCATTTAAAGAAGATTCTACTTGTATTTTAAAACTTAATTGTACCACTCAGCATAAAAATAATTAATAAGGTAATGCAGTGTCAGTTAATTATTTTTAATTATAATGCAGTTTCTACGCACGTTTAAGCCCCACGCACATTAGAATCACAGTCACTAACGATTTTCTTCAGCAATTATCCAATATTTATAAATAATTTAGCAAACAGTAACAGACACACTGATTACGAATACAGCTAAAAGGGATTTACATGTAGATATCCTTGAATCGTGTAAGTATCCAATTAATGTCAATCTTAGGCTGTCACATACGAATTCCATAGCACATACCATGATCCAGGAAAAGTGTATTTCGTTAATTGGAAGAAATAATATTTTCCCATGTATACAACACCTTTTTTGGTTAGATATGCTGTTAGTCAAGTTCAAGTAAATGTGCTCTATATGGGGTACACGTGTATCACCGTTTGTAGATACATACATACATTCAGCTAGACAACTTATAACTCAATTGTTTGTGATTGTAGCGTGACTATTCCGCTTTTCCATATGAATTAGTCAATTTCCTGTATAAACGTTTGTTAAGCAAATAACATTAATATTTTATTATAGGAATTCGATCAGAACAGCTAGACGTTCAAATGTCAAATATATATGCAAATGGACGTAGATAAGAGTAATGTGTAAATGAAGTTACAAACTTTTAGAAGTTGGACTTGTTTTACTTATAAATTAATTTTTATTATCTCTGACAATAATACTGGATAAAAATGCTTAAAGGTTTTTTGAATCTAACTTACTGGCCTATAGCAGATACTCTAAACTTATCTTTAACATGTTTTATTAATTGCTTTTTGCCTATAACTATCATTATGTTACTCAACCTTTGCTTATTAATTTTATTTTTAATGAATATATAAAAACATTGATTGATGACAATATTAAATTAAAGTATATGGATCGAATAAGATTAGCTAGTTTAGTTGATTTAGCCATGTCTGTCTGTTTGGCCGTCCGTCCATTCGTTTTTTACCGTTTTTAGGCCTTAAATTTTGAGTTTATGAAACTGGGTATATGCGATCCTTTTCGAAATCCGCCCACTGCCATACTCACTGTTAAGTTAAGGATTTTGATTAAGTCTCTGAAGTAGATATTAGATCTGTATTTGGTCCATATTAAGTTTTTTGCCACGCAAACTTTTTGGAACCATTTTCCGTAAAAAAAAACTATTTTCTGTATTAAAAATAAAAAAAAATCGAAAATACTTTGATGAAAATATTAAAAAAAAAAAAATACCATGAACATTTTGTCTATATGTACATACATCATTATAACCCAAGCCCAATTTTGGGTGCATTTTCCTAAAAAACCTTACAAACTTACTTACAATATCCCATAGAAAATAGTCCTTTTTTTGTGAGAACATAAGAGATTAAGATAACATTTCTTTAACAAGATATTTTCTTTATATCATTTCCATTCAATTTAAGGCATGCTCACTTTTTGGATGTTTGGGGATGGAATGGGAATGTTTAAGAATGGAAAGGGATAGGGTATTCAACGATTCACACATCGTATTGTAGCCTTCTCATATGTTTTTACTTATTTTTCGTTCAATTTTTTTTAAACTGAGTAAACTATCATATTTGAAATAGTCAGTTACACTAGATAAATATATTTTGATTTGAACCGTTGCAACCGTTCTCGATAAATCCTTACTTTCCAAAGCATAGTTAATTGCATTTTTATCAAAAAAATCTTAGAATTACACTAAAATTGATCAGGATATCGTTCAAAAATCTCAAGTTTTATTTAAGCAATAGATACATAAATATATTTGGGAAAACAGATTTTTTTATGTTAGATAGTGCAATCTCTTAACAGGTATATCATAACATGAACAAAATGCTATTTTTATGAGTACGAATAAAAAAAAATAAATACTCACAAAAAGAAGGAGCAATGAATACTAGTATACAAAGAGTTGTTATCTATCTCGGAGATATAAAACGTATAAGCGATTCAATAAATTGAAAAGACAAGTTTATTTCAAGACATAGCTATCACCTCCATGATAAAAAAAGCTCATCTTTTATATACTTTTGTGTGTATACTGTATGTTCTTCGATGCCATAAAATATAAGAGTGTCGTTTAGGAACTTTGATGATTTAAGACCAAACACATATTGCGAGGAGCAATTTAGTACATTTTAAGGATACCATACTCCCAATAGTATATTTAATGGTAACATGTGCGAAATAGAAATTTATTTCACCGGTTGATATAAATAGTATTTATTGCTATAATAGATAACATGAGAGTAAAAAGTTAAATTGTATAGGTACTATGTACAAATCTATGGAACCAAAAAAAAAAAAAAACAAAATGTCCATGGGGCACGAAGGGATACAACAACCAACCGCATTGCACCCATCTCCTATTTATTTTTTACTATATCATAATACAATAAATACAGCTTTTGACATATATTTCAAGTTGAACTATAAAAATTATTAGGTTATCGCAAAAGTCAATTCGTTATGTGACATTAAAATATATTTAAATGACTGTGTATGTACATAGATTCTCAGCTAACGATTTCGCTATTATTAACTGTTTCACCCTCTATAGAAAAGCATTTGACGCATATTATCGAATCTTGATTGACACTCAGAAGGTTGTAGAGGCTGAAAAATAAAATAAAAAAAATATATTATTCCAATCTCGTATGTATTATAATCATTTTTTTTCTTTGCATAAATTTGTTGTTAAAAATTATTTATAATAATTCAATAAAAACATAATTATTTAATTATGTAAACTATTTATTAAAACAACTTTAAGTGAAAAAATAAAATCGTTTTAAGAAAATATGTCTGTAAATAAAAAAAAATATTGAAACAAAATTAAAACTGGGTTAAAAAGTTCGAATGTAAATAAATAGTTTTTAAACTATTAGAATATTTTTCGCGGTGCATACACTTTAGTAACAATTGTTATGATTTTCACTTCAGACTTTACTACAAAGTCAGTATTCAATAAGAGCGCATTGATCCTACAACTATAAACTATCTTTTGAAGGACCACAAATTTCGGGAATGCCACCGTTGCCTTTTACAATCACCTTTAAAACGTTGTTAATAATTGAAGAGACATACATTTAACACTCGCATTCACTCGCGCTAAATTAATGCCATCTACATACGCACCAAAAACAATCCTGTTCTACAAACAAAAACGTTGACCTATTTTATCGTTATTCCAAACGGTTCTCCCTAGAGAGTGATGTCATTTCATTCGAAAATAGCGATTTCCCACATTTGTGCAAGCCGCGCCAGGCCACGAGTAGTTTCACGATGTGTACGTGTGAATTCATAGATACGAAACGATTTTAAGTGCAGCTAAATTATGCAAGTGGGTCACGTACGTACCGATTTTACTCATTTCAATCAAGTTAACCCCCTCTTGGATGTCAAAGCGGCGCCCGTTCTGACGTTGATTAGCAGATGTGTATCCAGCTGCGTAGCGTCGCGTCGGCAGCTCACGTTGTTTTACGTTTGCAAAAAAAAGTTAAATGAAAAATTTATCTCCATTTGCGGAGCTACATGTGACAGCAAAAAATAGTTTATCGTCTAATAACTATAGCAGTCTACACGTTGGACATGCAAAAAAAAAAGAGATAAAGGATAAAATATAAAAACAGGATATTGCATCAACAGTACGGTAAACAAAAACACATTTCTGCGGTATTAAGTGTGAGAATTCAATAGGGTCCTATTAGGCTCGGGTGCACAGTTTCAACTTGACAGAATACACAGTTGACAGATACTATACGTTTCCGGATATTAAGTTTCCCATTCAGTCCGATGTCATTCAACTCGTCGCCATAATGATGTCGCCATTGAATAAATGAGTGTGATTTTGCTGTTGTTGTTGTATTCAGAAGGATATTATGTGAACATATAAAAGTAGATACATGTACACGGTACAGAATGAGGAATGAGGTTTTAATAAGACAGGGTCGCCACTGTATCATTGATGATACAAAACAAAGAGTTTTATAAAAATTTTCGAATTATTCGTGTGTGTCTTTAACTTCTAGACTAAGGCAGAGGTTGAACTGCATAATATGAGGAATGGGAAAGACCAAACTTATGCAACATTGCGTATACAAAGAAATACCAAACCATACAAAAATAAAGTTTCATATTCAAATTGTGGTAGCTCTTTAACTCCATGTAGATAAATTATTAACCTTTACGATGGTTAGAATATCATAGACTAAGAGTTTAGATACAAATAGCTTTAATTGAAAATCAACCTGGAATTAATATATATTTTTGAAAAAATATGCTTATATCAAGCGATATGAAAATCTGTCACAAATAAACACACATTGATTTAGCTAGATTCTAGTATTTAGAAAGTTTGGAGGTAAATTTAACCTACCTCATCTTCATATGCAAGTCACTGTCCCATTAGAATAACAGGAATTAAAGTAGTGTTGTCGTCAGTGCTCTTTGAGATAAAAATTCCCTTAGATTTGGCTGGATTAAAAAAAAGTTTATTTCCAATTGATCTATAATATATTCGCTGAAAGTCGTTATTATGTCTATATTAATTCTATCGGTTGAGATAAGTAAACCTAAGAATCAAGAGACTTATTTGGCATATCATTAATAAATAGACAGAATCAGATAAGGCCTAATGGAATGCTGTGGGAATGCTGTCTGCACCGTCAAAAACCTCTTTCAAATGCTATCTTAAATTCAAATAATTAAATGAAATGAGGTGATCTAATACTAAAATTGAATAGCTATAATAAATTTATCTATTGTTAATATGTGACGAACGCAACCTATTTTATGATTTTTAATTTTTGTGCAACGTTACTCTACTCTAAAACCTAATTAAATAAAATTAGATAACCATTAATCTGATAATTAGGCGGCTCTTGCAATGAGGCAACAACCAATAAGCAGTAAGTAACTAGCAATAAGCAACACGCATCTTTTATTTTAACCAATTCTCACATTGAAGCAACAGTGTTGCCAGAAATTGCTAGCTATCATGTCATCCGACGACTCCGATGATGATGTCACTACTCGCAAATATTGATACTACGACGCGATATACACTCCGCTTCAAGATTTTTGGAACAATTTTCCTCTCAAATCGACCAAGGATTTCTTCATCTACTTTTGATACGGTCCATGCTTCAGAGCCGTAGAGTAGGACTGGGGTGATCAGGGTCTTACATAGCATCTTCTTAACCTGAAGAAACAGCGGTTGTCTAGAGTAATACTTCGTTTAATTTCGGAAGAGATGTTGTTATCATACTTAATAGCGGATCCGAGGTAGACAAAGTCCAGTACTACCTCAAAGTTATATCTGTCAATGGTGACGGTCTGTCCAATTCGTGGATGTTGTGTGTCCTTTCGTGTTGACAGCATATGCTTAGTCTAACCCTCATTTACTGCTAAGCACATTTTTGCTGCTTCTTCATCTATACTACTAACCGTGGCTATGACATCACGTTGAGTTCGACCCAATCATGTCAATATCGTCGGCTATGCTAGTAGTTGCACCGATTGGTGGAAGATTGTGCCTTGGAGTTTTGCACAATCCTCTCAATAATCAAATTAAAGAAGTGAAATAAGAGTGCATCGCCTATCCTAAATCCATTTTTGGTATCGGATGTGTGGTGGAGCCTTTATAATTCTCCATCGTCATTCTGCACAGACGTAAGAGTTTGGCAGGTAAACCAAAAGCAGATATGGCTTTGTTTAATTTGTCTCTATAAATGCTATCGTATGCGGCTTTGAAATCGATAGATAGAGGGTATCGATTTGGACTTCTTGGGTTTTTTCCAGGATATGCCGAAATATGAAGATCAGTTGTGGACCTTTATGGCCTGAAACCACACTTATAAGTTATTGGGGAACGGTTTCTGACGTTGTAAGGAATGTTGAGTTGACTTATGTCTCTGTAGTTGACGCAGTACAGATGGGTTCCTTTTTTGTGGATTGGACAAACGATGCTAATGTTCAATTCTTAAGGCATAATATCACCCGATCAGATTTGGCTTATGAGTTGGTAGATTATACTTACCTAGTCATCTCCGCCGTTCTTATAAAGCTTGGTGGGGAGACCATTTTTTTCGGCAGCCTTATTTAGATATTGTTATCCGAACTTCAATTGGGTGGGGTGGAAGTATTCGCTGTTATCGTCAATATGGAATGGTTCGTTCCGCCTAACAGCAGAGTATTGTTAGTCATCGCCGATTAACAGTCGCCAATTGAATGTGTCTCAACTACGATATTTCCTTGTTCATCTCAACAGGATTCTGTTCGAGCCTTGTATCCGTGGCTTTGGCGTTTTACACTTTGGCTGCGAGCATCTGTAGGTATTCTTCATCAAATCAAGAGTTCCTTGGTGGCAGGCTTGAGAAACCTAGCACATTAGTTGCGGCTGATCTAATGGCTTTTTGGCATCGTTGCCGTCGTTGCTTTTTGGTATGTTGGTAGTGGAGAGGTTAAGGGATATGCGTTCCGCCAAGGCCTTTTTACAGTATTTTTGATTTGTTTTGGCATGGTAGATATCTGCATTCTTGCTTTTGCTGCAACAAGTTAGTGGTCCATGTCGATATTAGCTCCTCGGATATCCAAAATACTGGATGCGTGCCTCTTGTCTATCGCAATATGATCAATTTGTTTGACCGTTCGTATGGCTGTCTCCAGCCATGTCCCCTTATGGATACCGAGTTGAGGAAACCGTGTAGTGGCATTTCGTTCCACTGCGAAGTCCATTGCCAGACGTGTTATCGTGTCTTTTCTTCCTACCTTTGCATTCTAACGTTCCACGATTTTATATCACAAGCTCAAAATAAAATTACAATTTAATAAATATTATTGCAATTAATTCGATTTATTTATCACCAAGCAGTGCATATAATAGATTAAAATAAAATAAGATATTTATGGCTATTTTAGAAAATAATAATAATTAAGAGAAAAAGAAAAAAAGGGTTACGCAATTTAATGGGTAACGCGAAGTGTTATGCCAGACCGTATATTGCAAAGATGAATTAATGTTGAAAATTAAGAATGAAGTGGTGATACTGAATAAAATAACCCCAATCATCCATATTTAATGGAAAACCAACTACATCGAACTTTAATTTCAGTCTATCAACTTGAAAAGCACACAATATTCATCTCTATTTTCAACACTACATAACTGTTCACATAATGCAATTCATCGTTTTCATCAAATTAGTTTAATTAATTTCATATTGTTGTGATACCATTGTTTTTAACGGTATACTTTTGGTTTTTTTCTTACCCATCATTCAACTCTTAATACACCGCATCACGTACTGGAATTGAGTTCGTGATATCCCCAACTACTCAACTTTACGTACTGCGTATCTATAAAATTTTACAGCATGTGCGTGGGTGCAATTAACGCGATATTTTTTTTCCAACAATTACTCATTCTGCACGCGCACTGATAATGCGTGTTCCTGTTTGGTATACGCTTCAACTGTCCAATAATCGGATTTCGGATTTATACTGATTTCGATGTTACTTTTTGCGTTATCCTCTGGCGTAAATACGGACATTATTAATACTCACTTTTGTTCATAATATCAATAATATCTAAAGGACGAATTCGGTGTGGTTTTGTAGATGCGGTATCAAATGTCCTTGTGAAAATAAGAAAATAAAAATGCGGTGAAAATTCCGCAAATTCGTTTCTCATAACAATCCCCCCGGTGCGTTTAGGTATCAATAATGATTATTACCATTATTGGCAGTGACAGGATAGATTGAACAACATGCGTTCGACTGAATAACCTACACCGAGCAATAGCCAAAGGTGGAAATTCGTAAAATATTGTACTTCAGGTGAACGGCGAACAAAAGGGAGGTAATGTTAGATGGGAGCACAATACCTAATGGAGGAAATCGATCGACAATAATACCGATGAACCCGACTTGAGGCGTTTTTTTTTTGTGTTTAGGTGTTACTACTCCCAGTACATCCGCTGCCTGAATGGAATATTACGGAAAATTGATTGTTAATAATAAAATCGGAATGGATGTAATTTGAAATGTCGAAGATACAAACAAAAGCGGCGACGCTAGAAGAGGAAGGTCCAAATTACTTACAAAATGGAAACAAAATGCAGAATGACAAAGTGGTCGGGACAATGAATGCGGATACGTTCAATTTTTTCCTATTGTAAGGTAAGAAATCACGTTAGAAAACAAATTCAAAAGGCTTGCGTCGTGCCGTTAGAAATAATGGGAGGATTTCAGCAAATAAATTAGATATTGAACGGGTTGGCAGACCGCGAACGACATAGTGCTTTTACTTGAATGTAGAGAATAAATAGACGTACATACATTTCTATTTCCCATCAGAGTTGTAATGTACGCAATTGGTTTTTAACTAATTTTTCAATTCGACAATTAAAATCAATCTGATTAAAAAGCGTGATCTGTTGACATGTACGCAGAGAGATAGTGTGACATAATTAAAAATAATATGCATACATGAGATTAAAACAATGGCAAGCATTTTCGATATCCTCAATATTTGACTTGAAAGTTATTGTATTGTGTTGCCAAGTAATGGCAACTAATAATTGTATTTATTGAAACTACATAGGATAGGGTTATGTATGGCTTTCCATGTACTTACAGACCCCTTTGTGGAAATTGTTCGATGACCATTTAACGTAAATGTGGCTTAATTTCGTTGAACCTACTACTTCAATAGGTATCTGGTTGTAGCCTTATTGGCATAGACTTGTGACTTCAAATACTCCCATAGTTGTCTTAAAACAAATGAAGTAGAGAATAATGTCGTTCATCAACACGAGAGAGTTCATAACGAGGAAATGCCTCATGCTGTAATTGAATTTTTTCATGGGCTGTATGTATGTGATACTGTCCTATCGAAACCACATATCGTCAACACCCACAAGTTCCTTTTTCAAATAACTTGGTAACCATGCCGCAATTTCAAGCACCAGGAACAGTCGCCTTTTCCTTCAAATTCCGAAATAAACGTTTTTCACTGTTCCACATTATTTATAGATTTTGAACATAACAAAATTGAATGTTATTCTGTATTTTGGCCAAACTATGCAAATCGTAAAAATCTTCGCATGGTTAATCGTTTATATAAAGCCTACCTCACAGTGAAAGGAAAAGTTGCGTACGACCCCGTCGTGCACCCACCACTCGTTTATCAAATTATCGAATTGATTGCAAGTTTTATTAGAAATCGATCTCCATGGAATCTCATTTGGAACTCATTTGAAGATTAAGATGTCATTATTTTATTTTTCGTTGTACGTTATACTGATTTCATTTGACCTTAATTATACCAAGGACATTTTTACAAAAGCATTATCTAAGTAACGAACAAATATCCGCCATCAAAAGACAGCATTATGCTGCATAGAATATACAAAATAAAATTGGAATAATTTTATATAAGAAAGGTGCACTTTAAATCTTAAGCATCTGCATCCACCGCACTTTAGTTTCATGTCAAGAATAAAGTTCTTGGAATATAATTTCGTTTGACGTCGTCCACTTGTCCACGTCAAATGCATTATATTCATCTCATACCTATTCCCATATCCTAAGTCGACAAAATCCCATTTCCGATTTTGGAAGCATTTTATCTTCTGGTGCTATGCCATGCATGTAATTTATATTCATATGCTAAGGACATCCATGAAAGTACACATAATCGAGTTTCAATAAAAGTACACAAGGATGGGAATGCAAAGAAGCATCAGAAATTGAAGATGAGGAAAATGACCAAAAGAAAATTCCTTCAAAAAACTACTTCTTCTAGCAGGGAAAAAAAAAATCTGAAAATACTTTTCGTATTACCTAACTTATTGCATATACTATATAACTATGGTCAAGGATTCCTTTATGCTATTCCTGCCGAGTTTATAAGTATGTTAACCTGATTTGCAATGGAGAATATTCTCATGATGTAAAAGGTTATATCTGTCTAGGACTTACCAACAAAGGACCAGCCATCATGTGGTCACCTGAAAGGATTGTAAATTGTATTTTTGCTTTGTTACATGCTGAGCTTTTATATGCAACAATGAATTAGGTAACTGATATGTTAAGAATGTTAACGTGTAATACGATTTGCAAAGGTAATTGCTACGAAAATTTTATTGTTTCAGAAAATAATATTTTACATTCAACGTCTGGGCTAATAGTAACAGTTAATTGCTTCCAAATATTATCATTTAGTATTGGAAATATTCTTGTCGATACGTATTAATATATTTTCATTAAATAATTTATTCTATGCAACCTCTAAACTTATGTAAATATGCATATCAATTAAATAAAAATCAATTAATATAAATTGAGCAATAAATATTTCTGAGATACATTTCAAGATATAGATTTTTTTGTGAAAAATTAGTGGGGTTACATTGTGTTACATTGTGGGTTACATTAGTTTTTATGCATATTTGATGCTACGAGTAAATTAATATTGTAATATTAATAAAAAAAAAAATTGCACAAAATGGTTGTAGAATATATTTTGACAATGTATTGTATCCAGAAAAATGATTTGAACATTTTTGAGATCTTTGATGGTATGAAAAGAATTGCACTGACTCAGTTTAGTTTAGTGATGGGTGCATTCGAATGAAAGATTAGGTAAGGTTAGAGTGGCTGCCAGCGAGTTTGCCAGCACACTTTGACCATTATTTGGTCCATTGTGATACCACGTGGATCTTGTCCATTCTCCTTACTATCCATGAGAAAACTATTCTGAGCAGTAAATGAAACGAAGGAGATTTTTCGCTCCCGTTTTTTGACAATTCGCTGAGTTTTTGAAGGTAGTAAGCTCCAAGATGGAGCTTCCTTTTGTTTGATAGGACCGGGAAGTTACAAAGGAGATTAAATATTGTTTCTTTTCCTCTTCGTCCATGCAGCTCCCACAGAAGTCATTTGACTGGAGGCCTATCCTTTCCGCGTGTCTGCCTATTAAACAGTGTCAAGTGATAGCACTTCCAGTTGCGCTAATTTACGATCTTTCAAGCGAAATCAGTCCCTTGGATCTTCTCAAATGTAGCTTTGGCCAAATTTGTTTGGTTGCTTAATACGTCGTGCCAAGACTCTATCCGAGATTTGATTTGCTGTTAGCATGTTGCAATAGTAAGCTTTTACATGTAGCCATAGGAATACCTAGTGCACCCATGCAGGTACAACTGGTAATTTAGTTCCAGTTCTGGCGAGTTCATCAGCCTTACAGTTCGCTAGAATGTCACTATGCCTAGACACCCAGCATAGGTGAATGTTAAAATGTCTCCTGCAGAGAGGATCTGCAATCTAGGGTCGTCTTAGAATTTGTTGATACTGATTCCAGGGATTTGATGTTCGCTTATGTTCTTGGCAGACCTCTTTCAGCCAGGATAAGGCTTCTTTGATCGCCATGAGCTCCGCCTGGAACACGCTGCAATGATCAGGAAGACGGAAAGATAGGCTGAGATTTAGCCTATCGGAGAAGACACCAGCACCCACTCCGTCATTTGTTTTGGCGCTATCGGTATAGAAATGGATCAAAGTTTAAGTGTAGTCGGTGTTTTCAGGAATATTTGTATGTTCGTTTGCAATTTTTGTAATGTTGACCACTTTTGGATGGCTTTAAGACATATGGCTGAATTAGCTACCATTTGCTTGCCGAAAATATCTATGGGTAGGCGAAAAAGAATGTCTAGTCCTGCTGATTGTGTTGTGTGGATTGCACAACCGATACACAGACAAGCAGTTCTTTGTACCTTGGCTATCAAATGATTTAAATCGAATGAATGTAGATCACAATGAGTGAGAGAGATTCACATGTAGATACCTGTACTGTTTAAGGGGTTGAATTTGAATCGAGAACTGTATTTTTAACTTTCTCTTACAAAGAGAAAGATATTGTTTTCGTGAAAATTTTCGACCTCGAGATTTTGATTGATTCTAACATTACGATGATAGCGGAGCCCAAAAAAGTGATCTTTGGAATTCCGTCCGTCGGTCCGTCGGTCCGTCGGTCCGTCTGTCCGTAATGGTCTCCCCAGCCTAAACGGCTCGATCGATTTTCTTCAAACTTCGTATCCAAGTTTGTTTTGGTCATAATTCTAGGCCATTTTTTTTGTTTGCTTTTAGCCATGTTAATAACGGTACCTGCCATACAAAAATTACACATAACCTCAATTTTCTCGAAAACGGCTCTAACGATTTTGATTAAACTTTATATATACTATAAGCATATTAGTGCCAACAAAACTGCATACCCAGTTTTTGCGAGAAAATCCATATAACGGATTTTGTCATTTAGGCCATATAAAGAAAATTGTTAATTTCTCGCAAACTGCTATGTCAAATTGAATGAAATTTAATATATATACTACTATTATATTTTGAAACAATTTCACATAATTCGTTTTAGCCCAACTATCACTAAACGGAATTTTAAGTTTTGGCTAATAACGGAAAATCATTATTATTCACATAGACACCGATTCCTTCAAATTTCGGAGTAAACGTTCACATTTCGACATTTGTTATGTCATTTTTAGCATCAATAATCAAAATGCGTACTTTCTATTTGATCTAACGCCCAACTCGCTGTGAAAGAGAAAGTTGCGTACGACCCAGTCGTGCACCCACCACTCGTTTAATTTGTCGTTTACATTGTAATTGTAATGCAATTTCTGTGTGTGTAGGAGTTTTACAGAATAGAATTTTTGGTTATCAGTGCTTTTGCTACGTTTGCAATTGCAATTACAATTGGTTCGACAAACATTTAGGATGGTCAAAAATCAATTGGTGATTTTTTGTAATACCCACCCAATAATACCCATCCACTATTTTGATAGAATTTGCCCCATAGTTTTCTTATTGCAAATTGACAGCATAGTACTTAAGATGTCAACTTATCTCATGCTCTCTGCGGCTGAATAAAAACTTTGCTCAAGGACAAACAATTACAAGTAGTAGTTGATGTACGCCATGTACGCCATATTCAGATAGAATTTCTTTAAAAGCTGAAGTGGCACAACAATCAATACACCCAATATAATGCCTGACATTAATGATTTTTTTAGGGAAAACAAACAACCAAGTTCATAGTTTTTCTTACGATAGAATTCCGAAAGCTACCGGGGCAAACGAAACAACACACCCTGTAGTTGTTCCAATGTTACGATTAGCGTATTGTAGTCGATGTCGGTGGACTTCGGGTGCATTGTTTGCGAAATTTGAATTTTGTGTGGGTACATCTTAAGACCCAACTTTAAAATTCTCTGCAGTGTTATTCTGGACATGCCAAATTGGCTTGAACAACGACGAGTTAAGAAAGGTGGACCATTTGCAACATTCTGACTCTCTGTTTTCCACGTTATCGATAATCAATTCTCCCAGTACGGTTGACCACAGAACCCCGTTCTCAAAACGGCCAACCATAATTCTAATCTTGAAGGCTGAGGGAGCTGATCTTGAACTGACGTTATTTTTGCTGAGTCATCACAATTGGTTATTTACTATTTTTATCCATTATAAATTTCCAAGAACTTAATTATCACCTGTAAATAAAAAAAAGTCTATATTAAAAAAATTAAAAAAAAGTAATTCGTGTTTAATATGGTTTGGTCTTATTTCCGTCACCCTGTACAAGCGGCACAAAAGTAAAACTGCGAACTAAACGAACTCGAAGAAAACGAAATTCTACTTTATAAAGCTCAATTAAGATCATGTGTCAAGAAATGTGTACCTATACAAATATTAAAATTTGGAAAAATCGTATACATGCATGCAAAAGGATGAGTTATTAGAAAAGACGATCTGTACACGATTCCTGAACAACGCCATTGCAATTTGCATTTATAGAGTGTTGAAAATTAATTATTGTGGATTGGTGGATGTGGATACTATAGACCATGGCATTGCATCTATAATTTAATATAAAAATATATTTTATATTACATAATATAAGATAATTTGGAACTTACGTTAATCATGTTTTATATTTTAAATAATTTAATAGTAAAACTCAAAATCTATGATCACAAATTATAGCTTACATAAGGTTGAGTATTTTAGATCAATTAAAATTAATTGTATGCTATTTAAAATTACCATGTCTTGTTAATATAATAACAAATAAATCTTATTATTTTAAATAGACCAACGTCATATGCATACACTTACGTGTATATTTAAAGAACGTGCATCAGTTTACTAATCCCTCATATCGTTCGCCAGCAGAAAGCAAAGAAAAAGCATATCCCTTTTATTGCACAGGCCAAAGAACATCCAAGGATTCTGTTAAGCTTATACACACACAAAATAAAATACTATGTAAGTCAAATGCTTCCTCAAATGCATTTGTTTACGGGTGTAATGGCATGGAAAAAAACTCTCATTCAATGTCAGAGAGTACAAGTACTTCGCACTTATTTCTTGATGTAAAGTCTTTTACACCCCCACATCATCAGCAGGACGAGTGCTTTACATTTACACACTTTTCATTGCCTTCAGAAATACAGAGAGATGGAGTTTGTTCGTTGTTGCATGTAAATACACATTTAATTGGAATGAATGTCAAATAGTTATTTCCGGGTTTCACGATTTATTTATTTTTATTTTTTCGTGTCGAAATTATATTTTTCATATTTTTTTAATTTAAATTTAATTACATACAACTCTTTTGAATTTGCTGATATACATTGATATCATATCAAAATATTTCAATATAATATTACACCAAATTGTTTGTTTTTTTGTCACTCAGTTTATAGATCTATTATAAATGTACTTACATTGGATTTTTTGGTTTCTGCAAGCGAATGTGAATATTTGAATAAAGCTCTAATTATGTCACTGCTGTGGTTATCCACGCAAATATTTTAATCATGTTTGACTGATAATGAAGCTTAATTTTTTGCAAATCTCTTCAGCTAATTAATTCAAATTTTATTAAAGACAATAACTATAATTATTTGCTCAAAATAAGTACCGCTTTTTACAATGTATAGTGATTCCGGCCAAAACTAATCAAATATTGTCACTTCGTCAGATCCTGAAAAAAAGGAGTTTAGACAATTACCCACCACATATTTTCATCGATTGGCAGCCGCATATGACAGTATTTATGTAGACGAACTTTATAAAGTCATATAAAGTTTTGGTATACCACTCAAGTTCGTCTACTGGCAGAAAGAGAATTCTCGCTGCTCCATCAAGGTCGGCAACTTTTGATAAAAATTTAAAGAAATTTGAAAAAAAGTTTGGACACACAACACTTTTTGGGGGCGAATATCATATTGACAACTAGCCGATTAGAGTCGTTAATTAATAAATGACCAGATGTCGCTTCAATTTGTCGCTCTGTCGTTCAGTCGGATGTCCTTCACTAAGTTGCTAAGTGGTAAAAAGGGAATTTAATTATAAATTCCTTATTTGAACTATTATGGATATACCTTTCATCCCAGAAACATAGACTGTATCAAAATGTTTGTTGAGGCACAGGTTCATTCCGGACTGTAGCGTCACTTAGGTAAGTAAGTAAGTTCCGCGTGTGTGATTATTTAACTTAGTGCAAACGCTAAGTAGTGTACAAAATCTGTGTTCATCCATAAAGCTGTCTTAGGAAATTTTAGGTTTTACGATGCGTTATAATAATAAAAAAATATGAAGGGACATTTCGGACTGTGTGTTATAAGTATAAGCATGTGGCATTTAAAAAAAATAGGATTTTTATCCTCTACTGCTGTTACCTTCTCTTATACTCCTGTTTTACCCCATCTAGTTAACTTTTTAAAGCAGTTCTACACCAAACATATTTACTTCTCTCTTATACGTAGTATAGAGAAGTATTGTTATGGTGCGAAAATAAGAAGTTAACTTTTTAACAAGCTCTTAGGTTTTGAGGTCCGCTGAGCCCAAAAAATAATTTTTTTTAAATGAATATGTGTGGGATATGCTCTTTGATCTGGAGTCTGTTATTTATACTGGAGCCTTAAGTACTTGGTCGATTTGGCCGAAATTTCGGGAATGTGTATTTTTTGGTGGTCTTACAGAGAGATTTTTTATATTTGAACTCCAACGTCAAAACTTACTTAAACTTCAAACACGATTATAATTATAATGATCATTTCAATGTTGCAATGAATAACCAAATTGTGATTGTTTTTAAAAAGTTTTTTTTTACAAAAAATGCACAAAGTGGAAATTTGAATAATTAATGATTTATTGAAAAAAAAACGACCTTGCAAATGAATGAAATTAAAATGGATATTTAGTTTAACATAGGTTATTTTAATATGACTTAGATTTTCATAAGCAATCAACCATATGAAAACATGGGTTAACGATACATTTTGCCCCAATTTTTTTGTCTAGATTTAATTACAATGGTAATTCATATATTAAACGACAATTTTTGGAAATGAAATCATGCATCTCTATTAAATTTTGTTAGTGGTATCCATACTATGATTTTTGTCAAAAGGTCGAACAACTTGACAACAAATATTTGTCTATTTCTCAAAAAGTACTGTACGTATTTACATACTTGAAAATTGTTTATTCAGGCTTATATTGGATATCGTTGGACTATTGCATCTTGAATTTTTTGCTAAATTTCTGATAAACAAATAACGGCTCTATTGTGTAAGCGATTTATATAAATAAATGTAAATAAATATAATATACATATTCTCAAGAGCAATGTGGTTATACATATTAAGAATACGTTTTTTTTTCAATTTTGCCGATAAATTTTAAAAAGTGCTGATGTTCTTTAATTAAATGACTTTAATTAAATTTCAACGTTGATAATGTGAATTAATTCAAAAGGAGTTTAACGTCTGTAAGTAAAAAGAAATTCCATTACAGTATTTCTCTTAAAATTATAATGACGATTAAACTCCGAATTCTTTGCGAAAGTTGATTTTTTTCAATGTTCTATGGAACACAAAAGTCTTCTCTATTTCTAAAGAAGTTTGTCCCAAACTTTTTTGAATTGCAGAATATCACTGATATAGAAGTAAGCAGATTCCATTGAACTTTTCTCTGAAATGCTTAGTCAGATCTTTGTTGTGCTCAGATTCTACACTTTAAATAAAGACGTGAATTTAAATTCGCATCTAGGATGGAAAAAATGTATTGTATATATCTTGTGTGTTTCAATGAAGTTTCCATTTCCGTTTACAACAATGTATGGCAAGCCTTGACTATTAAAGACTTTAAATAGTTTTAACAGCTTTATTACGGATTTTAAAGGATAATACTCTTATTGACACACTATAATTGCTTCTTATTTGAAAATGCTCTCTTAATTTAACTTTATTTAACGTAAAAAGTAGTAACACATTTTTATGAATACAAGGCCGTCTTTAAACAACATTTAACTCAATATATTAAGCATCATTTCGTATTTATAAAAAAAACACTAAACTCGTTTCAAAAAGCCCACAATGTCCAAGAAAGGGCATTCGAATATTATAATTGTAGCCACAGCAAACAAATAATTCCATTTTATCTTCTCACCAGTCTCCTTGACGCTATGATTAGCCCTATTCATGTTTGCAAGCTCATTCAGCTGGGAATAATAGCCGTAGTCCTATGTTCTTATACATAGATAGGTATACTCTTATAGACTCTGATTTTATATTTATTTTTATCCAAAAGAGCAGAAACAGAAATGTTCATTGAAGTATTGAAAGCTATGTGTAGATTCAGTTCGGACTGCAACGCATTTGGCAAATTGATTCATGGTCCTGCAGCCACCAGAACTGCTAATTTCAACATTTTCTTTTCATTTATTAATCGAAAGACCTATACACAAAAAAAAATAAGGATAAAAGAAAAAAACTGGCCAACAAGCAAAAGCAAAGCGCATTATATCACTCATCCATCCAACCGAAAAATACATCAGCAACGTTTCATTAAAATATATATATATTTTTATACGCCCACCTACCTGCAAAATAATATATTTTTGTGAAAGGCCGGCTATGACCAAAAGCCGTCGGTATGATTAAGCTAGTGGATTTAAATATTTGCTGGAATTTAATTTCTGGTTTGAATTAAATTTAATGCGTTTGATTGTATTAATTTTATAAAATAAAAATTTGTTGTTTTTTGGGTTGTGAAAATATGGATGAACAAATATACAGTGTGAACATATTGGTGTATTCCTCCATATATAAAACCCTCGATCTATATATGAATTGATGAATAAATAAAAACGTTGAGTTAATGGAATCTGGGTCGATCAGGATGAAGATTTTTTCATTTTAGGTGTCCTAAACGGATAGGTAAAAATACTCGTTAGTTCTGATATCGCAATGTTTTGAGTTTGGGGCCATGCTAAAAATATATATTTTTTAAAATATTTCTCCCTTCGCTGATTTTGAATTTTTTTCTCAAATTTAGTATTACGTGATCCTATAAACAAAATTAAAAGGCGAGCAAGTACCTCCGCCTCGTATTATAATCACCAAGTATTAATGGCGATTAAATTCCCTGATATTGAATTATTCTCCGCTTATTACGTGTACTTGAATACTAGTAGGAATATTAATTATATTTCAGCCGACTGAGTACTTTAGTCTTGGTTTATCATTTAAATCAATTAATTTTTTTTCACTAGCCGCTCGTTTCTTGTATAATAATCCACCACAATGCGAACTTCGATTGGCAAATTACTTAATTAAATCAGCAACCGACTGAAAACGTATCCTTTGATTTTCGCATCGTTTGCATGGCCGAATGTGCGTTAAAGATAAATTAATCGATTTCATAACCCCATGAACGTCTGGTCTTTACACTTGCTTACTCGATTTTCCCTTTTGATTTAATTTTTTTATTTTTGGAAATTTCCTACAATATCTCGTGGTCATATCGGACAATTTCCACAACAAGAAACCCCTACTCAGAATGTCGTACCGGTACAGCCACATCCCTTATCCGAATATTGGTCGAAGGCAATCCATTAAATGTGAAGTGAATTTAATTAATGTATCTAATCGCATGGAAATGCTTTCCGATTGATGCGGTTGTGGATTGGGTGTAGCTGTATAGAGTTGTCGTCATAATGAAAATGTAAAATAAGAATGTAAGCCGGTATGGGTCGAACTTTGTAATAATGTGCATCATGTTGTCATGAATAATTGTCTACATGCCTGTTTTGCAGGTAAAATTAATTTATGCGAATGCGTTGGAATATTTTTAAAACAAATTTATAAAGTAGATACTTTAAGTAAGTTAATACAGAGGCTAGGAATATCACTAAAATGAATTTCACTATAATATTATTTAAAATTATTTTTTAATATCACATATGATCAACATTATTCGGAGCTTAGTTAACGTCTATGATGTTTTTGTGGAACTCCATTCTGGAGTTCTAACGGTTTTAGTAACCAGTTTTATAATTTTCGAGGAAGTTTACTATCTTACAACCTTGGAATAACAACCTTTATTTTCAACCACTTTTGACAATAACAATATGGCTTCACGAGTAATATATAATATTGTATCGTGAAAATTGATGATCTGAAACCCCAGTTCAGAATTTTCCTTTCTAATTTTTTTTTTTTTTCAGAAGTCAGGCCCAATGATTTGATGCCCATATTCACTGTATATTTTTGGGGGATCGCTAGCTGATGGATTTGGATTTTAAATGTTCCAAACTCCACAATATTACTTATTAACGAAGTCACTGAGAATGAAGTGAGCGTCAAAACTGAGCAAAGTTTAAGGGGAAATGAAGTGGTCCAGGTTCTTGCGCACAATGGTCGATTAATTAAGAAGGATAATCCCTAGCAATTGGCTTGTTTTTGTTCATGATTTAGGTACTGAAGCTTACATTTCAGTCATTGGGCATACTTTCAGTCATTGGGCATACTTTGTTGCTTGTATAATTCCAAGTTATATTCTTCGATTTCCTGTAGTTTGGCTTGTATTTCGAATCTGCAGCCTTATTGTTTTTCAGCATTTTGATACCTGCATTGAGTTCTTGTATACTTAAACGTAGGACTAACTCTTTATTGGCGGAAGGTGTTCACCAGCTGCAACGAATGCACCTTTTCTACAACACATTGCTTGCCGGTCATTAGGTTCTTATCACAATTTTGAAGATCCTGTGTTTCAATTTTGAAGCCAACCGCTAGTTGCTAGGTTTCTGGTAGGTGTCGCCGCAGTATGGTTTGCTTGGCTATGTAAAAACCCAAAATCCATTAGCTGTTTGCATTTCGTAAACCCAGTATTTTTCAACAAATTAGTCGAAAACGTTTTTGTACCCCATCCCATATTAATTTTGACATATAGTTAGAAGAACGATATATCATTCATATAGAATTCTCAGCTACGTCCATTTTCTGAAGCGTTTTCTAAAAATGTAAATGTTAAATGTTTTAAGAAACTCGAGAAAAATTTAAATAAATAAAGGTGTTATGTACATTTTATCCGTAGAACACTGTGAATTACTACTCCTAATTTTTTGACATGTTTTATTTTTTTAAACGATGGGAATAGTTCTTTCTTAGTGATATGATTCTCACTTTTTAGGGACGTTAGCCTCTGATGCAGATCGTAGTCAAGCTATTGATTACATAGATAAAATAAATGATTATTGGCTTGACTTGCTTTCTGACCCCGAGTCTTCAATAAGTGCAAACGTTGTATACTAATAGGTCCTTGTCCGAATGTATTTCTAGTCTATTTGGCTTTTAAAAAGATACCATCTACGATGCTGTTGTCTCTGTTATAACAAACGCTTTTCTTTTATTAAGGATGCCTAGTTACATTTCGATATCCCTAAGCCGCGCTTGCAATTAGCTTATCAGCCACCAACTATGTTTTAAAGTGTTATTATTATTTTTTATGAATAATTATAATATAATTAATTGTATCATAATATAATTTCATTTTTGTACAAGTTCTTTTAACTACACCCGCCTGTATCAATTAGTAAAATTAAACCAATTGTATGCATTGGTGCGGTTAGTGGATACAGTTTTTTTTTAAATTCGAACTCTGTCAAGTGTCCAGAATGACTACTTTTTTTGTAGAAAATACAGGCGTACACGTAAGTATTGATTATTTTTAATTAAATGTCATCGTATCACCGTTGGTGCTTTTCTTTCCACTTGAGTGACTGCACATTTTATCATCCGCCGATGAGCGCCGATGAGATATCAAGGATACTTTGGTTAGTAGTATGTTGAAATGAATGAATGGTGAGTGAACGTTTGATTTTTCATCACCATTGAAAACACAGCTTTTTATTTCAAGATTCGTTCCATCTTTTTTATTTAGAAAATAATGTCCATGATGATTATCAGTTATTTTTTGTATATGATTGATTGATTGCGTGTCATGCAGTTCTTTCATATTTCATTAGACAAATATTGATAGGGATATCTGTTAGCGAAATTCAATTTTAATTACGTAGAATAGTATCTACATAGAATCTTTGGATATTTTATCCAATTGATACAAGCTAAACAACAAAACTAAACAAATATATTAGTTTTGCCCATAAGTATATATTTCTAACATTGATTTCAATTTACTAGTTTTATCCCTTAGTAACCCCAGTTGATCCAAATCAATTTCATTGACACCACTTGGCGACGCAGAGTTGTTTGTCGCTATATACACAAGTAATATTCAAGAAAACAATTTACTTAAAGAGTAGAAGAAGAACTTAAACGAAAATCGGATAGAGAAAAAGAACTGAATAAAAAACTGTGGACATATGAATTAAGCGCTTAAACGTTAGGCATGTAATACACCCTGTAACCAACATACGAATCCGATACCCTTACACTGGAGCTGGAGGCTATTGAGCTGCTTTTTCCAATTGGATTATTGGTGATGACAAGCAAGTGACATTTTGCTTTTGTGGGGAAATAGAAATGTTGCTATTCAGAGAGTTTCTTTATTAAGTAAGCACACGAGAATAATAGTAAAATCAATAGATTTTTGCTGTGGCACACATTTTTGATTAGAAGGAGACAAGTTATGTTCTGTGGGTTTTTTTAGATGCTGTAACATTCAAAATGAAGTAGATAACATGTTAATCAACTGTTTGCGTGCATAAATGTTTCCCTTTTTCGTCTGACATAGAATCATCTTCCGATTTTACAGCATATACATAAACTACTTTAATTGCATCGAATGACTACCCAACAAATATGTATATGTGGACTCGTAAAAGGATTCGATAATAAAATAAATTATATGTTAATATGAAAAACCATTACAAATATTTTTTTTTGGCAACTCTTAAATACTCTAAAATAGAAATAGAAATATTTGGAATCAAATGCAGAGTGGAGCTCCAGATATCAAACACTGTTCTGAGTTGAGTTGAACTCAGAAATAATTTTTGCCAAGTTGATGCCTTGGGCTTGATTTTATTTGTTTGTAGATACGTGATAGAAAAACTCGACGTTATACTACGTTATAATTTTATTAGGGATGGTTTCCGTTCGAATGTATATATGCAAGTGATTGCAATTTCTTCACACTAGTTCCCATGAAGCCTTGCCGTCAAACGCTACTGTAATTTTAACATACTATGTTTCATTTTTCTTATCATTCCCGGTTAGTGAACTTTAAACTTGAACTTGAATTCATATTTACAATAGTTTTTTGCTTCATGAGAACTGACTGTGTTTACATGTATTTGTGTTACATTAAACTATTAATGCCCCCTTTTAAAGGTTAGAGGCAATGATCATACAATGCACTTTCTCTTTATCATTCTTTTAACTGCTATCGGTTATGGGGAAAACCGATTGCTTCTTATTGATATCGCGTTAGACAGAGAGAGAGTGCATTATATTGTGCTAATTACCATTGAATATTTGACACTTAGTTTTGATTTGCTCGTGGTCGGCTTGGCTCGAGATTGGTTTCATCGAATTTTAATTTAATAAAATTCGTAAACGTTCGCGCTCGAGTTCGGTTTTAATGTAGTTCATATTCAAGCTAGTCATTTGAGATATTTGTTTTTTTATTATTTACATAACTCGAAGACTAGTTCAATATGCCGATATGCAATCTACCATTGAGTTCTTGGTGATCCTCTTATTGTTTTGTGTTGGGTACCAACAAACACACTACAACAAAGCTGAAATACCTTTTTAGGATTTCTTAAGGTATGTACATGAAGAACCAATTCTACAGAGTGTTTAATGGTAGATATTAATATATAAGCCCAATAAGTTAAATCATAATAATATCAATAAATGTATCATAATACAAAAATTAGAAGATTAACATTTTAAAAAATATAAAAAATAATAAAAAAATATATAATACCATTAATTTTAATAAATTAAAATAAAAAAAAGAATAAATTAAAAAAAATACTTTTTAGCATACAACAATTTTAATCTGGAAAGTAACATATTTTGAGATAATAGATAATATTTTTTACTAGGTAATATTTACCCGATTAATTACGCTTTAGATGAGTTGAGATTTAATTAAAAATTATTGACACGAATTAATTATAGACGGCAAATAAAATAGGTAAATATTTATCCACGAAGTGTTTCTAATGTTTTTAGAGACTGCTAACTTTTTTTGCAAGATGAAGCGTAATTTTCACGTTGGGCACAAAAATCATGGCAAAATATATATATATATTAGGTGAAAACTTATATTGCTTCACTGTCATAAAACCACTTTCCATTCCCCTTACCTATGAACAGAGCAAAATAAACTTCACAATGAAGGCAACCATGTTTAACTCCACATTAAGTATCACACCATTCAGATATTATATTTCTTCCGTCCAATACTGTTTCCCGTACAAATGATAAGAGTCCGATTATTATTTGCATTGATATTCTTTTTTTCGGAAATTTATAAAGTAGAGCGTTTTGGTCAATTGGAGTCAAATACATTTGTTGTGTATTTTTTTAATTTTGTTGAAGATCGACTATCATTGTGCGTGAAAAATTATTGTCTACAGTGGAGTAATAAAGGTAGGAGGAGAAAACATCTTTAGCAGTATTGTCGGAAAACATAGCCTAAACGACATTACGTCTGGTAACGGACTTAGGCTTATTGACTTAGCTACGCAACGAAATGCCACTATAGACAGCACATGGTTTCATGTTTAAGTAGACATGGCAGTCAGATCAACGAACATTCAACCAAATTGAATACATTGCGATAGACAAGAGATAGACATTCCGAGGGGCTAACCCCTGAAAGATGCTCGCAGCCACTAGCAAGACCTACAAGTCTAAGCTGCAGGTGAATACGTTAGCTGCCATTAAGCTCTATATAGGCAAAAAAGAAGGGAAGAACACCGGCTTTTCAAAAAGAAACAAAAAAAAGTGCAAAACAATCGCGATCGAGGATATAGAGAGGTGTCACTCCAGGAACGATGTTCGCAAGTTTTACCAAAGTGTAAAACATCAAAGCCAAGGATACAATACTCTAACAGAATCCTTTCGAGATGAACAAGGAAATATCGTAGTTGAGACACAGTCGATGCTGAGGATATGGAAGACCACTTCTGCAGACTGTTAAACGGCAACGACGAGCAACATTCCGCTGTCAGGCAGAACAAACCATTCAATATTTGCACCCACACAGCGAATATTTCCAACCACCCGACCTAAGTGAAGTGAGGAAAGCAATATCTAAACTCAAGCTTAATAAGGCCGCCGGAAATGACAGCCTTCCCGCTGAGCTTTATAAAGCTGGCGGAGATGACTTGGGAGGTAACATTCACCAACTCATAAGCCAAATCTGGTCGGATGAAAGTATGCTAGAAGAATGGAACCTCAGCATTGTTTTTCCGATCCACAAAAAGAAGACCCTCTGCAAATGCAATAACTACAGAGGCATAAGTATCCTCAACATCGCCTACAAGACCCTATCTACGATATAATAATATGTAATATGTGGACGCCTGAAACCATTTACCAACAGCCTGATCGGCCCTTATCTGATTTGTGGCCAGGAAAGTCAGCAACCGATCATACGACAACATTTATTGAGACAAACTATACATATCCATGCCTAGTTTTGGTATACCGTCGAAACTGGTCCGTTTGTGTAGGATAACAATGGAGAATTCTTGCTTGCCTATTAGGGTCGGAAACGAACTCATACACATACGATACAAAAAAAGGATTTAGGCAAGGCGATGCGCTGTCATGTGACTTCTTGAATTTGGTTCTTTAGAGGATTGTGCAAAACTCTGGAGCTAACACCAGAGGCACAATTTTCAAAAAATCGGTGCAATACTAGCATACGCCGACAATGTCATTATAGCCACGGTTGCTAGTATAGAGAAGGAAGCGGCAAAAATGGCTTTAGCAGTAAATGAGGGTAAGACTAAGTATATGCTGTCAACACGAAAGGACACACAACATCGACGAATTGGACAGAACGTCACCATTGACAGATATAACTTTGAGGTAGCACTGGACTTTGTCTACCTCGGCTCCGCTATTAACTCTGACAACAACATCTTGTCAGGAATTGAACGAAAAATGAATCTTGCCAAATGCTGTTTTTTGGGCTAAGAAGGCAATTTAGTACTAAAGCCGTCACTTGAACAACTAAGGAGATCCTTTATAATGAGATTCTATATAAGATTATCTCAGTCCTGCTCTACGGCGCTGAAGCATGGACCGTATCAAAAGCGGATGAAGAAATCCTTGGTCGATTCGATAGCAAAAATCATTGGTGCTGTTTGCGTATATGGAGACGTAGATTCAACAAAGAACTAAAGGAACTGTACAGCGACATACCCCTGGTCAAAACCTCCGCATTGGACGTTTAAGATGGCTGGGACATGTAGAACGAATGGACACCAATACTCCGGCTCGCAGAGTCGCAGAGTAGAGAAAGACCTCGCCTTAAGTGGCGCGCACACGTAGAAACCGACCTCAACCAAAAGGTAGGTAAAATAGGCACAAAAAATAAGTCGAAGTCGAAAAAAATTACCTTTCCGAAACCACTTAGATTTAATACTCATTCTACATGACCAAACCATAGCGGCTTCATTACTATGTATAAAAAATACCTTCATTGCAATTTTTAACTTAGTGTTTTTCTATTTAATAATAATACTGTATTAAAAAAAATCAATCGATAAGCCAACCAAATCATGAACAAAATATTCACTCATTACCACACATACCGTCGGAGCTCCTTGCTGAGCAAAAACAAACAAAAACATTTTAGTGGTGTTGGAGTTGGTAAAATAATAGCATATTTATTTTGCTATTTGCTCTCAAAAACAAAGTATATCTCGATGAAAGAGATATTATACATTTTTTTATTATCAACATTCGTAGCACTGCAGACAAAGTTAAGTTACCAAAACGCATTCCTCTGTTTCAAGCTACATACCGCAGTGGAATCTCAAAAAAGTATAAAGGATAACTTCTTTTATCCCCCCTTTTCGTTGCATGCAAACACAAGCTTTGCGAATGCTTTTGGTATAAATTAGAAGCAAAGTCCTGTGCAACTTTGTGTGTATTTCACTTACTTAATCCTTTACGCTGTGCACACAAAAATTGAAGAAATGTTACTTTGCAGTTCCCATGATGTATGCAATGTGTACAGTGCATTCACTGTTAAAAGCTCTTTACATTCAGTCAGTTACTCATCCTTATGGTATGCCTTGGTGTTTGGGAACCAACATGGTTCTCGTTCTTTAGCTAAAGGTACACTGGTATGAATGTATTTATCTAATACGAGTACATCATCCTGTGTGACTAATTTTCTAATTCCGCTTTGAGAGGATGCCGCCATAGGAAAATGGAAAAATTAGTTTATGAAGGAGACTTACGTTCTGATGATCGTCTTTCACACCTTGGTTGTCCCTGATTGAAGAAAGACTGTGAAGCTTAAACTTCGCATTCCCGTTTTACCCATTGCCATTGCTGAGTACCAACATGAGAACAAAAATGGAAAAGAAATCCAATTACATGTTGCGGCATGGAATAATCCGACAGCTTATTTTGCTGGCATTTTAAATTTTTATGTGATTGACATATTCAAAACAAACTTCATTCAAAATGGCTTACGCGGATGCGAGTAATGACGGCGTCGGCTGTAACGGTAGTAGTTCTAACGGAAGTTCAGTCTTCTACTTGATACTTTAGTGGAACATTTTTGATGTTGGATTTATTTTTCAGTCTCATAGTCTGGCGTAGCTTGAAAATTGAATTATCCTGAGACTCGATTTATTTTAAGGATGTTTTTTTGTCTTCTTTAGAATTTTTTCTTTTATTTTTCTATAGGCGTGTTTGTTGATAAGGAAAAGGCTATTCGGAAGGCAAATTAAATTAAACTTCCGTCCCTTCGCATGGATACAGACATGGGCACAGAAACAAAAAAAAAAAACGTTAATCAATTTTATGGATACGACGTGACGTATTGATGAAATAAAAATGTCTCAGTCAAATAAAATAACAAAACTATGTTTCAAAGGATGTCAGGGGCCCTTAAGGTCACCTAAGGGTTTGTTATTATTGGAGATGTATTATTTACGATCTTTAAAATTGCTTTTTTTAATGCTGTGCATTGTTGTTTCTATTTTTATTATTGGATTGCTGGACTTAATATGATATCATGCCTTAGTGCCTTGTATATGGTTTAAGGATTTCCATTTCTTTATGTTATGGTTATCTATCAGTTGGTAAAGTTATTCGAATCATCAGTTGGTTAGTAAATACAAGAAATTTATTATATTTTACGTGTGTTGAAAGTTTACATTGGGTGAGCTTAAATTGAAACCAATTCGCTAGGGTCTCAAGTTTTTTTTTTTGTTTTTTTTTCAAAATTAATAACAAAATCATCACTTGGAAAAATATTTGTATTTCTATTTTAAGATTTGGAAAACTTATGTTGAAAAAATTGTGCCTATGGTGGTGGCTCGGGAGTTTTGCACAATTCTCTCCAGAATGAAATTGAAGAACTCACAGTACAGCGCATCGCCTTGCCTAAATCCTTTTTTGGTATCGAATGTGTCGGTGAGGTCGTTTCCTTCACAAACGGACGAGTTTGGGCGGTATACCAAAATTAGACATGGCTCCCATGGCTTTGTATAGTTCGTCTCTATAAATGCTGTCGTTTGCTGCTTTGAAATCGATAAATAGGTGGTGGTATCGAATTGGACTACTTGGGTTTTTTCCAGGATCTGCCGAAGCATTGACATCTAATCGGCTGTGGACTTTCCTGGCCTAAAAACCCACTAATAAGGGCCGATCAGGGTGTTGGTAAACGTTTTCAGGCGTTCACATATTACGGCAGATAGGATCTTGTAGTCGATGCTGAGGAGACTTATGCCTCTATAGTTGGCGCAGCTCAGATGGTCTCCCTTTTTGTGGATCCGGCAAACGATGTTGAGGTTCCATTCTTCAGGCATACTTTCAGCCGATAAGATTTGGCTTATGAGTTGGTGGATGTTACTTACCAAGTCATCTCCGCCGGCCTTATAAAGCTCAGCGGGAAGGCTGTCATTTCCGGCGGCCATATTAAGGTTGAGTTTAGATATTGCTATCCTCACTTCACTTAGGTTGGGTGGTTGGCAGTTTTCGCTGCCATTGCCAATGTTGTATGGTACGTTCTGCTTGTTGTTCGTTGTTGTTCATCATCGCCGTTTAACAGTCTGCAGAAGTGGATCTTCCATATCCTCAGCATCGAATGTGTTTCAACTACGATATTTCCTTGTTCATCTCGACAGGATTCTGTTCGAGCATTGTATCCTTGGCTTTGGTGTTTTACACTTTGGTAAAATTTGCGAACATCGTTCCTGGAGTGGCACCTCTCTATATCATCAATCGCGCGCTTTTCTTGCTCTTTTTTCTTCTTGCTGAAAAGCCGATGTTCTTCGCTTCTTCTTTGCCTATAGAGCTCAATGGCAGCTATCGTCTTCACCTACAGCTAAGCCTTGTAGGCCTCGTTCTTGGCTGCAAACATCTGTCGGCATTCCTCATCAAACCAGGGGTTTCTTGCTGGTGGGCGCGAGAAACCTAGCACATCAGTTGCGGCTGATCTAATGTCCTGTTGGCATCGTTGCCATTGCTCTTCGACATTCGATGCTGGTGTATGGTGTTAATCGAGAGGTTAAGGGATACGCGTTGTGCGAAGGTCTTGGCGGTCTCTTGCGATTGCAGTCTTCCGACATTAAATTTTTTCACAATATTTCTAGATTGTTGTGGCGTGGTGGATATCCGCTGGATACTGGATACGTGCCTCTTATCTATCGCAATGTGATCAATTTGGTTGACCGTTCATTGATATGGAGACCGCCATGTCCCCTTATGGATATCGAGGTGAGGAAAACGTGTGCTGGCTGTAGTGGCATTTCGTTATGTAGTGAAGTCAATTAGCCTAAGTCCGTTACCAGACGTGTTGTCGTGCAGGCTTTATTTTCCGATAATATGTACTGCTAAAGATGCCTTCTCTTCCTACCTTTGCATTTAAATCTCCCAGCTCTCCCACAACATCCTACTTTGGTAGTCGCTCCTTGGTTTTGTCATGAGCATGAGCGCATATAAGGCTTATGTTGGCGAATTTGGGCTTGATGCGGATTGTTACAATGCGTTCGCTTATGTCTTGGAAACATAAGACATCTTGCCTAAGTCTGGCACTTATAACAAATTCGCATACGAATAGTCGCTGTTTCTGATCACTAAAACACGGTCCATAGTAGATGTCACAGTTTTTCATCCTCTTTTTTCTAGGTGCAGATACGAACGTCATTGTCCTTTCTTCGCCTAGCAGGGTCGTCAACAGTAATATCAGTCCTTTCCGAGGCTATTGGTTGCTTCGTAACAATGTTTTTTTTTCTATGGGTGGGTAGTTAACTCAAAGCACAACCCCAACATGGATTGCCAGTTTATTAGATACCCCTAGGACACGGGACCATCAGTATCCACTACGGGATTGAGAGCTTCCGTTGCCCTTTAGGTTCATTCGTCACCATCTCTGTTCAAGAGCCCTGACTTACCCTTGAAATTCCTAGATGACCTGTTGTCCGAATATGTCGAAGCAGCTTATCTATGTTCGCCTGGGACGGCAGACCGGGTATTAATTCCGCTCCATTCTGACCAGGGTGATTATAGTGTTTCTTTTTTACACTTAACACTTACACTTATCGTTTAGCAAGTCAAATCCGTTTGGATGAGACCAGTTCCCGATGGTTACCACTTGGAGGTAAAAAATAAGCACATTTGAAGTATAGTCAGACTGGCGAGCACTGGGCATTGCCAAGTTATAGCCAATCAGAGTTTACCCTCGTTATACAACACCCAACCATCGGTTGACTATGTTAACTTCTTTAAAATTGAAAATCGAAATTGAGAGGGGTGATAGTCATGCTGAATTATGTTGCCTCGTCGACAAATCGAGATGAATCTTCGCACGTTCCCGTTTTTTTCGTCGGAGGTTATTGGACAATGGACACCCCTCATTAAATATAATAAGTCTGTCCGAAATGAAATGAACTTCATGATTCTAATACTAATAAATAATAAATATTTTCAAAATCCCCCTTTTTAGAAAAACGTCGTTATTGGTCAAACCAAACGAATTTTTTTTAAAGTATCTAAAAAATATATTTAGATAAGCAATTTTCTATATTTATTCATATAAAGTTGTAAGCCACGCCCACTTTTTGGAGATACTCTTTTTAAGGATGGGATGGGATAAATGGGAAGTAAATGGGCTCTTGACTTAATTAATGTTGATAATTTTTCTAGTTGAGCAATAGTTTATGTGTAAAATTGTTAACAATCTGTCCGCATTAATAAAACACTCACCTGTGTAGGATACATGCCTCAATTCCATCCACATCTGGTTTTAATTGCCTACGCAAGCATATGAGTCTTTCCAGTATGTAAAGATTTACACGCGCCCTTTATAATGAGAATAAGAGAGGAATGCGACTCGTCTTATCCCATACTGCCAGCAAGCTGTTACTAATATATAATTTCCTTGTTTTCAGATTTAAGAAAATCCTGAAGCATTTCGCATTTTACGTATATCTTAGTCGCCTTGATTATTACACTCAAGTCGTGTTTCCATCGTAACCAGAAAGGGAGAACTGCGTGAATGTAACATGTGTGTGCATTAGTACGTAACGTTTCCGCACGCTTCAGTAAACCCTTTATAAGATAAACGAATAACGATTGCAATGTTGCTGTTTTATTTGTCGGATACATTTTTATCGTGACGGAAACAGAAATGGCGGATTGTATCAACTCATTATATACACACACGTATGAAACAATCGAAAATCTAATTTAATAAAAAAGAAAATTGTTGCAGATGGTGGTGGTGCGGATTGTTTTCAGAGTCAATCCTAGTTGTTTAAATATTAATTTAACAAAAATAACAAAATCGTTTATTCCATTTAAACGCTAAGTACATGCATAATTGCATACATTTGAATTGTGTCCATCAGTAAATATTTAAATTCAATTTATTTCTTCCAATTGGAAAATTGAATTAAATCTCTGATTTTTATGGACTTGGTAAGGGGAAATTTATATTAATTGAGCAGTGATGTTGTGCAAAATTTTTTTATGAACTTTATATAAGAAAAACAAACTAACTTTGGTGGTTTATGAATTAATGACTTTATAAAAGGAGTGGTGGGTGCACGACTGGTTTCTACGCAATATTCTCTTTCAATGTAAGGTAGGCGTAAAATCAAATATGCGAGAATTGACGATTTGCATAGTTTGGCAAAAATACACAACAACATTCATTTTGGTTATTAATGTTAAAAAAACATTTAAATAATGGGGATATAAGAACTTTTATTTCGGAATTTCAAGGAATCGGTGTGCATGTAAATTATAATAATATTCTGTTATTGACCAAAACTGAAAATAATTTAGGAACTATTTTCGCTAAAACTAATTATGTACACTAATATCCAATTTCATTCAATTTGACAAAACGTTTTGCGAGATATTTACAATTTTTCTTATATGGCCTAAATCTAAAAATCCGTTATATCTATGGATTTTCTCAAAAAAATTTAATCAAAATGGTCAGAGCCGAAAAAAAGTTTATAAAATTACTAAAAGTAAACCAAATAAAAGGTCCGACATAACTTGGACAAATTTCCCCAGACGACTATTGGGTTTGATATGGACTTTGAACAAGTTTCAACAATATTACAAACAAACAAAAAAACTCATATCTCGATATATAAAAAAAACAATGTGTGAGTTCACACGCTCTCTCTCTCTGTTAAACTGACATTTTGACAATTAATTGACTTAATTGGTGAAAAATGTGTTTTGATTAGCTTTTAACCTTGTTCTACCGCACAAACTCGGTTGAAGAATTTCAACTATTTCTTACTCCAAAAATCAGTTCCCTCATCTACCAAACCGGTTTTATGAAAGTTGAGCTCATTTATTCTCTTACAATACAATTTTGGCCACCCACATGTTACCAAATGTCGCATCCATATATGTAGCAACCTTCGTTTTATGAATATTGCTTTTCTGGACTCAGCGATAAGTTTTGTAATTTGATCTTGCTCACACACAATCCCAAGTACCCAAATTTACTTATTGACAGACAACACACTTTATTGGTGCATGCCGGTGAACCAACGTCCTTTGATGTCAGTTGTTTTCAAAATTAATGAATGGATTTAGGATGCATTGTTTCAATAGGTCAGCCGATCAGCAAAGTTATGAAGATAGATATCAAATAGTCAATTTACCGTTCTTGAAAATGTAAAGAATTATTCAGGACGTAATGTTTGTAAGTAACTCTTCGGTTTTGATGTTTAAACTTTTATTCCAGGCTTGGAAAATAAATGATTGGCTTAGTATAGGGGCGCATCTTGTTTATTTGATTCAGGCACTATCAGTTACTCTTGTTAATGCATACCCGTACCCTACTCACTTACCTCAAACATCTTCAGAACGTAGATCTTCTTTAAAAGGTAATGAAACAAAAAATTTAAATTCCAAACAAGCATTTGAAGAAAAATATTAAATATTAAAATTCCAGGGGGTATTTTTGTGTCCCCTGTTTACGTAGCCAAAAAACGTTGCATATTTGTGAACGTACCATAAAAAAATATTGCGAATAGTCATTTTGATTATGAAACAATAGTTTATGACAATAATCCTTATTAAATTAATTCAGGGATAGTACGCTACAACGAAAAATGTTATATATCTATTTATCTAATTGGATAATCTCTTTTTTTTAGTTTGCTTGTTTTTTTTTATTGATTAAATAATTAATTAAATAGATTTATTTTTGCTCCTCCAAAAATTTAGTTTATTTTTTAACGATTAACTTTATTTTTATAGTTACTATCAAACAAATAAATTTGCATGAATAATATAAATTCATTATAATTATCAAATCAATCCGATTATTAAATATGTATTATAAATAAGTCTTGTGCTACGTAGTAGTAATATACCACATCAATTAAACAAAACTGTAAAATTGATTTGATATCCATTAGCAAAAGTATCTACTTCGGTTTGGATCAATATGCTAGCATGGTATCCAACTAGATGTTTGGCAGCACTATGACAGACTTGTGATTGATGCTTTTTGTATTAATATTCCACGAAACTAATTATAGAACCATGACAGTGGAAATGGAATTAATTACTGTGCGGAAGTGATAATAGATTTTGTGGCTATGCGTGGATGCATTTGTTGATGATAGGCTGATGTTCAAGTGTATATGCATTCGAATTTATTAGAGAGATTTGAAATTTCAATAAATCATCTGGTATTGTTGATGGTAATTGAAGATACCTCTCAAGTGGTTTGGTCCTTCACATTGATGACATATTGAAGTGTGTATAATCGTATGAATCTGTACTCAAAGAACTTTCAGTAGTTTTAAGTGTGATTTGGATATGGATTATTATAAATACTTTACCTCTGTATCTACATACAGACTTCGAACATGAGTCGAAATTATTTAGCTTTATAAGAGGGAAGTAATACCAGTGCTTGAAAAACATTTTCGTGTTTGGTGTTAACTTTCTCTAAGCCTCGAATGTGTAATAGGCCCATCGACTTTCGCCAAGTAAGTAATAGATGTTTTTATCAAAAGTAACAATTTCATTTACATTTTATAACCTTTATGTACTAGGCAAAACTAAGGTGCCGCTATAGTCCCGAATGAACGAGACATCAACCATCATTGTTCTCCAATTATCCCGGTCCCTATAAACCTGCCTCCAGTTGTCCACTTCACTTGTTTGCGCCACTTAAGGCGAGGTCTTAACTCCTAGAAATCGAAGACGAAGAAGAAGAGAATCGAAGTTGGTATCTATTCGCTCTATATAACTTTGCCATTCTAAACGTCCAATGAGGAGTATTTTAACCCTTCATGAGAGTGACATTTGAGCCTATAAGAAAGTATTAATTATGGCATATAAAATACCTTATCCCGGCACCTTAAACAAAATATATATCATGTTTAAGTTATGTAAAAATTACTTTTAAATATTACAGAAATTATTTAAAAATTAAGCATTCATTAAGAATTCATATCTTTAAATAAGCACACTGATAAGCACAGACTTTCTTAAGAAGTGAGGCATTGAAAAACGTATGTCCGTTTACTTTCTGGATATGGACCGGAAATCCCGTTAAGTAGTTTATAAATACATGATTATAGTCTAAATGTCAAAACACGTAGACTGCATTGACTCCGCTTTGTATAGCCTAGGAATCTTGATCATAATTCAAATGACCTCTCCAAGGACTGTTGTTACAAAGAAGTGAGAAAAACCACACTTACTATGATACAGACGGATCTTTTTATCCATAATATAAGACCCTAATGGAGTCATGAGATGATGATCAGATCAAGAGATGGATTGCTAAGAAACATACGCCAACTCATCGGAATTGGTCGGATGTATTCTACCAATTTTAATCATAGTTTGCAACACAAAATATCACATCTGCCGAAATGTGATCACCTGAAACAATATACTGACAATCTGATCGACTCAATCAGAATGATTAGGCATATAAAGACTTGGTCAACTACTTCTGAAGATCAGCAAACAAAAACCCCAGATGTCCAACTCGATAAAAATCATATGTTTGTCGATTTAATCGATTTATTTTTAAATGCAAGCGTGATAAAGACGTACAAACTGTGAATAATAACGGAGACAGCATCGATGATTATTAGAAAACGTTAATATTGTCAGCTATAACTTTGTCATATTAAATGACTACCTCGACTCTGATATTATTTTGGCAATGGAACGATGCCGGAAATCAACTGCTACAACGCTTACCCAATTGTAAGGTAAGATTGTAATTTAAAAATAAAGGCGTTCAAAGGTAATCCTATATTGTTCCTGATTGTTCCAGTCTAGCTCTTCGACGTTGAATCATAGACCATATCAAAAGCGGATGTTAATTATGAGCAAAAATTCGGAAGTTCCGACTGCGTGGACTTGACTTTGAAAATGAATAGGCCATTTAATGATAATGAAATAATGAAATGATAAGGCCATTTAAAAAGCACTTACCAGTACAGCAACGGTTTTGTTCCTTTCAAAGATCGTTAGGTTACAGCCTAGATCTCAAATCCTACATAAAATAATCGCAATGGTGCCAATCGGGGAAGAGGCTGGAAAGGTGTTCCCTAAAAACAGCCATTGATGCCCTTGAAGTGTGAGCCGTTTATCCGTTCTATTGGGAACAAATAATACAAATAATTGGGAACAAATAATAACTGTAGAGTGTAGAGTTAATAATTGTTGTAGACTTAACATCTTGATAAATCATACTCTAGATGGCATAAGACAATCAGTTGTTGTATTACTCTTGGAGAGACCACATCTATACAATAAAGTTTAAGTATACTCAGCTTGTTTTAATAATACGTGGTACGACTAAACATGGCGCAGCCGATAAAGAACAATCATTACGTATAATTTAATAATGGTAAAAACACGTTCGCAAAGGAAAACTAAAGCTAATATTAATGGTGCAAGTACATCTAACATTAAAACGATATTAAAATTAAGTTCAGAATCCGAATTAAGTGACATTGAGTGCGAAAAAATAGAAATCGACGTAAATAATTCTGTTATTTCTTTGTCAAAAAGTAATTACCTAAATACGACCTCGTGGAACCACGGTGACATTGAACAACGTGTGTGGAAAATGGAGTTTAAACCACCTGCTCCATTAATAATGGATGGAAATCTGTCCGAACATTTTAAGAAGTTCAAACAAAGGTTTGAAATTTTTATGCTGGCCTCCGAAAGTAACACCAAAGAAGAAAAAGTGAAAATTGCAATACTGCTCAATGTAATTGGCGAAGATTCGCTTGAAGTATACAATACCCTTACCATAAGCAAAAACGAAAATGCCACATTAAATGACATTTTAAAAGAATTTGAGACATATTGTAACCCAAAAAAAGACGAGGTGTATGAGAGGTATAAATTGTATAGCCGCACTCAAAGAGAGGACGAAAGTTTCGATCATTTTCTCACTGATATACGACAACTAGCAGCTTCGTGCGAATTTTCTCCTGACGAAATATCAAAAGCTATTCGTGACCGTATCATTTTTGGTATAAAATCAAAAGTCTGCCAAGAGAAGTTGTTAGGAGTTGGAAACATTAGCTTGGATGAAGCAATAAAAAAATGCCGTTTGTTCGAACTAGACAAAACCAGATTAGAAGATGTACAGAAGGGAAAACCTGCAGAGTCATCATCAAATGGGAATCTAACTGTTGATGCTGTATCAGAACATTTTGGAAATCTTCGCACTAACCATAAAACGTTTAGAAATACTAACAACTCACTAAATTTTAACAATAGTTATCGTTTAAATAAAAGCAAAAATTATAATAAAAATAGCCATACTAATTTTGCTAACAAAAATTCTAATTTTTATAACCCAAAACAGGTATCTTCATCATATGAATATCGTGGAGAGTGTTGTGAACGGTGTTATTCATGTCATGAACCGGGACATTGCCCAGCCCAAGGTAAATTTTGTACGAGGTGTAAAAAGGCTGATCACTTCGCGATTGCATGTAAAACAAAACAAAAGATTGCCGACATTTCATTCACAGAGTTTTCAACTAATAAATCAACTAAAACAGATGAATCAAGTTCTGGTGAGGAAAACTTTTTCGTATATTCTTTAATAAACAAACAAAAATCTTGTTGGAGGGAAACCATTAAAGTAGAAGATATTCAAATTGCATTCAAGCTTGACACAGGTGCTGAAGTTAATGTTATTCCATACAAGTATTTTGCATGTTTCAAAAATAAGACGCTAAATGCTAACAAAGGCGTTTTGGAAGTGTATGGTGGTAAAAAATTGTACCCGCTTGGTTCTGTTACCCTAAATTGCATGGTGAAAAGTAGGAATTTTAAAGTTGAGTTCTATGTGGTTCAAGAAGAAACAACGCCTTTGCTCGGCCTAAAGAGCTGTGTTGATATGAAGTTGATTAAAAGAATTAATATGGTAAATAATAGTAAGCAATCATTAATTGATGCAGATAAAGACATTTTTACAGGAATTGGCAAATTTCCTTCAAAATGTCGTCTTCAAGTAGATTCCTCCATTGTGCCCACAATTAAACCACCTAGAAGAATTCCATATTCGTTGCAGGGACCTGTTAAGATTGCTTTACAGAAACTAGAAATGGAAGGCATTATCAAAAAAGTAGATACACCAAAAACCTGGGTTAGCAATTTAATAATAGTAGAAAAACGAAACAAGGAAATAAGATTGTGTTTAGATCCAAGAGATCTCAATAAAGCATTAAAGCCAGAACATTTCTTGATACCAAAGCTGGAAGACATAAAGGACAAACTTTGTGGAATGAAATACTTTTCTGTGTTGGATCTAACAAATGGGTTCTGGCAGGTTGAGTTGCATGAACACTCGAGTGATTTGTGCACTTTTAGTAGCCCTTTTGGCTGTTTTAAATTTTGTAGATTACCCTTTGGCATTTGTGTTGCGCCTGAAATCTTTCAGCGCTATACATATCAATATTTTGGTCAACTTCCAGGAACATGCGTTTATTTAGACGATCTAATAGTGTTTGGAAAGGATCAAATGGAACACGATGCAAATTTAAAAAATGTTTTTAATAGGGCTAGGCATATTGGTGTTAAATTTAATGCCAATAAATTCCAGCACAATCTAAGTTCGGTAAAATACCTAGGACATATCTTTTCTGAGGCTGGCATGAGCCCAGACCCCGATAGAATAGAATCAATTCTCGCAATGAAACCTCCATCGAATAAAAAGGAATTACAAAGGTTCTTAGGCTTGATTAACTATCTTCGATGTTTTCTTCCCAATCTATCGACAATCTCACAAAATTTGAGGAATTTACTTAAAAAAGATAAAGAATTTGTTTGGTTAGAAATGCACAATGACACCTTTAATCAAATTAAAAAAAATAATAACAAGCGTGCCCATACTAAAACTATTCGATGACAACAAACCAATAATTTTGCAATGTGATGCATCAAAAAGTGGCCTTGGATGTTGTCTTTTACAGTCAGAGGGACCAGTTAGTTTTGCTTCTAGAGCTCTTACAGACACTGAACAGGGCTATGCCCAAATTGAAAAAGAACTTCTAGCGATTACGTTTGCATGCACCAAGTTCCATAATTATATTTATGGTAGGCCAACTACGGTTCAAACTGACCACAAACCTTTAGTTACAATATGTAATAAAGATCTAGATAAGGTTTATTGTACACGGTTGCAGAGGATGAAACTCAAACTAATGAGGTACAAACTTGATGTGGTGTATGTCCCTGGGAAATATCTGCATGTAGCAGATTTACTTTCTCGTTCGTTCTTAGATGTAACTAAAACCAGTAACGAAGATGATTTTGATGAAGTTATTCATTCAATTAATATAAGCGATGACAGAAAAGCTCAGCTTCAAAATGAAACTCAAAAGGACCCGGAGTTGATAAAGCTAAAAGTGTTGATTTTGAATGGTTGGCCCAGAAATATCAGCAAAGTTGAAAACGATTTAAAGTTTTACTATCGCATGCAGAATGAATTGTTTATTGAAGATGATATTATTTTTTACATGAATAGAATAGTAGTCCCGAAATCCCTACAGAATGAATATCTAGATATAGTGCATGACGGTCATTTAGGAATAAACAAAACTAAACTACGAGTAAAAAATCTCCTATTTTGGAAAAATATGAACATTCAAATCGAAAATTTAATCAATCGATGTTTAGTGTGTCAGTCATTGAAGATTTCTCAAAGAAAGGAACCGATCATTTTGCATGACATTCCAGACACACCTTTTCTGAAAATAGGTTTAGATCTATTAGAATATTCGAATTATTATTATTTGGTTATTGTTGATTATTTCTCTAAGTGGTTAGAGTTATTACCAATAAGAAACAAATCGGCCAATGAAATAATTAAAAACCTAAAAAACGTTTTTTCTTCACATGGAATCCCTAAGATTATCATTTCAGATAATAACCCATTCAACTGTTTGGAGTGCTTATCCTTTGCAAAACAAATAGGTGCGAAATTTGTTTTTAGTAGCCCCTATCATCCAAAGTCAAACGGTTTGGCTGAAAAATTTGTTGGTATCAGCAAAGATTTACTACGCAAGAGTCATGCTTCTAAAACGGACTTATTTTTACTCCTACTGGAGTATAGGAACACACCACTTCTAAGTGTTGGGTACTCACCTGCACAATTGTTGTATAACAGAACTTTGCGTACAAGGATACCTTCACACGATGACATTTTGAAACCTAAACTTCCAGAAAACGCTTCACACTGCATGTGGAAGGCGAAGCAAACAGCGAAGTCATACTATAATAACAACGCAAGTTATAAAAATGAATTCATGGCCGGTAATCAAGTTTGGATGCAATCTTTAAATAAAAAGTGGGTTCCAGGAATAATAATATCAAAACTACCAGAACCAAGATCCTATTTAATTAAACTAGAAGGGGGAGGAACATATAGAAGGAACTCTAGACATATACGAAAAAGATTTCCTCAAGAAACGAAACCAACTAATATAGTTAAAACATCCGAAGCCAAAGTTCACAACACTCGAAGCCGTACTAAAAAACAATTACAATGTAAATAGATACTGGGTTTATTATGTTTAACTTAAAAATGAATTATTTTGTTATTGTATATTATGATATTCTTTCTTATAAAATGTTTAAAGTATTAAAAGGGGAGATGTAGAGTGTAGAGTTAATAATTGTTGCATCTTGATAAATCATACTCTAGATGGCATAAGACAATCAGTTGTTGTATTACTCTTGGAGAGACCACATCTATACAATAAAGTTTAAGTATACTCAGCTTGTTTTAATAATACGTGGTACGACTAAACAATAACGTCGTGGAAAAAATATTCCTTCATATCCATACCGATTTGAATTTACTGTCAGATCTGATGGCCCGACGACTTCAGTTCTCCAAAACATAGTGCCCCATGTTAGGCAGCGGTTGAATGTAAACCTATACTTCTCACATGTTCCCATGATGGCTACTTCCTGGAGTAGAAAAAAATGTAGAACCTCCCGAATGTTGAGCATTTAAAAAAAAAGATGTACATCGCATTTAAAAAAAAACTGGCCTTGTGTCCTAACGATAACATTTTGTGACGCTGTACTAGATTGATATGTTTAGATAGTTAGATAGTTTCGGACTTCTTTCCTTATTAAATTGTTTTTTTTTTCTTAAAAACTATGGAAGAAAAAATTATATTCAAAGGTCTTGAACAAATGGCTCAAAACGTATCTCTTACTGTTTCAAGTAATTTCACGGTAATTACTGTGACATTTCATAGGAAACTTATCATTACTCCACTTTCCATGGATGCATGAAAAATAATTGAGTTTTGTTAAATGATTTACTTCAATCAGTGCAGTTCAGTGCAATTACTGCACACTTCAGCGGTGAAAAAATATGTTCGCTTTTGGTTAAATCTTGACCTATATTCGTATAGTAGGACCTCAAAAAAATGGGAATAAAATACTCAGCAAGCTTCCAAATTATTATCCATTTGAATGCAATATTTTTTTTAATTAAATCCACTTGGTAGCATTCCATCATCTACCATAGAAATAAAATGCGAGTAATTTTGTTCTGACTTTTTTGTTTATGTGTGCTCTCAGGACGAGCTGTACCTACTTGGGTGGTTAAATAAAAATATAATAATCAAGGTGTCCCCGTTTTGTTAATGCGCCTCGCGTAATGGCATTACTTAAAACGAATGACCCGGAAACGAAAAAAAACAATTTCCTTTTGCGATCATTAAACAACCCAGGAGCATAGAAATAAGTTAAATTAATGTAGGTATCCTGCGGTAGCTGAGATTGTTAACTGTATGAAGTATGTTAAGGGAAATGAGGATGATATGAGAACTTAGGAGCTATTGAATTGGTAGCGCAATTTCCTAAAACGGATGATAATTTGAACTTAATTCAACCTGCTAATAGTTGTTAATTTTGGAAATGTGGAATTTTAGCTGTCAGACAAAAACTTGTTGGAAGCTTTTGTGACACACTTGCACATACAACATTTAACCTCTAAAAGGGAACAGCGATGCACAAAGAAAAGAATGTAGCAAAGGAGGAAATACATTTTAGAACATATCGTCTGCAAAATTAGGTAAGAAAAAAAAGGAATGATGAACGACAAATGAGTTAGATACATGGATACGAGTAGCATAGGATTCTACTTGGGTAAAGGATTACATGGCCTCGCTGGTTCAACAAAAAGCGAGAGAGTTCACAGAATACAGAATAGAAAAGCAAAAGATATATACGGGATTCTGTTACAAGGGCTTAAGGATCGAAATGGAAAAATGCTTTGTTCAGCTCAGCTGTTATCCTTGTTCTGCTTCGCACTGCCCATTGTGAGAGTTCAACTACTGTGAGTGGATTTTTTAATTTTTCCTTAATCTTATCGTGCTGTGTTCAGTGTTGTTCGTTAGATGTTTTTTTTTTTCTTTCTCTCTCTCCACTTGGTTTCACTATTTTGTTGTTTTGTCGCCTTCAACTGGACAAGGGACAAGGAGAGATTATTCTCTTATATAATTAATAAATGTCATTCCCTTAATTAAAATTGTCCTTTATAGTTTCTTCTCATTTTGACGCTCTAGTGATACTGCTTTGCGGGCACGAAAAGGGTGATTAGCGAAAAGTTTTTTTTGCTTTGTCGCTCAGGCGAGAAAAATGACAGATTTGTTCATTACAGAATTAAGTTGAAGGATTTCTAATTACACAGATTATTGAAGATTCTTTTGGACAAAAAATGTCTGAATTATGAAGAGTATGTACCTGAGAAGAAAGAAGACGTTTTGTATGGTCTTGAATTATGATGTAGAGTTGTATATATAATTGTGCAATTAATTTTTTACTTCACTTGTTTTAAAAGCGAAACAAGTTATGAATAAATGATAGAAAGTTTAAGTCCTTCATGGGGCTTTATTTAATATGGAATGTTTATAAAAGTTTTCGCTTTTCCTTTAGAGCATTAATTAGCGCTAAATGTGTTTAATTAGTTACAGAGATGAACAAAAAGAGCTCAGATAAAAGCTGGGAGTTAAAGTCAATATTTACTTCACTTGTATGTTGAACAAAAGGAAGTTCATGAAATACAACGATGCTCATTGTTTCATCCAGCTTAAATCACAAAAAGCAGTGCCTTTACTTCTCATAAAGACGATATAAATAATAATGTTGGTTAATAACCTATTTATCAGTTGAAAAACAAAAATATCTTGCCACAAAAAATGGGACCTCCACTTTTACGTCGGTTTCGAATCACTAATTTGAATAGCTTCTCATCATTTTTTTCTATGTTTTCTGATAGTTTTCTTAGTTTTATGTCATACTTTCGCAAGAGTTGTGGCAGAGGGAATCAAACTCTAAGGTGTTCTTACTTTCGGGACTTCAACCAAGAACCCCGCGCATGTTAGCCCGACGCGGACGCACTATCCACTATAAAACTTCAGACAATAATAAGAAGTTTCTTCACATAATGTAGTATAGTAGTCAAAAATAATATTTTTTTATATATGATTCTATTTTTTAGCTTAATAATAATACAAATTTTTGGCGCAACAGGCTCGTTAGTACCCAGGGCCTAGCTTTCTCACACCCATTCATGTGTGCGTGTGTATTTCTTGCACGATGGAGCGACCTCATGTTTTATGCCGACTCCGAACGGCTAAGTTGAGATAAGCTATTAATGACAAATAACTTCTCGAATGATTTGTCAGATCATCACGAGAGGAGGGTCAGTGAAAAATCATTTAGGTGTTGCTACTGCTGGGAATCGAACCCAGACCTTCTGCGCGGCAGTTCATCGCACTAACCATCGCGCCACTGAGCCCGTTTTTAGCTTAATTACGTTCAAAATTAAACATTCATAATGTGGACAAAATGCGTTCAACAAATTAAGCAAAAGTGAGCTAGTAAAAATGTTTTTACTAAAATGCCATTTGGGAAAGATCTTATTTTTTTTTTTTAAAAAGCATTGTGCTCGTTTTTATATTATTTTATAAGCAAAAATTCGAAACGCAATATCATACCAATACAGTGTCATTTTCATAACTGCTTCAACAGCGGAAAGTATAACAGATCTTTAGCTAGATATTTTTATTTGTTCGAAGTAGACTTTGTTTTAAAAATAACAAAATTCTATTAACTACAAAATTAAGCTGAGTTATGGTGTTATTTAAAATGAAAGTATAAAATTTCATTTGACTTAGTGATTTTGGGAAGTCAATTTCGCCATTTAACTTAATTAATTTTTTTTGTGATTAAAGTGAAAATAATTCGAAAAGTGCAACATTATGAGTTCCGTGCCTTACAAATTGTAAATCTATCAAGAAAGGGTGCACTTGGTAAATCTTAAGAAAATTTATTTGAACAACTTCATACTTGTGAAAAAGCAAGTGATTTAGGTAAATTATTTGAGTTATATTTTGTTATGAATGTGTGCAGATTTTCCTTTTAAAATATTTGACACTAATCTTTTTCATATTGATGAATACTATATAAAATATTTTAAATAGTGCTTTTTGGGATATACAGATCTGATGGCAATTTTGAAAACGTAATCAACGAAACAAAGTCATCTAAAAATGGAGTCGATATAAATCTGAATATAATTTTGAACAAATGGCGATTTACACACAGATTCTAAACATATGTTTCATTATATTTCTATGTTACAAACTATGTATCAGAACTAATATACCCCTATGTAATAGGGTAAAAAACGAAACGAACAGAGGTACAGATTGATCACCCTCAAGATTTTTTCATAATTTTAAGTTATTTAAATGAACTATCTATTAACTTTGATTTTCTTTTTTTCTAAGTTTTTTTTTCTTTTTTGTTGTTGTGAATTCCAATTTCAGTTATTATTGTATTTTATGTTTTAATAAAAATATCGATTCAATTTATTAAAAAAAGTTTTTTTTAGTTTGCAATAAGAGGTTAAGTGCAATAGAAAAGAAATTATATTGAAAATAAACTAATTAAAAAAAGGAAAAATAGTTAAAACAAACAGAGTATAAGCTCTCTATCAGAATCTGTATTGTTTTTGTTTCTTAAAAGTGCTTTTCTCGACGATCGAATTTTCGGACTTGAGCGGTTTTTGCTTATTTCCACAGAATGGCCGGGAATGTTTCCGTTTACCTATATAGGGATACTATTTTCAAACTAACGATAGAAAAGCCTTTGAGAAATGATGGTGTTGCTTAAGACTTATAAAAAACACGTTAGAATACTTTGCAGTGGAACTTGTTTACTTACTTACTTAAGTGGCGCTACAGTCCGGAATGAACCTGGGCCTCAACCAACATGCCTCTCCAATTAGCCCGGTCCTTAGCTAACTGCCTCCAGTTGCGCACTCCAAGTTGGTTGAGGTCGGTTTCCACTTGTGCGCGCCACTTAAGGCGAGGTCTTCCTCTACTGCGTCCGACGTCTGGCTGGGAATCGAAGACTCTGAGACCCGGAGTATTGGTATCCATTCGTTCTTCATGTCCCAGCCATCTTAAACGTCCAATGCGGAGTTTTTTTGACCAGGGGCATGTCGCTGTACAGCTCGTATAGTTCTTGGTTGAATCTTCGTCTCCATAGCCCGTCAACGCAAACGGGACCGAAGATTTTTCGAAGAATTTTCCTCTCGAATCTACCAAGGATTTCTTCATCAGCGGTTAGCAAGAGTAATTCTTCGTTTAATTTCTGACGAGATGTTGTTGTCAGAGCTAATAGCGGAGCCGATGTAGACAAAGTCCCGTACTACCTCAAAGTTATATCTGTCAATGGTGACGTTCTGTCCAATTCGTCGATGTTGTGAGTCCTTTCGTGATGACAGCATATACTTAGTCTTACCCTCATTTACTGCTAAACCCATTTTCGCCGCTTCCTTCTCTATACTAGCAACGTGGCTATGACATCACGTTGAGTCCTACCAATGATGTCAATATCGTCAGCGTATGCTAGTAGTTGCACCGACTTTTGGAAAATTGTGCCTCTGGTGTTGGCTTTGGAGTTTTGCACACTCCTCTCAAGAATCAGATTAAAGAAGTCACATGACAGCGCATCGCCTTGCTTAAATCCTTTTTTGGTATCGAATGTGTCGGTGAGGTCGTTTCCGACCCTGAAGCGAGAATTCTCTATCGTCATCCTACACAAACGGACGAGTTTGGGCGGTATACCAAAACTAGACATGGCTCTGTACAGTTCGTCTCTATAAATGATGTCATATGCGGCTTTGAAATCGATGAATAGGTGGTGGGTATCGATTTGGACTTCTTGAGTTTTTTCCAGGATCTGCCGAAGTGTGAAAATTTGATCGGTTGTGGACTTTTCTGGCCTAAAACCACACTGATAAGGGCCAATCAGGTTGTTGGTAAACGGTTTCAGGCGTTCACATATTACGGCAGATAGGATCTTGTAGGCGATGTTGAGGAGACTTATGCCTCTGTAGTTGGCGCAGTTCAGAGGGTCTCCTTTTTTGTGGATCGGGCAAACGATGCTGAGGTTCCATTCTTCAGGCATATTTTCATCCGACCAGATTTGGCTTATGAGTTGGTGGATGTTACTTACCAAGTCAACTCCGCCGGCCTTATAAAGCTCAGCGGGAAGGCCGTCATTTCCGGCAGCCTTATTAAGCTTGAGTTTAGATATTGCTATCCTCACTTCACTCAGGTCGGGTGGTTGGCAGTTTTCGCTGTCGTTGCCAATATTGAATTGTTCGTGGAACTTGTTTAGCTAAAGGAATTTTTGGTATTCATAAGATATGAGATTTGCTTATATGCGAAGGGCGAAGGCTCAAAACCGTCCATCAACAACATCAACGTGTAAAGTATGATTACCGAGGATAATGCAACAGTCTATGCAATAAAGAACAAGCCCCAAAATTTCGCAAATCAAAATGGAGGAGAAAGCAGGAGACGAAGATCACACCTAAAGTTTAGCCCACAACATGAACTGCACAACTGGAGGTAAATATTTAACTACGGACATATTATATAACTATAGAAGCATGTTGGTATGGAGTATGGAGGAATTAATGACGGTCCTTTATGAAACATTTCCTGCATCGATTAGCAAAACAAGATTTTTCTAATATAGGTACTTAAAAATTAAATTACACAATTCTTAAACCCTTACATCGTAGACAATGTCTGTCATAAACATTTGCAAAAGACTTATTCGCTGTATCCATGTATACTATAGATAGATAAAACATTATAACCTATGGCTAGAGAAAATAAAACCCATTACGCCATTTTGGATATGTTGTACTTTATCACGTTTTTTTTGTTTAAATGTTCCCTAAGCATGAAGACGCTCGTCTTATGTATACGACAGTCTAATGGTATTCCTTACACAGATTTAAATGTTTTCGGTTCATAATCTCATGTGAATGATGGGTTCTTAAGTGGTTCCATAAATTAATTTATAGGAAGTAGAAATTACGTGTGGTTGGCATTATAAACTTGCAAGGTTGTTATTGTTTTTTTTTTCTTTTCTTAAGATGGAGCTGCAATTAGTATGTCTACCGTATTAAAGTGACTGGATTACATACACGTTCGTTATCACATGCGTTTGTTTTCCCACAATTTAATTCTAAAGAAATATATAATAATTTTTACATTAATGTATGCATAATGCAATTGCTTTCACATCTGTGAGTTAGTATTAAATATTGCAAAGCCCAACTTTTGTAATTTAAATGAAATAATAGCATTTTCTTCAACATACATCTACACATTTGTTTGCAATGTGTTGGTATTCCTGTGTTTATAAACCCTTTCTTCTTAATCGCTAACGAATTTTCGAACGACAGTGGTGTTAATTGCCACCAAAAACAGTTTCAAACTTCGTTCGAGTTTGAGAAAGTTTTTTTTTATGATCCCTACGACATTAGTTCTGAAAAGTTTTCTAATTTCCAATTTGAAGAAAGTCTGTTCTCAACCTTTAGACACAATAAATGGAACAGTGTTATTATGTGAATTATTAATTAAGTTCTGCGCGTCTACACTGTTCAGCATTTTGTAGTTATGATAAATGAATAGAGCACGCATTGAACTTTTTGAAGAACACCAACAATAAACATCCTTGAGTATTTTTGACATATGTGAAGACAAGTCGAAACCATTCTTGTTGGTAGCTGCAGTGTATGAACACAATCCAAGAAATATGATTTCACATAATTAAATAAGAGATGTTGTTCGCAAGTTTGAGTAAAGTTAGTGAAGGTGTGCGAAATATTTAATTATTTTGGAAATAACGAAACTCTGAAGAATATTTCTCCACCTATAAATGTGTTCATGTAATTGCAAAGCATAAGAACTCAACACTCATGGATGACTGAAAAAAAAATTTTTATATGATTTTTGATTAACGCTAATTAAATAAAAATACTTTCTCTATTGACCACGAAAATACTTGTGAAACAAAGTATATTCCAAGGAGTTATATGATGAATGAAAATATTACGAATTTAGAAACCCTAGAAATAAGTTTATGTACAAGATATTCTCACTTTAATTCGGTTAAGTCGATTTAGCTGGGCTAGTCTAAAAAATCCCTTTGGCAAAGATTTAATGACCTATTTTATAGTGCAAATATATATACCCGTAGGAATTAAGGCTTACATAAGGCATTTGATTTTTATACCCTATCCCATAGGGGTATATTAGTTTTGACATTAAGTTTGTAACATAGAGAAATAATTTCGATAGATATATTATGTACCTTAAAGCCAATCATGTCTATCTGTCCTTCCGCCCGTCTGTATGTCACCGATTTTTCGGCCTTAAAATTTGAGATAGATTGATGAAATTTGGTATATAGACTCCCTGTCCGACAAAGTAGACAGAAGTTGTTTTTAACCAAGCGGTTAAGAATTTTTAAAAGGTGTCTATATAACATTTCGTATAAAATATCATATATATATCTAATAATATTTTGTCTATGTAAAGTTTGTCAGATCCATTTAAAAAAAAAATCGAAATTAAATTTTGATCAAAATATTTCGAGAACAATGCGGCAAACATTTCGCCTTGAAATTAGTTTGAGTCATGTCCCATTTTGGGGGCTTTTTCCTTAAAAAAAAAAAAATCATTTGAAAAAAAACACATCCCGTAGAAAAAGTTATTTTTTTTGTAGAACCATACGAGATTAATATAAACATTCTGAGCAAGATGTGGTGATAATGTCATTTTCTATACTTCATTACCATTCAGTTTTAGGCACGCCCACTATTTGGGGATCTTTAATTGAAGAAAAGAATGGGATTGTTTATTCAAAGATTCGTACAGCGAATTGTAGACACTGCAGTATTTTAATATTTTGCATATACATTTCATCAAATTAAAACGTTCATTAGAAAAAAAAACGTTTACCAAAATTTGTTTTTAATTTATGTTTAAAAATATATCTGGATCATATATAGATACTCACACTGACTAATCATCTTGTTCTGATGTATGCTTTAATTTTTTATGAAACTGACGTCGACGGATTTTGAAAAATTGTGCTTTTTATCTAGTAGCAGCAAGGAGTTCATTTACAAAATTCCATCAGTCTAATTAATAATTTAAGGCTGAAAAAGGGTGACATACTGGAAAGGCAGACTAGATCGACTCAGCTTTCGATTCCGAATCGATTTATATACTTTACAAAGTGTTTATCTTTATTATTTCTCTATGTTGCACGCTTTATATCATAAGTATATTCCTTTTGGGATAGGTTAACAAAATATCACCACTCAGTTGAGTTGAGACAAGCTTTTTGAATGATGATTTATCAGATCACATCGAGAGTATGCCCGGTGGAAAACATTTTGTCATGACTAGGAGTAAAACCTAAACTTCCTACGTGGTAGTTCATCACACCAACCATTCCATCACTGTGCCTTCTCAGGGATTAGAGAAAAATATCTGAAGAAACGAAATCTATCACTACTTGTAAAAATATGCCTTTAATAAATATTTTCATTCAGCAAGACGTTGTATAAGGTTGTTCGATATCAATATGCGGTCAATTTCCTAGCAAATTATTTCAAGCAACTGCTTTCGATGGTGGTTTCCAGTTGAGCGTTTTTTTTAAATTAAGCAAGAACAGCTATTGAGAAGAATGGCCTCTGTTTTCGTTGACGTTGTCATCATTGTTTTTGAGATTGCAGAACGTATTTTGTTGTTACATATGTTGGTTTCACCCAGTTGGATTTGTTTTTTCTTTATGTTCTTATGTCGGTTATTATGGAATAATGGTTTTAAGTTGCCACCCTTTCGAACTCGAAAACAAAGTGACACGAGACAAGAAGCATTACGTGGGAGTATTTTACTACGTGCTACCTTCTCTATAGCCTAGGAACTGAATATAAGTATCAGAATCAGTTTGTGTGATAACACCTCTTGCCTTTGATTTTGTATCAATATAACGAAAATTGAATCAGAACAAGTGCTAAAACTTTACCACTCTATGTTTTCGATATTTATTTAAAGATGTATCTACCACATATCCTCTTTAAAAAAGATTGCCTAATCTATACCATTGTATAAACATTTCACCTTAGTATGATGATATCTGCCATTAGTATAGCAGTATATGGGTTCTATACCACGTCTGTTCTAAAAGTTATCTTAATAAACTCCACTTCTATGCAAAAATAAACCACTTTGGTCCTCCACTTTAAATACTATATCCATGTTCTCTTTCATCCTATTATATACTACCGTATAGATAACACAAAACTTTCAGTGCCTCAATATCCTTTCAGCACTTTTAGATACAGAAATATGTGCATATAACTTAATTAATGAATTTTTCACTTTTATTATCGACATAAAATAATTTAATGCTCGTAATTAGTTAGTATAGCGCCAATTATTTTATGCACAGAAAGGCAAATTGCTTCCACGTATCGATTTAATTTATGGACTATTAAGCTGGTATGAAACGCCGACACGCCACCGCTGGCTGGCATAAATGTATGTATAAATACCAGCGCTTTTTTGGCAACAATTAAATACTCCCCCCTTACGCATTTGTAACAGCAAGTATCGTCCTTACGGTGCGTGGTGGTTTGTCAGTAGTATTGGTTTGAGTGCGACGAGATGGAGCTCATTACGGGTGAATGAGAAATCATTCCCATTTAGGGGCCATTTATTAAACAATCTTAGTTAATTGAATATTTAATTTTTTATACAATGCTCAAGGAAAATATGGGATATCCCATACACCTCGCAAAGTATACAAGGAAAAAGAGCGATCAAAGAAAACAAAATTTTAATTCACTAATGGCCGAGAGCATCAATTATACGAGGTGTGAGTTGTCTTGAAAAATATTCAGATTGAAAGGTGTTTAATGTCGACAGATAAAATGTGCTTCCATGATGGTGTTTTTTAAAAGTAGTAATGAAAGGCGTTTTATAACCTTGCTATTTTTAGGAAGGCATGCTTGTGATATACAAAATTAAATTTAAAAAGTTATGTTTGTATTAAATTGATTTTCAGCCTTAGAAACAAATTTCAATATTTTTAATGTGATATTACAATGTCAAGTAGTACATAATACATATATAAAAAGGAATGGTGTCTTCTAAACTGCGCCAACTATGGAGGTACATATAAGTTTCGTCAAATCTCTTACATTATATTATTTATCCCATAGTATGTATTCGCCTGAACCATTCAACAACCATTCCCTATTAGTGTTGTCTATAGTGCTGATCATTCTCAGGGCAGAATTCTCAGATTCTGCAAATAGCTTAACATGTCCAAATCGACAACCATCTCCTATTTGTTGATTTCAAAACCGCATACGAAAGAATTTATAAAAATGAATTATATGTGAAGCTATGTATAGTTTCGGTACTCCATACTCGACTGCCGTGAAGGATGACAAGTTCGGCAACTAATTTATCGATAATAAGTAGATATACAATGATCGATAATTACTTACTTATCGGGCTAAGGACCCGTGAAGAGTCTCTGCCCGAGACACTGCAGCCTTCCATCCTCTACGATCCCGGGCTCTCTGATTCCAGTTGTCTAGACCAAGCGCTCTGGCATCCGCGATGGATTGGTCTTTGAAACGGAGGTTCGGTCTTAATTGCCTTCTCGAAGCTGGGAGCTGGGATTCGAAGATCCTCTTAACTGGAGCATTATTGTCCATTCGCTCGATGTGGCCGAGCCAATATAGTCGACGTGTTTGGCTTTTTGGACTACATCCACATCTTGGTACAGCTCATAGAGTTCGCTGTTGTATCTTCTCCTCCATTCGCCATCCTCGTGCACAGGAACAAAAAGGACCGCCGAAGTATTTTTCTTTCGAAAGAGTCCAGTATCAGCTCCCCCTTCTTGCTTATCGTCCAGCACTCGGCACCATAAACTGGCAGGATAAGGGTTTTGTAGAAGTTTTGAACCCAGTTGTTTCGCCAAACCGAAGTAGCAACGGTTTCCTAGGGTAATTCTTCGACGGATCTCCACTAGGGTGTCATTCGTGGAGTTTACGTTAACTCCGAGGTAGTTGAACTCCTTAACTTCCTGGGAATTGCTGCTATCAATAGTGACGTTTTGTCCTAAGCGGCGGACTTTATTTACTTTACTTCAAGGCCAACGGATTTCGCCTGTTCTTCAATCTCCGTGAACGATTTTATTACGGCGTGTTGGGTGCGACCGATGATGTCAATATCGTCCGCATAGCCCAGCAGCTGGGCGGATTTGATGAAAATAGTGCCTTCCGTATTAATACCTGCCCTGCGCACTATCTGCTCCAGTACGAGATTGAAGAAGTCACATGAAAGCGCGTCTCCTTGCTGAAATCCGGTCCACATTTGGAATAGTTCGGAGTAGGTACTTCCAAACTGCACGTTGCAGCGCGTGTTTCTAGCGTCACGCGTTACAACTGAATCAGTTTTGCCTGGATTCCGAATTCGGCCATCGCCATATAGAGCTCCTCACGATGAATGCTATCATACGCGGCTTTGAAGTCGATGAGTTTCGACTTGAAATTCGTTGGTTTTTTCCAGGATTTGCCTTAGCGTGAAAATTTAGTCTATAGTTGACCTACCGGGTCGGAAGCCACACTGGTACGTGCCGTTTAGTGTGTTGCAGAACGGTTTTAGACGTTCACACAGTACGTTGGATAAGATCTTGTATGCGACATTTAACAGGGATATGCCTCGATAGTTCTTGCAAGACATAGGATCGCCTTTTTTGTAGTTAAGCATATGGAGCTGATAGTCCAGTCATCGGGCATGTTTTCTTCCACTCATACTTGCTTGATGATTCGGTGCAAGCTCCCAAAACATCACTACCGTATTTAAAAAGCCCCGCTGGTAAGCCATCAGAACTTGCGGCCTTGTTGTTCTTAAGCTTTTTTATAGCTAGGCCAACTTCTTTTATACTAGGTGGTGGAACTAGTTCTTCGTTGACTGTACGTGGGTTATCTTCTTGCGCTATCACTAGCTCTACATGATGCCCATTTAGCAGCTGCTGGAAATGCTGGTTAATCACATCTTCTATTCCCTGTGCTTCGGTGACTAGGTTTCCTTCGCTGTCTCGAAGAGCCTGCGTTCCGGTTTTGTAGCCAGCAGCCAGTTGCTTGTTTTTTTATAAAACTCCGGATGTTGTTATGATCGCGCGACTCTTCAATCTCCTTGGGAGGCTGCGTTTCTTGTTTCTTCTTTTCTACGCAGGGTGTTTTTTCCCTCCCTTCTCCTGGCTCGATACTCTTCTTTCGCTGCTCTTGTTTTGCGCTGCAGCGCTTTCTTGTGTGCATCTTCTGTCACCTATTTCTTGTACACGCATTCATCATCATACCTCGGGCTCTTTCTCGGGGGTGGCTAGTACCCTACAGTGGTTTCGGCTAAGTCCTTGATGATGTCGCGATACTGGCACCACTGATTGTTGGCGTCTGTTGTAGGTGAGTGCACAGAGGAGAGTTTCATACTCAGGCGCTCACTCCAGGTGTGCTAAAGCGTCCAACGTCGAATTTGTTCTTCTGGGCAGTTGGCAGCTTCTTCTCGTTGGACAGTCGAGCTCTGAATTTAGCCGCGACAAGAAAATGGTCAGAGTCGACGTTTGCCCTCGGAATGTAAGCACGTCGATGATTTTGGATGCGTGTCTCGCATCAATTAGCACATGGTCGATTTGGTTGTCGGTTCGACCGTCTGGAGAGCGCCAGGTTGCTATTACGAGCTGCTGCAAAATCGATTAGTCGGTAGCCGTTGTCTGTTGTCGTTTCGTGGATTCTGTGCTTACCAACTAAACCGCCAAAGATCTTTTCCTTTCCGACTTTAGCTTTGAAATCCCAGAGTACAACTTTAATATCATACTCCGGACACGCTGCGTAGGCTTCATCCAGGAGGTCATAAAACTCCTCCTTGATGGGATCTTCAGCCTCGTCGGTAGGGGCGTGTGCACATATTAGGCTTATGTTTTGGAATGTAGCTTTAAAGTCAATGACTTTTGTCCTAAACCGATTTCCAACGACGAATCCGCATCTTAATACATGCAATACTTTTTTGTAGCTGTATGTCGCAATTTTTTCTCTTCATTATACCTGATCCTATCCATTTTGCGTTTATATCTGCCTTGTACCGCGTAGAGTGTAGAGTGTTCGATATAAAAAAAAAGAGTTAGACCATGTGATGCTATGTCATTTGATTTCTTCAATATTGTTTTTAAGAGGGTTGTGCAACAGTCCCGTGCTAACAACTGTAGAATATTATGTCGATGATGTTGACATCAAATGACAAAAATTGGTTTTACTCTTAATGAGGACAATACAATGAATGCTTTACTTTTTTTTAAAATGATGTCCTCCAAATGCCGGCCATTTAGTTGCATACACTGTTGTCACTATGTTTTTTGCCACGCACTATATTAGGTTTGGCAGGATTTCGTGAAATTTAAAAAAACAAAACAAATTTTTGGTGCACCAGGCTCGTTTGTACCCAGGGACTTACAACTATTCACGTGGGCGTCTGCACTTCTTGCATGATGTTGGGACCTCCTGTTTTCTGTCGGAGCTTTTCTTGACAATTGAAACTATGGCTGGGAATCGAACACAGACCTTCAGTGCGGCAGTTCATCGCACTGACCATCACACCACTGAACCTGTCGTCGTGAAATTTACTGCGCCTATTTTCCATCAGCTCCTCGACGGTCTGAGGGTTATTACGATAGACTTTACTCTTGATAGAAAAAAGTCAATTAGAGTTAAGTCTGTTGACCTTGGTGACCGCGGAAAGTTTTCGTGGTCAATGTTTACGGAGCAAATTCATGGAGGTTTTGGAAGTATGGGGAGTTGATTTATCTTAATGAAACTTGGTAGGAAAAATTCGATGATCATGCATCGATAATTTTCACTGTTCACATTTATGATAGTCCCATGGAATTTTCAAAAAAATAGGGTCCGATGACTCCGTTCGTCGATGAAGCGCACCAAACAGTAACTCCTTCGGCAATTAAGCGGTCGTACGCATTTCAGTAAAGAATTACTGGCACGTGGAGCTCAAAGATGCAATTTAAAATCGCTCTAAAAGATGCAATTAGTTGTGCGAAATCGCTCCATCACTGTTTCACAGAAGTTTTTGCGTAAATTAAAATTCTTTAAGTTCTTGCAATAATTAAATCTTAAAACGATGAAATTTTAAGTCTTCCTTTAGAATTTCGTGAACAATACTTTTTGAGAGCGTCAAACCAGCCGCTGGTTTTTTACGAAAACTTCATTCCACCGACTGAATGTTTTTGAGGGTCCTTGCTGTTCTGTTGGGCTGTGGCTAAGACGGTTTAAGAAATGAAGAAATTTCACGGAACCTTTGGTCCCACGACCGAATTTTTAATTTACACTTGTTCCATCGTTCAATCACCGAATATTGTAACGTACATAGCGCACTCACGTAGAATCGCCACGGGATTCTCTCCCGACCACATTGACTGACTATACCGCATTCAAATTCAAATTATTCAAATGGCCCCACCCTCCCCCTAAATTATTTTCAAATTTTTAAAGTATTTGCACTTAAAAACATAAATCCGCCACCGGAACCCTGTATGTATTGTCAACTCCCATTAATATTTTCTCCTCGCAATTTAAACCAAAGGATTTTTCATTCCAAGGAGAGTGTTTTGACCGCATTTGTTTTATAAAACCAAATAAGTAATGGTTTTCAAGGTCCATCCACGTTTGTTCTTTACTCAAATGTCGTTCGTGGGGCTGATGTTGACTTCGAACTAAATTAATAGTTCGCACCAACAGTTGAGTTTATCTAAGGTCATGAACTGACCATGTTTCGCTTGTTGCAAAGACGTACTTTGGCGTGTTCTCTTTAACTGCTTTCGATACGATTTTGAAAGGGAATTGCTCAATAGGTTTCAGAAAAACAAAGGATCAACTTTAGTATCTATTGGGAAAGAATAAAACTGATATTCCTGTAACCGCGCATGATTTCTTTTATGAATTCTATTCATTATAGTATCTGGCTGTCTCTTATTCTCTTTTTCCGTAGGGCTGCATCTAACTGAAATGAAATAAACGAAAAATACTTTAAAAATTCTTTATACATATCAGTTATCAAATCAAAATCGATATTAAATTTTCATTGTTCATGTTAATTATACAAAAACCAGCAAAACAAGTCCTGCTAACAACTTAATTTGTTTACTTGCACCATTACCACAGTGAAAAACTTTTTCTAATTGCATTTGTTACCACAAAACCAAAGAGCGAGCATTGTCAACTTTTCATTGCGAACTCAACCCCAACACTGTGGTTTAAATGAAGGAAACAACGCGACGTGGCTTCAATCTTAGCACAGGAGGTAACTCTGTGCAACAAAATAATAAGACTTCTTCTAATAGAATTGGCAGTTCTGAGAGGAAGAACAACAAGGAAACTTTTCCATAGAAGCAACATTGTGAAAATTAACTTAAGTTACCTACAAGATGTTGAAAGTTGGATAAATGGTAACGAACTAACGCATGTAGTTAGAAAGAAAATTGAATTTCATAAGTAAAAATGTAACGGTATTAGTGTGAGGTGTTTGTAATAGCTAATCATATTTGCACTTACTCTCTCACAGGTTACGAAAAGGGTGGGTAAATTTAAATTTATTCAGTCTTTCCCATAGAGAAATATTGATTGTTTTAGATTTGCGTAAATACGTGTGGTTCACTTTATTAGAAGCACCAAGGATATGTTTGAGTTTTTGAATCTGAACGTTTGTAATACATCCACTTCCTAACACACGGGAGCAAATGTTCGATTCCCTTTCATGTAAGCACCCGCCTCCGTGAAGTTGAACTGGTAGGAATGGGGTCCGATAGAGCAAGCATTTGGAGTCAGGAGGTTTTATCCCATTTCTTTCTCTTTGCGAAAGTTGTATCGATTTCCAAGGATCAATCTTCTTCGTATCTCAACTAAGTTATAACTCGTGTAGTCGATGTTGAGTCCGAGGTAGATGAACTCCTTAGCTACCTCACAGTAGTTGCTATCAATATTGACATTGTGTCCAATGTTGTGAGTTATCAGTACTTTATTTGTTGATGGCATATACTTTGTCTTGTCCTCGTTAACTGCAAGAGCGATGCTTTTCGTCTCTTCACCAATCACCGTAAATAATCTATAACGGCACCTTCAGAAAATAAGCAACTAAGGATTATTTTTACCAGTACGAGATTAAAGAATTCTCATTATATTTTAAAAAAAAAATTCAGAGTAGCCGCTTCTAAACTAAATTGTTCATTACTTGTCCTCTAGTGTTAAGCGACATACCTGCATCGATTTTGATGAACTCATGGACATCTCCTTATCGGAATTTGGATTATATTTTAAAAAATTCCGATTAGCCACTTACAAACTAAATTTTGCAATATCTACTTGTCGTTTAGTGTTAGGCGACACACCTGCATCGATTTTGATGAACTCATGGATTAAGTCATCGCTCTATACAGCTCTAGGCTATAGGTATGTATGCTATCATCAGCGGCCTTAAAATCAATGAACAGATGATGAGTATCGACTTTAAATTCGTTAGTCTTTCGAGGTTTGTGGTCAATCTGTGGAGCTGTAAGGTACACTGGCGCGTGCCAGTAAGTAGGTTGCAGAAAGAATTCAGATGTTCACACTGTATTTTGAATGAAATCTTGTAGTGATTTATATTCATAAAGCCTACGTTACTTCTTCGAAGCTAGCTGTAGAATTGACATAAGTTTTTTTTTGTATCATGAGAATTTATTGTTTTAATAAATCACGGGCATCTTTTTGGATATGGCTGCTAACCTATGGTGGAGTTACCATTTCGAGTTTCGATACTGCATCCACAGTATGCTGATAAAGGTGTATGAAAATAATGTACAATCAGGTGAACAGTTATCGGCGTGTCTCTCATTCAGTTGCACTTTGTGGGCTACGTGTATCTCCTCATCTCATAGGCGACCAACGACACGAAGTCTATTTTTCAGTAGCAATTATAGCTTTCTGACGTCGGACAGTCGAGCTCTAAATGTCGCTGTGAGAAGAAAATAATCAGAGTCGATGTTTGCATATCTGAATATATGAACTTTGAGGATATTGGATGCATGTTCTCTAACATGGACGATTAAGTAGGCTATCTGTAGATCTCCAAGTTTATGGATACAAGTTAACCACGGCATTACATGTTGCTGCAACGTCTGTTAATCGGAAGCCAATATCTGTTGTTGTTTTGTGAATTCGGCGATTTCCAACTAACACGTCGAAGATATTTTTATTCCAAATTTTCACATCATCACATTGGACAAACTCCAAAGGCGTAATACGGACCTCAATCAGGCGATAACTAACCACCTAAAAGTTAATCACTGTTGAACTGAGTGTAATTCCTACAATTAATCCGCATAGGTACTCATATGTTTAGCATTGGGTAGCAGCTGTAATAAAGGTCGCATATTTGTCAGATTTTCGATTTTTTTTTTCGATATAACGCATTTATTAGTCCAAAACTATTTCCACTATGCTAATTTGTACAGGTGTGGTTAATATTTGGGGGGATCAATCATCGAATGGTTTTGCCTCTCTCGAAATCAATCTAATTAAATAGATACCATTAAGGCAATCAGTATTTTCTATACGGGATTAAGCTCCAGCATTACCCTTTTAAATCTTATTCTTAGGCGTTTATTCTAGGGAATTAACCCTGCTATCTGAATATATGGGTGCACCTCATGTAATTTGTTCAATTTGTCCATACTAACTAGAACTGCAGAAGTCGCGTTCGGGTTTTATATCGGGTTTTATTTGACATATCTTGACCATTTAACAGCATTAAAGATAAATGAGGATTTTTGGCCAAAACTGTTGCTAATACAATTACAGAACTACAGGACATAATGAATATAATTTACTACTTTTAACAAGTTTTAATTTTGATTGAAAACAAAAATGATACAAATACATCAGTGTGATTCGCGTACGCCAATCCTCCCTTAAGGTCATAACATTATCCCAACAACCATTGAGACCGAGTAACTAAAAAAAAAAACATTGAGTTCCATACGCCCGCCATTCAGAACTTTGATTAAAAAAAATCTACTATTTTGCGAAAATCTCTCCAAAGTTTTGAATCCCGTTTGCTTTTGGCTGCAAAGTTTTTTCAACCTTTTTCCTTGCTTTGTGGTTACTCAACACATACATACCTATAGATGTGGCAATAGATTTAATCTGTATAACAAACCTACATATATTGCATTCGCTTAGAATACTTACATTCACATACAAATGTAGATTTCAATAGAAATTTATTAGTCACAAAGGATACAGTTCATTGGCAGTTCGATCGTTTTTCAAACATAGACGGAATGGCGTCAGCATACATTTCCATTGGAAATTCAATTAAGATTCTGTGCTTTTCCTTTAAGCTTTGAGTACCAGGCAGACACTGAATTGCAGTGTAATTAATATTGCAAAAGGATTAGTTAACAAAGACATTGAAAAAAAGTTAAATACATAAACCTATCAACCTTCAATTAAGCTATGATTCAATTATATTAATACTTAGTTGACGGTAACTTTACTTACGCATATAATTATAGTTGAGGGTGGTAATGGATATACAAATACACACATTCATATGTGTATGTTTGTGCAATGTGTAAACATAATTTTTTTATAGGCTGAAACCATCATCATAAAGCTATTCAAAATTCAATTTGTAAAGTGAGAAAAAAATCAATCGAGCCATATCCTGATTGAATTTTAAATCACACAAGCCTAGCGTCCGAAACGGCTACAATCCTCAAAATGTTTCCAATTAGCCAGTGTGTTTGTATACGGTGCATGTGAATGGTAGTTCACTGGACCCAGTTTGCCCCTTAATTTGTGAATTCCCTTCCCCGGTGAATGAGTGTTTTGATTGAATGAAGGCGGTAAGAATATTCTGAATTAAATTGCAGGCATCCATCTTCGCATACCTACATATACTATATTTCTACAAATATTTAATTTTCTTAATACACATCTTTTTCCTGTTTATAAAGGAAGTTAAGAAGCTAATTGCTAAACGGACTATGATCCCAGCAATTGTCCGGAAAAAAATATTCTATTGAGATACTTGTCTTAGCTAATCCCACACATAGCAGAGAATTACATATAACTAAACGTAACTGGTTTTTTCAGCAAAACATTGTTGTAACATGTAACATTCATTTTACGAAATACACAACCAGTGTTTGTCTGAGTGAGGTTGCAAAAAGCAAACACAAGACTACCCTTGAAGGCATTTTTAAACATCCGATACAACGACTATGGACACTGAAGTCACCCGCCCTTGAAAAATTGTCATCCAATGTTACACAATGAGGTGATGGTACCACAACGGCCGTTATCAGTAAAATGAAGGGATTGTGAGTTAAATCTTGAATGTGATTGTGACTGCATGTATAGTAGGGCGTTCTTGTGAACTGCTTGGATTTTGTAGACACTCCGTGTACAACTTTGGATTAGCTTTTAGTGACGAAAGAAAAGGAACTGTGCAAACAATTACGATTTCTTTGAGAATAAATTGAATTCTTTAAGGTTTATGAATAGAAATAGTTTTCTTATCTCAGGAATATTATTTCAAAATAGTCCTATGATGTGGAGATCACCGTAATCATAAGTAATCAACAAAAATATCAATTATGAAATAAGATGTGGATTTCATACCGGAGATGTGCTGGAGCGTATTTTATTTTTCGACGAAAATGATTGATATTATACGATCAATGAAGTTCGCTATTGGATGACACTTTTTTGCCAACAATTGGATGGGCTTTATGTTATCAGTAGTATCTGATTTTAAGAAGATGGTGCCACATGCCACACAGCGGGTAAAATAATTTATCTACTGTATTAAAAGTCTGGTCGTCCATTTCTCGATTATGCTAACTAACGCCGTTGGATTTCATTAAATGGGATTACGTTAGAGGAGGCCTTAAACATTGTCTTTATATTATGTATACATAATACTCTAGAAAAAGACAAGATACGTGGTTTCTTGCAAAAAGAAAGATGATATTTTGTAAACTTAATTAATTTCGAAAACTGATTTTCAAATTTTATTGAAATATTAAACATAAATGATTTTTCGGCTCATTCCTTGTTGTTTGTTGAATTATGCTTTTAGACCAACTTTAATGTACTTGCGATATAGACATTTATGAATCACAAAATTTTCCGAAAAGGGATTAAATGATTTAAACTATAACATGCAACTGCTTCATCAAAAATCTACAATAATATTGCATACTCAGTTTATTCTCAGAAATGCATAGATATAGTTATACCTTCGTTACAAAGGAATGCATTTCCCAGGGATTGCATAAAATTATTTATCCAAGATAAAGTTGTGTTTCTAAATAATACCATGATTTATTATTCCGATAATGATTCTTTTGATTTAAAAAGTACGTCGTAAGTTTTGTAAAGAGACTGTATAGCCAATTTCTTTATCTATACCTGAATTATTGTAGAAAAATTATTTGCCCAAGTCTAATCCTTAAACGGAAAACTTATCTTAATTTCAGTTATTTAACGATATAAAAGCATATACAAGGTGGCGCAAAAGTAATCCTCCTATCAGAAAATGTCAGTTCTGTTTTGACATTTGTGTAGTAAACACTTGCGAAATACACGTTAATAAACAATGTTACGCTACAAGACCGAATAAAAAAAAATAATCCACAAGAAGAATCAAAGTTTTTCATTTTTTTTTTAAATTACAGCCAAAAAACATCGGAAGGTTATTTTTGCGCCACCTTGTAGTAACCTTCCATTTCCAATTAGATGTTTTTTTTCAGGATTTCAGCTTATAATTGTAATTGATAGAGATAATTTATATATGCATTTAATAATTTATTTTTTGTTATGGCTTAAACTTATACTAGTTTGTATCTTTAAAAGGAATGCACGCCTATCATAGTCCTAAAGGAGATGGTTAAAGCATATTCTTTCATGTATAAATACATTTAAACGTTTAAGGAATGTAAAACAGTTGATTTATCATGAAGGGATATCCTCTAGTTAAATTTGAAAACAATCATTTTCAACCAGAATTTATCCTTGCCATATTCGATATAAATTATGCACTCATACCCATTTCGTGTTCTAAAGCATATACAGTGATATTCCTTTCTATTTTGCTATAGAAATGTACGTTGTGGTTATCAATGAAGCTTTTCACATTTATTTCGTTCATTTGTGCCAGGTATGATAGATACAGCTGAGATGGTCAGTATATTGCAAAGCAATCATGTATAAAGGATTTTCTAACAGTGTTCAGATTATATTGAAGATTCTGAAGATAATTTCTAATATTGTTCTGCATATTAAGTTTAAGATTTATTAATAAAATTATATATTATACTGGTACCTAGTCCATTCATTATAATTCTATTGTTTGAAAATTAATACTTGATATTGTATGGTTAGTTGTTTTGTAAGGCCAGGCGAATGCAAGAGAAACAATGTATCTAATAATTTTTAAATAATATAGTATGTTTGGAATATGTGAAAACTGTTTATTAAATATAATATTTCTCATGGTATTCTTATTCCTACCTATCAATTTTGGTACTTGGTTAAGTTAAGGTTATAGCTAAAAAACGGAAATCGGCATAGATTCATAGTGTTTATATGGTTCTATTAAATTTTTGAATGGTTACCATGAATCGCATATTTTAGCAGACAGTTGAATCCTTAACATATTTCTAGATATTTTCTTGGCTGTCTTGTATTTTCGTTGCCAACCCACTATCCTATCCCATTTGGTACGATTAGCAACGAAAATCATTCAAAAGGAACGATTTTGATTATACCTACCTATAAATCTCCACAACCGATCAAACATACCCTGTATTTGGACAAATTTTTGCACAGATGCCTTGGTTTTTGGTCAGTATAAATATTCATTTAAATTATTTTTGTTTATAATACTTTCATAGTTCATATTAAGTATTAACTATGAAAATATGAAAGTGTTTAGTAATAAAAAAATAATCTGCAGTAGATACGACAAGAATTGGAAAACAACATAAACTACAACAAAATATTATAATAGAAACAGTGATTATTGTTGCCAAGAATAGTTTGCTCAAGGCACACAAAGCTATAAAATCAATGTGCAACGTAGTAGAGGCGACTTCAGTGACACCGAAGATTAACTTTTGTATAATATATTCATACCCTACCTCGTGGACGCATATTAGTGTTTACACATAGTTTGTTTGTCTATCCATTCATCCGTATTTCACCAGGTTTTGGACCAGAAAATATTGAGCTATAGACTAATGAAGTTTCGTACACTAACTATTTATTGCTTCCATAAAAAAAATCCATTTTTAACTTTCTCTTGCGAAGAGAAAAATATTCTCCATCCTAAAGGGTTGACCGATTTCTTTTTGAACTTCGTATACACGGGTTTTCAGTAGCAATTCTGGCCATAGTTCCTAAAAATATTTATCTCTTAAGTTCCTTCCTAAAAATAAGTTTAAGTTTAAGTTCCTAAAAATATTTATCTTTTAAGTTTAATTGGTGATTGATGTTAAAACTTAAAAGAATATGAATTAAGGTTTTCTATTGGTTGACAAAATTATGAAAAATATATGGTGCACCCACCACTAGTTTTTTTTAAAATACTTTTTTGACAAATCATTAAGTAATTTGAAAAAGGGTGTTAACAGGATATAAAGATATTTTTAATCTTTTTAGCTCACTGAAATAACAAAAAACATATGAGAAGGCTACAATCCGCTGTGCGGATCGTTGAATATTCTATCCCATCCAAACCTTAAAATTAATATCTCCAAAAAGTGGGCCTTATTAGACTATATTATAGAAAATGACATTGTCACAACATATTGTTCAAACAGTTTATCAGAATCTTTTGTTGGTTGACAAAAAACATCGTTTTTCTCCTGCATATGCTATAGGGTAGGGTATACAAACGGTTTTTGTAAGAAAACGCCCCCAAAAAGTGGGCGTGGGTTAAAATGGTCTATAGACGAAATGTGTATCAACATTTTTTTTCGAAATCTTTAAAATTTGACCGAAAAACGTTTTTTATTAAAAACGCCCACAAAAAGTGGGTGTGGCAAAAAACTTTATATGAACGAAATGTAGAGTTACGGGTCGAGCGGTGCCGTAACATACAAAAATATTTATTTATTCTTAACATTTTATTATTTCTTTAGTAATTATTTTATGTTGTTGACCCCTTACCACTGGTGGGGTAAGTCAGTTAGAAGGTTAAGAATGAGCACTTGTCGTGACTTGAATTCGTGAAGTGAACTATCCTGGTAAACTGTGGTACCCGGTATTTATATTACTTGAGTTGTGGATATGATTTGTAATATGATCCTTAGATTTGTCAATTAGGCAAATCTACCGGATGGATCTATGTCAACAAATATGATTTCTATTTGAAGATCTATTTAATTAACAAAGGAAATAGTGGGCATTAGATAAAGATTAATTTCATCATCTTAGAATAATATTGGCATCGCACTATGGCTTAGGATGCACTGAAAACTTGTGTAAACAAATGTGAAGATATGATGATGCATTGACCTTGAATTACTGCTCTAGTGACATAGAGACAGATACACATTGTTGTGCATGGGTGATGACTCATGCAAGTGTGGTCTTACGGGTGCTCTACCCTTTGAGTATGCTTTGCGTAGGGGTGACATTTGTGATTGTCCTAACTATAGATATTACGATTCTCTAAATATGCAGCTCAGACACTTTTTTAAAATTATTTACGGTTTGGCCAAAAAAATACGTTTTTCTAAAAAGGGGGAGTGGCAGTGGGCGGATTTCAAAAATTTTTACACCTGTTCTGCTGGGAGCAACAAAGAGCACGTGTACCAAATTTCATCCTTCTAGCTCAAAAATTAAGGCCTAAAAACAGGTGACGTACGGACGGACGGATGGACAGACATGGCTAAGTGGACTCAGCTAGCGATTCTGAGTCGATCCAAATACTTTGAGGTAGATGTAGCTAAATTATTTCTCTATGTTACGAACTATGTATCAAAACTAATATACCACTATGGGATAGGGTATAATCAACAAGAAACAATTTTATACATATCCCATAGCATATGCCATAGTGGTTATTAGTCAGTCCGGAAATGTTGAGGGGCAATTTGTTATAACCGGTGGTTAAATTTTAAGGGCCGATATTGAACCACACCTAAATGTCAAGTTTTTTTCTGCATTTCATTTGACATTTCTCAATTTCAGACTAACTCAATTTGAACCATGGAAAGATACACAATCGAGCAACGCGTTAAAGTTATTCAGGGTTATTATGAAAATGCGCGTTCAAATCAAAATGCATATCGTGCACTTCGTGATTTTTTCGGTCAATTTAATCGGCCAAATGTACGTACAATCGGAAAAATCGTGCAACAATTTGAGCAAACCCGGTCTGTAGGAGATGTGAAAACACCAGTGCATGCTCGTACAGCTCGTACTGCAGAAAATATTGGTGCTGTTGAGCTGAAGAGCCGTCCACCTCAACTCGTCATCGTGCCCAACAACTGCACCTCTCACGCTCGTCGTTGATGAACATTATGCATACAGACTTCCATTTAACGCTTACATGGTGCAATTGACTCAAAAACTAAAGCCTCTTGACCATTACAAGCGTAGACAATGGTCAGTATGTAGGCAAGAAATGGCAACAGTGGATGATCAATTTTCGAAGAAAATCATTTTCAGTGATGAGGCACATTTTCACCTCAGTGGATTCGTCAATAAGCAGAAATTCCACATATGGGTGAATGATAATCCAAGAGTGATTGTCGAAAAACCAATGCACCCACGAAGAGTGACTGTTTGTGCGGTTTATGGGCTGGCGGGATCATCGAGCCGTATTTTTTCCAAAATGAGGCCGGTCAGGCAGTTACTGTGAATGGTGTTCGCTATCGTAAGATAATAACGAACTTTTTATGGCCAGAATTGGAAGATATGGATGTGGGCGGTATGTGGTTTCAACAGGACGGTGCCACTTGCCACACAGCTAACGAAACAATGGCTCTTTTGAGCGACAAATTCAATGGCCATGTTATCCCACGTGGTGGCGATATCAATTGTCCACCAAGATCATGTGATTTCATTTACATTCTTCATTTACTGCTGTCATCTTTTTTCGCAAATATTGTGGGCTTAGATTGTTAACTTTCTCTTACAAAGAGAAAGATATTGTTTTCGTGAAAATTTTCGACCTCGAGATTTTGATTGATTCTAACATTACGATGATAGCGGAGCCTAAAAAAGTGGTTTTTGGAATTCCGTCCGTCGGTCCGTCGGTCCGTCTGTCCGTGACGGTCTCCCCAGCCTAAGCGGCTTAGCCGATTTTCTTCAAACTTCGTATCCAAGCTTGTTTTGGTCATAATTCTAGGCCATTTTTTTTGTTTGCTTTTAGCCATGTTAAAACTGGTACCTGCCATATAAAAATTACACATAACCTCAATTTTCTCGAAAACGGCTCTAACGATTTTGATTAAACTTTATATATACTATAACCATATTAGTTCCAACAAAACTGCATACCCAGTTTTTTCGAGAAAATCCATATAACGGATTTTGTCATTTAGGCCATATAAAGAAAATTGTTAATATCTCGCAAACTATTGTGTCAAATTGAATGAAATTTAATACATATACTACTATTACAGCTTGAAGCAATTCCACATAATTAGTTTTAGCCCAACTATTACTAAACGGAATTTTCAGTTTTGGCCAAAAACGGAAAATCATTATTTTTCACATTGACATTGATTCCTTCATATTTTGGAGTAAAAATTCGTATAAATACATTTCGACATTATTTATATCATTTTAGCATCAATAATCAAAATGCTTATGATTAGATCTAACGCCCAACTTGCTGTGAAAGAGAAAGTTGCGTACGACCCAGTCGTGCACCCACCACTCGTTTTTTGTTTGGAAGACTTATACCATAGTTGCAAAGAATAATCATTAATAATAATATTCGCTAGCTTTATTTTGTAATTTTTGCATTCTGTTTTTTGATGTTATATCACAGAAAATCAAGACACTTCAAAATGTGGTTTAATAATAACATTATATACCTATATTATTCTATTCATTGATATATTTTTTTCTTATTTTACATAGGACACACATTTTTTTTTAGATATTTTATTGCACAAGTAGTTTATATGTCCTTTAAATTTGAGTTTGTTGTCTAATATAACATGTCTAATTTAACACTCTCAACAATTTAAATAGGACAATTATTAATATTTATGTTTATTTGGGGTAGTAGTGTATTCTTATTCAACAAAATACACTTTGATTTAGTCACATTTAGTATAAGACGATTTACTTTAAACTCCATATATAAATTGCACGTAGATCACAGTTTATATTGTCTATACATTTTTGCATATTCTCATTTGATATATATATATATATATATATATATATATATATACGTTATCGGCAAATTTTATCACTTTTTCTATGTCATTAATAAATATGAGATATAGCAAAACTCCTAATGTTGTACCTTGTGTAATACCAATATTTATACACACTGCTGTTGATATACTATCATTTGCTTTTATTTTGTGTGTTCTTCCTTTGAGAAAGCTTTTGAACCATTTTTTTTCAGTCGATCTAACACCATATTTGTAAAGTTTTTTAATAGAATAGTATGATCAACAGTTTCTTCAAATTTTGTATCTAAGTTTGTGTTGGTCAAAATTCTAGGCCATTTTTTTTTGCTTTTAGCCATATAAAACCTGCCATATAAAAATTACATATAACCTCAATTTTCTCTAAAACGGCTCTAAGGATTTTGATTAAACTTTATATATACTATAAGGATATTAGTTCCAACAACACTGCATACCCAGTTTTTTCGAGATAATCCATATAACGGATTTTGTCTTTAGGCCAATAGGCCTTATAAAGAAAATCGTTAATTTCTCGCAAACTATTATGTCAAATTGAATAAAATTTACTATTTATACCAACCACTTTTATAGTTAAGAACATTTCCACATAATTAGTTTTAGCCCAACCATCACTAATCATAATTTTCGTTCGTTTAATCACATTTTGACATTATATCAACTTTTGGCATCAATAATCAAAATGCTTATGATTTGATCTAACACCCAACTCGCTGTGAAAGAAAAAGTTGCGTACGACCCAGTCGTGCACCCACCATTCGTTTTATATTAGTTCCTACATGAATAGCATGCTTCCCAATAATTTGGAGTATTGGTTCAAACCGCCCGTTTATAGAAATTTATTTTTAATAGTTTTGATTGATTTAAATTAGAATGGAACCAGTCAGCATTTTCAAAAGGGATCATTTTGGTTTTCACCATTGTCGACAAAATTCTTTTTATATCTACAGCAAATGTTTCACTTGAATTTATATTATATTCTCTTTCAATATCAACATTTATGAATAAATATGTTGAGGTAAGAGAAGACATACAATTTGTATATTTCTCTTACAAAGAGAAAGATATTGTTTTCGTGAAAATTTTCGACATCGAGATTTTGATTGATTCTAACATTACGATGATAGCGGAACCCAAAAAAATGGTTTTTGGAATTCCGTCCGTCGGTCCGTCTATCCGTAATGGTCTCTCAAGCCTAAACGGCTTGACCGATTTCTTCAAATTTCGTATCCAAGTTTGTTTTGGTCATAATTCTAGACCATTTTTCTGTTTGCTTTTAGCCATGTTATTAACGGTAGATACCTGTCATATAAAAATTACACGTAACCTTTTTTTTCTCGAAAACGGCTCTAACGATTTTGATTTAGCTTTATATATACTATAAGCATATTAGTTCAAATAAAACTGCATACCTAGTTTTTTGAGAAAATCCATATAACGGATTTTGTCATACAGGCCATATAAAAAAAATTGTTAATTTCGCGCAAACTACTATGTCAAATTTAATGAAATTTAATATATATACTATTATTCTAGTTTAAAACAATTCCACATTATTAGTTTTAGCCCAACTATCACTAAAGTTTTGGCCAATAACGGAAAATCATTATTATTCACATAGACACCGATTCCTTCAAATTTTGGAGTAAACGTTCGTATAATCACATTTCGACATTATTTATATCATATTGAGCATCAATAATAATACGTACTAATTGATCTAACGCCCAACTCGCTGTGAAAGAGAAAGTTGCGTACGACCCAGTCGTGCACCCACCACTCGTCTTGTTTACATATATATAACGCTTACGTTTGATCGACTCATGATCACCTATTTTGAGGTTGGATTCGACTTTTGACGACACTAAGGACACGTTATTTGTTAACACATAATCAATTAGTGTTTTGGAATGTGACGCTATTGTGGTTGGCTGGGTACAAATCATTAATATGTTGTTATCATTTAAAATTTACCATCCTACATGGAAAGGATACGGCTGTTTGAGAGGCGTTGTCTCCGATCCTCTTTAGGATTGTACCGAACGCCGGACTCCGAGTACATAAAATATTATCGCAACGAAGTTCAATACAATGGGGCTCAGTTAAATAGAGTTGACAATTTCCTAATTAAGGTGATTCGAAGGCACGCTGGAAGGGCGATGAGTAGCGACAACAGCCTGATCTTTGGGGCTTATTACCCCAATGAAACATACATGGAGGAGAGTACACTCGTGTCTGGCTTTATTCCACCAGAGGCATTTATTTATATATACTCGTTAGGGTTAGTACAGAAGAGGAACGGTATCCCGGTTTTATACTACCGCTACCGTGATGCGCGTGACAAGCGGCTAATCCGCGACGGGTATGTCGACAATGCTCCGGAGCTCCTCCGCTTTAGCACTTCGGTATCGGATCGCGACAGGACCGATGCTGAAAAGGAGCGAACGGAATTCTGGTGGCTACATGAGGATGGTGATTCTGCACTTCCTCAGGACTTTGCGGACTTTTAGTCCACTCCTTAATTAAGCCTGTAAAATTAGGTACAATGTCTGGGGCGGGGCATGTACACCATATTGGCGTACAATATGGCTGAAATCATGCTGCCTCGGGACCGAAAGACTCGATCAGGATGGCGACCCCTCGGGGCATATGCAACAAGTGCTCGCCACCACGATTATAATTAAGTTAGGTGTAAGTAGTTAAGTAGTTTTAAGTAGTCCTAAGTAGTCTTAAGTTAGTTTTAATCTAGATTAAGTTTTTTATATAAAAACAAAATAATGTCACTTCTCAAAGTTTTTTTAAATTTTTCTTTGAAAAAATAAAATTAAATATAAAGATACACAAAAAAAAAAGATAAACTTAAGCCGAAAAGCACATAAAAACTGTTATATATAAGCTTAGAGCGCCCGCTAAGGGCCGATAAGTTAGGTTAAGAAAACATGTTATTTATAAGTTAGATTTAAGCATTTTGGTCTAGTGGTAAGTTAATATTTTAAGTAAATAAAAAAAAAATAGTTTAAAAGTTAAAAAATCATTTAAAATTTCCGCAATGCGACGTCGATATGTGTCTAGTTGGTCATACCAATGTATCTTAAAATCACAGAATATGTATTACATAATTATTATTGTACTGTTGTAAGTAGGTAACCCTCTGGTCAAAATGTTTACAGAATTCATGTTTTGTTACAAGACGAGTTCTATATATTGCACTTAAGTATATCACATGATTATTATTATATTGCACTCTTATAATAAGACACCAACATTTTATAGGGACAACAATTTTTTTTACGATTGCGCATTTAAAACTACGTTTTAAATAAAATGATAAGCCTCCTGTATGACTAGATTCACTTAAACAATTTATTTGGCAATAACCTTCCAAATTTAGATTATTTTCATTATGGTTTTCTGTTTCATGTGTTTCTGTCAGTATTAGAATATCAATATTTTCACTTTTTGTTAAACACTCCAGTTCTGTAAAATTGATTGATAAACCTTGAATATTCAAAAAGACACATTTAACAGAATTTATATAACAGAATTTATAACAAAAAGGAGTAATTTTATATTTTGAATAACTTTTAAACTAAATGTGGACGACAAAAATACATTTAAATAAACAGCACGCTGTACGCAGAGACGAATCGGTTAATAAAAAAAGTGCAAAAAATTTAGAGCGCGCTAAAGTAAATTTATGCCACATCTATAATTATATAATAATTTTCGATTTAAAATTGATTTCACTGCAATAGCTTAAGGCTTTCGAATGTCAATTAGATGAGTGAGATGAGTGACTTTATTGTAGTATGGCGTGTTCTTAATACTCTCTGTTAAAGTTAACTAAAACCAACTAAATTAAATCTGTGAACAATAAAAGGATAAGTGTATAATAACTCTAATATTTGGATACACATATTTTTAATTTGTTTTCCATAGAAACGGTTCCTTTTGCTAAATTCGATATTTCAGTAAAAATGGAAACGGAGTGCGGACAGTAACTATTCTTCGAAGTGTAGAAGCAATTAAGTGTCGTGGTACGTGTACCAGAAGTTACCATATAAATAAATAATACATATGCAAATAAATTTTCGTCGGAAAATAAATTCATTGTGTTTATGTGCCCTGTTTGTCATAATATGTATAAATCAATTAGTGATAAATTAAGTGGCATACCTAAATAAGTTCCGATTTGAAGGCAGTGATTGGATTGTCAAACAAACCAAAACCGGAGAACATCGCGAAACAACAAAAACAACTAACTTATGCCGATGCTGCAACAGTAAACAATGATTGCATTTTTATCAAACCAAAATGCAATCAGGATATATTTTTTATCTTGTTTATTTTAAGGGACATATCAGTTGGTTTAATAACACTTCCTATATCTTCCACAGTTAATGAAGTGCTAATTAAAACTGATTAAAATTCTGTAAAAAAATTGAAAATGAAATGAAGCAAACAAAAATGGACATAAACTATGAAGTGTCAGTTCCTGTACATAAAAAACCCGAAGTGCTTGATGTAGTCCGTGCAATAAGTATTGGATGGTATCGTTGTCGTGTTTACCCCAGAAAACATTGTATCGATGTTTTAAGTGTTGTGGATTAAATCACATTGGAAAATATTGCAAAATAGAAAAAAATGTTCAAAATGTTCGAGCAACCATGACATAAAGGAGTGTCCCAGTAATTTTAGTATATGTATTAATTGTTGTATAGCAAAAAAAAATTAAATGTGGAATTAAATGTAGGTAAATCATACTGCATATCACCCAAAATGTCCAGTATTTATACGTCTAAATAGCTGAAGAGAGGGTGGAATACAAGCAGTTAAATTCTGTAAAATGTGTCTTTTTGAATATTCAAGGTTTATCAATCAATTTTACAGAACTGGAGTGTAGTTTCTCTTTTCTGCTGTGGTGTACGCAGCATTTCCATTTAAAAAAAAACATACCAAATAAAAATATTTAAAAAAAAAAACTGTTAACTTAGACGACTGACTGACGACTTTACATACTCTGAGGGGAGCAAAGAAGTTGCGTGAGCGTGGACTGTCCCCAGAAAGAGAGTTGAAATCCTTTGTTCCCGCGAAGCGGGCCACATAAAAAAAAACATAAAAAAACAGTTGACTTGGGCGCCTGACTGACGACTTAACATACAATTTTCGGATTTGAAGTTCTGAAACATGGATATAAAGAAATTTCGCAATCACTCAACCTAAAAATATATTTATATATATAACTAATATTTAATTTTTTATCTGGTGATTCTCCATTGGAATGAGTTTCTTCTTATTTATCACTCCGCTATGTGTGAACTGTCAAAAAATGGTTAATTTGTATGGGGAATTTCGGAACTTTTATTATTGAATAATTTTTAAAATAATCGAGAGCGACGATATTAAATTATATCAAAAAGTGAGTGCGCGCTAAAGTAAATTTGCTCCATAGATGTTAAACTTGGCTCGTAAATACGTTCTGAATTATAGAAAACATTAGTCAGGGATGGTCGCATAAAGGGAAATGGAATTTAAAAAAAAACAATGAAATAATGTATTGACCAATCACACCACTTTATAATGCACATCCATCACACAATACATAGTTTTTTTTTGTATTCGGGATACAGCCCCAATAAATGAATCATGTTCAAGCATATCGTTATAAGTACTTATGGTAATTAAATCAAAGATTCCAAATATGTAGTTACTATCGACATTTTTGATACAAGGTACGGGTATGTTTTGAAGCTTAAGAGATCAGTTCAGTAAATGCGATAATTAAGAATTACGAAAGATATCGTATTTTTAGACATATGGTTAGAATACCTGTTAAAGTATTTAAAATATTATTCGCTATCCCATCTCTAGCGATAATTTGAAAAATCAGGCTCAGCTTTTCTGCTAAACAGTCAGTTGCCTCGAAAACCAAATAATTGCACCTATACTAAATATTAATAATAAGTTAGTAAAACGAAAAATCAAGTTCATATAGAGATAGCTTCACAATCCATGAAAAAAAAGGAATGTGTAGGTTCAATGGACATAAAACTAATTTTAACAAATAGAACTAAATGCTATAAAATATATATCATATTACCTTTTTACATTCAAATCCATTATAATACAAATTACACAGTGTTCCCCACTCAAATAAACGTTTGCGTGGTCAATCGTATTAACCATATTGTGATTCATATAATAAACTCATCCAGTTGTAGATGTACGAACATTTTTGAAAAGCTAACATGGACTTGGACTACTTCATAGTTGTGACCTTGTTACAAATGAGAATATCCAACACTTCAAAATCGTTCATACATCTAAATTTTATAAAACATTGTTAGAAAATTAAATAGAATATACAATATTTCATTAAATTTATAAATTCAAGTGTAGTTAATTTTACATAAAATAAATATTTCTTTGTTGATAGTACCCAGTACCATTTCATTTCACTATACACAACCCTATCAGTTAAAAGAAAAATACTCTACTTTCCCTTACTTACTTTCCCCATCAGTAAAATCCTTTGTTGTTTATAGATACACAAGAAGACATACATATTGCAGATAATACTTACGTGTATAGGAATTCGCAATGTGGTGGGTCCACGACTGTGTCGTACGTACTTGCTGCTCGGGCGCTTGTCTTTAAGTTACTTTGATAAAAATGCCTACAGCGTTTTTTTTTATATTAAATGGGAGGTATACAGCGAATAAACTAGGTACTAAACATAACTAATTATCAGAACTTCGTATAATGTAGTTGTTGAAAATAGTGTTTTTTTGTTACTGTCTCAAAACTAAAATTTCCAATAAGATACATTCAGACTAATACTAGGTATTTGGCATTATAGTCAATCATAACTCAGAAAGTCAACTAGTCAAAAAAAATGTGAGATATAAATTTGGTCCTTATAAAAAATTCCGTTATTTTGGGTAGTTGCACTCATTTTTAATAAAAAAACATATGAGCCATTTATAGTAGATCCAACTATTCGTTCACCATTAACCTGAGTACTCAAACTAAAAACCCGACACATACCACTAGACCCACATTTTTTGACTTTTCCATAATTATATTAGGTTCGATTAAAATATCCAGTTAACATTTTTCATGACACCAATACTTGCTCTATAAAAATAAATGTATACATATGTGCAGATGATTTGCTTTCCATATGATTGCGGAACTCTCATGAACCTCGTTATTACCGGGAAGGAAACTGCTTGTTCCGTTTTTATTTCTCATTTCTATTGCTTTTCAATACTAACTATGTAGGAAAGGCACAAAAGAATACATTATTTACATTGTTGCTTTAAGGATTTCATTCGTCTTATTGTTTTGGTACCCTTAAGCGATATCTTGAAGAAAGGAAGCAGTGTTTCCTTGATCCTGTCAAGTACAACATGGAAATGAGGTTGAGAATATACGTCTCATTCCGTTTTTTTTTTAATTTAAATAGTTTTCTCTTCCTCATTCTTTGTAGCAAAGTGCATACCGGCAAGTGATTGTTGCAATTAATTTGTTTCGTTTCCTTGAGCCACAAGAGAATACCAACGAGGATATTAATCCACATGACGATTGTCATTCTAGACAATGAGTGTAATCCTCTCCAACCCACTTGCTATTGTTGTCGAAAAATAACATGAATAGACTCGATTTATTGCCAATGAATCAATAACCTCGATGAACTACTTATTCCGTATAAAACTGATTAAACCATTCAGGTCTTATCGAATCATTCAAACCAATATTCTTCTTAACCGAGAAGCCATAAGATTGTGAAAATGATCATCCTTGAACCAGATGTATTAGCCGAGTTAAACATGGTCTTTTGGAAGCACTCTAACGTGCTGATAAGAATAAAGGCAAAAAATGCCATTCTTATGTCTCTATTCGTTGTAAGCGTTGATGGTATTTTTTTCGTATGTATTTCAGAGGAAAGCACACACGCAAAATTGTCCTCGTGAGACGTGGTAGCAGTAAAATAAAAGTAAATTGCATCGTAAATGGTTATGATGGGAATGTTCAAAGTGAAAAATTGGTTAAATGTTCTTCAGATAGCTTTGTGGGTTTTTTTGTCGAACCCTATGTGAAATGTATTACACAATCCTGGTGTAATACAACACATCGATAGTCACAGAATCTTACTTTGTTTCAGCACATAGTATTCGATTTGAGTATGATTTTATTGTGCTTAAGCATATGTTTCAAGTGAAACGATTTGCGAATGATGCTTCACATATTTTTGGGAAATATGTAAATATATGCATAGTTTAATTAATCACTGAATTTCTATAATTATTCTACAAAGGCAAAATATTTGATTAAATGATTTTATTTAAAATTTATCGATGCAAATTGTAAATCTTTTTCAATAATAATTTATTTTGCACTATAACCAATAATTTCGTAATTTTTATAAATAGCAATTAGTTTTAGTTTGTTGTTAAAATAAAGTCGTGTTTGTTTTTTTTTCAATCAAGTTAATGAATTAATACAGTCCGAGTTATCAAGACTGCCAGTTATTAAGTTAAATACAAAATTGATATATGTATATACATATGTATTTATTTATCTGCGAACACACGGCACTGTTCATACGTATCTGCTCTGCATTCTCTGTATTATTTTGTATTCCTCTTTATGATTTTTAAGCCGCCTGCTACTACTGTGTGTTCTAACACCGGCTCACAAGAAATTTGACAATTCTTAGTTACACATAACGACATCACGTTTTTCTACACATACTAGGCCATATTGCGATGCAATATAAAACGAACTTGTAAAAACACACAGTATTTGGGAATTCCCCTTCAGAATTCGACTTATCGAAGGTGACGCCAAATAATTTCTTCGAGTTATCCAGACATTCGAGTAAAAGAAGTTTGAGTTATCAAATAAAAATTACATGTTATGTTTAGTCTTCATGCTATTGCCAACCAATCTTATTTGAGTTATTCAATATTCGAGTTATCGAAGTTCGACTGTATTTTTAAATAACATTTTTGGAATGACAATTTTAAGATATTGTGCTGAAAACTAAATATACTGTAATTTTTGTTAGGATATTCGTCGCTTTAAAATAATTGATTTATTAATAGCCAGTCTTAAAAAAAATGTTTTTTTTTTTAAATGAAAACGAGTGGTGGGTGCACGACTGGGTCGTACGCAACTTTCTCTTTCACAGTGAGTTGAGAGTTACATCAAATCATAAGCATTTTGAAAATTGATGCTAAAAATGATATAAATAATGTCGAAATGTAATTATACGAACGTTTGCTCATTGTCTATGTAAATAATAATGATTTTACGTTATTGGCCTAAATTAAAAATTCCGTTTAGTGATAGTTGGGCTAAAACTAATTTTGTGGAATTGTTGCAAACAGTAATAGTAGTATATAAAGTAAATTTTATTCAATTTGACATAATAGTTTCCGAGAAATTAACAATTTTCATTATATGGCCATTTAGGGCCGTTATATGGACTTTCTCGAAAAAACTGGGTATGCAGTTTTATTTGAACTAATATGGTTATAGTATAGATAAATTTTAATCAAAATCGTTTTCGAAAAAGTTGATGTTATTCCAAATCACCTCATAAAAAACTATAATGGATAAACATATTATTAAATCACTATTCCAACACATGGATATGAATATTCTTTTGAACAATTTTATTAAAATATAACGTAGATATATATTATTTCCAAGTAATAAAATTGAGAACTGTTCATTGGACCATGAACCATAACAGAATTCAGGGAATTATTTCTACAGACAAAAAATCTCTCTTAACATCATAAATACCGAAAACGTACGACAAAAATCAGAATTAAATGCAAGCAATGTACGAAATCCTTGTAAATTTCTCGGGTTAAATACTTGTGCTACATTCAGTAACGTACGTTTGCCCAGAGACCGTGTGTATCTTGTTCAAATGTTGAAGCTGCGAGTTAAATGCTTTGATGTCATGCAAATCAAAGAGCAGTGTACGCCATTCATTAATGACATCCATTAAAACTGCGATGTTGCGAAAATGCTTTAAAGTGGCACGGGATAAAGAATGAGGAGGCAAAGTGTGCAATTAACACATTCATTAAATTGTTGTCTTAAATGGGAAAAAAATAGATACACATGAGAAAAATGGATGCGAATAGGTTTTCAAACACTTTTAAAAGCGTTTTAATATATTAAACGTAATAAAGTAGGTAATTAGCATTGTAAGTACCCAACGTTGATGTTCTCACACCAAGAGTATTTAAAAGAACATTAGGCATATGCTTCCAAAAAAATGTGTAAGCTTACATGTTTACTTCATTATATTGTCAAAAAGAGTAGCTGGTCTATTATATACATCATATATGTATACCACGCGACAGGTTTTTATTTGTCGTAGGTATATTTGTATTATACAGGGTAGCCCTCCTCTGTGGGCTGTTGTTTTGATATATTTTTTAAATCAAAAAATTATGTCATTACATATTTGTGTTTATTTGGATCCCAACGTTTTTTTTCCATTTTAAAGATGATGTCAGTAGAAATATCCTCGTCGCTTACTATGAACTTCGAACAAAAATAGTTCACCGCCCACTTTTTAGAAAAACGTTGTTTTTGGGCAATGGTAGGAAATATTTAAAAAGTTACTGTACAACATATTAAGACAATCCTAATACCTATATTTTGTCTACACATAGTTTTTGCCACGCCCACTTTTTGGGGGCGTTTTCTAAACAAACAAACAATATTATAACACTGTAATTAAAATCTTCTCGAAATTTGCGGTTCGGAGTCATAGTGGGGGCTCAGTAGAGCGATGGTTAGTGGGATGAACTGCTGCGCAGAAAGTCTGGTTTCGAGTCTTAGCCGTTGCAACACCAAAATGATTTTTCACTGGCTCTCCTTTCCTGATAATCTGAAAAATCATCCGAATAATATCAATTGTCAAGAATAGCTTATCTCAACTTTCCGTTGGCATTGGGCAATCCCGCCATCGTTCTAGAAGTACACGCACGCACACATAAATGGTTGTATGAAAGCTAGGCCCTAATGAACATATTGCGCAAAAAAAAAGTTAGTCGGCGTTAAACAAGAGGTATTTTTCTGTATGAAAAAAAAAACTTTTGAAGGGAGAAGTAACATAATCATACATCATAACATTGAAAACCAAATCTAAATCCGTTCAGCAGTTCTCGAGGTTAGCGCATTCATACACGATTTGGGAACTATCTTTTATACTATGTATAGATATATAGATAATCCATTTTTAAATAAATAAATTTTTTTGTTTGGTCCTAATTCATAAAGTAATCATACGAAAATTTTCCGACGAGAAAACAAATTATTCCTAATTATGAAAAAAAAAAAACGTTTATAAACTTGTTTTGCGTGTGATAGATAATTGTATGTAAAAGTTGACTGTCACCCCACATTTAATCTTACTCCTTATCACCATGGGTTCCTTCAGTAATTGCGGATTTACTCAGAAACCCAAACTACATTTTATAGCGTTTGTAGGTTAATGACAAACTTTATATTTAATCGCAGTGGTGTACTCTTTCATTAGGATACGGATTAAGGCCAAATGGGTGGAATTATAAATTTATTGAATTGGAAAAGGGTACATGAACATGATTGACATTTCTAAAAGTCATCTTATACATAGACGTTGCATAGAAATAGTTATAAGATGTTTTCCTTTGATGACTTTGATTTATGTAGCTGCGGATGTTTCCATTTTGGGTCATATTTTCCGCTTGAGATACTTGAGATTGAGGGATTGTTCGTAATTGTAAATTGATTGGTTTTTGGCTATAAGAGAATTTAATACGAAAATAGAATAGTTTTGATAATAATGCAGAAAAACATGTGTGTGGGCAATATTATAATTTATGTATGTTACTTTAAATATCGTGGGGGTGGTTTTTGTGATCAATATTATCTCAAGTTATGCACTTAATTCCATAATGTAATTTTAAGGATACAAGTATACCTACTCATGTCGCGTAAATTTGGTATTTATAAATTCCACTCAATACTTGAATGTGTTTGATTGAATAAGGTTTACATACATATTTGATTATAAATAATATATTAGTCAGAACTAACGTTTTTTTTTGTACTTTATCCCATATGTGTATTATAGTGTTGATATATAGGTTTTAATATTGAGTTATAAGAGGGATAGACTTCAGTTAGGTATATTTATTGATCATAATTGAAGGCTTAATTGATCCAGCCATGTCTGTTGATATTTCCATCCGTCTCTAGGATTCCGATTTGTAGGTTTTACATTTTGATCTAGGGTGATTTCAATATGTTCGGCAGACATATTTATACATTGCTGTCACCAAAATGTTGTCTAATAAACATATAAGCTACTATCAGTATTTTTAGGAAATTCTTACAGATGGGATAAATCACGATAACGTATTTTACATTTCGCATAGTCTTCCAATATGTTTTTTCTTTCGTAAATATTTTTGTGCACAGTTTATATATTATTTATATCATACATTTTGCTGCAAGATACATTTGTTGATTTTGATTGTGGTGTTTCAAGTTAAGTCATCATAAATGAGTCATTTAGTCCCAATTAATGAGTTTGTCTTTGCTTAGTTTTAGCATGATTAGAATTTTTTTATATTGTTTGAAAATTCCTTAAGAATTCGTATCTATTCCTTAACTTATTTTTTATCAGCCCCGTCTAATATTAAACACATTAGTAAGAGAAGCGTCTTCGATGGACGATGTAACTTTTGGCATTTTAGTGCAGGACATTATTTAAAGTGGTTAACTTACCGTAAACGCGCAGTAATCATCGACACATCAACTTATTTGAATCTATTTACTTTCCAGGCATAATAGCCGTTTCAATCCATTCAATCGAAGCAACTTGCCATAAACGCGCGGCAAAAGTATGTAAACAACATATTTAGAGAATTTGCTATCTAAATGTTATTTACAAGCAGTTTTGGGGATGTTTAAAAATTCGAATAAGTCCATTATAATTATTTTAAATATAATTTAAAACCACCACACATTTTTAACCTTTACGAAAAATAATAGAAAAAATTCTAAGATATTCCATAAAAAATTTGAAAAGTTATTTAACAAAATTTAACGGAATAACTAATAGCTATAGCTAAACATCTTCTAAATATTTTTAAAGTGCTGCGAAACTTCGGACTACGGTTTCGTTGTGATCTCACTTATTTTCTGTAAATTATCTCAATGGGTTGTTTCTACATTTCCCAGCTATGAAATGAAAATAAGTAGCAAGCATTTTAGTTTTATGATAAGAAGCTGATTATTATTTATTTTGCCTTTTTGGTTGCTTGAGTACAATATGAATGTGACTTGTCAAAATGATTTTCGAGCATGTAACAAAAAGACTTCTTCGAGAATTTTCTTCCATACAAAAATGTAGATTAAAGTTTTAAGGATTGTGTCAAATTGTAAATTACTTATTCATTGGCAGGCTCCTATATAAACAATTTTGTTTATTAACAGTACCTGGGTGAAAATTAGAATTAATAGATTTTTACTTCTTATTCATTGTCAGTCCTACAAATACACAGTCCAATCTCTTTAAAAAGTTTAAACATTTTTAAGTTTTTGTTTTATTTTAAATATTGCTTAATATAACATGATTTGAAAAATAAAATAGAAGTACATTGCACGGCTTTAAAACTGGCAAACTACTTAATTCCAAGTGTTGTTGTTTTTCCTGAAAAAATAAAATCATATAAACCAGCTTTTAATTCAAAAAAAATATCCTTGACGAAGTGTCGCTCTTCGGGAAATAATTTTTATTTCGCAGAGCCTTAGTTATCCTACTCTTCCGAGCCCATTTAGGAAGACAATGTATTTCATATTGAATAGATTTATTTTGTCATGTGTGGAAGTATCTTTATTAACGTAAACGAAAAATTCATAAGATTCAAAGTGCAGGATCATATATAGGCAGTTTGCTTAATAATAATTTTTTCAGATGCACAAAAATATTATTTTCCGATAATCCTATTATTCTTTTTCTTATTTCGACAGTCTATGTTTTTCTTCTCTACATTGTCTAGGCTAACTTTTCACAGAACCATTTTACGACCAATGTTACTTTACTTCACAATGACATGGTAATGACAGTTTTAATCAAATGTTCAACTATTACACTTGCAAGTATAAGACTTGCTCAACACTTCGTACACGAGACTATCTCTGATTATCCTCATATATGTTGATCAAGGGCTCAATGTCTTCACATCAAAAGTAAAATATGGTTTTCTCAGAACTTATCTTGTGGTCCTTCTTTTTTAACGAAGTAATTGATTTTAATTATTTACTATAAACATACTCTATAGAAGATTTCAAAAAATGTAACCGTCCTCTATTGCGAAATTGATCTAAACTTATTTTAAAATATTCTTAGTTAAGTGGCTTTGAATATCGTAACAACAGAAAGTCACCCACTTTTGAAATTCACGTTAAATTGTGCTGGAATCACTTACAATCACAAAAGAGCACAAAAATGTCCTTTAAATATATTTTCACTCATAAACTCCACCATCGCTGTCAAAGTGAAGTTAAAAGTAATTTTTTATTAATGGCGTTGTTCATTTTCCTTACGGTCTTCGTGAAAAGATTACGAGAAACCGTCGACGTATCCTGCTTTGCATGAACACAGTTTCCGGAACATACACCGACTACTTCAAATTATATATGTATATAATATAGACTTAGCTTCATTGGTGGTACTATTCATGGCCGAATTCATTGTGAACAATTTCTTTATATGGGTGGTGGTTGGTGTGTTATATATTCTTCTATTGTTACCATTCAGGACAAACTTGATTAAGTCCTTCACATCGTCTAACATCGTTTGACGACAGGTCATAGCGTATTGGTCCTTTGAGAAGGTACCTACATTATATTTAAATTCAATTCAGGTGGAGTAACTGGGTAAACTCAATAGAACTGCCTGACCCGTTTACTCAAGTGCACAGGAAGTAGAACAACTCTGAATAGAAAGTCTTAAGAGAGCACTACTATTCATGAGGTTGTATATACGGTGGCCACCTATCAAATTCAATTCAATATTCAGTCAAAATAAGTAAGAAATTATCGTGAAAATATTTTGAATTTTTAATGCAACATTAAATTGGAAAAATACAAATACATGCGTCAGTGATTTTTATTAGAAAGGAAATGTCTAACAATACTAACTTGACTATCTATAATGAACTTTTATTACTTCAAAGAATTTTCCAAGCCTTTGTGAAAGGGGAATATTTTGTAAATGCGATGCCTTAGGTTGATTGCTCTGAGACATGTTTCCAAAGATGTTGTAACGCTCCAATAAACACTTTCTTCCGAAAGAGCCTTTTGTAAGTCATAACCTTGAAGGATTTATAAAAAGACAGTCACCTGTCTAAAATTTCTATCTCTGGTAAAATATAACATTCTGAATGAATAATTGGATGAAGGATTCGTATACAAACATAAAATACTAATATCGACCCAATCCATAGTAGTAGAAAAGTATATCTTCTTTCTTAAAAATCAACAAAATCTCCCTACCACCAATTGAAAAGTTTTCACAACTTTGTAGAAATTTTTTTATGTGAAAACAAAATTGTTATCAAGTGAAGAATTCGCTTCTGGCTGATGAAGTTGTTTCAATATTTTTCAAAATATCCTTGAGTCATATCCTCTGTCATTTTCTTTTTCTTAGATAATGATAAGAATATTTCTTATAATGTATTTACAGTGGCATCCCAACGGGCGACCTATAATGGAAATTGTACCAAACACCTCTGATGATTGTGCTCATTAGGAGCATTTCCATTTTTACTCATAGAGGGAGTCAAGTGAATGAAAATCGGAAAAATAATTGGACTTGATAATTACTTTTTGATTTGTATTCATGACATCTCCTCTAAATCGACTGGAAATAAGCATATAGGTGTTTAATATAATTTATTGCAGAGTAGGTATGTGAAGGAGCATTTTACATATAACCCAACTAGAACGCTACGCTCATAGAACATTACTCAAATAAAAGCGTAATCCACTATCAATATGAATACAATAACCAAAGGGAATGGAATAGTCCTACAAAATGATGTAGCGTTATCTATACCTTTACTAGTGGGATTTACAAACAAATAATCCCAATTGGATCATTGCTCTATGAGACCTTACTGATAGACAGCCAAAAACGAATAAAATTATATATACATATATATACCAACCATATACCAACGCTAAAAAAAACAATTATTTTTATTTAATAAACTGAGTACACAATCAAACGTTAGGCATATAGAAGTCCTACAGTAAATAAAGGGTGTTTTTTTTATATTACGCGATGCCTTTTTCCAATATTTGTGGCCGTATATCGGGAATAACGCGGCGATCTTGTACTCAAAGCGGTCAATCGTTTCGGTCTTATCGGCGTAGAATATCAACTTCACATATCCCCACAGAAAATAGTCAAGTGGCTTTAAATCGCACGATCTTGGAGGCCAATTCATAGACCAAAACGCGAAATTATGCGCTCACCGAACGTTTTCTTCAACAAATTGATTGTGGCACGAGCTGTGTGACTTGTTTCGTCTTATTGTAGAAACCACAGCTCCTGCACATCATGGTTGTTCAATTGATGAACGAAAAAGACAGTAATCATGGCTCTATAGCGGTGACTGTAACGTTCTGGCCAGCATCGTTTTTAAAGAAGTAGTACTGACCAATTATTGCACCAACCCATATAGCACACCAAACAGTCAGTTTTTGTGGATGTAACGGTGTCTCAACATATACTTGAGGATTATTATCACTACAAGTACGACAGTTTAGTTATTTGAAGGACAACATTCGTCGAGTTATTGCCGATAGACGGCAACAAATGTTGGAAGCAGTGGCGGTCATATGGCAGAAATCATATTTAAGTTATAATGCCAGAAGATTGTCTTTCGAATAAATTAAATTTCATGTCAATTTAAAAAAAAATCACCTTTGTTTTATTCCATTTCAAAGTTCTATACCTCTAAAATAAACACTCTTTATGAAATATAGAGATATACATGTACTACGATGAGGTGTTAGATGGTTATCAAACAGAGATCGTCCGGGAAACTTGAAATGTAGTAAGTAGATGATGAGGTAGTAAGAACTATGTTTTGATATCTACGAGATATCTTGAACGCCTAGTGATCTTCCAAACGAAGTTTAATTCGACAAACATTCGATACCCAAATGAAGCACCCGAATGAAGCACCCGTATGAAGCACAAATTCAATTCATTCATTTCCGAAAAAATCGCTTGGTTTTAGCCAAAAGCACACGTTCCAAAAGGTCCGTGTTCATATTGCATGTATTAGCTCTAGAATTACCACAGTTATCCAAGTAACTGTTAACGATCGAATGAACCATAACTGATATAATGAGCCTTTTGCGGTTTCAATTTTAATTCGTGTGTACTTAGACATGCATGGCTTAATCTTTGAGACAAGCATATAACTACTGGCAGGATCAACCAGAATAATGTTATTTTTTTATATATTTTATATATGCATTCTCAAGCTACTTCTTTGATATCATTCTTGAAAGGATTATTAAAAACTCCCGGGCCAACAACAGTGGTACAATCTTCCATAAATATATACCCCGAAGACATTGATATCATGGATAGGAACACAGAGACGTCACCGCTGCATTTGTTACTATACTATGTTTAGTAGTAAACGAGTTGGATACACCTATTGATAGTTTCTACAGAACAGAACAATCTATTATTACATCATTGTGGAAGTAAGTATTATGTCTATGCTGGTTATGCTATTAAGCCTGACAATAACATTTCTTCAGAAATTAAACGAAACATTTTGTAATAAAGCGATCACTAGAACGTATCATAAGATTCTGATTATACCAACCAAGCGCTACGGTAAAAAAATAAAAAATCTTTGGTTGTTATTAGCTGTGGACCAGCCTTATTGAAGATGGATATTCCATTAGTATTAGTTCCTCGAGGAGTTGGCGTATGCAAAATATCAGACGGCGAATTTTCTCATATGTTTTTCAAAAGTACTTGAAGGAGCTATATTTTTTAAAAACACAACACGGGGATGTTGACCAATATCAATATTAATGTTTTGTCTTAGGAAGCCTTTAAAATTTGTCGTTTGTCGTGGTAAAAATAACAAAATTAAATGCAGAAGCCGGGTTTGAAGCCATGTATAATCCCATAATTTTTCATTATATGCTTAAAGTAGGTACAGCTGACTAGGTATAGAGATAATGCTACAACTGATTTCTAGAATTTTATCAGACACCTGTATAACAAAAAGAGAACCCTCAGGGTTGTGGTTAAAATCCCAAAAAAACTGAATTTTAAAAACTCGAAAAAAAATCGTCTTATATAATTTTTCTCGATTTCAAAGTGTGAAATATTATAGTTAACTAATAATTATTGGCTTACATATTAAACTAATATGTAGTTTTTATTTAAGCATTTTTTGTACACATGATCATTTGGTTTTTGTTTAAAAATAACTTTCCAAAAATATTTTTTTTTATTTTATAAATATAAATACATATTTAAATTTTCTTTAAATGATCACGGATTTAGTTTACAGGATTTTATTTATATTCCCGAACCTAAGCATCGTTTGTCCGATCTTCGAGAAAGAGAAGTTTCAACTGTTTCAATTACAGAATTATTTGTCTCCTATATATCGCGTGTATGGCTGAATCTGTTATTTTGTGTTTATACCTGCAACCAGTGTGGTTTCAGGCCAGGAATGTCAATTAAATGTTCATACCCGGGGAAACTCAATAGGTCTGAATTGATAGCTTTTTAGGGGTCAGTCAATAAAATCGGAAAAATATTTAATAAATTGATGTAAATGAACACCGATTTAGGAAACATTTTTCTGTAATAAGTTGCATTTTATTAATAAATATATAAATGCGCTAACCGAACTCCTGTTTTACTAGTCTTTCTTAATTAACTTCAAAAAAAAGATATATTAAAAAAACAACAACGTATCTAAACCGTGTCTTCAAAGTTTCTAATAATTTCTAAAATATATATTTTGGTGTGTTAAGCTTTTAAGTAGTAAATACATTTTTTTTGTTTGATTATATATTCGCCTTTGTAATGTTTCATATATTATCGTATATTTAGTTCCCTGTAAAAAATAATTATCCTTAAAAAAAAACATATTTCATTTATGGTCATCATAACAACTATACTCTTTATACTGACATTATACTTTATAACATTGTATTTCATGTTTTTTTGTTTAGCTAAGCCATTTAATACCCATATGTTTCATATCCTTTTCTTAACGATCAATTGGCACAACTTTGCAATTTTACGGTCACTTTGTTCGCATGTTTATACTCAACCTTTAGTTAAATCTATTCGTAGGTTATAGTATTGGAAATGTGGTACCCAACTGAACTATAAACCATTTCACTCTAGAGAATAAACTGCAGCTCACTTTACGACCTATAAAATCTCTTAACACAATACTGTACTCAGAAATACTTTGCAACACTTTTTTGTCCCAATTTCTTTATGGCACACATCGAAAATGTCTCATGGAAGAAAACAATAATAAACGATACATCGATACTATTTTCGTAGTTCTATTTGGATAATTTTCTCTTGGTTTTAGCACTAACGGGAACGAATCATCATACATCTATTCGCACTTGAATAAATTTTAGTTTTTATACTCTATCCCATTTAGGGGTGTATTAGTTTTGATACATAGTTTGTAACATAGAGAAATAATTTAGCTAGATATACCTCAAAGTAGCTAGATATACAAAGTACGTGTGTATATGGATCGACTCAGAATCGCTAGCTGAGTCGATTAAACCATGTCTGTCTGTCTGTGCGTCCGTCTATCCGTCCGTTCGTCTGTACGTCAACAATTTTTAGGAATTAAATTTTGAGCTAGGCTAATGAAATTTGGTATATAGGATCCTCGTCCGTGCCTATAGAATAAGTGTAAACACTTTAAAAAACCGCCCACTGCCACGACCACTTTTAAGAAAAACTTAATTTTTGGCCAAACCGTAAGGAATTTTGAAAATGTTTCTAAACAACATATTTGGACAATCTTAATATCTATATTTCGTCTATATAAAAAAAATTTCCTACGCCCACTGTTTGGGGGCATTTTCAGTAAAAAATGGACAGTTTTGTAAAAGGTTTGCTCAGTTTTTTTTGAGCGAGCGTGTTAGATGGACACCTTCAAATGACAAAATACACACTATTTTTAAAGATTTTCTACGATAAAGGCGAAAAAACAAGCCAGGAGTCTGAAAATGTGAATAGTGATTATGGACCTGATACTGGTAACAGTCAATCATGCGTAATTTTGGTTTCGTCGATCCAGTTCTAGTAATTTCGATAATTTTTGTCGAAAATGTAGTTAAAAACTTTGAAATTTTCGGGTTTGACAGTTGAGCACAGTTTCAAATGCTTCGGAATCGGAAACATATGAATAAGGCTGGATATAAACAAAAGCTCGACATATTGGACCCACAGGAGTTAATGCAATAAAAAAACTCATGGATCGAATTTTCATCTGCGAATCGAACAAAATTGACCCATTTCTGAAGCGATTTGTGACAGGATATGGTAAATAATGATGAGAAGTGGATCACTTACGATAAACTCAAGCGAAAATAGTCGTTGTTGAATCGCGGTAAGCTGGCGAAAATTGTGGATAAGCCGATATTGATGGTTAGGGCTAGTACGGAATCATCTGCTATGTACTGCTCCCCTAAAACTCTAAGTTTGCACTTGCACTTGTACTGTCAACAATTGGACCATCTGAAGGAGAAATAAACCAAAAGCGGCCAGCTTCGAATAATTAAAGAGAAATAGTATTCCAAGATGAAAAGGTCCTGAAGCTTGGTTTGAAAGTTTTTATGCATGCCACCAAGTTCCATCAACTTTGAGGTAGTCAAAGAGTTTATCTACCCCGTAGTCAGGATATGGTCGCCACTGATCATCAACATTTTGTTTTTGGTATCAGGCCGTAGTCAGCGTTAAAAGGTATTTTTTTTTAAATCTAATGTATTACATTTTAATTTAAATTGATCAGTGAACTCTTACATATTCGTTTTCGTATATTACATCGATGGAAGTACTGTGACACTGTGAAAATTCAAAGCTGCGTTTTTTTGACAAAAATGTATATTTTGTACCCTGAGTCCAGTAATTTTTCAAAAATGTATGTCTATTATTGAAACCAACCAACCCAAACTACACTGTCGATTTGACTAACATTTCTCAGACCGAAAATTTGTCAAATATAATTTTTACGATAGTTACGCGTTTGTTAGATAATTTGTTGTCAATTTTATTCTCTATCTTCTTCGTAAGTGGCGCTACAGTCCGAAATAAACCTAAGCTTCAACCAACATGCCTCTCCAATTATCCCGGTCTTTAGCTACTGCCTGCAGCTACGTACTCCAAGTTGGTTGAGGTCGGTTTCTACATGTGCGCGCCACTAAAGTCGTCTTTCTGGGAATCGAAGACTCTGCGAGCCGGAGGTATTGGTGTCCATTCGTGCTACATGCCCTAACCATCTTAAATGTCCAATGCGGAGTTTTGTGATTAGGGGCATGTTGCTGTAGAGCCCGTATAGTTATTGGTTGAATCTTCGTCTCCATAGCCCATCTGACATTAGAAGCCATTTTTACAAAACAATAATTAAGTATTTTGAATGTAACCTTATATCCCCTAAAATACTCCTAATGGTTTTTCCTCGAATTATTTCTATATTAGAATTCCAATGTACATATGTATTTACCATTTACCTAAATTTCGCTGCAAAATCAACGTCAATATTATTATTGACAAATATTAAAATATGCCCAAGGGATATTTGCTTTCAATTCCGATGCCATCTGTCGTCTCAGCTGATATTTCAGTGACTCGAGTTAATTGCCTTTGACGTAGTTGTCGCCACCATCACCATTAAGTGGAATCGAATAAAATGGAAATTTGTTTATTGTCACCGAAAAGTTTAATGTCACCACAGTTTAACAATAACTGGAAATGTTTAATCAAAAAAGTTTTGTGTCAGATACAAAAGATACAATTTGGGTATCCTAATAGTTGAATAGTTCGAAATGTCGATAACAAATCGAATGGACCGCTAAATGAAGGACATTTTTTGATGGTAATTGAAATAAATTTATTTCACCTTTTTTCGTCAATTTGTGTTTAGTGAAATTTAGATTTTTTAAATAAGTCATTTTGTTTTTACTGCACTTTGTGTTTTATATTTGCAGTAGTGAGCGGAGGCTATGTTTGCCCGTCCGAATTTTCGGACATTAAAAATACTTGACGCGTGCCTTTTCTCTATCACAATGTAGCCACTTTGATTGACCATACGCTGGCTCTTGTGGCATTTCGTTCCGCAGTGAAGTCAATTAGCCTAAATCCGTTCGTATATGTGGTGTTGTATGGGCTTTATGTTATATATCGCATACATGTCATTTTCCTTTAATATTGAGGATACAACTAAAAATTTAGAAATTTTGGGCAATTATTTTTATAAGAACTTTTAATGTTAATTTTGGTAAAAATCATTTTCTATTTCTGGCCGTATTGTATTGCACGTAATAAAACTGCATATTAAATATAACTATAGGCTTTGCACTTAAATATTTTTCAAGCAAGGAAAATGCATAAAAAATGTTAAATTTAAAAATGTTTCCGGGGACATGTTCTAGGTTCAATCAATTCGAATCTCAAGCTATATCGATTGTAAATTCATTCAAACGTGTTTTGGGTCAATAAACTGATACCAAATCGGAGAGGACAAACATACTCATGTTTTATTTACTGCGAACAATTAACAGGCAATTGCAGTGCAAAACATCCTGCTGTTTAATTGGAACATTTAATTGTATTCAAATTAGACATGTGAGGCTTTCGAATTAGCTTTGTCAATCAAATACACCCACTGGCGCATAATTGACTACATTTTAATTAAAACAAATCCGATAAAGGTGTATCCTTTTATTTTTACAATGTGGGGAACACGCACTCCTCTCTAGCTGATATAAAATGTTCAAATGATATACGTGAGGTATTTAAATTGAAATGCAGTTAACAGTTTATTAGGCTAATTAGGTTTACTTTGATGCTGGATACTGAGTACATTGTGCTATGTACCATGCGGTTGCAGTTATGGTTAGGATGATCAAATATAAAAAAACGTCATAGAGGTGATGGTTTTTTAAGGATTACCATTGATTTACTGAAAATGACTTTAAAATGGGTGGTAGATTACGTTAATACTATTTCGTGCTTGACAATTAGCCATTTTTGAGTTATCCCCAAATCCTTTTCGTTAAATTGTGACATGCATAGAGAATACGCTTTAATTTTAGTTTGATCGTATCCTGCGGTGAAAATAAAATCAGATTGATTTAATTTAAATAATACCAATACGTAGACGAAACATATGAGAGGCTACAATCCGCTATGCGGATCGTTGAATACCCTATCCCATCCCATCCTTTAAATTAATATCCTCAAAATATAGGCTTATGGCGATGAAATACAGAAAATGACATTGTCACAATATATTGCTCAGACAGTTTCTCAAAATCTTGTGTGGTTCGACAAAAAACAACGTATTTCTATTGCTAATGCCTTGGGATGGGGTATACAAATGGTTTTTGTAAGAAAACGCCCCCAAAATGTGGGCATAGGTGAAAATGATTTATGGACAAAATGTTTATATTACCATTTTGGAAGTATTTGCATCAAACTTTTTTTCGAAAGTTTTAAAATTTGGACAAAAAGCGTTTTTTACTAAAAACGCCCCCAAAAAGTGGGCGTGGCAAAAAACTTTGTATGAACGAAATATAGATATTAAGATTGTCTAAATATGCTACTCAGACACTTTTTTGAAATTCCTTACGGTTTGGCCAAAAAATAAGTTTTCCTAAAAAAGGGGCGTGGCAGTGGGCGGATTTCAAAAATGTTTCCACTTGTTCTGGTGGCACGGACGAGGATCCTATATACCAAATTTCATTATCCTAGCTCAAAATTTAAGGCCCAAAAATCGCTGACGAACAGACAGACAGACGGACGGACAGACGGACGGACGGACAGACAGACATGGCTAATTCGACTCAGCTAGCGATTCTGAGTCGATCCATATACTTTGAGGTATATGTAGCAAAATTATTTCTCTATGTTACAAACTAAGTATCAAAACTTATATACCCCCTATGGGATAGGGTATAAAAACGAATAAAATATGAGATTTGAGCTGTATACTGAAATACAATGCAACATTTTGAAACACAAATATTTAAAACCAAAATCTCTCCATTTTTACAAAATTTGTTTGCAGACCTCAAAGTTACATTAAACATATGAGAAGGCTACAATCCGATGTTCGGATAGTTGAATACCCTATCCCATCCTACCTGTAAAAGTGGGCGGATTTCCAAAAAATTTACACTTGTTCTGGTGGCACGGACAAGGATCCTATGTACCAAATTTCAATAACCTAGCTCAAAATTTAAGGCCCAAAAATCGGTGACGAACAGATAGACGGACGGACGGACAGACAGATATGGCTTAATCGACTCAGCTAGCGATTTTGAGTCGATCCATATACTTTGAGGTATATATGTAGCTATGTTACAAACTATGTATCAAAACTAATATACCCCTATGGGATAGGGTATAAAAACGACGCTACCGATATTATTGCTACATGCAAGGTGGTGCAAAAGTAAAGTCACAATGTGAATTGGCTGCCATATTGTTAGAAAAAAGAAATCTGATATTTCGTTAATGTACTTACAACTGTGAAACTGAAAATTGTGATCGTTTTACAGCTTTTTGAATCGATGTTTCCAAAACTCCTTGCTCCGAATTGGTGATGTGATTCCTTTTAAAATAAATTGCAGATTTGCAGGATTTTTGGTTTATTGCGGTTAATGTGTGATTTAAAAAAGTTCTAAATGAAAAAGTCTGGCGTTGTCTGATTTGGACGAGAAATTAATTCATAGCCTGAGCTATGTGTGTTTGGAACAATACCCGAGACCCACTTCAGCAATTTTTGCTTATGCCAAAAACTACGGTGGTAGCATCGAGGTCTTCGAAAAATAAGGGCCAATCATTTTTCCCATGCAAATTCCTAACATAATATGTAGTCATTTTGAGGGGATGAAACTTCGTGCATTTCATTTTTATTCCATGTCCGCATTTTATTTATACGAGTAAAAACGTTTGACGCCATTTTCGAAAAAAAAACGATGACAGATTAAAATTATTATTATTTGTAAGCATGGAATTTCTTGGTCCTAGCATGGAATCCATATGCTCCAATGTTGAGGTATATGACGCCATTCAGTTGTTTTCACCGGTTTTGGAAAAACTCTATTAATTAAAATCTTTTAAGATATAAAATGCAGGAAATTGCGGTAAAATAATTCTTCAAACCCGATGGTAAACCGTTTTTGGCAACCACTCATTTTTACTTCCCCAGTCTACTTATTATAGGGAAGTGTTGTGATGGCGCTAAAATTCAAATTTGGATTTTTTTTAAAAAATTACATAATTTATTAGGTGTCCAAGAAAATCATCTCAAAATGACTCTAGGGATGTTGATAAAAATTCATATCTAAAATGCAAGGACCAAGGCACTCTAAATCTTTGTCTTGTCATATTCGCTGTTCATGAAAATGGCTTTTTTTGCTAACAATATATTTTCGGTCATGGACAATGTCCCATTGAACAGATTTCGAAAGACACGTTGGGTTACAATCGCAAAAGATCCATTCGAAAATTCACAGTGCTCGTTCAAACCTTAAATTATAGTTCAACGTGAATAACCTTTAAATTTATAATTTTGGTGAGAGTAGCAAGAGGAAAACGCATCCGTTGGAGAACAATCAATTTCTTGAGAAATTTCGAATGTCGAATTTATTTTGTTTTTTTTCGTGAACAAAGGTCTAATTGCCACAAGTTAAAACGGTGCATTGAAACAAACAAACTTCCCTTAGTTGTGAAAAACACACAAACAATAATAATGTTGTTGTTTCGCGTATTGGAATTTGGAAAAAGTGACATAAGATGCGTATTGTTCACAGTTTGTAGTAATTACATACAATGCTGCTAAATTATATTCATTCAGGTTGGTTAAACTACGTTCAGTTGAACTCAACTTTAGATTTAATTGTAAAACCAAAAAAAAATTAACTCAAGTAACGGGTCCGCCATCTAACGTTTTTTTTTTTTTTCAACTAGTGCTTATTTCGTGAAAGCTCATATCTTATTTGACAGATAATTAGTTTTATCCATCCCCTGAACGAATATGGTTGTGTATACGCTTGAACAACGCTGGGAAATATTGCGATATTACTTTGAAAATCATGGTACTGTTGCAGAATGTGTGCGAAAATTGCGTACGGATTTTGGAAGAAGAGAAGCACCGTCAGCTCCGTATGTTCGTTATCTTGTGAAAAAAGTGAAAGAAACTGGCATCCTCATCGATAAACCAAAGCGTGAAAAGCCAAAAACAGTGCGTACACCCGAGAATATTGCTGCTGTGGCAGAAAGTGTGCATGAAGCGCCATCAAAATCAATTCACCGTCGTTCTCAACAATTGAACATTTCGGAGACATCATTGAGACGAATTTTGTATAAAGACCTTGGTATGACGCCATACAAAGTCCAACTGGCTCAGGAGTTGAAGCCAACTGACCATCCAATGCGTTTTCGCTTCGCTAAATGGGCCTGCGATCGACTTAGAGAAGATGCCGATTTTGCCAAAAAAAAATCTTTTCAGATGAAGCTCATTTTGATCTTGGCGGGTATGTAAACAAGTAAATGGGGCACAGAAAACCCGCACGCATACATTGGAAAGCCGATACACCCAAAACGAGTCACTGTTTGGTGCAGATTTTAGTCCAGAGGCATAATTGGGCCATTTTCTTCGAAAATGAGAAAGGAGTGGCCGTTACAGTCAATGGCGATCGTTATCGGGCCATGTTGAACGAATTTTTGTTCACAAAAATTGAAGAGGAGGATATTGGCAACATTTGGTTTCAACAGAACGGCGATACGTGCCACACAGCCGAAGCTACACTCGATGTTTTGCGCCCTGTTTTTGAAGATCGCATTATCAGCCGCAGAGCTGATGTCGTTTGGCCACCTCAGAGCTGCAATTTGACACCGTTGGACTTTTATTTGTGGGGTGCCGTAAAAGATAAGTGTTACGCCGACAAGCCAGAGACAATTGACGCTTTAAAGGACAATATTCGTGAAGCCATTGGTGAAATACAGCTGCACACAATCGATAATGTGCTTAAAAATTGGACCGATCGTGTAGGCTACTGCATGGACAGCCGAGGCATCCATTTGAATGAAGTTATTTTCCATTATTAACCAACCGGAAGGATTGTACTTTCAAATAGAAAAAGAAATTTGAGAAAATATTCAGTAGTTTTTTTTTATAGCATTTTCAAAAAAAAAAGTTATTTGGCGGACCCTTTATAAGCTCAGCTGAACTTAAGACACATGCAACAGGAGGTCTCACTAGTGTTCAAGAACTAAACATGCACAAAAGCTAGGCAAAATTTGTAAATTTGTATTTTCAAAAATTGAATAGAAAAAGTCAAATGTTATTAATTAAATAGTTTAAGAAATTTTAACTTAACTACACCTCTTATCGTGCAGTATCATTGTAAACAAAATGGTATCTCAACTCAACCGTTGAGATTCGGCATAAAACAGGAATCATGCAAAACGTAAACACTTGTATTGTAATAGGAATAACCTAGATTGTGGGACCTGACGAGCTTGCTGCACTAAGAAAAATGTGTTTTTATCTTTCTCTTACAAAGACTATAGAGAAAGATATTGTTTACGTGAACATGTTCGACCCCGAGATGTTGATTGATTCTAACCGTACGATGATAGGGGAATTAAAAAAAGTGGTTTTTGCAATTCCGCCCATCTGTCCGTAATGGTCCCTCCAGCCTAAAGAGCTTGACCGATTTTCTTCAAACTTCGTATCCAGACTTTATACAACATATAACGGATTTTTTAGGCCACAGGTATAAATAAAATCGTCAATTTCTCGCAAACTGTTCTGTCAAATTTAATACAATTTAATTTAAAATACTACTTTGAATGTTTGCAACAATTCCACATAATTAGTTTTGGCCCATCTATCCGTATACGGAATTTTCAGTTTTGGCAAATAACTGAAAATCTTTGTTATTTACATGGACACCGATTCCATCAAATTCCAGAATAAAGGTTCGTATAATCACATGTTGGCATTATTTATATCATTTTTAGCATCAATAATCAAAATGAATAATATTGTGTATGTTGGGATTTGATCTAACGCCCAACTCGCTGTGAAAATAATATAACAGTAAACCCTAATTATATAAAAACTTATTGACCGCAACCATACAATACAACAATTCAATACAATTGACTTACCTACTATTTTCTAGCACAAATTTATCGCATATACTCAAATTGATAGCAGATGAACCCCATTAAAAACTATTGATGATAATGATATTGCGATCTGTCCAAATAATTATTTAAACGACAGTACTTGAGAAAATTAATTATGAAACAGAACTAATATTAGTACATGCATGAATGTCATGACTCATGACAAACAACAGGATTAGATATCATAAGAAATTTCGATAACCTTATGTCACAGCAGCTTTCCATTGCATGTTTCTATACTCCCACTTCAAGATAACTTCAAAACAACAAAACCATGATAAAACTGCTTGAGAGAAAACCAGACTTGTTTCAATAGCACTTAAAGAGTATTTAAGTATACCACTAGCTAAAGTACTGTAAAGTACTTCAAACAACCAGCTATAAACGTGAAAGCTTCGTAGACAATGATATTCACTTGAAGCAGAGGCAATTGGTAGTTTCGAAATATTTTCTTAACTTATCTGGTGTAGTGTAGATCACACTTGAACTTTGTACAGATATTTCTATGAAAATGGCGAAATTTATCTGCAATTAACATGCAATTGTTCTGTTCATGAATAAGTGGTGACAAACTGTAAGTAATTAGAGGAAATGCGAAATAAAGCCTCGTTAAGGAAACCTAATGTAATTGACTAAGAAAACGTCTCTTATCTAGAATCTTTAAGTTTCACTGAATGCTTATTATCTGTGAACAAATGAGATATAAGGAAAGCATTGTCTGTCGTTTCTTTTGAGAAATTTTCATAAGATACCCACATTATAAAAAAAAAAAAAAAATATATAATTTTTTTCCGTAGTTTGCAATTAGTGGTTTCGGGAAAAAGGAAACATAATCCGAGATATTGATTAAAACTCAGCTACTCTGATAGTGGAGTATGACAATTCTCCCTATTCACCGACCTGGTAGATACTATGCTAGTCGGATTTAATTCAAATTATATATCTGAGTTTCTTGGAACAGTGGCCAGAAATATTTAGTTGAGATGCAACTGCATTATAGAACAATCAATATCAGGAGACGTGTTACTTCACTTGAATACGACTAAACAAAATCACGCCTTGTATTTATAGTTGAATTAAATATCGATTTAATTAGACGTACGATTTAATAGGTCGTATGTGCGGAAACGAAATCAACAACGTAGAAATATTGGTTTTAATCTGCATCGAGCTGCTTCCAATTATATCGTAGCAATTGAGTGAAGTAAGGATAGCAATATCTAAACTCAAGCTTAATAAGGCCTCCGGAAATGACGGCCTTCCCGCTGAGCTTTATAAAGCCGGCGGAGTTGACTTGGTAAGAAACATTCACCAAATCTGGTCGGATGAAAGTATGTCTGAAGAATGGAACCTCAGCATCGTTTTCCCTATCCACAAAAAAGGAGACTCTCTAAACTGCGCCAACTACAGAGGCATAAGTCTCCTCAATATCGCCTACAAGATCCTATCTGCCGTAATATCTGAACGGTTGAAACCGTTTACCAACAACCTGATCGGCCCTTATCAGTGTGTTTTAGGCCAGGAAAGTCCACAACCGATCAAATTTTCACGCTTCTGCAGATTCTAAAAAAAAAACAAGAAGTCCCAATCGATATACCCACCATCTATTTATCGATTTTAAAGCCGCATACGACAGCATTTATATAAATCCAAAAAAGGATTTAGGCAAGGCGATGCGCTGTCATGTGACTTCTTCAATTCGATTTTTGAGAGGATTGTACAAAACTCCCGAGCCAACACCAGAGGATCAATTTTCCAAAAATCGGTGCAACTACTAGCATACGCTGACGATATTGATATCATTGGTAGGACTCAACGTGTTGTCATAGCCACGTTTGCTAGTATAGAGAAGGAAGCGGCGAAAATGGGTTTAGCAGTAAATGAGGGTAAGATTAAGTATATGCTTTCAACAACAAAGGACACACAATATCGAGGAATTGGACAGAACGTCACCATTGACAGATATAACTTTGAGGTAGTACGGGTTTTTGCCTACCTCGGCTCCGCTATTAATTCTGACAACAACATCTCGTCAGAAATCAAACGAAGAATTACTCTTGCCAACCGCTGTTTCATCGGGCTAAATGCAATTTAGTAGTAAAGCCCTCAAACGAACTATTAAGGATATCCTATATAAGACCCTGATCATCCCAGTCCTGCTTTACGGGGCTGAAGCATGGACTATATCAAAAGCACATGAAGAAATCCTTGGTCGATTCAAGAGAAAAATCTTCGATGCCGGTTGCGTTGACGGGCTATATAGAGACGAAGATTCAACCACGAAATATACGAACTGTACAGCGACATACACCTTGTCAAAAAAAAACCCGCATTGAACGGTTAAGATGGCTAGGACATGTAAAACAAATGGACACCAATACTCCTAATCGCAGAGTCTTCGATTCCCAGCCAGACGTCGGACGCAGTAGAGGAAGACCTCGCCTTTTTGGCGTTCACAAGAAGAAACCGCCCTCAACCAACTTGGAGTGCGCAGAGACAGACTGGAGACAATTAGCTTAGGATCGGGCTAATTGGAGAGGCATGTTAGTTGAGGCCTATTTTCATCCCGGACTGTAGCGCCACTTAAGTATGTAAGTAAGTAAGTAAGTAATTGGGTACACACAGAGAAGTCTGCAAATGTTTAGGATTTAGGATCACACTCATTTTGACCATAATATCAAAGATTCTGTATTGTTTTCTATAATTTTGTCTACATATCAATACCGATTGATTTATTTAACAAATATTAAGATCACATGGCCGAAGATATATTGCATCAGATGAGGCTTAGAACAACAAATGCAGATTTGCAAGTGAATGAAATGAGGAAATGCTTGATGTTTACCAACAAAAGGTTAATACAATTATTGATGATTATGCCAAATCGTCTAATGCACGATGCATTTAAGACCTAAGAAGTAAACCCCAATACGATTCCGAGGCATTGAGAGAAACCGTTCAAATCAGGAACAAAATTATGCCTACGATACGCTCATCAAAGTAGTGAACGATGGAACTGGAAAACTTTTTTCTTAGATGATCCCGGTGGTACGGGAAAAACATTTTAAATGTCATTTATATACTGGCAACGATTCGATCGCAAATGAATTTCCACTTGCACTTGCTATTTTTTTTTTCTTTCATTGCATTTTTTTATTTATTTATTATTAACTTTTTTTGTTTAGTTGTGGTTTTTCTTATTTTAAATTTAATTATTTCTTAGTAGAAAGATATATTGTTATCATATCTCTGTAAATGTAAATTGTGCGGCAATAAGCTTTTTTGTTAACTTCGAACGAAATAAAATATATCTCTCGAATAGCTCATTCAGCACTCAAGTTTCAGTTGGACATGCAAACTGATGAATTTCAAAACTTGTAACCTTTCGAGGAATTCTGCGATGGCCAAAGTGTTGCAGCAAAGCAAATATATTGTTGGGAAAAATGCACAATGGCAGAATAAAAATTCTGGAGGAATTTAACCCCATGATGAATTTTTTTTAAAAACAAAAAAACAAAATCGGTAAGGTGGTGCGTTGAATCTATAGAGTTGTTCAGGACAACGTCAGTGTCAATGACAAACTGACAGCATATGTAGGAAAACAAACACATTTGACATTTCTATGCCGGCAATTTCATTTCAAGGGACAGGGGTTGTTTTTTTGAACATTTTTAAAATTGCTTGAAAATTGTGTAAAAGTGCTAAATGAGAACAGAACAATTTATAAACAAAATAAAAATATTCAGAGTTATTGTTGTTTGTGAAAACAAGAACATAATAATATTTACTACACGAAAACTAATCAACTTCTTTTGCACTCGGATTTATGTTCACGCTTTGCAATGGCACTGGTTATCAATTTCACTCATTTTATTTCTATTTTATAATTATACACACTCTCTTAGTTTCGTTACGTATTTATAATTTGAGTTTCACTTTGAAAAACTTATATTTTCATATATCAAAGCAAATTATCCAAAAATTAGTACTCCCGCCATATAAAATATCACAATGTTTTCCTCCAAGCGATTTTGACGTTTTAAAATAAGAGACAACGCACTTGGGAGGGAGATAGTCTCATGAACAACTCTATTGGCAGGTGATTTTCGAATAACATTGCCAGTAATTCCACCTAAACGTCACTCGAAGAACTAAATAATTTGAACATCGTCCATTTTATATTCGAAAGCGAAGTCAATAAAGCGTTATAGTTCCGTCTCATCTTAATTAAGAATATAAATATGTAATGTATATAAACAAAAAAAAAAATAGTTCAATAAAGGCAAAACGAACTAACATATGGCGAAATTTGCACTTTTTTTTTTATTTTTATACCCCAAACTACGTTCTACGTTCCGACTCACTATAAGTCATAATCTTACTGATACTAACAATACCACATTAGCTACACCATAGATGTCATCACCGGATACTACCCGATTGGCAAGCATCCAATTATGGTATTTCAGGAAATGTATAAACTAAAAGGAGCAAAAGACGAAAGACCTTTTCAAAATGGTGGATGGTAGTCAGTAGATCCAATATCTATACCCAGCCAATTCTCGATTACAAATTTAACTGCTGTCGCACTAAAAGTTATAATAAGCGAGCTTAGGATGGAAAGTGAAATTTTCTCAACCCTTGCATTAACTTGCTCCTTATAGAACAAGTATTGGTTTCGTAAAAAAATTCAAACTAAAAATATATTAACGAGACATTAAGTAGCTCAAACAATATTCAAGTCCAACAACTTCATTATCACGTGCACGTCTCCAATACGCAAATCACAAGTTCTAATCCCCTTGGCATTTTCGTTTCACTCAATGTGCACTTTGCAGTCGCTAGCTCGTTGACAATAGCAATTAAATTACCATCGATAATGTCCGTTTGCTGTGTGATTCCATCTTCTCAATTGGTTTGGAATCTCTATGTTAGCTTCTCATTTCACTACTGATTTGAGGTTGGTGATTCGTGTTTTACAATCCGGTCATACAATGGATGGCTCTAGAGAAATTTCAAATGCATTTTAGTTTACCAACTGTTTACGTATGTTGTGAGCAAAACCCAATGTTCTATTGTATCGCCGCATCGGAGAACTCAAAATGACGGCCACAATCTGTGTGGAACAATCAGCAATTCGTTGTACTAATGAACTTGTTCACATGGTTGACTGAATGCCTCATGAATTTCAGAAGGATTTGATTTTGGAATACCGTTGATGATGGCAAAAACTTGTATATGTGAAATTTTGCACCAAACCAAATGGGAATAGTTAGAAATGGTTTACAATTTGTTTTTGTAGATAAGTATTTTCTACTTACAATTCTGAAGATCTTACATTGCATACATTTTGCATTATAACATTTAATAATGGTACACAATACTCATACTCATGTACATACACTTTGTTTATCATATTTTATCAAAATTCATCAATTAATCGCTTCGAACGCTTTGCATAGCATCAGATAAGTTGATGAAGTTAGAAATAATTTATCATATTTTAAATCATAAATAAGGCCTTAAAGAATTACTTAGAATAAGTCAGGACCGTTAAATAGAAACCCGTCATGAAGCAGTCCATGGAAAAAAAAAAACGGTGGCTCCCCGATGATGTTATGGACACCACCTGTATGTAGTAAGTCTCTACTACATCCAAAATCTTTCCTATCACTCTCTTTCCTCCCTTCTCTATCGCTAATACGAACTATATTTTGTAAATATGAACTATATCACTCGAAAAATCAATTAAACAATAATAAAAATATCATCAGAAAGAACAAACAGTATGCTTAAATTTCTGTCAAAAGGAATGACCACATACAGCGCCATCTATTGAACGGTGTTTGAATTGAACTGAAAAACGAAATGTGCAGCTACCGCGCCACCTGTTGAGAAATCTTCGCGTAGCATACCTGCAGAAGGAAGAAGGAAGGATGGAAGTGGTCCAATCGTATTCAATTTTTAAGCATCTGAACAAACCACGACCCACTTTATATTCATAAACGAAATTCATATTGGGATATAAGTCTATTCGTATAATGTATAGTAGACAATATTGTCTAATCTAAAGTCGAAAAACATTGGAAGGTAACGATGTCAAGAAGCCATTAGATCAGCCGCAAATGATGTGCTAGGAATCTCGCGCCCAGCGGCAAGAAATCCTTGGATTGATGAGTAGTGCCGACAGCTGGTTGATGCCAAGAACGAGCTCTATAACACTAAGCTGCAAGTGAAGAAGAGAGCTGCCATTGAGCTCTATAGGCTAAGAAGGGGGGAGTAATACCGACTTTTGAAGCAAGAATATAGCGCGCTATCCAGGCTATAGAGAGGTGCCGCTCCAGGAATGATGTTCGCAAGTCTTACGAAAATGTAAAACGTCAAAGATAGGGATACAAGGCTAGAACAGAATCTTATTGACAGGAATCCCAAAGTAATGTAGTTCAAACACAGTCGATTCTAAAGATATGGAAGAACCACTTCTGCAGACTGTTAAACGGCGATGACGAACAATCTTCCGCTGTCAGTCAGAATGATAATGAACCATTCAATTATATCGACGACAGCGAAAATTACACCGGACCTAAGTGAAATGAGGACAGCAATATCCCAACATTAGCTTAAAAAGGCTGCCGGAAAAGATGGCCTTGAAGGCGAGCTTTATAAAAGACGGTGAAAATGATTTTGTAAGTAACACTTACCAACTATGAACAAAATTAGGTCGAATGAAATTATGCCTGAAGAGTGGAACCTCATCAGCGTTTTTCCGATCCACAAAAAAGGAGACCCTCAACAGAAGAGGCATATATCTCCTCAACATTGGACAGAACTTCACCATTGAAAGATATATATATTTGAGGTAGTACGGGACTTTGCCTACCTCGGATTCTCTAATAACTCTGACAACAACATCTAATTATTCTTGTCAACCGCTGTTTTTTTCAGTCTAAGAATGCAGTTTAGAAGTAAAGCCCTCACTCAAACTACTAAAGCTATCCTATACAAGTCCCTGATCACCCCATGCCACTCTACGGCGCTGAAGCATGGACCGTATCAAAAGCGGATGCAGAAATCCTTGGTCGTTTTGAGTGAAAACTTTTTCGAAAAATTCAACCACAAGCTATACGAGCTTTACAGCGACAGCAATCTGACAGATGCCGGAAGTAGTAGATGAAGACTATGCCTTAAGTGGCGCGCTTCAAGTGCGTAACTGGAGGCAGTTAGCTAATTATTATAGATTCATGGTGTTTAAAGCCCCGAACTGTAGCGCCACAAAAGTTATTTTATTAACTCTTGTTTAAAAATACAGAATAAAGTTTAACATTTTCAAAAACTGACGGCCACATTTAGACTACATATTGTAGTTTCGGTCTATGAATATTCTTATAAAATAAAAAAAACAAAAATACATACTTTATCACAGGTGAGCAATCAACCAAAACATTTAAACCTACTCAAAGCAAACTGTCAATCAAAATACGTTTTTTAAATAAGAATAAAACTTCTTTTATCCCCACAATTCTAACACATTGCAGACATCTACACTCAGAAGTCTCTAGTTGTAATTGCGATTCAACTTTTGCTACCCCAAATCACAATTGACATGAAATCGTCCCATTTGTCACCATATCTCGCAACTGACATTCACCAGAAAGGATCTAAATATTTTCCAATTTACATCAACATGTCCCACTCCCAAGAACAAACTTCAATTCAAATAAACACACATATTCTCTATTCGCAACACATATGTACGTACCTCGATATCGTTCATCTTTCGACTTTTCGGCCATACATCAATGTCCCCTCTTTAAAAAAAAGATGCAAAACTATAGATATGCTCTCATGCATCGTGACATGACGGATGACACATGGAAAGAGATAACTTTTCTACCAAGGATATCCAATATCCATATATGGGATCGAGATGCCCCCGTATAACTTAGAGTTGGTGCAAGAAAAATATGAGAGCACCACTTCTTTGTTTCGGAACGACACACAGGACCAAGCTTTACGGTCCAACTTGCCTGCTATGACAACATTTTCTTCCGTCAACTCGAGATCACGAGAACAACAAACGTAGAAGAGAGGCACGCATGGTAGCAGTAAAAAAATTTAAGGAAAAACACGAATCCTGTTAACAATGAAATCAAAACTTTTGCAATAAATTCCCAACTCAGTGGTAGATTTACATAAGTTCCTGGAACTTTGTGCACTTTATGCCCTACGGACGATATGTGAGAAAGTTTTGTTCTAGCTAAATTTTTTTTTGTGTCAGAGTTTGTTTTGCATTTTTTTTGTGTTAGTCTCCTCTGCCTGTTATCATGATGATTCTGGCCACAGCCTCTGCCACCGTCGATGAAACATATGAAGGAAAACCTCAGGTGAACTTTTAGCTCTCATGTGGGAATTACAATTTTTGCCGTGTGTTGAGAGTTTGGCTTTTGAGGGCGCTTAAGTTTAGAAAGCAGATATGATAGAAAAAAACAGACATACGAAAGAGTTTTTATCGTAAAGTTTGACTCAAGTTCGGCATGATATGTTTTTTGTTGTTAAAATTGTATACGAATAATGTCAATAATACAAAAACAAAAAATGTGCTACATGATTGCAATTGTCTTATTATATTAATTTGGTAGGAACTCTCTAGACATTTCATTGTTTTTAATTACGGAAGGCAATTTTTGGGAATCCTTGAGGAAACGTATACTTCGTTGAATCGGTGCATTTAGAAGAGTTTTTGTGGATCAAGTAAACGATGTAGGGACCAAGTTTGTTAGGTACACTTTTTTCCGAACAAATATTGGAAACCAGTTGGTGTATGCTCTTACCATGTTATCTTCAACGGTTTTTTAAGCAAATCCAACTTGCTCATAGTACTCATGCACCAACTTATTTTTTTCTTAAACGACCTGTTGATGCTCTGATAAGTTTTTGCCTTTGTCCAACTTAGCTGGAGCTATGAACACCATTGGAAGCTCCACCTTCGAAATTTTCTCGATGATGATGATGTCTATACAATGAAAGTCATTTCATCTACTGTCGCATAGGCTTTAGAAACCTATGTTAATTTAGAAACCTAATTAATATAAGCAATTCAATGATGCGAATATTTAAATCGAAAAATATGAAGTATTTAATAGACTAGATTTCATTTTAAGTCTACTTCAATTCGAAAGTATGAAAATTAAACGAAAATAAGCTCCACAACCCCGTGTCCTAGGGGTATACCTCCAGGTAGGTTGTACCGTCAGGGTGACTTCCTTAAAACGTAAAAATTAGCCAGTTATGAGAGAGACGACAGCGTCGGATAACATATCCCACCCCGGGTGCTACTCAAAAACTTAATGTAATACTTTTATTGGATTCGACTTCGAATCCACAAAGCAACCTAGATGGGAAACGTCGACTCCGACCATTTTCGCATCGCTACCAAAAGCCCGGTTGTCCAACGAGAAGAAGCTGTGAATGGTGCAAAAGAAAAAAACCTTGACGTTGGGCGACTTAGTGAGCCTCCACCAATGCTAACATCCAGTGGTTACAGTATCGCAATATCATCATTGAAGTAAGTGGAAACCACCATAGGCTACCTGCCACCACCGAGAATATGTCCGTGATATCATGATATTTTGAAGTACCGAAAAGAGATAACAAAATAGGCACATATCAGGGCGCTATAACGCAAAACATGAACCAGGAAAAGGGAAGAGAAGAAAATAGTGCGTAGGAAAAAAATGAAAACAAGAAGATCATTCGTCAATTCTACAAGAAAGCCAAGCAACTGGCAGCTGGAAACACCTCATATTTTCCAAACCTGAACCCACCCTGCCAAGGTAGAAGCACCATTTGGGCGGCAAAGGTAGCTTAAAAATAAAAACATGAAAACAAAATCACACTACAGCTTCACATATAACCTCAAACACTACATTGTTGTTTCTTACAAGGTGGGAATTCGCTCTATCGCACATGAAAGATGGACAGCAGAACAGGTGACAAACAAAATGGTACAAACAGCAAAAGAAGCGAAAAAGAATAGCCCGCAAAATGTCATATGACCACGACAAATGACGAGCAGCTTAATATTCAGCGGAAGCATCCAGGGAAAAGGGGGGGGTGGGCTGACGTTTTGTCAGTTTAATTTCGTAAATGGAATTCAGGTGTGCTCACCAATCTAAGGTGGGAAAATTTTATAGACGTATGGCACATCGTTGAAGAATGAATTTCACCAGGAGTATGGGAAAATACTTAATTTGCCGAAATATAAGCCAGGTAAAAACGACAAACGATACTCGTAAGCCGTTATAAAGGGTCCGCCATATAACTTCTTTTTTGAAAATGCTATAAAAAAACTACTGAATATTTTCTCAATTTTTTTTTTTTATTTGAAAGTACAATCCTTCCGGTTAATAAGGGAAAATAATTTCATTCAAATGAGTGCCTCGGCTGGCCATGCAGTAGGCTACTGCATGCATGGACGATCGGTCCAATTTTTAAGCACATTATCGATTGTGTGCAGCTGTATTTCACCAATGGCTTCACGAATATTGCCCTATAAAGCGTCAATTGTCCAACGGTGTCAAATCGCAGCTCCGAGGTGGCCAAACGACATCAGCTCTGCGGCTGATAATGCGATCTTCAAAAACAGGGCGCAAAACATCGAGTGTAGCTTCGGCTGTGTGGCACGTAGCGCCGTCCTGTTGAAACCAAATGTTGCCAATATCCTCCTCTTCAATTTTTGTGAACAACGCATTGGATGGTCAGCTGGCTTCAACTCCTGAACCAATTGGACTTTGTATGGCGTCATACCAAGGTCTTTATGCAAAATTCGTCTCAATGATGTCTCCGAAATGTTCAATTGTTGAGAACGATGGTGAATTGATGTTGATGGCGCTTCACGCACACTTTCTGCCACAGCAGCAATATTCTCGGGTATACGCACTGTTTTTGGCTTTTCACGCTTTAGTTTATCGATGAGGATGCCAGTTTCTTTCACTTTTTTCACAAGATAACGAACATCCGGAGCTGACGGTGCTTCTCTACTTCCAAAATCCGTACGCAATTTTCGCACACATTCTGCAACATTACCATGATTTTCAAAGTAATGTCGCAATACTTCCCAGCGTTGTTCAAGCGTATACACAACCATATTCGTTCAGCGGAAGGATAAACTAATTATCTGTCAAATCAGTCATGAGTGAATGGTTGTTGATGGTTGTTGACAAACAATCTTGGACAACATGTCACTGCTGATAGCAACAATTTCTAGTTCTTCGTAATATCTTCATTAAGGTGTTATTCAACCCCACGAATATGTTGATGTTGATTCCGAAGTAGTTGAACTCTTTAACTACCTCGAAGTCAACATCAACCCCACAAATGATACCTTAATGGAGATACTTTGAAGAACTATCCCTATAGGAAAACGATTCTCTTTCAGTTAAGCATGGCATCAAAACTTTCAACCTGAAAGTACAAATGTTTGCTTAACCGGACTTTAATCCTACCAGTCCTGGTTTGTGGCACCGAGTGCTGGACAATAAACAGAAAAGACGGTTTTTGTAAAAGTTTCTCAAAAATTGATGTTACGATTTTCATTAAACTAAATACGATTATTATTGTTTATATTTGAAACAATTAAACAAATAACAGACGTATTTTGACTATTTTTTTTAATATTGTTAAGTGGAATTAAATTGAATATTTTACTTAATATTGACAATTGTAAGAATGTCTTATAATTTTTAAGTATTTTGAAAATTATAATGCCTGTTTCTATCGTTCCTAAGAATAGACATCCAGTGCCCGTACAATTTACAAGATCAAAAGCTATCAATAGACTATTCTGCGAAATAAACAAGACACACATTTTCACAAATGCATGGTAGTTGTTTTCAGTTATATGACTTAGAAAAAAAAGTACGACATTTCGCAAAATTATTTTTTGATGAGTTCCATTATAACGACAATACATTGATCACAATCTCAAACAGAAAAGTTAATCATTTAGAAAATCATATTATTATAGTTACTGTTTAAGCCAAACACCTTAAACTCTTATACATAATTTATTTTAAGTACTTCTTTATCGACACGTATATTATCTACTATGTATCCAACTTAAATTGTATATTTTAATTGTGAAACCATAGATGGCGTGTGTAAATAGTGAATTCAAATTTGTATACCACTTTCTTTCATGCCCTTCATATGAGTTTTCCACCTTTTTACTTTCTTCTTCCTTTACTAACCCTCCACGAGGTAAGATCATTTTTGATATTTAAGAAATAAAGTTTTAATTGTAACGATAAAATTCGTCTAATTTCATTTCTCCCTTTAAACACCACCGGGATCGATTCTGCATCCCAACATTTGGTCCTAATCGAGCCATATCAACGAATCAACGATTCTACGAGTATTTCTACTCAATTTGGCGTCGACAATCACACGGAATTTCTTTCCCTTTCATCGCATTACTACTCTGCAACCGCATGATTGTACGTGTACCATTTGAATTGCCGAATTCTTCGCAATACAACTCAACAAGATCTACATCTTTATTTGATGAAAGTGCCACAGTTCCATCATTTATTCAATAAAAGAAATTAAAGCTGATTACCAAAATCCATCAGTTGTACATATAACACAACCAACAAGCAGTTATATTAACCTCACTCAGTGTTAAAACCAACCGATCATCAGTGAAATCCGCAACCATGCTATACATATAGTGTATCGATCACCCATCATAGACAAGTTCGCAGCACGTGAAAAATCTATTCACCACTATCATCGCTACCCCGCTCATCACCACCAAAGAAGTCTCATCATATTCAAATCTTGGCACGAGCAGTTCAGCGCAAAATTCACCACGATTTTCAAGGTCTCACGAGAAGATACCGAAAAACCAGTTTATGTTCAGCTATTCACCATCAACAGGTACGTGTGTTTTACTATTATTCTTGTGCATTTCATAATAGTGTCAAATTAAATTCTAATTCATTTTATATAATTAATAATTGAATGCTACTATTTTGATATTTGTGTATAGTTATATAGTGCTAGTTCGAATTCTTCGTACCAATATAGTGTGAACAAAATTATTTTGGCTCTTTAAAACAGTTTAAAGTTTGATCTTTTTAAATAAACAACAAAATGTCTCAAATGGAGAATTTTATATTTTGCGCCGATAACCTGGTCGAGTATTTCGCGGATATTAAAGAAATTAATATAAACTCCGCATCGCTTCATTCGTTAGAAGCAAGGAAAGTAGAGCTTTCGAGTTTGTGGTCAGAAGTTAAATCTGCTTATGCGGATTGCGTTCGTAACACGACAGAACCATTATCGCAAGATAATTTAGCTGCAGTGAAATCTAAATATAAGCTTTCAACCGAAACATATATCTCTTGCTTAGAATGGATTTTAAGTGCAACTAATAAGTTGAATCCTTCTCCTAGTAGTTCTCCTACTGAGAAAGTCGACAATCAAGATGATATTGCTTTAGGCGTTTCACAAGTCTTGTCGCACGTTAAATCACTTGCAACTGAAAATGTTTCAAAAAATAGTTCCTTTTCACTTCCTGCGTGTGATTCTGAGGTATTCTACGGAGATTATCTTTCGTGGCCGTCGTTTCGCGACATGTTTACTGCGGTCTACATTAATCATCCGCGATTAAGTGCAGTTCAAAAGCTGTTTCATCTGTTGGCTAAGACTCGCGATGATGCATACGGCATTGTATCTAAGTTTGCCTTAACGGATGACAATTTTGAGCTTGCGTGGAATGCTCTTAAAGAGCAGTATGAAAATAAAAGAATACTTGTTAATAAGCAATTAAAAAATTTATTGAACATCTCAAACGTTACTGTTGAGACTGATAAAGCTCTCAAACAAATTAATAGGGATGTGAATGACTGTCTTAGTGTTTTAAAATCGTACGGAATTAATACGGACTCTTGGGATTCATTATTGACCTTTTTAGTTTCAAGTCGTTTGCCTGAAAAAACCCTTTCTCTTTGGGAACAAGGCTTAGAAAATCCAGCTGAGATACCAACCTGGGAAAATTTAAGCAAATTCCTAGTTTCGCGATATAAAGTGCTAGAAACAGTCAACGATTTACGACTTTCTTCAAAGCCTAAACAAAGTGTTTCAATTCCACAGGTACAATCAACCAGAAAACTGAAAACACATCATACCAAGGTTAATAAACCAACTTGCTTTTTATGTCAAGGTAATCATTCATTACGCGCTTGTCCTACGTTCTTGCAGAATTCTATCCAGAATAGAATTGAAATAGTTCGAGCAAATAATTTATGCATAAACTGTTTAGCTGCATTTCACACTACACAAACGTGTAGAAGTAAGTTTAATTGCAACAATTGCAAGAAACGACACCATACACTTCTTCATTTGCAAGAAACCCCTCTTAACCCACCAATGCCGATTCCATCGACTTCTCAATCGAATCCTCAAACGAATTCACAACTACATATACAGTCCATTACTGCATCTAACCCTTCTAATGTAAACACATATTTTTCGAAATCTTCGAAGCAAATTCTTTTAGCTACAGCTTTAGTTCAAGTTTATTCTCAGGGTAACAAATACACTCTCCGAGCACTAATTGACCCTGGATCAGAAATTACTTTGATCTCTAAAGCTGCACAAATTCGTTTATCCCTTCCATTTACCCCAATTAATGCAACTATTTCTGGCGTTAATGCAACTTTAGCTACAACATCAAAAATGTTATGCCACTTTAAAATAGGAGCAAACTTAGATTCAAAAACTGTTTCTGTACAAGCTCTAGTTGTTGAGAATCCAACCGGAAAACTTCCTTCTCAATCAGTTGATTCAATAGACATCACAGAACTTTCTGAATTAAAGCTTGCAGATCCCCATTTTTATAATTCTTCTCAAGTAGATTTACTCATTGGAGCTGATATTTATCCAACTATTATATTAGAAGGACTTCGTCGGAATCTTTTAGGAAACTTGGTTGCACAAAATACAATTTTCGGCTGGGTCGTTTCTGGTCCCCTTCAAAAACCGAGCGATTCCACGCTTTCAAAATATGTGTCCAACTTTAACCAAGTTTCTCTGGATAAAGAAGTTAAGCGTTTCTGGGAGTTGGAAGAGATTTGTGATCCAAGACCCATGTCACAGGAAGATCGTTATTGCGAAAGTCTTTTCTCCGAATCTACCATTCGACAATCCGATGGTAGATACGTTGTCAAATTGCCCTTTAAAAAGGAATTTGATGGCGATTTAAGCCTAGGATTTTCGAGAAACATTTGCGAAAAACGATTTATTGCGTCTGAGCGTCGTCTCACAAAGACTCCATTATTAGCTGCTGAATACAACAATGTGATTCGAGAATATTTAGACATTGATCACATGAAAAATGTATCTTCTCATGAGATATCTTTGAACAATAAAGTTATGTCATACTATCTACCTCACCATGCTGTTGTTAAGCCAGAAAGCTCAACAACAAGGTTGCGCGTTGTATTCAATGCTTCAAATCCATCTCAAAACGGCAACAGTCTCAACGATGTTCTTCACACTGGGCCTAGTTTACAACAGGACCTAGTTTCACTTATGCTGCGTTGGCGTAAGTATAGATACGTTTTCAACGCAGATATAACCAAAATGTATCGGCAAATACGCGTTCATCCTTCGCAAACCTCCTTTCAAAGAATTCTTTTCCGAAGTTCTCCTGAAAGTGATATTGAAGATTACGAGCTACAAACAGTCACTTTCGGTGTCAACTGTGCACCTTATTTGGCAATACGTACTCTCTTGCAGCTCGCTGATGACGAAGAGTCAACGTATCCATTAGGAGCTCAAATGCTCCGCAACGACTTTTACGTTGATGATTTACTTTCAGGTTCTGATTCGCTGGAACAATCTTTGAAATCACAATCTGAGATTATATCCATCCTCTCTTCTGCTGGTTTTGTCCTCCGAAAATGGACTGCCAATAATCTTACATTACTATCAAATATCCCTAAAGATCACGTTCTGAACGATCTTTTTTTAAATTTGACCGACCAAAGTTCTGTCAAAACTCTTGGTGTTTTTTGGAATGCCAAGTCTGACACGATTTATTTTAAAATAAAACCCATTCCATTTTCATCTGCCTGTACTAAGCGCGAAGTGTTTTCACACATAGCCAGGCTTTTCGATCCAGCAGGCTGGACTGCACCAGTTATCATTAAAGCAAAAATATTAATGCAGCAGATATGGAAAGATAAAACTGGTTGGGATGAACATCTTACGCCTCATTCTCTAGATACATGGAGATCGTTTACTACGACTTTTACTGATGTTTCTAAGTTATGTGTACCCAGATGGCTAGGAACAGTTTCACACGCCAATGTCGAAATCCATGGGTTTAGCGACGCTTCTGAGCAAGCTTATGCTGCTGCCATTTACGTCAGATGCAATTCTGTTGGAGGTGGTATATGTCAACTTCTTTGTTCAAAAACCAAAGTTGCACCAGTGAACACGATTTCCCTACCTAGACTTGAGCTCTGTGGTGCCGTTCTTCTCTCCAAGCTTTTCAAAAAAGTTGTAGACATGTTCAGATCAGAAAACGTTTCAGCATACTTGTGGACTGATTCGTCTATAGTTCTTGCGTGGTTAGATAAACCACCATGTTCTTGGCGAACATTTGTTGCTAATCGCACTAGCCAAATCAAGGATTATGTTGGAGACATTAACTGGAGACATGTATCTTCAGAGGATAATCCGGCTGATCTAGCAACTAGGGGGATGGCTCCTGGTGAACTTGTGGACAATGAGTTGTGGTGGCACGGTCCAATATGGCTTCGAACTAATCAAATGCCTTGGCCCTCTACCACTCCTTCATTTGTCCATGATGCTGACCTAGAGTCTAAACCTCATAAATCGTTTCATGCATCATCCATTGAATATGAAGATACACTCCAAAACTTTTCTTGTTATTCGAGAGCTTTGAGAGTAATATCATACGTATTCAGATTCTGTCATTTAACGAACCCACGGTTCAAATCTAAATTTGAGCACAAATCCTACGAAATAGAAAAGGATGAAATCGATTTCGTTAAGGAAAGACTTATAATTCTTTCCCAAAAGACTTATTTCCATTGTGAATACCGACTACTAATGAGCAACCAATCGATTACTCGATCAAGTCGGCTTCTGGCACTTAATCCAATTCTCGACACTAAAGGTGTTATGCGAGTAAACGGTCGACTAACAAATTCAAATCTTTCATGGGCCGAACGGTATCCAATAATTTTGCCATATAAATAGTTGTTTGCCAAACTTCTTTTGAATTTCATTCATAAGATTTCCCTCCACGGAGGAAATCAATTAATGTTTGTCATCATTAGGCAAGAATATTGGATCCCCAAGCTCAAAAATTTAATAAAAGCATGTGTTAATAACTGCAAAATTTGTGTGATTCACAAGAAACATCAACGTTCTCAACTTATGGCAGCTCTGCCTCGGGAAAGGTCAGACTTTTCTCGTCCGTTTTCAAAGGTTGGAGTAGACTTTGCTGGTCCCTTCGATATTAAAACGTATTTCGGAAGAAGTTGTCGGATAACAAAGGGCTACGTGTGTGTTTTCGTATGCTTTTGTACGAAGGCCATACATCTAGAAGGTACCTCTGAGCTCTCAACAGCGGCATTCATGGCTGCATTTCATAGATTTGTTGCCAGAAGAGGCCTTCCACAAGACGTTTATTCTGATAATGGAACCAACTTTGTTGGGGCAAATCGCATTATTAAAGAAAACTTCAAAAGCTTTTTAAATCAGACGACTGTCGAGATTTGTAGATCGCATAACAATGCATTATCATGGCATTTTATTCCTCCAGGCACTCCTCATATGGGCGGTCTATGGGAAGCAGGTGTCAAAAGCTTCAAGACACACTTTAAAAAAGTTGCAAATGGAGTAAAGTTTACCTTTGAGGAGTTTTCAACATTACTTTGTCGCATAGAAGCGTGCCTCAATTCGCGTCCTATCAGTGCAGTATCTGAAAGTCCATCTGCCGGACTTTCACTCACTCCAGGGCATTTCTTAATAGGAAGCCCCCTTCTATCTATAACAGAGCCAATTCCACATGAATCTTCACTTTCTTTATTGAATCGATGGGAAAAGCTAAAATTGCTCCAGCAACATTTTTGCAAACGCTGGAAAGAAGAATATCTAAAGGAATTGCATAAAAGATATAAGTGGAAATTTCCTCAACGAGATGTTCAAATCGGAGATATAGTAGTAGTCAGAAAGGAAAACTTACCCCCAACAGAGTGGCGGTTAGGTCGTGTTATTAACGTTTTTCCAGGCAATGACGGTAGAGTACGTGTAGCAAGCATTCGAACTCAGCAAGGCGATATAACTAGGCATGTTGTTAAGCTATGCGTTATTCCTACCTAATTAACTAACTTTATTGAATACTCTTTTTAGTTTAATAAATATTGTGAATTGCACTTGAAATATATGTAAGCATACGTATCATGTGTATCTTATATATGCATTTATATCAAATTTCAATGATTTATCAATTTATTTTTATATTTAAATGATTTATTTTATATTTAAAATGTATCTGCAAATTTGCTGACGTATCTAGATAGTTTAGATATTCCCTACTAACATTCCTTTCTCTCGGAGTGAGTGGAACCCCTTCGAATAAAACAAAGGTTCCCAATCTGATTGTTCAGATATAGGGATTAGATAGATTATTAAACAAAGTTTCGATATTGGTTATTTGCAGATCATATTACTGCAAGGCGGGCGGCAATGTTTAAGCCAAACACCTTAAACTCTTATACATAATTTATTTTAAGTACTTCTTTATCGACACGTATATTATCTACTATGTATCCAACTTAAATTGTATATTTTAATTGTGAAACCATAGATGGCGTGTGTAAATAGTGAATTCAAATTTGTATACCACTTTCTTTCATGCCCTTCATATGAGTTTTCCACCTTTTTACTTTCTTCTTCCTTTACTAACCCTCCACGAGGTAAGATCATTTTTGATATTTAAGAAATAAAGTTTTAATTGTAACGATAAAATTCGTCTAATTTCATTTCTCCCTTTAAACACCACCGGGATCGATTCTGCATCCCAACAGTTACAATAAATCCATAACAGAATATGGAATTCTGCTCGCCGTTATAACGCTTTTATAATACGTTCTCAAAATATCACGGAAACACAATTTATCTCATCTATTTAAGTTCATGTTTATTCAAATTTCCACTTTTGTAATCCACTGGTAATTCATGGATTATTATAATTGAATATTCCCTAATCCTTTTCGTGGCAGATTCCATTCACTATGTACTGAGGATGGAAATTATATCGCGGCTGATTTGACTTCTATCGCTGCCACGACAAAGTAACCGCATATTGTAGGTTAAATAATTTCAAGATAAAAACACAAACAACACTGAAGGCATTTTCTTCAATGTTGGTGTAGGCAATATTCAAAAGGAAAGGATCAGAGGTTGGGAAATTTCTTCAGTTTAGTAAAAAGAGTTATAGAAGAGAAATTAATGCCTCAGACACGTTCGTTTTGACATCAAGTTAAATCTGTTTATACAAAATTTTACCACGTAAAGAAAGCAATTACCATTTTAATTGAGTGCCTTTGAAAGTCACCGCCATTTTCTCACCAAAAGATAATAAATGATAATTAAGTGAATTTTCATTCACAGCAAGGATAAAGGTTAATGTATTAAAGGTTTTCGCCTTGAAGTCCACATTGTTTTGGCAAAACGAATAAGGTGATTGTGAGCGATGTTATTAAACTGCGTAGGGAGAGGTAACTACTACCCATGATGAACTCATTATCGATGTCATTGAATATCTTTAGGCTACAACTTTCTGTGCGACATTAGACAGGTCGCCACCCTACTATAATAGCACAACCCAGTCATAAATCCTGTTTCCTTAATAAATTGCCTAGCAGTGATTTTCATCTAAATGCTACTTGTATAACGCACAGAACTACAACGATATTTTGGTTGCTGTCTGGATGAAAAATAGACCGTTTAATATAGTCTACATGTAGGTAATCATGTATGTGTTGTATATATTAACTTATAAGTCCATAAAAAAGTATTTGACTGCAGATACGCAAAATAATAAACATCCTATCAACTTCAGGCTACCCATATTTATCCATGTACACATGACGACCTATCCGGTTACAATATCATGAGGAAAAAAATAGAAGCTTGAGATTTTGGCAAAAACAACTCCTCCCAGTCTATCGGCAGGAGTAGAGTGCGTGTACCACAAACATAATATATGATGAATGTTTCCATTGAGGATGGGTGGAAGTACTACAAATAAAATCAGGAATGTTCAGAATCACGGAATATATGATTATCTCGGAGAAGTGTTCATGTTTTATTTTTTTTTATTTTCTTAGAATTTTTCCTCTCCTTTCTGCCGCTGGTCCTGTGACAAGGATAACATATTTATAGATAGTTTATTGTATATACATATAAGAAAATATAATTCAATTACTTGATTTTGAGCACACATTCATTGAAAGTCAGAGAGGATATTGTGGCGTATAATGTCGCAATTTAAGGGATTACATTAGAGTCATGTTGTGGCTATAAGAGTTTGCACAGTTATGTATCGGTTTTAAGATCATTCTCCGCAATCAGAAAAGTAAATATGTACCTAGATTTTTTCTATGGAAGGGTTTGGTTAACCTTTAATGATGAGCCAACAAAAAAAAATGTTCATGGTGATGAATTCGAAATTGTAGTAAGTGAATAATAGCTTATACAGTTTGTTTAATTCGTGTGTTTCTATGGAAAACAATGCATATTTTGTTTACCCTTTCTAATATGGTGTATTCATGTTGGTTTATAGTTTGTACCAAAGAGAAATAATAATATATATAAAGTATGACTTTCTCGAAAGAAAACTGGATATGCGGTTAAGTTTAATCAAAAAATTCAGAGTCGTTCTCGAGAAAATTAACATTTGACGTTGACGGACAGACGGTCAGATGTAAGTGAAAGTTAAAAAAATGTTTGTTTTTTATGTACCAACTAGCTGACCCGGTAATCGTTGAAATATAAATTATTTTGAGCAAATATTTGGAGGGTCAATAAAAGAAACACGTGAGAAGGCCACAATCCGCTGTGCGAATCGTTGAATACTCTATCCCATTCCATCTTTAAATTAAACATGCCCAAAAAGTGGACATCTTTACAAAGATGGTACATAGAAAATGCCATTGTCACTATGTATTGCTCAGAGAGTTTATTAAAATCTGTTTATGGTTTGACAAAAAATATAAAAATCGATTTTATAAGAAAACGCCCCCAAAAAGTGGGTGTTTCTCCATAGATGTACTCATTAATATTACCAACGTTTTTGATTCAAAAGTATTTTTTAAATTTTTTTTTAAATTTAACCTAGAATCGGTTTTTTTAATAAAAACGTTTCAAAAAGTGGTATTTTTTTTTTGCTACAATAAGTATACTCACTTCTAATCTGAGGAAAAAGTCCCCAGCATACTGAAGTCAGAGGAAAAAAATGGAAAAAATGACAGAAAAAACAACAACAAAATGTGTGTATTAACAAGAAAAACGCTAGTTGTCAGCTTCTCAGTTCATTCAATCGAACAATTCGACTCCCCCCAAACCAAGACCAAATCAAGACCTCAGTGGCGCAAGTGGTAGGCACTTGGCTCACTAGGCACGGGATTACAAGTTCAAGGGAATAAGTTGGTTTAAAAATTATACTGAACTACTGAACGTTCAAAAAGCATCACTGTTAGAAGGAATCTAATGAGGACACTTGGTAATGCGAAATAGCTATAATTCCAACCAAATAGTGTTGTTGTACACAAGTTGTTGTTGTAATTTCAATCATTCTTTTTTTTGTTATGTTATTCAGACACTTTTTCAAAATTCTTAATCGTTTGGCCAAAAACAACGTTTTTGTGAAAAATGGGCGGATTTGCTTACACTTGTTCTGCTGGGATCAACGAAGAGTACGTGTACCCAATTTTAACATTCTAGCTCAAACCAAAAACTGGTGATGTTCGGACTGACGAACGGACAGACATGGCTATATACTGTCAGGTATATCTAGCTTAATTATTTCTCAATATATGGGATAGGGTATAATAACCAATGTATATTGTAAATGTGTTTGAATGTTTATACGATCGATAAAATTGATAGAATGTGATCGATAAAATAGAATGATCGTTTATCGAAACTGAAAGTGTGCTGTTGTTTTGTGTCGCAGCTTTGTTCCTGGAACCAATTTCGTACGCAGCTGTTCCGGGCCGGTTACCTCAAGTACCACAACTTATTAGCTGTTGATATAAGATTTCATGTGGATCTCGGGAATATACGTGATGGTTGACTGAAAGAAAAATTGTGCTAAAGACAGTGACGTCATGTGAAAAACATGAAGTGTCTAAATCTTAGCCGCAAACGGACATCGTTTGTCCTTGTCAGTATAAAAGAAAATTGGATGCGTTTGAATTCAATTCAAAAGTCTGCGGGAATCATTGGAATGCGTGTCAGCAAAACATTTTCGAAACAGAATTTGCCATTCAAAATGGTGGCTTCGATAATGTTATTCATTAATTTTTTTAATGACCAAAGAAGCCGTGGTGGGTTCAAATTCTGAAGTAAAATAATCGGAGATCCAACATTCGACTTTTGTAGAGGGTGTGGTGGCATGCCTAGCATATCCAGTGAGTTCAAAAACTGCTGTATAATTTAAAGCTTCGTTTGCATCGCAAAATTTGCACCCAAATCGGTTCTTTCTGCCATTCTGTGTGCGTACATGGAGGAGTATGCGGTCAATGAGAGCATTTTCAACGATTGTGCAGAAATTGGTGGGCAATTTTATGCAACCAGTATTTTCATAAATAGCAACATTTCCATCGCCGATATCAAGCAATAGTTTCGAGAATGTTTCAGCGAATGGATCTTGTAGCATTTCGACGCGCATGCTATCTGAAATCACTTATGTACTGCTGATTACATTATTATTTTGTATTTCTCAGAACTTTGGCCCCGGACAATGGTTTTTTTTGTTAATGTTGCACACTTCATCTTGATTACTTCGAATATTCAGAGGCAGCTGAAAAGTTGAATGAGCTGTTCTGGCTCCATTCAATAAAGCTGCAATGCCAGATGATGCAACGGCCAATGCGATGCCATTATTTGATTGTATTTCGGCGAGAATTGAAATGAGAAATGTTTTGCCAGTTCCACCTGGTGCCAGTTCCACCTGGTGCATCAAACTGATAGCAAAATGCGGTCGCTTTTCTCGAAAATAACGCCCCAAAAATGTGCGTGGGCTAAAATCATATATAGACGAAATATTCATAGTATTATTCTCAAAATATTTCCATCGAAAGTTTTTTTTTTCGAATATACTTCAAATTGTACCAAAAAAAGTTTTGTACAAAACACACAAAATATAAACCCTAAATGTACTGAAATTCATATGTTTTTTTTCACGCACATACACACATTTCCGATTTTAATCAAGCTTCATACAAACCATATAAACCAATATCAAAGATGTGAATGTTGGGCTAAAATCTGTGAATACCGTTAAGGTGATTAGCTCCTTAACGGTATTCACTAACGGTAACACTGTAAGGCTCAATTTGTATATATTATAGGTATAGATATTTATCAGCCGCAATAAATTTGTTTCGTCGAGAATTCGGAGGACCGTTGGGTTAACGTGTCCCAATAAACATTTTTTTATGTTTTCGTACCGTAATAAATTTGTTTCGTCAAGAATTTGGAGGACCGTTGTGTTAACGTGTCCCAATAAACGCTTTTTATTTTTTGGTGCAAAATTGTTCGTTTCATCTTTAACCGCCGGAATACCCATATCTCTGCATAGATCTCCGTTCCTACTGTACCACTGCGCATTGACGAATCCTCTTAACGTTTTGTTTTTAAAAGTTTGTAAAATGTTTCTATTCGTTCCACTGGTACAACCCCATGGTTGTATACCATATGTCCAAACCGGTTTTAGCACTTGCTTGTATAGTAGCAGCTTGTTATCAAGGTAAAGCTTCAAATATTTTCCGAGTAACCAGTACAGCTCTCTGTATTTATTTTAAAGTACTTTGCATTTCTTGTTTACATGCGACTTCCATTTTATTTTGCAAAAGGACTCTAACCGTATTAAGAAATACAGGCAAATTGTTTTGCTCTCGTTAAGTGCGATCTTTTAATTTCATGTTTATTTCCTCCATTGTTGTTCCATGTGTAATAGGAGGTACAAAAGTGTTCCAAGAACACTTCCTTGGGGTACTCCTGCCATTACTTCTTTGAACTGTGAATATTCATTTCCAAGTTTCACACGGAAGAGTCTATTTATTTATTTATTTATTTCATCAATTGAGTAGCATCTACTGTTCTCATAAGATTACTTAATACAATAAATACAAAATATCTGCTTAAAATTATTAATTAACTAAACCACAAAGGATAATTAGTTTTAAATTTAGATTAATCTTACATGTAATTCCAAAATTAATTTCTTTTTAAAAGTATCTCCACTGAGATGAAAATCTATGAGATTACAATAATTATTTGATTCCCTGAGACATCTACAGATTGGTTCATTATAACCATAGTTGACTCTATGGTAAGGTATATAAAATAACATTCGATTTCTAAGAACTCTCGAGGGAGCATAAAATCCAATTAATGACAGGAGAAAAGGGCAGTCAATATGACAATTTATCAAATCACGAACAAATACAACAGAGAAATATTGTCTTCTTACGAGAAGAGGTAAAATTCCAAATAATTTGCACCTTGTCGCATAAGAGGGCATTTCTATGTTCCAACGTAATCTATGCATGGCAACCCTAGTTAATCGTTTTTGGATCCTCTCAATCCTAATGGAGTGCTCAATAAAAGACACGAGGATTGTACTGAAGGTCTCTAAGTCAAACCTTGTCAAAAGCTTGCGACACTTCAACATATACGGCTGAGCAATTTTTCATATCTTCGAAAACTTTCTCAATTTCATCTAATTCAGAGAAGTGAACAAAATAAATGATGAAAACCATACTAGTATTGTGATTTGATACAAATTCTGCTTACCCTTTAGGAAGTTTAATGAGGCAAGGTTTGTAGAAGTCATTGCAACCCGACATTCTTCGCACTGACAATTGTCGTTGGATGAGCTTTAATGATCTCATTATCAGACATAAACTTCAAGCGCTCAAAAATACGCAAAGTTTCAGTATTCATAATTATTTAGCTTATAACATTTATTAACACACCTTATTCGTTTTATTACCAATCATTCTTCCAATTCGTCTTTAATTATTAATTAATTTGTTGATGAAAACCGATTTTAAAGTTGAAAAAGTTACCCATTCCGAGTTCCTAAAGCTTTTACAACATAAAGAGTGTACGTTGAAGGGACTTATTTACTTAATCACGATATTTACGTTTCCAGCTGCAAAATTGTTTAATCTAATAATCCACATTAAAAAGTTTTACTCCAACAAAAAAATACCCAGCCACCAACAGAACTTACTAACACCTTCATCAGAATATCAACATCAGATTAATAGTGTCGATTTCAAAATACTTTCCTCGACTTAACCAATTAAAACTAATTGTTGAGCCAGCTGTAAGCTGTAGTGAGCAGAATTTAAAAAAAATTAAATAAAATTCCATTCATTTTCAAAATACCGAGCGTATGTATTTTTTATTTATCGTAATCTCTCATAAAAGAGTTCAGGTGTGACACATAAAAGAAAAAAAAATACATTCGCGAGGCCAAATAAAAATAAAACAAACAAAAATCCAAAACGAAAACAATAAAATTATTGTTTCTCTCCAAAGTCATTTCGCAAAAAAAGCAATTTAAGAAAATAAATATGAAGACGTTGGAACGAACTTTTCAACACCACCCCACAGAAGATGAAATTTAAGAAAGAAAAGAACATTAAATTAAATAAACGCAATAAAGAAACTTCGGCCACCTGCTCTGTCGAGGACTTCTTTCAAGGCCTCGCGCGATGCATACTTTAGGTGAGAAGAAAAATTCCCCCCTAAGTGTCTGTGTGAAAATAAGTTAAAACCCCCTGAAAACAAAACCGAGTACACAGGTAAGAAAACAAGTGTTAGATAGGCCCCAGAGGATATCGCCATCTACATTGTATCCCAAAAAAAAATTCAAAGCAATGCGGCGTGTTAAGTTTACTGCCAATATCCTTTTCAACAAAAAAAATGAACGGATGTACAAACAAACACTTTGGATCTGATATGAGTTCAATTTGCGCCTTTTTTCTGCGTGTACATTGGTGCGCCAGGATAAGCCGGTTGTGCACAGGATTAGGACATGCCATTTGTGTTTGTGTACTTTCATTAGCCGGTTGAAAGACCCTGCTGCTACTCTGCTTGCTGCTGGTACTGGTACTGGTAGATGGTTAGTTGATGGAGGGCGAATTTTATACAAGCACTGCTCGTATCTCGTACGTGTGTAGAGTTTTTTACGAGTTCATACCTGCAAAAAAAAACGCAAGTGGCGGATTAAATTTACGCAATGGGATTCCGACTCCATCTTTGGGTGAATTCATTTTATTTCTACCTTCTGTCTTTTTGGAATCTACTTTTAAGACAGCATTTGTGGGGACCTAAATGGTTTGTTCTTTTGAACTTTTTAATTTGAAGTGTTTGTGTATTGATAGATTTTAAGATTTTTTGGTTTTTCTTTGTAAAAAGGATGATTGCTTGAATGGATCATTCGAGTGGGGATTATTTGCACAATATTCGATTTGATAAGTAAGTGTATAAAGAAAATATTGAGGTAGACGAAAGCCCTTAGAAAGTCAAGCGAATGTATTGAGATCTGCATTTTGCAAAGTTAAAAATACCAAGCTGTGTATGAAAATTGTCTTTTAACAATGAAGACACAATTTTCTATATTTTGGAAGTTTAAATAGCCACAAGAAAGGAGACTCTCTTAACTATAGCAATGTTGTCATAAGTATTGTCTTTAAAATGTTTATCTGACGCAATATATTTCTGTCATATCAATAACCTACTCGGTTGCTATAGTGTGTCTTATTCAAAAACATTTTTTTAGAAATGTGGGCGGACATTATCCAACTTTTTATACTGGGAGCACCAAAAAGACCAAAAAACTTTTGACAGACACACGGTCAATCACGGATCGATCCCCCTAACAATATATCTATCTTAATACTTTATCTATGTTACAAACTATGAATCTTAATTATTCCCGTATGAGATAGGGTATAATAAATGATAAATACATACATTATTAACTAAGCGTCGGTACTAATAAAAATTCCATATTTCACATAGAACTATGTATAATAATTGTGAAACACCGAATTGAAAACTTTTTGAAAGTTTACAATGCAAACGGGACCGAAGATTTTTGAAGAATTTTCCTCTCGAATCGACCAAGGATTTCTTAATTCATTTTTGATACGGTCCATGCTTCAGCGCCGTAGAGCAGGACTGGGTTGATCACGGTTTCATATAAGACCTCCTTAGTGAGTGGGGCTTTACTACTAAATTGCCTTCTTAGCCCGAAGAAACAGCGGTTGGCAAGAGTAATTCTTCGATTAATTTCTGATGAGATGTTGTTGTCAGAGTTAGCGGAGCTGAGGTAGACAAAGTCCCGTACTACCTCAAAGTTGTATCTGTCAATTTTAAAGTTCTGTCCAATTCGTCGATGTTGTGTGTCCTTTCGTGTTGACATCACATACTTAGTCTTCCCTGATTTACTGCAAAACCCATTTTTGCCACTTTTTTCTCTATACTAACAAACGTGACTATGACATCACGTTGAGTCCTACCGTTATCAATATCGTCAGCGTATGCTATATTTGCACCGATTTTTGGAATATTTTGCCTCTGGTGTTTTCTCAGGAGTTTTGCACAGTCCTCTCAAGAATCAAATTAAAGAAGTCAAATGACAGCGCATCGCCTTGCCTAAATCTTTTTGTCAGCTCTCCGTCGGCATTCCTCATCAAACCAAACCCCTGCTAGTGGGCGCGAGAAATTTTTTACTTTTTGGCATCGTTGCCATTGTTCTTCAACATTCGATGCTGCTGGTATGGTATTAATCGACAGGTTAAGGGATACGCGTTACGGGAAGGCCTTGGCGCTCTCTTGCGATTGCAGTCTTTCAAATTAATTTTTTTCACAGTATTTCTGGTTTTTTGTGGCGTGGTGGATGTCCGAAAGTCAATTAGCCTAAGTCCGTTGCCAGACGTGTTGTCGTGTAGGCAGAGTTTTTCAACAATACTGCTAAAGATGTCTTCTCTTCCTACCTTTGCGATAAAATCTCCCAGCACGATTTTAACATCGTACTTTGGTAGAAGCCTTGTCAAGGAGCTCGTAGAAGCAATCTTTAGTTATGTCATCTTTTTCCCCCATCTGGGCGTGAGCTGATATAAGGTTTATGTTGGCGAATTCGGCCTTGATGTGAATTGTTACAATTCTTTCGTTGATGTCTTGGAAACATAAGACTTTTTGCCTAAGTCTGGCACTTATAAAAAATCCGCATCCGAATATTCGCTGTTTCTGCTCACTATAACACCGTCCATAGAAGGGGTCACAGTTTTTCATTCTCATTAATGTCCGCTTTTAAGCAGCCCAGGGCTTCCGTTAGTTCTTCTCGAACCTCTCCTGTTTAATATTCTCACATTCCAGGTGCAGATACCAACGTCGTTGTCCTTTTTCATTTAGCAAGGTCATCAACAATAATATCAGTCCTTTCGAGGCTATTGGTTGCTTCGTAACATATGTTTTTTTTTATAAGTGGGTAGTTAACCCAAAACACAACCGCCAACCTGGAGGGCCAGTACCAATTTATTAGATACCCCTAGGACACGGGGTCATCAGTATCCACTAAGGGATTGAGAGCTGCTGTTGGCCTTTTGGTTCATTCGCTACCATCTCTGTTCAAGGGGCCTGACTTACCCTTGGAATTCCTAGACAACCTGTTGTCCGAATATGTCGAAGCAGCTCATCTAGGTTCGTCTGGGATGGCAGACCGGGTATTCATTCCGCGCAATTCTGACCAGGGTGATTATAGTGTTTCTGTTTTTTGTCTTGTTATCAGCACTTGCATTTATCATTTAGGCAAATCAAATCCGGTTGGATGAGATATCTACATATAAATTTTACAAAATAAATCAACAAAACCATTAAATTAATTCAGATTTATATTGAAATAAGATTTACCAATTTTATTAAAAAAATCAAAGGAAATGTACATTAATGTGGTTTTGTGTTGTACAAGCAGCGTACACTAAACATACTGTAAACGAACATTTTGTTAAACATTGCCACTATTAAATAAGATTATTTAAACACTTTACAGTTTGTTCTTCAAAATACACCGATTGCACCTTTCTTTTCTTTTAACAATTCGATTGAATTTCTCGGTATTGCAAAATTATACTCAGGAAATTTAAATATTCAAATATATATATTATGCTACCAATTACCAGATTTATCTATTTAAAATAAATATTTCATTTAATTTACTAAATGTGTTGTCAACAAAAATTCAACAGCATATACTTTGTTTAGCATGTCAAACCTATACATTTTTACTTTTATCTTTTGGGTTCACAAATAAAATAGATAAAAGCTAATGAACTTATTGATTGATTTCACTTCAATCTGTATACTACTGACATGGTAAAACGAATGTGTGGACAGCTGAAAAATCATTTTCATCACAGTGGAGCTAACTCAATTACTTATCGCTTAGTTAATTGCTAAACTGTACACCTAAAAATAAAATAAACTTGATATAAAAATTCGAAACTAAAGTTCGTGTATTGGTCTTTCACAACACTTACTTGTCCGTAAATTAAAATGATTAAAAAATGTATCTACCTACTCATAAAAAATTGAAATATATCGGTAAAAATGAAATGTTTAATACCTTATTAGCTTATTGGAAAGTAAGAAAAATCTATTACATGATTTTATTCATAAAACTATACTTTTCCAGTATATCAAATTAAAATTTAACAATTATTTAATAAATATATTTTTTGTACAGTTGGGATACGTTCAAAACAATATCTTTCTCTTTGTAAGATAAAGTTGCAAATTTTGATATCACGCAGATTTAAAGTAGCAGATATTATTTTTCTGTTTCACGTGTTTTGTTTGCAATAATCAAACACTTCGCATAAACTCCCCGTGTCGAATTTTTGTTCACCTTCTACAGCTTTAAATTATTGGCAAACTAATGATAACTAACATATCCAAAAAACTTAGTTAAGGCCATCCAGAACCTCAAAATTCTCAGAAGTAAAAAAAGGATTGCGGCTAATCAAAATTTGGTTAAGTATACTGGCGAATTGGTGAAATTGTTCAGTTGTTTGCCCTTAAAATTCTAAATTTTTTTTCCATCGATGCATGTTGCTATATGCTATAAGTTTTTATTTACCCATAAGCTGGAATTCTAAAAAGTAAAACTGCATAAAAATTCAGTCCAAAATCTTTCTATGAGAAAAATTTAACATCCGGAAATATCGCATTTAGAAAGATCACGTCTTAAGTAAATAGTATTTAAAAAAATTAGTGAAGCTAAATTGGGCATAAATATATTTTGTATTTAAAATCCCTTTTACTTCATACGCAAATATGTCAAAAATACTTTTCCTTGCAAAAAAAATTCACAAAGGACTTAAACTCATCATAGCTAAAATTGATAAAGTCTTTGTTAAACAAATCAAATAATTTGTCCAATATCTTAAGAACCTACACACTTTTTCTGGATTTTTGAATGGTACTGATGGCAAAGTAGCACTTTTTTTTGTCAGACTAAATATTTGAAGTTGTACATTTTGCCCCTACACTAATTCTTGGCAGCTTTTTGGGATATTTTCAAAAAAAAAAAGATATGGATGATTTCAGTTGTTGAAAATAATAAAAAAAAAAAAACAAAGGAGACAATTTGTACTAACACTAGATAGTGAATTTGAAAAAAATTATTGGATGCTCTCATGCAGACTGATTTTCCGGTGTTTACTGAAATAAGTTTTTCGATTACAGTCACCTGGGAATCATAATTTTCTATATAGGGATAATATAGAGTAAATAGTTTTTTGGGAAACTGGTACGTTTTTTGTTTCTAACATCACGTTATTATTCCTATTATGCTTTATATTATTTCTATTTTTAAGTAATATCAACGGTCTCTTGTTTTCTATGTTTTTTTAAAGTTTTTTTATGTTATATTTTTGTTCTTTTCAACAACATAATTCGACACTTAAATAAAAACAAAATTCATTTAGAACCAATACATGACCATTATAGAAGAGTTAAAATGAAAATCATCGATGTTGACTATAAAACGGCTGTCAGAAAAAAATGATAAAGGCAGGCAGAACTCCAAAAATAGTTGATTTTAACTACATCATAATAAGAGTTTTGTTGCTCTGAGCTGCTAGGGATTTAATTTTATTGGACCCTTTTCCATTAAATTACTCAATTTTTCGATGGAGACGGACAGGAAAAAAATTGAATCGAAGACTCTGCAAGCTGGAGTATTGGTGTCCGTTCCATCAACATGTCCCAGTCATCACGTTCAATGCGGAATTTTCGCTCTACAGCTCGTATAAAAGCCTGTCTCCATAGGATTTCTTCATCCACATATGATACGTTCCATGCTTCAGCGCCGTAGAACAGGACTGGGATGATCAGGGTCTCAGTAGTTCGAATGAGGGCTTTACTTTTTGAATGAGGGCTTTACTTTACTAAATTGCCTTCTTAGCCCGAAGAAATAACGGTTGGGATATATTCTTTGTTGTTGTCAGAGTAAATAGCAGAGCCGAGGTAGGTAAACGAAGTGCCGTACTACCTGCATCTGTTAATGATGACGTTCTGTCTGTTGTTCTGTTCTGCTCTGTTCTGATGTTGTGTGTCCTTTCGTGTTGACAGGATATACTTCGTTTTACCCTCATTTACTGATAAACCCATTTTCTCCGATTACTTTTCTATACTAGCAAACGTAGCTATGACATCACGTTGAGTCCTACCGATGATGTCAAGAAGTTGCACCGATTTTTGTAAGATTGTGCCTCTGGTGTTGGCTCGGGAGTTTTCCACAATCCTCTAAAGAATCAAATTAAAGAAGTCACATGAGAGCGCATCGCCTTGCCTAAATCCTTTTTTGGTATCGAATATATCGGTGAGGTCGTGTCCGACCCTGATGGAGCAGCGATAATTCTCCATTGTCATCCTACACAGAAGGACGAGTTTGGGCGGTATAACAAAACTAGACATGGCTCTGTATAGTTCGTCTCCATAAATGCTGTCGTATGCAGCTTTAAAATCAATGATGGGGATATTGATATGGACTTCTTGGGTTCAGGATTTGTTGAAGTGTGAAGATTTTATCAGTTGTGTACTCTCCTGGCCTAAGAACACACTGATAAGGGCCGATCGGGTTTTGGTAATCGGTTGCATGCGTCCACATTACGGCAGATATGATCTTGTAGGCGATGTTTAGGAGACTTATGCCTCTGTAGTTGGTGCTGTTCAGAGGGTCTCCTTTTTTGTGGATCGGGTAAATGATACTAAGATTCCATTCTTGAGGCATACTTTCATCCGACCAACATTGCTTATTGCTTATGAGTTGGTGAAGTAAGTTGTAAGTAAGTAAGTAGTTGATGAATGTTAGTTACCAAATCCTCTACGGCGGATAGGACGTCATTTCTGACAGCTATGTTAAGCTTTAGTTTATATATTGCTATCCTCACTTCACTAAGGTCCTGTATATGGCAGTTTTCGCTGTCGTTGCCAATAGTGAATGGTTGGTTCTGCGTGAAAGCGGGAGATTGTTCGTCATCGCTGTTTAACAGTATTCCTGGCTTTGACGTTTTATATTTTGTTAAACTTGCCAACATTATTTGTGGAATGGCACCTCTCTATATCCTCGATAGCGCGCTTTTCTTTTTGCTGAAGAGCCGGTGTTCTTCCCTTCTTCTCTGCCTTCAGAGCTCAATGGCAGATCACTTCTTCTCCTGTAGCTTAGCCGTGTAAGCCTCGTTCTTGGCTTTGAGCATCTGTCAGCATTCTTCATCTAACCAAGGGTTTCTCGCACCGACGAAAAACCTAGTACCTTAGTTGATATCGTTGCCATTTTGTTCTTAGACAGTAATTGCTGGTGTTATTCAAGGTTATAATGGATACGCATACTGTAAAGCTCTCGGGGGGTCTGGGATTGGAGTCTTTCGAATTTATTGTAGTGTTTCTGATTTGTTGTGTTGGATAACCGCATTATGACCTGCAATAATGTAATGGATGCGTGCCTCTTGTCAATCGCAATGTGATCAATTTGGTTGACCGTTTATGTATGTGGAGACCGCAATGCCCCCTTATGGATATGTAGGTGAGGAAACCGTGTGCTGGCTCAAGTGGCAAAAATTAGCCATGTCGTGTAGGCTGTTTTTTCAGCCAATGCTGTCTTTTCTTCCGATCTTTGCATTAAAATCTCCCAGGACGACTTTACCATCGTACTTTGTTAGTCGCTTAAATTTTGTCAAGAAGCTCGTAGAAGCATTCTCTCTCTATAACATCTCTTTCCTCCGGCCGAGCGTGAGCGCATATAAAGCTTTTGTTGGCGAATCAGACTTCTTTTCTAAGTTTGGCACTAATAACAAATCCACATCCGCTCACTTAAGGACCGTGTTCCATAGTAGATTTCACAAATGTTCATCGTGACCGGCCAAACCCATAATGTTTCCACATTACACATTGTCACAATTTTTTATGTTTCTTGAAATAAAGTTACTCTAAGTTAATCCTGTAGGTGCAAAGTTGTACGTATTTTAACATATTCAAAGAATTTTATTAGTTTTAAGAACATTTATTCAATGTTTAGGTTTTCATATTTTTTTTTGTAGAATTACTTTTTTACACCCTTGATGACAAAAATTATAGAACAGATCGATTAAATTATGTTGCTTAGCTTTTTAAAGACCAAACTATTTTCTTCTACATTTTATATTCAGAAATGGATTTATCAAAAATAGATACTCTAAAGAGACAATAGAATAGCAATCTTTAAAATTGAATTCATCTTCTCTTATAGGTAACCATTTACAGTCATTAAATTAGTCCTCATAACATACCTGATACGTCATTGTCTACAGGATAGACTTCATACACTTTATTCGCAAGCGAAGACCCTATGATCATAACGTGTTCTGCATGAATGCGTTACCATGAAAGTTATAATCTGCGCTTGGTGTACAAAACCCACCACCTAATGGAACAAAGTGAAACGAGACCGAATGAAAGTTTAATGAAAGAGTATTACACCTAAATGCAGCAAAATGAATTTTATAGAAGATAAAGATTGTGTAACGCGAATAAAGTTATGGGGGTATTAAATGTTTTTAATACCCAATATTCATGCGGTTCGTGCTTCTGTGGATTAAAAAAGTTGTTTCCTTTTGATTGTATAATTAATAATTATGACTTCCGCTTGGTGGCTCAGAACAAATAAAAATGATTTCACCTCATGGTACTAAAATTTGAAACAGAAACTAGTTTAATGGCGTCAGCTTTTGTAGTTTCCGTTTAAAATACAAAAAAAAATTTGTTTCTTTTATGGATTTTTTCTATTTATTCTTAACAAACTACTTCATGGAAATCGTCTAACATCCATTAGGCTAATCGCAATTTTATCTACAAAAGAATCATAAGCAAAAATTATTTTTTTCTCCCTCTCTCTCTCTCTTTGCAAATTTCACTCATGTTTTTAAATTGAAATCATTCTTGGTTTCGTCCTTGGATTATCTCTCTTGAAAACACCATTTTAGATGATAATTACATATTTTCAAGTGGCCTTCACCGTCTTCAAAGGAAATTACATTTCTCTTGACTGTCCTAACATTTGTTTAAAGTTATCATAAGGAATAAAACGTCTTTCTCATTCCACGATAGATAGATATCTTTAGTATTATTTATCTAACACGCCAAGGGGCGAAGTTCAGTATATGGTTATCACTGTCAGTTTGAGATTACTAAAATCTCCTACGGGGATAAACTCGCAAATAATATTTTACCCACAACCTGGAAATGTAACAGAAGGATATACATTAACCGTGATTTAATTAAAATTATGTTGCATTCAAGTTTATGTCTTAAAGATGCTAAAAAAATGTTTTTTTTTGTACGAAGGTCAAGTTGGTGGAAAAAAATAATGATCCTGCTAACTACTTGGGGTCAGCAACATATAAAGCTACAACTCGAACAATTTCATTAGATGAGTACTCCAAATCTCGTTTGTATATATAAACTCCCTCAAAAATCCACTGAAGCAATAATAATCAGTATACCAAAAACCATATGAGAGTATCGTGTAAGATACATAACATCTAAGGGATCTACGAAAGGAGTTACATCACAGCACAGTCAAACTTCCTTAATTGCATGTAGATTACTCATTTGCACTTTAACCCCTGTTCCTATTTGATAAAAAAAATGGTTGAATGCGTTCAATTTATGCATGTGGGTTCGAAACTTGATCAACCTCATGTATATGCTTAAGTATCTTACGCTCTTAGGTTCTTAGTATTTTCTCCTTCGTCGTAGCTGAGTACGTCAATAAGTTATTTCTTTGAGACTAACGATGACGATGCCAAACGAGAAGCTTATAGATTGTAACCTTATGACATCTTATGATTTGCATGACTTGGTAACATGCACCATGTCTAATTATTGCTTACAAGTTTTTTTTCTCATTTTAATTTGAAAGTGTGCTGTTTAATTAATGCATTCTGTAGAAAGCATCTTGGCTGAAGCATAATATCACTCTGAAGTAAATTAGAGAAAAATATGTATATTTAAATCCTAAAATTCTTTCTAACGTGGTTAAAGTAAATATATGTTGATTGTACTTAAAAAAAATTCAGCTACGTTCGCGGAATAAATTTGCAATTTTTCTATCGATTCTTTTTTTTAAATTCGTCCATCCCCATATCTACTTCAATCCACTTTGTTACTGTTATGTTTTATCTTCTTGTGAACTTACAGCTGGGCTCTAGTAGAATTTTTTTTATATAAACAAATGCAAAGTTCTTTTTAATCTTACTAGATTTAAATACATACAGCTATAATATCTACTACAGTGTTCATATATTATTCGGTGGGGTGTACTACTTTTGATCACCTGTTAGGTTGACATTTAAGAAATTGTGTAGCACTTCAGGATTTTAATGTTGGTTCTATAATCCAAATAAGTTTGAGGAAATTTTGTATGGATAGCAGGAAACCCAAGAAATAAAGTGAATGTTGGTTTTCATTAAATGACTGGGTTTTTCTCGTAACCATTCATGTGTGGTGGTGGGACTTCTAGTTTTATGCTGAATCCGGATGGTTAAGTTGAGATATGCTTTTGAGTTTTGATAACCAGTGAAAAAACATTATGGTGTTGAGTCCACTGGGAATCGAGCGCAGACCGTATGCGCTGCAGTTCATCGCACCAATTATGGTGTCACTAAGCCCGACGGACAATAAGTATGTTGCAGGCAAGCTACTAGAAGAGGTCTAAAGCTTTAAGCTAGAAATGACTAATATTTGGTAAAATCTGTGGATAGGAATAAATAAAACATGCTAGAGATAAAATTAGGGTGCCCGCTTAGTGTCATTAAAGCAAAATTAAGAAAAAAAGTGTGAATGATAAATTAGATTTAATATCTTTGTCAAGTAATACTTGTATTTTAAGAGACATTAAGATAACATTTGGGAAACTAACGTCTAAAAACTGCTATATAAACATTTAGTAGGCTGCTAATCATGAAATGAAAGTCGCCTAGTCAACATATATAAAGCTGGAGATAATGACTTTGTTAAGTTTTTAATTTTTATATTTAACAATTTTTATTAATAACTCTCTCCGATTTGTAATCTAATCCATTAATTCCCAGATTGTAACGGTCTTAACTCTATTTCATCTAAAGCAAACCCGCAGAATGTCATGCAAAATCCTTCAATTTGTGGTCCAATAAAGCCAGAAAAGTATACCAATTGAACTAAATTCCGACGTTCATTTTAATTTCCGAATTGATTTCAATGAGCAAAGGCAATGATGTCGCGGAATACAAATTCAGATTAAAATGGACGGAGTTTAAGTTGAGGAATACAACGGGTTTTGAATACTCCGCAAGTATGTTAGGAATTCGTTAAGCCAAGAGCTTCTTCTACATATTTGGGCTATATCGAGTCCAGCGTCCTACCGAAGAACGATGTTAAAATCCTTCTGGAAGATTTAAACGTGAAGATTGGAATGGAAGATATCTTAAGTATCATCTAAACAACACCACGTCTGGCAACGTTAAAAAGTCGAAATCAGGGCTACAAGGAACGAACAGCATCCTGTTGAGATGCAGAAGAAAATATCATAGTTTAGACACAGTTAATGCTGTGGCAATATCCAAACTTTAGCTTTACAAGCCTGCTTTATAAAAGCGTTGGATATGATTTTTTAAGCTACATTTACCAACTCATAACCAAAATTTGGTTTAATGAAAATATGACTAAAGAATGGAACTTCAGCATCGTTTGTTTCATCCCCAAAAAGGGGATATGAACTGCGTCAACTAATGAGGCACAAGTCTCCTCAACATCACCTAGAAGAGCATATCTCCATGTAAATGCCTGAAATCTTTTACCAACAACCTGATCGGCCCTTATCAATGTGATCTTAGGCCAGGAAAGTCCATAACTGATCAAATTTTCACACTTTGGCAGATTCTGAAAAAAAAAAAAAAAAACATATGAGAAGGCTACAATCCGCTGTGCGGTTCGTTGAATACCCTATCACATCCCATCTTTAAAATAATATCCTCAAAATGTGGGCTTTATAGCGATAAAATACAGAAAATGAAATTGTCACAATATATTGCTCAGACAGTTTATCAAAACCTTTTGTGGTTCGACAAAAAACAACGTTTTTGGATTGCATATGCCTTGGGGTAGGGCATACAAATGGTTTTTGTAGGAAAACGCCCCCAAAAAGTGGGAGTGGGTTAAAATGGTCTATTGACGAAATGTTCATACTAATACTACTAATGATTATCCATTTAATTTTTTTCGAAAATTTTAAAATTTGGCCAAAAAAATTTTTTTTTATAAAAAAAACCCCTAAAAAAGTGGGCGTGGCAAAAAACTTTATACTGACGAAATATAGGTATTACGATTCTCTAAATATAGACACTCTTTTAAAATTCTTTACGGTTTGGCCAAAAAAATACGTTTTTCTAAAAATGGGGCGTGGCAGTGGGCGGATTTCAAAAATGTTTACACTTGTTCTGGTGGCACGGACAAGGATCCTATATACCAAATTTCATTATCCTAGCTCAAAATTTAATGCCCAAAAATCGGTGACGAACAGACAGACGGACGTGCGGACGGACAGACAGACATGGCTAATTCGACTCAGCTAGCGATTCTGAATCGATCCATATACTTTGAGGTATATGTAGCAAAACTATTTCTCTATGTTACAAACTATGTATCAAAACTAATATACCCCCTATGGGATAGGGTATAAAAAGCAGTTAGCAAAGGACCGGACTAATTGGAGAGGCTTGTTGGTTGAGGTTCATTCTGGACTGCAGCAGCACATAAGTAAGTATGTAAGTAAAGTGTTATAATCTAAATTATCTTAGTTATAATCCTATGTGATTAAGTTTATCAAACACACTGAGCCACTGAGCCCGTCGTTTTAAATACACTTATTTTATTTGTTCTTCTTTTTATATGATGCTATGTTTTTACGTAAACTATCGCAGATCCTTTTCGAAAACTACATGTTTTGATTTTCCCGTAGTGTGTATAAATAAACAGAACTGATGGCTTTCCTACACGTGAACATGATACATATAATTCTCCGTAGGAGAAGCATGGATATTCTAACTCAATTTCATACAATTCCAACGATTGTCCTTGCCATAGAGAACGCAAGTCGAATTGGAAATTGGTCAAGAGGTAAATCTGTTGTAATCATTGGAATACGCGGAATCAATATATTTTTACCTTTAAATATTCATTTTAAAATCGTTGATTCAATAAGATTATTCATGACCTTTTTCACTGCTCATCTTGGTCACAATCGAGGCTGATTTATATTCCTAA